>CM046875.1:271790709-272990709 GCA_025667525.1 Glebionis coronaria | reverse complement strand
TCCATTTTCTTTGTTATTTTTGTAAAGATAAAATGTATTTTCTTTCCTATTTTATATGTATATGATGAATATATGATGATAAAAATGTTGTGTGGGGATCAAGTGTTGATAAACATGGTTAAAAAGATAGAAAACCATATGTAAAAAGGTTAAAATCTTGCTTAATAAGTTGGCTGTATAAAAACAGTAACTAACCAAATGATAAACTGATAAAATGGCATATTGGAATCAATATACAGTAAGTATTAGGTCTTATACACATGTGAGAGTTGGCCATGCAATGGAATCATCAAAATGAGTGAGATATGATCAAAACAAATTTAGTGTATCAATCTGAATAGCCTGTTTTGTAAGGACTGTTAAGGATACTTAGACATGGATTGAGCAGTAGCTAAAACTAAGTTATTTGTAGCATATAATATGAAGTTTATGGCATCCAAAAATGAGCTTCTATCTCCTTGTAAAACTCAAAAATGAAACTAAAAATCAGCTTTTGTGAAATTAAAGTTTAATACTATTATATAAGCATTCAAATAAATATAGTATAAAATATAAATTAAAACCCACTAACTTATATATTACATTTATATAAATATGTATAAGGATAAATAAATGGACATTTTATAGAAATGGTAGTTTGATAAGTTTTATAAGTTATAAAACTATAAACATGATTTTTACGTCTTTTCGGCTAAAATCGTAAAACTAACGTTTTCGTCAAATAAAACTTAGACGGTCGGACCCGTCTAATGTAAACTTTTTAAAAGTCATATACTTATATTTAAGTACCTATTACAAGTAAAAACCGATAAAACCCGAACTATATAACATATGGACATTAACGGGCCAAGTTAGCTTTATCGGACTATTAATCCAACTAATTTGGCTAAACACTTATAAACTTACTTATTGGGCTTAACCTACTTGGTCCCAACATGTGAAGTATAATACTGATAATAAAAGTGTAAAATGGACTAATATAAGGTATTAGGCTTATAATAGGCTTATTGGGCCTAAAACATGTAAATAAGTAAAACTAGTAAACTAGTATAAAAGTTACCAATACATAACACTAAAATGAGTAAATGAGAATGTATAAACCCACTTGATCATCATCATATGTATAAAATCATCATATGTATACATAATTGTTATTTTATAAAGTCATTGGACAAAAGTCTAAGACCGATTATTATTTATATAGGTTCCGTGACCGAAGCACGCCCGTAGCCGATAATCCGCCTTTCATTATCAACGTGAGTTCATAGCCTCGCACTCTTTTAAATGTTTTATAAATGATTTGTAAACCCGTGAGGGAGATAACATGCTAGTTTTTGATAAAAATAGAACACAAGTAGTCCCGATGGTATGCTTAATGATATGGACTCGAATGATCCTATGACCCAATAAACGAGATAAAAAGGATTATTAGTAGTTAGTATGTCACTTAAAGTCCCATTAGCATGAATTATGAACTACCGGGATTTGGTAGACGCTTATGTAAATGATAGAACAATTTGGGGACGACCACCCCAGTTCGCGCCTTGACGGTTGATCCCCGTCGTACCACATTGATTGGTAAGCGAATTTATGTATGAGAAGAGTTACATAGCGTGATTTTTGTGACGACACGTTAACTTAAATGGGCAAATTGTTTGTCGGGTTCGCGGCCCGTTGTTTGTGATAGTAAGGTAACAATGTCATGCGGTTAATAATAATCCAAATGTAATCTAGTAATGATACAAATAACGATAATATCATTACCTATAATGGTAATATTGAGGCTACGTCTCATGGACGGTTTAAGATGTATGCTTTGCTTTATATATTGCCTGACTAGAAATACGAGGACTTACTTCTGATATTATATTTGTGTTCTGATTTCAACGATTGTTTTATATAACGGTTTCATTAAACTCTATGAATTCACTCGGCATTCGCTGATATGATTTTTGCATGTTTTTATCTCAGGTTCTTGAAGGTAATTCGGATGGAGATCGACTCTGATGGCCCACATAATATTAAAACTGTTCATTCGATCTATGTTTTGTAAACTTAATGACCTATATAATTTGGGAGATGTTGTACACTTGAAACTTTTTATCGAATGAATGTATGTTAAACCTTGTACAACCATTTTTATGTCTTGTCTATGATTGGAGTTATTGTGTTATCCCGTAACACTCTAAAGACTCTTCCGCTGTACCGATATGAAATTTGAGAGTGTTACAGTTTGGTACTAGAGCTCTCGTTATAGTGAACAAAAGATTTTAAAAACCAAGGTTTTGAACAAAACTTTTCAAAATCTTTTAACTATAAACATTTGAGAAAATATTTGAAAAATCTTTTGACTATAATGGTGCCAAAGATCTCCGATGTTACCAACAAGCCCTATTGAGAAGATATATATTTTGATATATATAATTTAATTTATATATATGTATATATCGTGGTTTCAGTATGTAATTTTTTAATTAGTATGTTATGCTATTACGAGATATATATAAATGCAGATTGTCATGGCTGACCCTAATATTCATGTAGAGAACCATGCTATTCCCGAACATAATGTAGATGATAACCCTTATTTAGACTTAGTTGATTATGATATGGATGATGATGAGGAGGAACCATTTGAGGATCCTGAGATAGGACTAGGAGATCAGATTGCCCCTCAGGTTGATATGGTAGAGAATGATAATGATAATGTTGGTATTGAGAATAATGATGAGATTGGGATATATAATGTAGATAATGAGGATGACGACGAGGATGTCGAGGAGGATATAGGTATAGATGATGAGATTGATGATGATGATGAGGTTGAGCTTATTTACCCTTATGATGTTCCGGAGGGCGAGCCCTTACCTCCTCCAGCTTATTAGTCTGATTCTGAGATTGAGCTACCTAGAGATGAAATGTCTGAATCGCCTGAATCTGATTCTGAATCAGAGAATGATGATGATGATGATGCACCTGATGGTACTGATGGTATTGCTACTCGTAGACATGTGATAGGAGAGTCGTCTAAGGTTCGAGAGGCTACTCATATTGATGGTCTTGCACCTTGGGCCTTGAGATGTGATTTAGATGCTTCCCATGCTCAGAGTAGTATGACAGAGGTTGGATTAGGTGTTGTTCAGACTAATGTTGCTTATTTGGAGTCAAAGACTAAGATTGGTGAGAAAGAGCGGGAATTGCTTAATTTGGCTTTGACTAATGTAGAGCGTGGTTTGAATGAGGCTTTTAGGAGGTTATCTGTGTTAGAAAGTGGTGTGTTTGCTGCAATGAAGAAAAAGGTGAATACTATGGAGATTTAGTTGAGTGTAGCTCGTGCGATGCATGAGGAAGCTGAGAATGATTTGAATATATATGTGGGTTGGAACAGTAGATTTTATGTTGATATGGTTTAAAGAGGAGTGATCCGCAAGCGCCCAGCTGAAGATGTGTCTTGTGATCGTCCGACAAAAATACAGAAGACGATGGATGATGGACCATCTGGCGGTTCTCAGTAGACCAGTCTATATTTAGTATTGACCTTTGTATCTTTTGAACCTTTTGTAACTTTGACTGAATCGACTTATTAGTTAGTAGATCTGGCACAAATTTTGAGTATATATAGTGCAAGAACTTTGATATGGAATGTAAATTAAGACAATGCTTTTGTTTCAAATCCAATGAAATATGTATCTTGTCTTGAATTCCATATTGTGCCTTATTTGTATCTTGATTATGAATTCAATCCATCTTATATGAATCCCTTGTTGGGTGAATGCTTAATACTTTGAAATTGTGAAATTATAGAACTATGCCGCCCAAGAAAGTTGTGACTTGGGATGATGTACGTAGGATTATTGCGGAGCAAGTTATCGCATCTATGACTGAATTTATGGCAAATGTTAGAAATGGAGCTGGCGTAGTGGAGCTGGCGGTAGTGGAGCTGGCGGTAGTGGAGCTGGCGGTAGTGGAACTGGTGGTACTAATGTGAATGTGAATGCTAATAATGTGAATGCTAATGCTGGAGGAAATGTAGGAGGACTTGGAACTAATGCACCTGAAGTTGGTGGTTGAACTTATGTGACGTTCATGAAGTGTGAACCTCTACCTTTTAATGGAACTGAAGGTGCTGTAGGATTATGCCAGTGGATTGAGAAGATTGATTCGGTGTTTTCGGATTAGTAAGTGTATGGAGGAAGATAAGGTGACTTTTGCTATGGCTACTCTTAAAGGTCGTGCGTTGACTTGGTGGAACGGGAGAATTTCTTTCATGGGTATTGATGCTGCTAATGATACTCCTTGGGCTGAAATTATGAAGTGGATGACTTTGGAGTTCTATCCCTATAGTGTGATCATTAGGTTAGAACAAGAGTTGATTCATCTGAGAATGAAAGGTGTGGACATTGATAGTTACACGAACCGATTCCATGAGTTGGACTTGCTGTGTCCTTGATTGGTGGAACCCGAAGAAATCCGAATTGAACAATATATTAAAGGGTTGACCAAGAACATCCGGGGGGACGTGACATCATCAAAACCACTGACCATTGATGATGCTGTTCGAATGGCTTACCAACTCATTGGGAAAATAATTCAGGATAGGGAAGATGGAGCACGTACTGGTGAGAAAAGAAAGGGTGATGGCGATCGTGTAGATAGAGGTGATAATAGGAAGAATTTCAATCGCCGTCAGAACCAGAGAAAGGGGAATGCAAATGCTCTTACCAACAACACACCGTGCAACGATGAAAGATGTCCTAAGTGTGGCAACAAGAGGCATGCTGGCGACTGCTGGAAGTGCAAAAATTGCGGAAAGCTTGGACACAAAGTTGAAAGGTGTAAGAAGGGTATCATTTGCTTCAACTGTAACGAAGAAGGTCATATGAAATCGAATTGCCCTAAGTTGAAAGCGATTGTACCTAGAAGAAACCCCCAGGGTGGTGCTTATCAACTTGCAACAGTCGAGGTGAAGAAATAGGATCCGAATGTCGTTACTGGTACATTTTTACTCAACAATCATTATGTTGTTGGTTTATTTGACTCGGGTGCTGATAGGAGCTTTGTATCTACTAAATTTAGTGCCCTTATTGACATTGAACCTGTTGAGATAAATACCAGTTACGAGGTGGAAATGGCTAATGGTAAATTAGTGAAAACTAATAAGCTATTAGAAGGATGCTCTCTAAATCTCTTCAACTATTCCTTTACGATTGATTTGATGTTGATAGAATTAGGTAGTTTTGATATTATCATTGGTATGGATTGGTTGTCGTTGAATAATGCTACTATTTTATGTGGAGAAAAGAAGTTTGAGATTCCACTTAGGAATAGGACGTTAGTAATTGATGGTAATCGAGGTGAATCCTGTTAATCGTTTCATGTATTAATGTCCAAAAGTACATCAGAAACGGTTGCGAGCTATTCTTAGCTCAAGTGACTAGGAATGAGTCTAAGGAGAAACGATTTGAAGATGTACCTATTATCTGTGAATTTCCTGAGGTATTTCCTAAAGATTTACCCGGACTTCCACCGATAAGGCAAGTTGAGTTTCGAATCGATTTAGTTCCTGGTGCTGCACCGGTGGCACGTGCGCCATACCGATTAGCACCTTATGAATTAAAGGAGTTATCTGAACAACTTAAAGAGTTGTCTGATAAAGGTTTTATTCGACGGAGCTCGTCGCCTTGGGGAGCTCCAGTCTTGTTCGTTAAGAATAATGATGGATCTTTCCGTATGTCCATTGATTATAGGGAACTGAATAAGTTGACGATTAAAAATCGATATCCTTTACCAAGGATTGATGATTTATTTGATCAACCACAAGGATCTAGTGTGTATTCTAAGATATATTTGCGGTCTGGTTATCACCAACTTTGCGTCCGTGAAGAAGATATTCCTATAACTTCATTAAGAACTCGTTATGGACACTATGATTTTCAAGTAATGCCAATTGGGTTAACTAACGCACCTGCGGTTTTCATGGATCTAATTAATCGAGTGTGCAAACCCTACTTGGACAAATTTGTGATTGTGTTTATTGACGACATTCTAATCTATTCTAAGAATAAAGATGAATATGGAGAACATTTAAGGATTATCTTGAGTTTGTTAAAGGATGAAAGGTTGTATGCTAAGTTTTCGAAATGTGATTTTTGTTTAGATTCCGTGCAATTTCTTGGTCATGTGATTAACAAGGATGGAATTCATGTTGATCCTGCAAAGATTGAAGCCATTAAGATTTGTTCTGCACCGACAACGCCAACGGAAGTGCGACAGTTCTTAGGATTGGCTGGCTATTACAGGCGATTCATTAAAGAATTTTCTTTAATAGCTAAACCCTTGACTAAGCTTACCCAGAAAAATAAAACTTTCGTTTAGGGATGTGAAGAAGATGCACCATTTTAGATATTGAAGCAAAAATTATGTAGTGCGCCAATTCTATCATTACCCGACGGAAGTGAAGATTTTGTAGTATATTGTGATGCATCTCTTAGAGGTTATGGAGCTGTTTTGATGCAGCGAGAAAAGGTAATAGCTTATGCTTATAGGCAATTAAGGAAGAATGAGGAGAATTATACTACTCATGATCTCGAGTTAGGAGTTGTAGTTTTTGCTCTTAGGTTGTGGAGACATTATCTGTATGACACCAAGTGTACGTTATTCACCGATCACAAAAGCCTACAGTATATTCTCGATCAAAAGGAACTGAACATGAGGCAACGAAGATGGATAGAGTTGTTAAGTGATTATGATTGTTATATAAAGTATCACCCAGGAAAAGCCAATGTTGTTGTCGATGCATTAAGCAGAAAAGATAGAGAACCTATCAGGGTACATTCTCTAGTCTTGACCGTGCACAATAATTTGCCTGAGCAAATTAAAAATGCGCAAATAGAAGCTTGTAAGAAGGAAAATTTTGTTAATGAAGGGTTCCGAGGAGAAGGAGATCCTTTAGAGGTTAGACCTGATGGAGTGAAATGCTTAAGAGTTCGTATGTGGATACCTAAGTTTGGAGGCTTAAGAGATTTGATTATATTAGAATCCCATAAATCCAAATATTCCATTCATCCTGTATCTGATAAAATGTTCCATGATTTGAAGTAGTTGTACTGGTGGCCGAATATGAAAGCTGATATTGCTATGTATGTTCTTCAATGCTTGACTTGTGCTAGAGTCAAAGATGAACATCAAAAGCCATCAGGACTACTTCAACAACCAAATATTCCTAAATGGAAGTGGGAGCGAATTATGATGGACTTTATCACCAAGCTTCCTAGAACATCATCTGGAAATAACTCGATTTGGGTCATTGTCGACAGACTGACCAAATCAACACACTTCATTCCGGTTAAAGAGCAGTTCTCACTGGAGAAGTTGACTCATATTTATCTTTAGAATGTTGTATACAAGCATGGAGTGCCTGTATCGATCATTTCAGATCAAGATCCTTGATTCGCATCGAATTTTTGGAAATCTCTCCAAAGATCTTTGGGAACGAATCTCGACATGAGCACTGCTTATCACCCCCAGACTGATGGGCAGAGTGAAAGAACGATACAAACACTGGAAGATATGTTGAGAGCTTGTGTGATAGATTTTGGTAAGAATTGGGATAAACATTTGCCTTTAGCAGAGTTTTCATATAACAACAGTTACCATGCTAGTATTAAGGCAGCACCGTTTGAAGCTTTATATGGTAGGAAGTGTAGATCTCCTGTATGTTGGAGTGAAGTTGGGGATACCCAGCTCACGAGACCGGAATTGATCTGGGAGACTACGGAGATGATATTTCAGATTAAGAATAGGCTGTTGACTACCCGTAGTAGACAGAAAAGTTACGCGGATGTGCGGCAGAAACTGATGGAGTTTGAAGTGGGTGACCGAGTAATGTTGGAAGTATCTCCATGGAAAGTCGTCATAAGATTAGGAAAGCGAGGGAAATTGAATCCTCGCTATATTGGACCCTTTAAGATTTTATCTAGAGTAGGTCCGGTGGATTACAAACTAGAGTTACCCCTAGAACTTCATGGTGTTCACAACACATTCCATGTATCTAATCTGAAGAAATGCTTAGTAATGAGTGATGAGAAAATTTCGTTGGATAATGTTCGAATAGATGAGAAGTTGCATTTTATCGAAGAACCCGTAGAGGTTATGGATCTTGAGGTAAAGCAACTGAAACAAAGTCGGATACCTATTTTCAAGATCCGATGTAATTCAAAGCATGGACCGGAATTTACTTGGGAAAGAGAGGATGAAATGTGGAAGAAATATCTGCACCTCTTTGATTTCAATAAGAAACGGACATCAAAATAGAATGGATCAGGAGGACGTTGATCCCTTTTAGGAGGAAAAGCTGTGACAATCTAACATTTTCAGGTAGTAAATTATTTTCTCGTATAATATTTTGAAACTTATTTTTGTGTTAATTGATGAACTCACAATTTACGGATTTAAATTTGGGCTTACGTGCATAATTTAACGTCCTTTACGACTAAACCGCAAACCTTAGGATTACGTATTTACGTTTTTGAACTCCGTTTTGGTTGAGACAATTTTTATTAGATTCGTTTTGTGCCATTGATTCATAATTTATAAAAACGTTTTTCGTAAAACGACCCGAGGGCACGCAAATCGAGGAAACTAGAATCGAAGATTACCCGTAAATTAATGGGATGAGACAAAACAAGTTTTGTCCCACCCCACTCAAAAGGGACGGCCAATACTTGACACCACACCTCATGATGTGTCAAAGTTATAACTAACAAGCTAACACTTGTTAGCCTAAGCTTAACATGTAAGCTATCACACCTCAAAACCACTAAACCAAACCATTTACACATAGCAACACATGCAAACTACTCACAAAACTCTCTCATCCTTCCCCCATTGCCGTCCCATATCAAGAACACACACCCCCATTTGATCAATTTTAGCCATAAACTTTGTGTTATCTACACATATAATGTAGAACCCTTGAAGCCTTGTTGATTGGTGATCATTATAACATCAAAATAGGTGATTTTCTTGTGACCTAGGGCTGATTACTCAACAAATATTCTTGGTGGTTGATGATCTTGAAGATAAATTTGGTGTACATCAAGTTATTGTCATCCAAAAACAAGATATAGTCTTGGTTGGTAAACAAGATCATCCTTTCCATTTTCTTTGTTATTTTTGTAAAGAACAAATGTATTTTCTTTCCTATTGTATATGTATATGATAAATATATGATGATAAAAATGTTGTGTGGGGATCAAGTGTTGATAAACATGGTTAAAAAGATTGAAAACCATATGTAAAAAGGTTAAAATCTTGCTTAATAAGTTGGCTGTATAAAAACAGTAACTAACCAAATGATAAACTGATAAAATGGCATAGTGGAATCAATATACAGTAAGTATTAGGTCTTATACACATTTGGGAGTTGTCCATACAATGGAATCATCAAAATGAGTGAGATATGATCAAAACAAAATTAGTGTATCAATCTGAATAGCATGTTTTGTAAGGACTGTTAAGGATACATAGACATGGATTGAGCAGTAGATAAAACTAAGTTATTTGTAGCACATAATATTAAGTTTATGTCATTCAAAAATGAGCTTCTATCTCCTTGTAGACCTCAAGATATGATAACAATGGTGAAAGTGAAATTAAAAATCAGATTTTGTGAAATTAAAGTTTAATACTATTATATAAGCACTCAAATAAATATAGTATAAAATATAAATTTAAACCCACTAACTTATATATTACATTTATATAAATATGTATAAGGATAAATAAATGGACATTGTATAAAAATGGTAGTTTGATAAGTTTTATAAGTTATAAAACTGTAAACATGATTTTTACGTCTTTTCGGCTAAAACCGTAAAACTAACGTTTTCGTCAAATAAAACATAGACGGTCGGACCCGTCTAATGTAAACTTTTTAAAAGTCATATACTGATATATAAGTACCTATTACAAGTAAAAACCGATAAAACCCAAACTATATAACATATGGACATTAACGGGCCATATTAGCTTTATCGGACTATTAATCAAACTAATTTGGCTAAACACTTATAAACTTACTTATTGGGCTTAACCCACTTGGGCCCAACATGTGAAGTATAATACTGATAATAAAAGTGTAAAATAGACTAATATAAGGTATTGGGCTTATTGGGCCTAAAACATGTAAATAAGTAAAACTAGTAAACTAGTATAAAAGTTATCAATACATAAAACTAAAATGAGTTAATTTTATTAAGTCATTGGACAAAAGTCTAAGACCGATTATTATTTATATAGGTTTTCGTGACCGAAGCACGCCCGTAGCCGATAATCCACCTTTCATTATCAACGTGAGTTCATAGCCTCGCACTCTTTTAAATGTTTTATAAAACGATTTGTAAACCCCGCGAGGGAGATAACATGCTAGTTTTTGATAAAAATAGAACACAAGTATTCCCGATAGTCTGCTTAATGATATGGACCCGAATGATGCTATGACCCAATAAACGAGATAAAAAGGATTATTAGTAGTTAGGTTATGTCACTTAAAGTCCCATTAGCATGAATTGTGAACTACCAGGATTTGGCAGACGCTTATGCATATGATAGTACTATTTGGGGACGATCACCCCAGTTCGTGCCTTGACGGTTGATCTCCGTCGTACCACATTGATTGGTAAGCGAATTTATGTATGAGAAGATTTACATAGCGTGATTTTTGTGACGACACGCTAACTTAGATGGGCAATATGTTTGTCGGGTTCTCGGCCCGTTGTTTGTGATAGTTAGGTAACAATGTCATGCGGCTAATAATAATCCAAATGTAATCCAGTAATGTTACAAATAACGATAATATCATTACCTATAATGGTAATATTAAGGCTACGGTCTCATGGACGGTTTAAGATGTATGATTTGCTTTATATATTGCCTGACTAGCAATACGAGGACTTATGATGAGACTGTATTTATACATAGTCTCATCGTCAAAATCGGGCTTAAAATGCTTAAAATATTATCAAAAATACCCAAAAATGTGCTTGTGTTTGTTCATTGTGTATTTCAGGTACGTATATCGTGAATTCACCAAAAGATTACAAGAATGAAGCAAAAACGAACACGGGAAACGAAGCCGCACAAGAAACCTGGCCCAAATATGGAATTTCCAAAATTACCCTTGAAGAATTGAAGATTGGCAACATTGGTCCCTCATTTTTTGAAGACTTGACAATTTATACCCTTGCAATACTCTCCATTTGAATTTGGGTCCCTAAATTATCAAGATATTACATGATCAGCCCTTGAAGAATGCAAATTGTGCATTAAAGACCCTTGATTAAAATTTGCTAATTGAATGTGCCAAAATTGACAAGTATGTCAAACATTTAACAAAGGGAAAAAGAGTTGATTGCTGTTTAAAAGGATCTAGCAAGTGAAAGAGAGTTGGAGGACCATTCCTGCCCAGACAACAAAACCCTCCCTCACCAATCACCAACTGCCATGTCAACTCCCCTCCAATTATCTCCCACCACCTCATCACCCTTTACATGTCAGATCCCACCTCCCCTAATCCTTTATTTATTTATTAAATCGGTTTTTAAAAACGATATAATATAATTAAAAAGGGGGGGGGAACTTGTTACTGTTCACTCATCCTCCCTGATTATCCCCTAATCACCCAACAAGAACCCTAATCTAATTGAGGCAAAAACAAAGGGGTTTTATTCCCTATGATGCAGATGGGTAATTAAAATTAGCCTAACCAAAACCCACAACCCAAAAACCCTCATCCGTGACTTGTGGGTCCCCCACGTGGCTCCCCTGGAACATGAAGACAAGTTTTGGCAGTAATCCAACGTTCCTAAGGAATTTCGTGCTCCCAACGAATTGATAAATGGCCAAGATCAAATTATGACAGCATACACACCACATGGGCTTGACAAGGACCCTGCTGACCAAGATTCGAGTTTGAACCACAAGGGCATTTTTGGACTTTCAGTGAACTAGGGTTTTAGGGTTTTTCATTCTTGTATTATTTTATTTCCAGTATCTAGATTATTCCTAGCACTTGTATAAATACCAAGTCATTTGTGACTTTGTTTTCTTTGTTCCAGATTTTTCATCTTGTAAAATATTTTTTATTTAATGAATATTTACAGTTTTATTTAAAAAATCTTGCAAGGTGTTATCTGAGTTCCATATTTACAAGTTTTCTTAGATTAATATTTTGTTTAATGTTTACAAGTTTTATTTAAGGGTTATCAAAAAAATATTTGGTTTGAGTTTTTGGCATAAAGATTTCTATCAAGCATTTTTAATCCTGACTCTTGGACTTAATAAGCAAATGAAAGTGAAAGTGGAAGTTTGCTGATTAAGTTTAATGATCTTGTCGAATTTGTTTTGAAAAATCAGTTTCAAGTTCTTTTAATTTTAATTTTTGTTCACTGTTTGACTGTAGCATAAGCTAAAGCCACAAGCTTTTGACAAAAGCTTGTGACCTTAGCTGCTATCTATCACCTTGTTTCTGTTTTCATTTCAGCAGGTTGCGTTTATCCCCTCTTGTGAAGACATATTGAGGTGTGTTTTGACTGAGTGTAGTCACCACCCATCACCTCTCTACATCAAAAGCTGTCCAAAAAGCTCATCATAAGCTCCTTAGAAGTTGTTTGAGAAGCTTAGCAGAAGGCCTCAGCCCAAGGTATCAATGGCTTGAACCCTGCTTTCAATTTTAACATTTTCTATGTGATTTTTATGATTTTGCATGAAACTGCTTTTTGTGCTTGTAAAATTGTTAATACTTGCTTGCTTAGGTGTTTATGCATGTTAGATAGATAGCAATTAGTTTAAGCCCATTTGAGAAGCTGTTGGTTTGTTATTTTTGTTATTTCTGAATTTAAGGGGGTGTTTGGAATTGTTGATTATTTGAACCTAGGTGACATAGGATTGAGTATGAGCATCCTTAACATGCCCACATAGAAAGTGTTAGGTTATTTAAGTATTTGTTTTGTAGTTTGTTAGAAGAAATCAGTAGTTTACATGTTAAAAATTTGGTAACATAGCTTAAAAATCAGTAAGTGTCCCTTTGTGCCCACTTGTGTGAAATTTTAGCCTTGAATCTTTGAGAGCTGTTAGAAAATAGGTTAATTAGGGCTTGTAGTTAGCTTATATGATAGTTGGTTAAGATTTGTGCAAGATTGGAATCTTTAAAATCTGTTTTTATGCCATATAGATCAGACACTGTTCACAGAAACCCCTAGGTAATACAGTGACTGCATATTTGGCCATTGGTGTGTTTTGTTTGCTTAGACCTAGTGTTTTTGTTCTTGATTTGACTCCCCACAACCCAACTGGTTGTGGGGGTGCCTTTGTCTCCCAAAGAAACCAAGTAAATCACAAGTTCTACCCACTTTAGTGCCCAGTTCGTTTTTTTATTGAAAGCAGTGGGAACCAAGTTCCCACTGGTAGTATAAACATTTCCACTGCTGAGCTACTGGACAAAAGTCCTTGAGATGTCACTATCAGTTTCATTTTTTTTTGTCTTTTGTGGTTGAAAATAGGTATTAGGACTCCAAACTTTTTTTATTATTTTTCTTATTTTATTTTTGATTTTTCAGTTTATTTTATTTTTAAGTTACTGTTCATTTGATATTTTTTGATTAAATAACTATTTTTAAGTACTTTTTAATTTTCTGTTTTTGGCATTTAGTGTAAAAAGTCATTATTTTTCAGTTCTAAAATTTTTCATAGATTAGGAAAAACATTTTAAGATTTTTAGTCAAAAATTATTTTACTGTTCACTTTTTAATTATTTTTTATAATTAATTTAGCTTAATTAGGGTTTTAATATTAAACTGTTTTGTCTTTTAGTGCAAAATTTTACATTTTTCAAACTTTTTCAATTTTATACTGTTCATTAGTGTAATTTAAGATTTCTAAAATTGACAAATTATTTTTAGCATTGTTTTATTATTTTTAGGATTATTTTAATTTAAAACAGTTTTAAGTGTTTTAAAAATAGAAAAATAGTTTTGAAAATTTAGGAAAAGTACTTTTTAATCTTCAAATAATATAAGTGAGTTATTTGTTCAATAAAATAATATTTTGGGCATTTTGTTAATTATATTTAATTTTAGGGCTTTAATTAGCATTTAAAATTGAATATTTAATTAATAAAAGGTTTTAAAATATATTTGTTGGATTTTTATTCTTATTTATATTATTTTGGACTTAGTTTAAACTTTTAATTAATTTTTAGGTTTAATTTTTAATTTTGTCGCGTTTTACGTAATTACGTCATCGTTTTACGTCAACGTCGTAGTTTAATCGTAATCGTAGCTCGTCATTACTTTTTCTCTTCTAAACCAAAAACGTCACTAATCCAAACTTGATTTCATATATATTGGCTCATTAATCCACACACCTCCTTCGAGAACGAACTTGGAATTTATTCGGTTTTACGTTTTTCCTAAAGCGTATAACTTAATACTTGCCACTCATACGCGTTTTTCCTAAAACGTGTACGAAAAACCTACATCAATTTTTGGAACCGCTGCCGGAAGGTGTTTTTAGTGTGCCATTATTATTACTATCGTGTTTGTGTGAGTAGTGCGTTTTAGCTTTTCATTTTTTTGGAAAGCGTGAATATTGTACATACTCATTTTTGTTATTTTTCTCTATTATATTATAGTATCCAAATAAATCGTGTTTAACTTTCCTAAATTAAACACACAACAATCTTTACTATATTGTAGATATATTGGTTTTCGTTTTTCTTGTGAATATATTATTACTATATTGTACTACGTAAGAACAATAAATATACAAGTACGCCAAAAGCGTGAAAACGCAACCTTGATTCGGGATTTCATCTCTCGATCACTGTATTCGAATCTAAAGCAAAAGTTTAAAGGCAAAATAGATAAATACTTTCGTGAGGATTAATTTCAATTAACACAAACTATAAGGTGGGTATAAGGCGGTTGTATTTCACGACCTAAGGGAAAAAGGCTCTTAAGTGCTTAGCGCCGCCTCGTTTCCCCCGCTTTCTTGTGCGTGTTTTGAGAAAGAAGGCTAATCGAGGGTTTGCCGCCCAAGTATTATCTACGTATATTATATTTGCTTGTGCTTTCAAGATTAAACCCTCTTGAACGTTTTGGTGTTCCACCAACGTTCTAAAGTCATCGAAGGCGTTCACTCAACGTGATCGTTTTCATTCTTTGAGGCTCCTTTAATCGAGAAAGTCGATTCGAGGGGAGATTTGTAGATTTGTGTCTACGTAATACATCCAAAAATCCAAAAAAAATTAAAAAACAATCAAAAACCAAAAAAAATTGAAAAATCGAAAAACCAGAAAAAGAATTTTCTTTGCTACCACCCATTCTACGCTTAGTGCATGCGCACTCGATCGAAGGATTATTCCATTCTAGCGAAGCTTCGAAACGACGCAATCGTAATCGAAGGAATCGACGACGTAGACGAGAATTAGAAACCGACGTTCCTAATATCGTTGTTGAAGAGACCGTAGAGGAAATGGCCGACAATCGTTCGATGATAGTATTGCTCCAAGCGCCCACCGAGGGTTATTGAGACGCGATCGTAATTCCCGCTATCGAAGCGGAGAATTTTGAGATTAAGAGAGAAATGCTTTTGTTGATTCAAGCTACGAAGTTTCGAGGTCGTGAAGCCGATAATCCTCACGACCATATTCGGAATTTTGAACGTCTTTTAGCCACGAGCAAGTTTAAGAACGTCGACACCGATGTCGTCAAGCTTATGCTTTTTCCGTACTCGCTCGATGGTGCCGCCAAGGATTGGTACGAGAAAGAGCCACCTAATTCGATAACTACATGGAAGGATATCGTTTCCAAGTTCGTTAATTATTTTTTCCCACCGTCTAAGACGACGTTTTTCAAAAATGAAATTACGAAATTTGAGCAAAAACCGAATGAATCTTTTAGAGACGCGTGGGATCGTTTTAAGGAATTGCTTTGGCAATGTCCTCACCATGGTTTTTCCGAGTTGCACCAAATCGATACGTTTTACAACGGTCTTAATTTTCAAGAACAAGATTCGTTGAATTCCACCGCCGGTGGCAACTTTTTGTGTAAAACTCTGAAAGATGCATTGATAATTATCGAAAACCGATCCAAGGTTTACCAACTCCGCAACGCACCGAGTGTTGCCAATGTCGCCAATGTTAGTAATTCTAATCACGACATTGAGAGAGTTGATGCAAAAGTCGACAAGCTTACGAATGTGTTCACGTCTTTTCTCGTTGAGATGCAAAAGAAAGACGCTCCCGCTACGGTGAAAGCGGTTGAGGTTTCGTGTACGTTTTGTGGTGGACCTCATAATTATTACGAGTGTGCGGCTACGGATGGCCAAACGTCGAATGTAAGTGCGTTAAATGGAAACAACAATTTTTCTAATCAAAATAACGCGGGTCCATCACAACAAGGCAATTATAACCAAGGCAACAATTTTCAAAACCGAAACAATTTTCAAGGAAATAATCAACAAGGAAATTTTTCGAATCAAAATCAAGGAGGTTATAATCAAGGTCGTAATATAACTTGGCAAAATCGAGACAATAATCAAAACTCGAATTTTTCAAACAACAACAATCAAGGAAACAATTTTTCAAGTGGGAACCAAGGAAATTTTCAAAGAAACAATCAAAACCAAGGGAACTTTAATTCTAATCAAAATAGTTCGTCAAACGATTTTCAAAATTACATGAAAACGAATGAGGCTAATATAAGACGATTAGAGGGAGAAATTGGTACTTTGAAAAACGACTTTTCTAATAAATTGAAATTGAAAAACACGAAGATTGAGCAAGGGAAAATTGATATTAAAAAGATGTTTTCGGCCATAATGAACAAGTCCTCGGGTGCGTCATCGAGTTCGTTACCTAGTGACACCGCAGCAAATCCGAAGGAACAATGTAAAGCCGCCTCGTCTCGTGAGAAAGGTCGTGTGATTACCCCTAACCTTAAAGGATTCCGTGTTGTTTATTCTTCTCAACCCTCGACTTCTAAGACGTCCTCTTGTTCTAAAGTCGATGGGGTGAACGTGGCGACCAAGGAAAAGAGTGCACACCCTCGTGTACCTGAAATTCCATCCACGGTTCAAAAAGAGAGCTTTGTCGACCTTACCAAAGTAACCCTTAAAGAAACTGTGCTTCGATCCTTCTTAAAAAACCCAAAAGGCGTATGCCGAGAAAGGAAAAGGATCCGGGCTAATTTCTACTACCTTGTGATTTTTCCGAGATTGAGGGATGTTTAGCCCTTGCCGATTTAGGTGCTAGCATTAATCTCATGCCTCATTCTCTTTGGAAATTGATGAGATTGCCTTCGCTTACCCCCACGAACATGACAATCGAGCTTGCAAATTGTACGCCACTTATACCAATTGGAATAGCCGAGGATGTCTATGTTAGGAATGGAAAGTTCGTTTTTCCCGCGGATTTCGTTATATCCGATTACGAGTGTGACCCTAAATGTCCCATTATTTTAGGCCGACCATTCTTATCGACGGCTCGAACCGTAATCGACGTTCACGAGGGGAGACTTACTATGAGATATGGGGATGACAAAATGGACTTTTTCGCTAGAAAATCCCAAGTTTTTAATGATCATGAAAAAACCGAGGTTTCAAAACCTAATGATTCAAATCCTAATGATTTCAAAATGTTCACTTTAGCGGAAAGAATGAGGCTTAATGCATGTTTTGAAAGAATTAAGAAAAACGGTTTTAAAGATGATGATTTTAATGATAAAGAGTACGTGTACCTAATTAAAAAGGGTATGTGTAAATTTATGGATGAAAAATCACTTTGGGATGTTTTTAGCGAAACAAGTGAAACACCAATTCCGAAGGGCGACGTTAGTGTCATCACGACAAAGACCAAAATGGGCTCGTCTTCACCACCTTCGAAGGACCACGTCTTTGAGGCTTCAACTTCTAACTCCATCGAAGTGCCTCCTTCGCTTAGCCCAACACCCGTTGAGGCTAAAGGGTTTATCTACATCGATCCTCTCATCCTAGAAAAGTCACCTAAGAATAGTCATTCGACTTGTAAGACCATGGTTGTGAGTGCTCACATCGACTCTTTCTTTGACGATGACGATGGCGATTTTGCCGAGCTTGATCACGTACTTCGAAATCCACATGCAATTTTTGACTCTCCTAAAAAGAAACATGTGAAGTACGATGATTATGAGTTTGATCCCGAGATTGAGGAAATCATTGAACGAGAGCTAGCTCTTATGCCTTCACTTCCACCTACGAGTGAGGTCGATCTTTCCAAAATCGAGGATGAACTAAATGAGTTGAAACGTCTTATTTTCGATGACGAACCGACTCATGTAACCAAAAATCCAATTCTCGAGGAGTTACCTAATCAACACTCCTCAAATGAGAATTACGTTTACCACATTCGTGAGGATTTAACTTATCAACAATCCCCACAAAAGAATGATGGTTTCGTGCTTGATCGTGATCTTTTCGAGAGAGTTTCTAAGATACGCAAGGAGGGGAATGACAAACCTTGGTTTGACAAGCCTATCTTTGATGAAGAAATCGATGAGATCGACGTTCATGAGGATGACGAGTATGTAGACCCCGAGGGGGCGGTGTTCTTTATTGACAAATGTTTTGAGAACTTATATAATCCGCCACCTCCTCCCACCAAAGATTTAAATGTGAGGATTTTTAGCGCGACTAATTTTGAATTTGACACGCCAAATATTTTCGACATTATCAAATCGGGTTTTCATAAAGGGTTTTTAAACGATGAAAAAGGAAAAGATTTTAAAAATGTTTTAAAAGATTTTTCTACATGTTTAACTCCGTCATCACATCGTTTTATGAGTGCTACCACCTCGTCTACTCCTTTTGACGACGGTTGGTGTGGATCTAGTGTGGGGGAAGTCCCTTATGTTCCCTCACATTTCTCCACCGAGGACGAGATTTACGATCCCGGAATTTCTTGTAAAGGGAAATCTCGGTCTTCCACCGATGCAATAAATGGAAAATCTTTTCGTTTGCTTGGTGTGAGTCTACCTCGAGTAGCTCATATTGTTGACTTACCCATTGCCCCACCTTTCTACTTCTCGTCTCTTTTCTTCTACCCCATTGGGGTTCATGTTGGAGTAGCGTTGTTTCATCTTTCATCCGAAAACGAGGACGCTATCTTTGACCCTGGTATTCGTGTATCGGGTTTTTAAAGTAATCCATGTGCTTTTGGGCCTTGTTTATCATGTAAGCCCCACCAAAAATGACCATACCATGATTATCCCTAAATGATCACATTTATGGGGATTCGAGTCGAGCTTTTGACTCGGTTATAAAAAACAAGGTGCCTCGTGGGGGATTCTCATGCTTATCCTTGTACATATTATTGCTTTCTTAGTTAACGTAACGAGGGGACTTGTGCTCTTCCAACCTTTGTTCCGTGGTTGTTTGTGATTGTGATTTATTAGGTTCATCGTCATCATTAAAGCCTCTCGTGTTCGTTTTACGGATCACTCGAGCTTCGATTGTTGCCTTTGGAGATTCCGATATCCGATGATATCCTTTTATGTTCTAACGTTTATCTTATTAGCATAATTCATAAACGGCTTTTAGGTAATTCGTTTTACCCTTTCCATGCTCGAGATTAAGCATTCGACTTCGTCTCTAGTATGGGGGTGTTTTCACCCCTAGACTCGAAACATTGAGGACAATGTTTAGTTTTAGTATGGGGGGTGAGTAGATACTTCACCTTGTTTACGTCACCACGCAATCCAAATTTCATCTTTTTGTTATCGTTTTGTTGCAAATAAGGCTAAAAATAGGCCAAATTTTAAAATTTTTCGTGTTTTTCATAAGTGTTTAAGACACGAATGTAGGTTTTCCAATGGTGAGAACGAGAGTAATTTTTGACTCGATCGTGCGTGTTGAGCACTTAGCTTCGATTCCTTAACTTTTTAGGCTAAGTCTCTTAAATGAGGACAAGAAATGATAGAGTTATTTATAAGTCTCGTAATCGTCACGATCTCATGTGTAGTAATTATTAGCTTATTCTCCCAACGCTTTTGCATAACAAATTGTTAATAAATATTGATTTGGCGGTTTAGTCACTATTGTTGGTTTCTAATTTGTTTTAGTAGCTTCCATGTAATTAAATTGGGAAAACATTAAGGTATCGCCAGCGTCACGGTTTTGAAGTATTGGCACCCGAATAATCGAAAGCTTCACCTAATAATAAGATTTCAAGTGCTCACCTAAATTAAGCAAAAATTTGAAGCTCACAAGGCCGACAAAATCTATGCCCAAATCGAAAGTGAATCAAGCCTTAATCTTCGAAGCTTTAAAGATCAAAAATTCGCTTTAGCGTGAGGATATGCGTCTTTGGCTAATAAAACCACCGATGAGGCGGATAATAAAAGGCAAGGCAAGACCGAAGTCATAATAAAAGCTCCATGGCGGAGTTGAATAAAAGATGGAGGTAAACCAAAGATAATAAGGCCCTTCCGTTAGGGGGCGTATAAAAGTCTTGGTAATAAGTCTCATGTTCAAAACCGTTATAAAACCGTGTTTATCGATCCTTCTTGTTGACTTAATTTTTTGACATCGTTGTCTATTAGGATGAATTATTAATTTAATGATTTTGGTTACACCGTTAAGACTCTATTTTTAGAGTTAATCTCTATTCACGCATAAGTCAATAATGTATCCTCGTGATCATTAAGACAAAAATAAAATATAAGAGATACCAATTAGGAATAAGGGAGTTTAGGTTCGTAATTAACACTCATGAGATGTGATCGTGTTGCTAACTTATAATAACAATGATCTCGTTACACGCTTAACATGGAATTGGGTGAAAATCAAGGTCGATGAAATTATTTCTAACGAATCATTCACGTGTTCTTGTTCTATGATCCTAAAAGTCACGTTCTCGTGATGAAAACATTACATTATGTCTAAAACACGTGTAGTAGTTTATTTAAATTTATGTCTTCAATAAATGTCATCATAAAATGAATTTTGGAAGTGCTACGATACTTAATTCTAGCATTGCGTGGGGACACGGCAATGGTTTAGTATGGGGGAGTGATGAGACTGTATTTATACATAGTCTCATCATCCAAATCGGGTTTAAAATGCTTAAAATATCATCAAAAATACCCAAAAATGTGCTTGTGTTTGTTCATTGTGTATTTCAGGTACGAATAACATGAATTCACTAAAAGATTACAAGAATGAAGCAGAAACGAACACGGGAAACGAAGCCGCACAAGAAACCGGGCCTAAATATGGAATTTCCAAAATTACCCCTGAAGAATTGAAGATTGGCAACATTGGTCCCTCATTTTTTGAAGACTTGACAATTTATACCCTTGCAATACTATCCATTTGCATTTGGGTCCCTAAATTATCAAGATATTACATGATCAACCCTTGAATGTTGATCCCAAACTTAGATCGATTAGCTTTGTGTATACGAGATTGGATCAAGTAATACACGTAGAGAAACCTTTGTATATGCTTTATGAATCTAAGTGTTATGCGGAATTTAACACTTAAACAAGAACACACAATGATATAAACAAACTTTCACTTTGATTATCAATATCAAACTTGCTTACAATGAAAGATGTTTAAGAACGAAAACTTATATAAAAGTTATATCAAACATTAACCTAAAGGTCTTCTTTTATAGACATAAGAAGCCTTGTACAATAATCTACGTATCAGCTATTCTAGGTAAAGATAAATATAGAAAATACATTGTCGTTTGTATCCTTACTAGAAGTATTCTAGAATATAATAAACGTGTAGAATATATCTTCCATCAGTGCTTGTCTTCAATGTGTCAACGCTTGACTTTAACTTGTCAACGCTTGAGCTGTCAGCGCTTGTTTTGTTCTTGTCAACGCTTGTTTTGTTCTTGTCAGCGCTCAAGTGATCTGGCCTTAATTTATTCCCAACAATCCTCCCCTAAACTTGATATCCACTCTTATGATCAAGTTTCTGAATAAGCATTAAGGACTAGGAGGAATCTTACAAACCTTCTCATATTGGTAATGAATAAATCTGATCAAATCTTTTGCCACGTTACTTGAATAATCTATTTCCAACTGAGTGTCCTTCATCTTTTCCAAAATAGCCTTGGATATGAAATACTGAGCATCCACAAGTAAATACTCAGCAAACTTTGTAGAGCTCAAATGGTATACACCAGCAGCTGAATATAACCTCCATTGAAGACCACTGAGGTCATCTTCAAGATCCTTCCAAATTGCAGGATCCTCATCTTTTGGTCCACACATTCTTTTGAATGTGGTCTAAAGTTTTATTCCATTGGCTGAAGTTGGTGCTTCAGCCTCATACTTGGTCTCCAGTAACCTCCAAAGGTCCACCAAGTCTTCTCTATCACAACTTGCAAACAAAGATATGAGAGTGGTAAAAGTGTGTACTTCTTTGCCAAATCTGCCAATCTTCCAGAACCCACATTTATCTTCTTCATAGCTCACAATTGGGTTCCTGGAATCTAATGGTAACACTTGCACCATATCTGAAGCTTCTAATGGGGAGAGCTTGAGGCTCTTTCTTATAACTGCTTCACTTGGATATAGTGGATCCATATCTTTTGGAAACTCAAATGAAATTTCCTTCTTCACTGGCCTGGGAACAATCATAGCTTTCTTGAGTTCCATTTCTTCTGCAAGTTCTTCCTTTCTTTCATCTGAAAGAAGTCTGAGAGTGTTTGCTTCCTGCACTCTCACCCAAATGGGATAAGCCCTGTTTTCCAACTCATCAAATGTCAAAGCCTTCAACTTCTGATATGTCCATCCAACTCCATGACATCTGAGCAACATAAAGTAGAGCTCCCTTCTATCCCTTTTCAACTCTGAGAGAATATTGCTTGCCTTGTGTTTCAAAATTACCTGGCAATCCTTCTGAACTCTAAGAAGAAGCTCCAAACCCCATATTTGATCTGAAATGGTCAAGTCTGGATTATCCATGCATCTTTCTTCCCAAGCATTGTACATTTGAACCACCTCTGGCATGTCAAAGTCAACCTGCAATTTCAACTCTCTCAGCTTCTCTTTGGCCAACTCATCCCCATACTCAAGCCTTTCAGGTTCTATAATCATCACACTTGAGTCTGAGCTAGTTCCATCACTTCCTTCTTCAGAGGTCACAACAAATGGTGACTTTTCCTTTTCATCCTGTTCCATGATTTGTGCAGCCAATCTTCTATCAAATTCAACTTGAGCTGCATCCTTTAGAACAATCTCCTCTACCATTATACCCTTACCCTTATCTGATGGTGCAATGGTTGGTAAGGTAGATGGTAATACCTGAGTAGAAACCTCCTTGATAATAGATGATGACTGGGATACATCACCTTCATGTGCAGGTCTGTCAATGCCCAAATTTGTCCTATCAGCGCCCAAAATACTTCTATCAGCGTCTAAATTTTCCTTGTCAACGCTCAAATATCTTCCCTCAGCGCCTTGTGTAACCTCTCTCAACATAGCTGTAAATGATAAATTTAAGTTTGTGGGAGAGACTAAGGACGTATCAAAACCTGTTTGTTTCTTCAAAGTTGCAAGGGCCTCAGCAACATCCATTGATTGACCATCATGGCTGCCCTTATCACTCAGCTTTATATCTTCCTCCCCTTTGGAAGATTCCTCCATACCCCTCCTAGCACGATCACTTTCCAAAACAACAATCCTCTCCCTCAATTGCTTGAGTTCAAGGCCTTGTGAGCTGACAATTTGTACTAAGTTTGCATTTTACGTTTGCAAGCTTATGCAGACTGCCGTCAATTCCATAAGAGTCATTGGTTCCAGTCTGCCCTCGTCTAAAATGGGGATTTGACCTCCCAAATCAGATTCATTGGGCATGGATGAGGACTTAATGATGGTGGGACTGCCTTGGCTAGCATCTAAGCCAGAACCAATAGTCCCAACCTCATCCAGGTCACCAGCCACACTTGTGGTGGTGGTTCTCTCTGCTTCATGGCTAGGACCACCAGAGGAGAACACTCCAGTGATCCTTTGGCGTTTCATCAACCTATATTCAGGGGCTGTGGAAGATGGTGTGGAAGAATGGGTGGATGTGGGTTGGTTAAGGGGTGTTTGGGATTGTGAAGGTTGTGTGTCAGCGTTGGAAATAGGCACATCAACGCCAACATGTGATGTGTCAGCGTCGAATGGTTCTTGGTCAAGTTGCATGTGTTCAGGTGAAGGGAAAGGTTCAGGAATGGGTTCAAGTTGTGGTTGAGGGTCAATTTGAGGTTGCTTGTTGGGGTTGTGCTGCTGCAATAACAGCAAGCATGGCTTGGGTTAAAGGTAGGTCTCTATGGGGTGGTGAGTTCATCTTCATAAAAATAGCATTCTTTTGCTCAGGGATTTTATAAAAATCATTGTGATCCCTTGAGCAGTAACCTTGAACATCAAAAACCATTTGCAGAAAACGGGGATAAGCTAAAGTCATTTTGTTCCCCTTGTTTTTACACATCCCCTCAAAATAATTTTAGAATAGTTAAACTTTTGCCCTGTTGCAATGCACACAATAGCACTGGCAATGGATCTATTGATCTCATTGTGTGCAGTAAATTTGGGACTCAAACATTGAAGGAGGACATGTATGAGGTACTTCCAGGCTGGGGGAAATTCCTGCTTATGATACTTATTTAGAGTACCTTCATCAGGAAAAGGATATCCCAAAGCCCTAAGCCCTTGTTCTATTTCATTTATGGGAAGGGTGGCTATACCATCAACATTATCAAGATGCAAGGCTTGGCGTACCAAGGCCTCAGTAACCACCCAAGATCTCCCATGAACAATAGAAGTCAATGTGGTCACTCCGTTAACTGTTGAGGAACTAACGGTGTTCCAAAACTGCTTAATGTGTGTGACTGGAATGAGTGGTGCATGAGAAAGAGCATACCTTAATGAGGATGCGTTCAAATACGCCACCATTTGTGTGTATTGAGGAAACAGAGTATCATCAGCGACAAGATATTCAATCATGTTGTGTTGAGATCTGAACCCCAATTCCAATTCTGTTGGTTTAAACTTTGGTGCCATTGATGAAAGTTGTTAATTTTAAGTGAAGAAGATGAAGTTGATAAGAGAAATTTGTTAGACAAGAATTATAGATACCCTGTTTAAAATAGGAGCCAAATTTATAGGAGAAAAAGAATGCATGTGATTGGCCCAAAAATAGGCAAAGATTTTCAAAAATCAATCATGAAAATATTGAAAAAGTTATAAGTTATCTCATGCATTAAATGAAAGTAACAACTCCTAAAATTACGGCTTGAAAATATGTCAAAAAGTAACAACTGGGTAGGTCCCATTGAGTGTCATCGGTCAAAAATAACCTATCAACGCCCAACGGCTATAATCTTGTCAACGTTTGCCTATAGCCATGTCAGCGTCCAATTTGGTCACAACAACGCTTGGAAAATTCTTGTCAGCGTCCAAAAATAAAAGTGTTTTAAAAAATGAAAAATGACCTTAACAAGTAATTTATCCTAGAGAAGATAACCAAAAGCTGATAATTATTATAGGGCGGCAAGCACTGTCCAGTTATGCACACTTGCATAAGCAAGATAGACATAACAGTCCTCTAGTGTCCCTTGCTAACCAAAACTCTTAACAACCAAGTTATCTCATAAAATTCCGTTTACTCCAAGATAAATCCCATATCAAAATCATTCCCAAGTCTCCCAACAGACCACAACCAATTCTAGGCCAAAAATGTCTTGGCAGCATGCATAGTATATCAACTTTGCATGCTACAGTGCCTCATGATTTAGTAGAACTAACTCATACTCACCTGTGGACACAATCTAGAATTGTGATAAGAGTATCATATGGATACCCAAACATCCTAAAGGTTCCTAAAACCTCCCCTTAAACTATGATACAAAAGTTTGCTAAAATCATGCATGAACATAAAAAATTTATGTCAAGATAGGAATGAAACATTCCAACCATCATCCATAAATAAAAAACTTGTCCAAATGCTTCTCCATTGATCCATAAGAAACTCTGTATCCAATGGTATACTGCTAACACCATCTGCACATTTAGATTGAAAACCACAAAACTAACATTGTTGCTGACAACGCCCCGATAACACATGACAGCGTTGAGGAAAGCTTTGTCAGCGTTAGACAATTATATTGCTGACAACGTTGCAAAAACACTTATCAGCGTTCAAGCAACCTTTTTCAGTGTTAGAAAAATATAGTGGAAAATCTAAATCATCAATAAGACCAATAATAATGCATCATTCTGTACATACTTTTACAAAAAGACTCCAAAACATATATTATGTGAGATTGACCATTCCAATACTTGTTACCAAGTATTGAAACCTCCCAGCATCAAAAGGTTTAGTTAATAAATCTGACACATTTTCCTTAGTGTCAACCTTATCTGGTTGTATTAAACCTTTCTCAAAGCAATCTCTTATAAAATGGTGTCTAATTTCTATGTGTTTAGTTTTAGAATGATGTACAGGATTCTTAATGATGCATAAAGTACTATTATTGTCAACAAATATCTTAGTATGCATGAAATTGTACCCATAGTCTAATAGCTGGTTCTGAATCCACAACACTTGGCCACAACATGCAGCTGCAGCCATATACTCTGCTTCAGTTGTAGAATTAGCCACCACTGTTTGTTTCTTGCATTGCCAAGATATCAACCTGCTCCCAAGAAACTGACATCCACCAGTTGTGGATTTCCTATCAAACTTATCACCTCCATAATCACTATCTGAATATGCAATCAGCTCCAATGGTGAATCGTTTGGGTACCACAAACCAAGACTAGGATAGCATCTTAGGTACCTAAAGATCCTCTTCACAGCATAAAGGTGACATTCTTTGGGAGTCACTTGATGGCGTGCACAAGCACACACAGCAAACATGATGTCAGGTCTGGAGGCAGTAAGATACATCAAGGATCCAATCATGGATCTATAGTGCCTGACATCAACATCTTTCCCATCTCCAATCTTTCCCCAAAGGTGTTCTCTATCCATAGGAGTAGTAGCCCTCTTTTCATGTGGAGAAAAGCCAAACTTCTTCAAGATCTCAGCAACATATTTATCCTGGGAGATGAAGATACCATCCTCTTTCTGCTGAACTTGTAAACCAAGAAAGAAGTTCATCTCCCCCATAGCACTGATCTTGAATTTCTCTGTCATAAGCTTGGAGAAATCCTCACTCATCTTTGGATCAGTAGACCCAAAAATGATATCATCAACATAGACCTGCACAAGCAACACATCCTTGCCTTTCTTCTTTGTAAATAGTGTCTGATCTATGGTGCCCCTCTTGAATCCATTGTCCACCAAATAGGTAGACAAAGTACCATACCATGCTCTTGGGGCTTGATGAAGGCCATACATAGCCTTTTTGACTCTATACACTTTATCTGGAT
This sequence comes from Glebionis coronaria, assembly GCA_025667525.1. NCBI lineage: Eukaryota > Viridiplantae > Streptophyta > Magnoliopsida > Asterales > Asteraceae > Glebionis > Glebionis coronaria. The sequence continues at coordinate 272,963,239 of CM046875.1, read as the reverse complement.
GCTCTGGATCCTCAAAACTAGGAGGCTGCATTACATATACTTCCTCAACAATAGTTCCATAGAGGAAAGCACTCTTGACATCCATTTGATAGACAGTGAAGCCCATGCAGGATGCATAAGCTAGAAAAATCCTTATAGCTTCAATCCTTACAACTGGTGCAAAGACCTCCTCATAGTCTATCCCCTCCTCTTGTTTATAACCTTGAGCCACTAACCTTGCCTTGTTTTAGACCACAATGCCTCTTTCATCTCTTTTGTTCCTGAGAACCCATCTTGTCCCTATAGGTCTGACATATCTGGGACAATCAACCAGCTCCCAAACATCCTGAATTGCAAATTGGTGAAGCTCATCCTGCATTGCTTCCACCCAACTTGGTTCTTTGAGAGCATCAAATATTTTCTTGGGTTCTTCTTGTGACAGAAAACATGCAAACAATCATGCTTGCACAAGAGGGGTATCAACCTTCTTGTGTATATTAGCAATAAACCCACCAAGACCTTGATGAGATCTTCTAGTCTGAACTGGAGTCATAACATCACCAATGATCTGGGAAGGGGGGTGATTCTTCATTGTGGAAGTGAGAACTCCTCCTTCAAAAAGTCTGGTGTCCTCAACCTCATTCTCCATGTTGCTAATATCTTCTTCATCAGACTCTCTTACATCAACATGAGGATGAACCTCTTCATATATATTGGAAGGTTCACCTTGTTCAAAATTGGAAGAGAAAAGATGGGCAGAATTGTTGTCAACGCCTGAATCTTGTTTGTCAGCGCTTGGGCTAACAACGCTTGAAGTGTGGTTGTCAACGTCTGAACCATCAACGCCTGAATTGGTCTTGTCAGCGCTAGATTTGCCTTTGTCAGCGCCTGAAGGACCATGCATGTTTGTATCTAGTGGTATTTGGAAACCACCATTATCTTGTCCAGCAGCAGCAGCAGCAGCAAAAGCATCTGTCCAAATGGGAATTGTGACATATTCTAATATAGGAGATGCCTTTTCTGCTTGTGATCCAACCCTCTTATGAACCTGTGTACCTGAAACATCAACAACTTGTTCCTCCACAACATTTGAAGTTACCTTCACAATGTCTGGATTAGTGACAGGCATATAATTTAAAGTTCTAGATAAGGGTTCCAAATCAAACAACCAATTAGGACCACTTTCAGGATCACTAGGTTTATTCTCTAAAAACCTAACATGTACTCTTTCAACTATACTTTTGTCCTCTTTAAGATAAACCCTATATCCCTTGCTCTGCACTGAATACCCCATGAAGTAACCCTCATCACCTTTTGCACTAAATTTCCCTAAGGCATCACTAGTATCCACCACTACTACATGACAACCAAAAGGTCTGAGAAAACCAATATTAGGTTTTCTACCCCAAAGTAACTCATAAGGTGTTTTGTTCTGAATTTTGTTAACCAATGCTCTATTTTGCACATAGCAAGCTGTGTTAACAGCCTCAGCCCAAAAGGCTATAGGAAAGTGAGCATCAGCCAACATTGTTCTGGCTGCTTCAATTAGGGTTCTATTTTTCCACTCAGCAACCCCATTTTGTTGTGGGGTTCTAGCAATGCTAAATTGCCTAGTAATTCCTTTCCTGGCACAGAAATCATCTAACTTCTTATTCCTAAATTCTCCACCATTATCACTCCTAAGCATTTTAACCTCATTGCCAGACCTCTTCTCAATCTGAGTGATAAAATCAATAAGAACATCAGCTGTGTCACTCTTCATAGCTAGAAAGAATATCCAAGTAAACCTAGAAAAGTCATCTATGATAACAAAGCAATATGACTTACCATTCAAACTTTCTATATTTGTTGGACCGAAGAGGTCCATGTGAAGCATATGAAGAGGTCTAGAACTAGTATGCACCTGTTTGGACTTGAATGAGACGTTGTGCTGCTTGCTTTTAAGACATGCAACACAAGAGTGGTCATTGTGGAAGGCCTTCTCAGGCAAACCATCAACTAAACCAAGTCTCACAAGTCTATTTATATTTTTAAAATTTATGTGCCCTAGTCTCCTTTGCCACAAATTACTCTCATCTACTGAGGCCTTAGCATAAAAACAAGACATATTGGTATTCTTTTTAATCCTATTTAAATTCACATTATATATGTCCTTATGCCTAGGTGTTCTATACTCAATATATTTCTCATCAGGGATCTTAAAATCCTTGCTTAACACCAAACACTCAGTATCAATAAAAAGAACTTTATTTTTGTTATCACAAACCTGTGATACACTAAACAAGTTGTAATCAAGTTCTTTTACCAGGAAGACGTTCTCAAAACGTAGATTATTGGTGAGAAGGGTTCCTTTGCCTGTGATAGTTCCATATCCACCTCCAAAATATACCTTATCACCATCTTTAATAGGAGTGAAATTCGTCAGATAGTCTTCCTTCCCTATCATGTGCCTTGAGCATCCACTATCCCAATATCCATAATCATTGATCTGTCTTTGAATGCCCTGCACATAAAGAAAACAAATTAGTTTTCTTTGGGAACCCAAGTCTCAAAAGACTTGGATTCATCTGGTTGTTCAATAAGAACAGACTTAGTTCTCACAACAACCCCATTCTCATCCTTCTTAGGATGAAATACCCAGTTAACCCCAATAGGTTTTGTAATGACCTTTGAAATGTAATTAAATCTATTGCAAGTCATTGAAATCCCATTATCATTAGGTTTTTGATCTTTCTTGGGTCTCCATGTTAAGCTTGAAGAAGCTTTAGACCCCTTACCTTGTGGTTGTAAATATTTAGGTCTGGTCACGTTTCTGTTAGCGTTAGAATTTGTCCTGTCAACGCTGAAATTACCCTTGTCAGCGTTGAACCTAGGGTTTGCTACAGAAACCCATTGCCTATTTGACCAGGTGTTTGTCTTTTGAAATGGTCTTTGTCTATGAGTGTTAGGCCCTCTAGTAAAGAATGGAGCAGGTCTAATCACTTGTGGACTTTACTGCACACAAGGTTTGGGTCTGACAACGTTTGACTTTCTAACAACGTTGACTTTGTTCCTGTCAGCGCTGAAATTATTCCTGTCAGCGCTGGCTTTGAGAGCGTTGACACACTTGTATGCCAAGTGTGAAAAGCTACCACAAATATAACAGGCTTTCTTAGACACAAACTTAGGTCTAAAAGAGAAGAAACCTGTTCCATGATTGCTAACTTGGCTCTTGGGTGACCTAGTATTCCTATACATCTCTGCATATTTAATGCTAGGTTTTCTATCAGTGTTTGAGCCTAGGACAACAGCTTTACCAGTTATTGGGTTAGTGACCTTAATGGGTGTTGACTCAATTGGACTTTCACATAGCAAGCCACCCTTGACAAATAAAGTAGGGTTAGCCTTTTTCCACTCATTCAGGTCAGTCAGTTTTTGTTGATACTCTTCAACTGGAGTGACAACTCTTGGTGGAGGAATGAATTCCTCCTCTTGAAGCTCTGGCAAACCAGTCCAAGATAAGTCCTTTTGTTGGACACCATAGAAGTCACCAGCTGGTGGTGGAACCAAAGAGTAATCATTCATCCCAATCCCAGTCATGTCCTTAGGATCCCTTTGTTTAGCTACACAGTCTCCTAGGGTTTGGGTGGCTCTATCAAATCTTTGAATTTTAAGGCCAACATTGTATTCAGAAACGGTTTTCTCAGTTTCAGTAAGAGCTAGTTGGTAATTAGACAATTTACATCTTTCAGTACTCATATCATCTAATAATCTTAACACCTCCTTGTTAAGTCTTTCAGTATTTAACCTACACCCTTTGCTACAAAAAGCATCATCATATACCTCATTATCAGATGAAGAGGAGGAGTGTGCCATGAGAGCATATTCAACATGCTCTTCTTCTTCAATATCAGCAACCAAAGCTTTGTCCTCTTCAACATTCTTAGCCAGATAGCTCCAATCCCATCCCATACCATCAATTCCTTGAACTGCAACCATGGCCTTGGAATCCTGAGCTTTAACAACCTGACTTGAGGGTTTACCAGCATCAGATCTTCTAGGAGATTTGCATTCCCTCATGAAGTGCCCCATACGATGGTAGTTGTAGCATTTAACTTTGGATTTGTCAAATCCAGTTGTGTCTTTAGAATTGAAGGTCATTTTCTTCTTAAACCTTCTGTTCCACCTGTTTGCTCTTATACTAGCAAGAGCCATGTTCCACTTGATGTCCATCTCTTCCAAGTGCTCATCACTTATCTGCTCAAGGTCCTCATAAATAATCACTGAACCATTGGGCAAAGAAGCAATGTAAGCACAAACAGTATCTAAATTCAAACCAGCAGGTGTAACTCTTGGGGAGTCACTCTTGAATGTGTCAGCGTCTGAATAGGAGACGTTGACAGGACTTGTTCCAGCGCTGGCATATGATGATCCAGTAACTGGATGCACATAAGAGTCCTTCTGATTGAATTGACCTTCACTATGAGAGAAGAAGGCCATGTTGCTGGTAGTAGACTTGCTTCCATGTTCTGAAAGAGTTTCATCCTCCAACAGCCTTAGTTTGTTGTAGATGTCATCAAACGAGGAGCTCTTGTAAGTATTGTTGGCAAGAATAGATCTTGCCTCAATCTTCCATGCCTCACCAAGACTTTTAAGAAAGGTAGCATTAATATCAACATCACCAACTTGTGTCCCCATGAAGGACAACTTGCTTGTAATGTCAAGCAATCTACTTCTCACACTACTTAGTTTCTCATTGGGTTGAGCCTTGAAGACAGCATAATCATGCATGAGTTGCTTTTTCTTCTCTTCCTTAGTGTCTGCATTGCCACCATGTGCAACTTCAAGAGCTTCCCAAAGGTCTTTAGCAGATTCATAACTTCTGTATTTATGCTGATTCTCTTGTCCCAAAGAGAGCTTCAGTATATTTAGGGTTTTCATGTCAACCCTTCTCTTTGCTATGTCTTCAGCAGACACAGCTCTACCATCATCTGGTTTTTCCCTCTTGTCAGCTTCTGAACATCCAGCAACAGCTGTTCTTGCAGAAATAGCATTAAGAATCTTTTGAGCCTTATTGAATGTGTTTCCATATTCAATAACCTCCTAGAGTGTGTAGTTATAGATCCACAAATATTGTTCAAAATTCAACTTCCACTGATCAAAGTTGGTTGCATCAAGCATAGGAATCTTGATGTTTGGTAAAGGTGAGGAGGAAGAGTTGGTGATTTCTGGAGTTGACATGATGTTGTTAGGGTTTTTGAGAAAAATAGGGTTTTGGTGATTTTTAGGGTTTTGGTCTTCTTTAAGATCAAAAGTTCCTCAACAAGCTCTAATACCACTTGTTGATCCCAAACTTAGATCGATTAGCTTTGTGTATACGAGATTGGATCAAGTAATACACGTAGAGAAACCTTTGTATATGCTTTATGAATCTAAGTTTTATGCGGAATTTAACACTTAAACAAGAACACACAATGATATAAACAAACTTTCACTTTGATTATCAATATCAAACTTGCTTACAATGAAAGATGTTTACGAATGAAAACTTATATAAAACTTATATCAAACATTAACCTAAAGGTCTTCTTTTATAGACATAAGAAGCCTTGTACAATAATCTACGTATCAGCTATTCTAGGTAAAGATAAATATAGAAAATACATTGTCGTTTCTATCCTTACTAGAAGTATTCTAGAATATAATAAACGTGTAGAATATATCTTCCATCAGTGCTTGTCTTCAATGTGTCAACGCTTGACTTTAACTTGTCAACACTTGAGCTGTCAGCGCTTGTTTTGTTCTTGTCAACGCTTGTTTTGTTCTTGTCAGCGCTCAAGTGATCTGGCCTTAATTTATTCCCAACATTGAAGAATGCAAATTGTGCATTTAAGACCCTTGATTAAAATTTGCTAATTGAATGTGCCAAAATTGACAAGTATGTCAAACATTTAACAAAGGTAAAAAGAGTTTATTGCTGTTTCAAAGGATCTAGCAAGTGAAAGAGAGTTGGAGGACCATTCCTGCCCAGACAACAAAACCCTCCCTCACCAATCACCAACTGCCATGTCAACTCCCCTCCAATTATCTCCCACCACCTCATCACCCTTTACACGTCAGATCCCACCTCCCCTAATCCTTTATTTATTTATTAAATCGGTTTTTAAAAACGATATAATATAATTAAAAAGGGGGGGAAACTGTTACTGTTCACTCATCCTCCCTGATTATCCCCTAATCACCCAACAAGAACCCTAATCTAATTGAGGCAAAAACAAAGGGGTTTTATTCCCTATGATGCAGATGGGTAATTGACATTAGCCTAACCAAAACCCACAACCCAAAAACCCTCACCCGTGACTTATGGGTCCCCCACGTGGCTCCCTTGCAACATGAAGACAAGTTTTGGCAGTAATCCAACGTTCCTAAGGAATTTCGTGCTCCCAAAGATTAGATAAATGGCCAAGATCAAATTATGACAGCATAACACCACATGGGCTTGACAAGGACCCTGCTGACCAAGATTCGAGTTTGAACCACAAGGGCATTTTTGGACTTTCAGTGAACTAGGGTTTTAGGGTTTTTCATTCTTGTATTATTTTATTTCCAGTATCTAGATTATTCCTAGCACTTGTATAAATACCAAGTCATTTGTGACTTGGTTTTCTTTGTTCCAGATTTTTCATCTTGTAAAATATTTTTTATTTAATGAATATTTACAGTTTTATTTAAAAAATCTTGCAAGGTGTTATCTGAGTTCCATATTTACAAGTTTTCTTAGATTAATATTTGGTTTAATGTTTACAAGTTTTATTTAAGGGTTATCAAAAAAATATTTGGTTTGAGTTTTTGGCATAAAGATTTTTATCAAGCATTTTTAATCCTGACTCTTGGACTTAATAAGCAAATGAAAGTGAAAGTGGAAGTTTGCTGATTAAGTTTAATGATCTTGTCGAATTTGTTTTGAAAAATCAGTTTCATGTTCTTTTAATTTTAATTTTTGTTCACTGTTTGACTGTAGCATAAGCTAAAGCCACAAGCTTTTGACAAAAGCTTGTGACCTTAGCTGCTATCTATCACCTTGTTCCTGTTTTCATTTCAGCAGGTTGCATTTACCCCCTCTTGTGAAGACATATTGGGGTGTGTTTTGACTGAGTGTAGTCACCACCCATCACCTCTCTACATCAAAAGCTATCCAAAAAGCTCATCATAAGCTCCTTAGAAGTTGTTTGAGAAGCTTAGCAGAAGGCCTCAGCCCAAGGTATCAATGGCTTGAACCCTGCTTTCAATTTTAACATTTTCTATGTGATTTTTATGATTTGCATGAAACTGCTTTTTGTGCTTGGAAAATTGTTAATACTTGCTTGCTTAGGTGTTTTATGCATGTTAGATAGATAGCAATTAGTTTAAGCCCATTTGAGAAGTTGTTGGTTTGTTATTTTTGTTATTTCTGAATTTAAGGGGTGTTTGGCATTGTTGATTATTTGAACTTAGGTGACATAAAACTGAGTATGAGCAGCCTTAACATGCCCACATAGAAAGTGTTAGGTTATTTAAGTATTTGTTTTGTAGTTTGTTAGAAGAAATCAGTAGTTTACATGTTAAAAATTTGGTAACATAGCTTAAAAATCAGTAAGTGTCCCTTTGTGCCCACTTGTGTGAAATTTTAGCCTTGAATCTTTGAGAGCTGTTAGAAAATAGGTTAATTAGGGCTTGTAGTTAGCTTATATGTTAGTTGGTTAAGATTTGTGCAAGATTGGAAGCTTTAAAATCTGTTTTTGTGCCATATAGATCAGACACTGTTCACAGAAACCCCTAGGTAATACAGTGACTGCATATTTGGCCATTGGTGTGTTTTCTTTGCTTAGACCTAGTGTTTTTGTTCTTGATTTGACTCCCCACAACCCAACTGGTTGTGGGGGGTGCCTTTGTCTCCCAAAGAAACCAAGTAAATCACAAGTTTTACCCACTTTAGTGCCCAGTTTGTTTTTTTTATTGAAAGCAGTGGGAACCAAGTTCCCACTGGTAGTATAAACATTTCCACTGCTGAGCTACTGGACAAAAGTCCTTGAGATGTCACTATCAGTTTCATTTTTTTTGTCTTTTGTGGTTGAAAATAGGTATTAGGACTCCAAACTTTTTTTATTATTTTTCTTATTTTATTTTTGATTTTTCAGATTATTTTATTTTTAAGTTACTGTTCATTTGATATTTTTTGATTAAATAGCTATTTTTAATTACTTTTTAATTTTCTGTTTTTGGCATTTAGTGTAAAAAGTCATTATTTTTCAGTTCTAAAATTTCTCATAGATTAGGAAAAACATTTTAAGATTTTTAGTCAAAAATTATTTTACTGTTCACTTTTTAATTATTTTTTATAATTAATTTAGCTTAATTAGGGTTTTAATATTAAACTGTTTTGTCTTTTAGTGCAAAATTTTACATTTTTTAAACTTTTTCGATTTTCTACTGTTCATTAGTGTAATTTAGGATTTCTAAAATTGTCAAATTATTTTTGGCATTATTTTATTATTTTTTTTAGGATTATTTTAATTTAAAAATAGTTTTAAGTGTTTTAAAAATAGAAAAATAGTTTTGAAAATTTAGGAAAAGTACTTTTTAGTCTTTAAATAATATAAGTGAGTTATTTGTTCAATATAATATTTTGGGCATTTTGTTAATTATATTTAATTTTAGGGTTTTAATTAGCATTTAAAATTGAATATTTAATTAATAAAAGGTTTTAAAATATATTTGTTGGATTTTTATTCTTATTTATATTATTTTAGACTTAGTTTAAACTTTTAATTAATTTTTAGGTTTAATTTTTAATTGTTTTACGTAATTACGTCATCGTTTTACGTCAACGTCGTAGTTTAATCGTAATTGTAGCTCGTCTTTACTTTTTCTCTTCTAAACCAAAAACGTCACTAATCCAAACTTGATTTCATATATATTGGCACATTAATCCACACACCTCCTTCGAGAACGAACTTGGAATTTATTCGGTTTTACGTTTTTCCTAAAGCGTCTAACTTAATACTTGCCACTCATACGCGTTTTTCCTAAAACGTGTACGAAAAACCTACATCAACTTACTTCTGATATTATACTTGTGTTCTGATTTCAACTATTGTTTTATATAACGGTTTCATTAAACTCTATGAATTCACTCGGCATTCGCTGATATGATTTTTGCATGTTTTCATCTCAGGTGCTTGAAGGTAATTCGGATTGAGATCGACTCTGATGGCCCACATAATATTAAAACTGTTCATTCGATCTATGTTTTGTAAACTTAATGACCTGTATAATTTGGGACCTGTTGTACACTTGAAACTTTTTATAGAATGAATATATGTTAAACCTTGTACAACCATTTTTATGTGTTGTCTATGATTGGAGTTGTTGTGCTATCCCGTAACACTCTAAAGACTCTTCCGCTGTACCGATATGAAATTTGAGAGTGTTACACACACAATATCTAGATCAATACCAGCAGGCTTAACTCTTGGTGAGTCAACATTGTATGTGTCAGCGTCTGAATGTGAGGCGCTGATAAAGCTTGATCCAGCGTTGACACAAGGCGATCTAGTAACGGGGTGCATGTATGACTCCCTTTGATCAAATTGACCTTCACTGTGTGAGAAGAAGACCATATTTCCATTGGTAGACTTTCTTCCTTGATCCAAAAGGATTTCAATCTCTACAAGCCTCAGTTTATTGTAAACATCATCAAAGGTGGAACTTTTGTGAGTATTATTAGCAATCATAGACCTTGCTTCAATCTTCCATGCATCACCAAGACTTTTAAGGAAAGTGGTGATGATATTAACATCATCATGCACTGTTCCCATAAAGGACAACTTGCTTTTAATGTCAAGAAGTCTGCTTCTCACTCCACTTAGCTTTTTATTGGGTTGAGCTTTGAACACAGCATACTAATGCAAGAGTTGCTTCTTTTTCTCTTATACAATATCAGCGTTACCACCATAAGAAACTTCAAGGGCTGCCCAAAGATCTTTTGCAGAATCATAACCTCTATATTTGTGATGATTGGCTTGTCCCAAAGATTGTTTGAGGGTGCTTAGGGTTTTCATGTCGTTCCTCCTCTTTGCAACGTCCTCAGCTGCGACAGCTCTTCCATCTTCAGGTTTTTCTTTTCGATCCTCTTCAGTAGAGACTGGAGTTGATCTTACCAAAATAGCAGCTGCAATATTGGCAGCCTTATTTAATGTGTTTCCATATTCAATAATTTCCCATAGGGTGTGGTCATGGATTTGAAGATACTGCTCAAAGTTAAAGTTCCACAGCTCAAAGTTGTCTCGGTCTAGCATGGGAATCTTGATGTTAGGGGTTGAGGAGGAGGAGGTTAACTCTGGAGTAGACATGGTCTTTTAGTTTTAGGGTTTCTAGAAAATTAGGGTTTTTGGCGATTTAGGGTTTTTGTGTTCTTTAGATCAAAGTTTCTCAACAAGCTCTGATACCACTTGTTCATCCCAAACTTAGATCGATTTAGCTTGTGTAAACGAGATTAAATCAAGTTAAACACGTAGAGAAACTTTGTTATATATGAAACAATTCAAGTATTATGCGGAATTAATACTCAAACAAGAACACACAAACAAGATAAACCAAACTTTCACTTTGATTGATAAATCGAACTTGCGTACAATGAAAGTGTAAAACATATGTTTAACACCCCCAAATAAAAAAGCAGTGGAACCAACTATTTGGGTATTAATTCATAGCACAATAGACACAAGGATATAAAGAACAACTAAAAAATGTTTTAAAATCAACATGCATTCCATTCCAAATTCAGAGTTTTAAAAGCGTAGTCCCATAAAACCGTTACCAAAAGATACATAAGTTTAACTATTACACAATATAATAGTCCCATAAAGCTTGGGTTTTCAATGGAATGGAATTGTAATATAAATTGAAAAATGTTTAGCGCAACTCCTCTTTTATTTTTCCTCCAAGCTTCCGATCTTAAATTACCTGAGATAAACATGCTTAAAAAGTCAACATAAAGTCGAGTGAATCCATAGGTTTATGCATACCAATAATTTGAACACAAGTATAATATTCATCATTATCATATAGGCTTGTGGCCAGACAAGCTCTAACCAACCATTGCATTGAGCTCGTGACACCGATCCCATACGCCACACACAATATAGTATAATCGATCATATAACCAACAAATGCCCCCAGACATGAGTACCACGTCATGTACCCTAAAACATTCTCGCTACAATATATCCGTACTAGGACTGCTCACAACGGAGACAATATGACCCAAACAGGATCGGGCTGGTAAACCCATAGTGCACTATTAATTGTAGAAGCGGCTACCCACCATAGGTAGTTAACGGTTAACGATTGGGGTCTTTCGACGTGTAGCTACTCAAGCAACAAATCACATACATTCAGGTCTAAGCATACAAGAAATCCTACTTGTGTTCGATTTGGAAAACTAGCATGTATCTCCCTCGCAACTCACCGTAAGTCAATTAAAGCAATGTGGATGGAGAGCTGAATAAACACAAAGAGGAATCACCAACACTTGCCAAATAATCAACAACGACCTATATAAACGGGATGTGACTTAGAAACATATAAAAATAGATTTTAGAAAAATGTTACATGTAATATGATTATAGGATATGCTACAAAGATATGCGCGACATTGCACTAACTTAACTCTAATGGATTGTGCTTGTTATTTGACTTAACTACTGATTTCACAAGGTATATATCATCTACTAAGTTTAAATCGTTGATACTAGTCTTGTCGTTACACTTTAAGACTCCATTTCGCTTTAAAACTAGTGGCTGGAATTGATTTTCTGTTTTAGGCTGTCATGATTTATCCATATTGAAATATCTATAAGACCTGCAGATCTAAGGTATTTACCATTAGAAAGCCTTATGTCTCAGGTTTCTAGAATGGGTAATTAGGCCTTTTTATTGTTTACCAATCAACGGGAAAAGGGATTTTAGTGACTGCCTATATTTTCTAAATTACCGTAACGTTAATTCAACTTCACCATTTTGTCTATAATTCCTAAACCATAGTAGATTTTGATGTCGCTCCAAAAAGAGTAGTTCACTTGTGATATATACCACTTTAAAAAGTCATAGCTTCAACCCTTCAAGTATTTTAACCTAGAGATTAACATATATTTCAAATCTATGTTCCAGATTAGACCGCCTTGATAAAATGTCCATAACTCGCTCATCCGGACAAGATGGTTGAGCCGCCAACTTCCCAATATACCCAAGACCTGTAGTTACCCAAATATATAAAAAATTGCAGGTCCATGTGCAATATTTAAATGGTCTGGCCTGTCCAATCTGCTGTTACAAAACAGTTCCAAATTCCTATGTTTCAGATTTGACCGCCATGGTAAAATGGTCATAAATCTTAGTCTATAATAGCTATTAAGTTGAGGTCAATTGGAAAACCTTACATATGATGTGCCCTACTGTACCAAACCTTAACATCACCAATTTTAGTCCAAACACATGGAGCTTTTGATGCATTTATACCAACTATCCAGAACAGACCTTAGTCCGTAAAACGGCTATAAATTATAATCCATGATAGATTTATAGGTGAGTCCAGTTGGGATTGATAGTCCTATGAGTTTACTACAGACCTGAACGTTCCTTTATCCTCTTTTAAAGTTTTAACCAAGAGTTTATAAAGTTTTACAAACGACTATCCAGTTTTGACTAGTTTTGGTAATTTAGCCATAACTTCCTCATCCGGAAGATTCTATTGAGCATCCGACTCTCCTAACTTGTCAAGACACATATCTAACCAATCACACATTTTATTTACAGACCATAAGTCACTAAGTGGGGGAAAAACCCACGTTTTGCTACTGGTCTAAAAACAGTCTCTATTCCTTCCTCAAAACTTCATCAAAACTTATTCAAAGTGCAATCTAACCTCATGCAATGCCCTCACATATCTTATAAACATGTCCCCTAACTCATAACATTAGTTTTAAGATCAAATCAAAAATTAATATATCAAGATCATGCATGTTTGTAAAACTAAAAATTGCATAATCACAATAATAAGTAAATAAAATAGGGAATTTAGGGATACTTACAACACAAATGGGTGGAAGTACAAATCAAATAAAATTCCCAAACAGGGTGTGTTTTGGGGCTGCTTGTCGACCAGGAACAGGGAGGAGAGAAAGATAGAGGGTTATATTAAGCTAATTGGAAGTATGTGTTTTAATAAGGAATGGATTTGATATGTATCTAGTTTTTTTTTTTTATAAAAATATATATATATATATATATATATATATAAAAAGGGGCGTTTGTTTATGTCTCCAGCTTTCGGGTTTTAAAAAAAATTAAAAAAAAATAAAATAATATAAAGTGGCTTTTTTTAACAAATTATTAATAATTACAGTGTCTCGAACCGAAAGTCAGTCCGACACTAGAAATAGGCGAAAATGAAATTTTTTATCGTCACGTTCGTTATAGGTCAAGAATAATATATCCAACTAACATGCCTCAATTATCAGTTTTTAGGACCAACATTCACGGTCCAATAGCTTCTCGATGGATGATAGGTGTCTTACGACGTAAAACACGCTAAACTTCGAAATATTCAGTTTCAACCAAAATTTTCAAAATATAATTCATAAAATAATAATAATAGTTAAATTAAGTAGTGACCTTTTATACAGGAGTTTACATTCTCACCACCTTATAGGAGCGACGTCCCGACTCTCGATTGTCGTTATACACTCTTCGTATGCTCGATTAAAGGTGCAAGTACATACCCAATAAGGAATCTTTTCGTATTATTGATAAGAGTATGACTTCAAAATGAATCGTGAGATTTTTGACTAAACGTGGTGACATGAATTTTAGAAAAGATGTCATCATTAAATTTGAAGGGTCGGAGAAGAATTTCAAGGATACAATAAACACGGTTGGCACCTAAACGGATTAGATACTCAAAACAGCTTATGGTTTGCCAGAAATGAGAAATCGCGAATCATGTAAACCGTAAAAAACAAACATTCACTTTATTAGAAAGTGAGATCGTAATACAATTTTATATTGTTATGAAAGTACAAATTGCCTAAGGTTTGTTCAGTTATGGTGATAAAATATTAACTTGATGATTTTTTTCCTTTTAACTATTATACAAGGATTTATAAAAGGGTTTGACGATTTTTTTTTATAAACAAAATCATTAGTAAAAAGAAATTTTAAACTTTGCTTTCTTGATAAAAATGGTGTTAAAAATAGAAATAAAACATGCTCAAAGTTTATTTTTGTTCTTTTTTGAAATCAACAAGATAACGTCTGTGTAAAGGCCTTGTTGAAAACTTAGATTCACGATTGCTATTTAGAAAATCTATTTTCATGTCATTAAGAATCATTTGTTGAAACGAAACCTTAAAATTTTCAGTTTATTAGTTTATCGAGATGTGGTTAAAATAGGTTTTATAAAACATATAATTCGAAAGATAAAGTGTGGTGTCATTATAAATATTAGTTATAAATTCTACCAAGAAGGATGTTTGAGAATTCATTTTGGTAATTTAGATACTTGTTAATAAAAATTTATAAAATTTTCATAAAAGTTTATAGGAACTAGTGGAATTCGTGGATTCATTTGACGCATCAAAGGTAGGTATAGAACGTGCTCGGGGGTCAAACAAAGTAACAAGATAGCAAGGAAGATAGAAGAAGTGATAGCAATCACATAAGCTTCAACAACAGTATAAGGAAATGATTCAAGTGTCACATGAATCCGATAAAGGATAAGGAGAAGTATACGAGTCGACGACAAGGCTATAGGAAAGGAAAGGAAAATTAGAACGGCGGTTTTTCAGTCGGAACGTACCCAAATACGGGGAATTATTTCGAGAGAAAAGAAAAGGGTACATATGCGGATTCCCCCAATTTGTACTTAATTGCATACCAAACAACAATTTTGTTTATTTTTTTTTTTCAAGAATCACGGATAAAAAAGTTGATCTTTATGAAGATATTAAGGTGACTACTATTCAGCCTTGCATGGCTCCTTCTAAAATTATACATAGGTGCACGGCTATGTATAATTTAGGAATAACAATGCAATTCCCAGTTTCGTGAAACTAGTGTTATGTTTCTTATATTTATATATATAAACCATGCTATAATTAAGATAAAACTCAATATAAAGTTTTTTTTTTGTTTTTTAAGATCTAGGCGATAACATATATTGTGTAAGACCCAAGTAAAATGACTCATAAAACAGTAGAAAATTAAATTTATAAGGTGACATTACAATGACTTATTCCATAGCAATTAGTTTGTGTGAGTAGAAAACGTAGTTTACGAAGCAATCGGTGAAATAATTACAAGATGATAGGGTTTCAAAGGGTTTAGCCAGAATCGTCATGAGGTACATGATATCGATGACGATGGAGGATATGAAGGTCAAATATTGTATCTGCGACTAAAAACGATGGTGCGCAATTAGGAAAATGAATGATAAAATAAAATGACACATAAGTCACATATATACAAAAGAATAACGGAATCCGAATGTGTGTACATGCTTAAGTTATTTGACAAACATATGCTTTTAAAAAAAATATACTATTCGTTGAAGTCTTAAAAGTTCAAGCGAACTAAAAAAAACCGCTTATCGACTTGTTAAATGTCATTGACTCTCTCTAATATTTCTTCCCTAGACTCATATGTATGTTAACTTACTCTTGAGTTTACCTCAAAGGTCCTAAGTAACACTTTATAAACATTAGCATATAATTACAAGTTCAAAACATGCCTGCAGAAACTTAACAAAATTTGGACAGTAGTAAACGCCCTTAACTATTTTATAAAAATCTTAAAAAATTACAGTAAGTCATACACATCATGGAAAAGTTCCACTTAAAATTTCATCCAAAAATACCAAGTTTTGACTCGCTTGCACAACACATCTTTACAACTGACATCTGGACAGAAAACGCAGTTTTGACACTTGATCTTGCACAAAGGATTTGACTCACTTTTACATTCTAAAAATCGACAAGGCCAAGCTTGTTGGAAAGTAGACTCGAAGTAGATAACATTAGGGTCCTGCAAAATTAGAAAATCTTTTGATATGACCTAATTACAATGTCCATAAGTCGGACTAAAAATTTGTTCAGAACAGTCACTTGCTGAGATTTTTACGAAATGCTTTTCAACTACAAATGGTCATAACTTTTTTTTTAAGAGTTATACTATGATCCTTATATTGAAACGTTCATTAGGATAACGACTATCATTCTAAACAGTTTAATTTTTAGTTTACAACATCCATATTTATCCTAAACAAACACGAACTTTCTGCAATATTTTACATTATTTATAAGATAACGCAGATTTACTCCTATGTTTTAGACCCGTTATTGAACATCTTTAGACCTCGTTTTCCTCGCGTCAAAGTGAAACGACATTGTGAACAACTTACCTGTTTCTCCGGAGGCTAAAATGTGCTCGAAAGTGCTTAAATAAGCCATTTAAAATCCTATCAGCAACAAAATAAAACCATCATGGCTGAATTTTTATAAGAAAAACGCAGAACGGAATTTTGATAGAAATCGCCACTTTAACTCACTTTTAGACTCCGACTCGCGGTATGTGACTACAAACATTGTTTCGGATAACGGATCAGAAAGTACTCGAAATGACCCATTTACAGTATGCACTTTTATTTTATTTTATTTTTGTTAAAATTATTTTTAATATACAAATTTTCCATATTCGGTCGGCTGTTAAAAACTTTATTTTTGAGAATTACGGGTCAATTTTTATATCAAAACGACTGCCTCAACAAATACTAACATATTTTCATGTCTAAAGTTTATAAAATTATTTTTACGATACCCTTAAATCAGATTTTGATTTTCTGCATTTAATACATTTTTTTTATACACCGCAAATTCAACCGAACTTCATCAAATTATCAATTTTTCGGCAAATCTTACATCACATCATCTAAGACAATATACTAACACATTTTAGAACAATCAAAACTTATATACACACATGTCGCATGGATTCCATAACAACGAAAATAAATTATATTAATAGACATAGAAAAATAACATAAAAATGAATGCTTCAAAATTTTCAATGATAAAACTAGAAAACGGTGTAAAACGTAGACATGTAAATAAATGCAAAAAGAAAACCTTAATATGAAGTTTATCGATCAATGTATATTTCAATATGAATCATAGTATCTATTCAATAAATACTTAGCAATAATGCACCCGCAATATATAACTACTATAAATGTAATTGAAAGAACGACTTGGATGGCATCTCGAGAGGCTTTGCGCGCTAAAAAAATTTAGAAAAAAATCAAGTTATAGTTTAGGTTTGTAATGACCTAGTTCTCTATAACTTATGGCTCTTGATACCAATCTTTAACACCCCCAAATAAATAAGCAGCGGAACCAACTATTTGGGTATTAATTCATAGCACGATAGTCACAAGGATATAAAGAACAACTAAAAAAAATGTTTTAAAATCAACATGCATTCCATTCCAAATTCAGAGTTTTAAAAGCGTAGTCCCATAAAATCGTTACCAAAAGATACATAAGTTTAACTATTACACAATATAATAGTCCCATAAAGCTTGGGTTTTCAATGGAATGGAATTGTAATATAAATTGAAAAATGTTTAGCGCAAATCCTCTTTTATTTTGCCTCCAAGCTTCCGATCTTAAATTACCTGAGATAAACATGCTTAAAAAGTCAACATAAAGTCGAGTGAATCCATAGGTTTATGCATAACAATAATTTGAACACAAGTATAATATTCATCATTATCATATAGGCTTGTGGCCAGACAAGCTCTAACCAACCATTGCATTGAGCTCGTGACACCGATCCCATACGCCACACACAATATAGTATAATCGATCATATAACCAACAAATGCCCCCAAACATGAGTACCACGTCATGTACCCTAAAACATTCTCGCTACAATATATCCGTACTAGGACTGCTCACAACGGAGACAATATGACCTAAACAGGATCGGGCTGGTAAACCCATAGTGCACTATTAATTGTAGAAGCGGCTACCCACCATAGGTAGTTAACGGTTCACGATTGGGGTCTTTCGACGTGTAGCTACTCAAGCAACAAATCACATACATTCAGGTCTAATCATACAAGAAATCCTACTTGTGTTCGATTTGGAAAACTAGAATGTATCTCCCTCGCATGGTTTAAGAAAAATATTTGAAAAACGAGGCTATGAACTCACCGTAAGTCAATTAAAGCGATGTGGATGGAGAGCTGAATAAACACAAAGAGGAATCACCAACACTTGCCAAATAATCAACAACGACCTATATAAACGGGACGTGACTTAGAAACATATAGAAATAGATTTTAGAAAAAATGTTACATGTAATATGATTATAGGATATGCTACAAAGATATACGCGGCATAGCACTAACTTAACTCTAATGGATTGTGCTTGTTATTTGACTTAAATACTGATTTCACAAGGTATATATCATCTACTAAGTTTAAATCGTTGATACTAGTCTTGTCGTTACACTTTAAGACTCCATTTCGCTTTAAAACTAGTGGCTGGAATTGATTTTCTGTTTTAGGCTGTCATGTTTTATCCATATTGAAATATCTATAAGACCTGCAGATCTGAGGTATTTACCGTTAGAAAGCCTTATGTCTGAGGTTTCTAGAATGGGAAATTAGGCCTTTTTATTGTTTACCAATCAACGGGAAAAGGGATTTTAGTGACTGCCTATATTTTCTAAATTACCGTAACGTTAATTCAACTTCACCATTTTGTCTATAATTCCTAAACCATAGTAGATTTTGATGTCGCTCCAAAACGAGTAGTTCACTTGTGATATATACCACTTTAAAAGTCATAGCTTCAACCCTTCAAGTATTTTAACCTAGAGATTAACATTTATTTCAAATCTATGTTCCAGATTAGACCGCCTTGATAAAATGTCCATAACTCGCTCATCCGGACAAGATGGTTGAACCGCCAACTTGCCAATATACCCAAGACCTGTAGTTACCTAAATATGTAAAAAATTGCAGGTCCATGTGCAATATTTAAATGGTGTGGCCTGTCCAATCTACTGTTACAAAACAGTTCCAAATTCCTATGTTTCAAATTTGACCGCCATGGTAAAATGGTCATAAATCTTAGTCTATAATAGCTATTAAGTTGAGGCCAATTGGAAAACCTTACATATGATGTGCCCTACTGTACCAAACCTTAACATCACCAATTTTAGTCCAAACACATTGAGATTTTGATGCATTTATACCAACTGTCCAGAACAGACCTTAGTCCGTAAAACGGCTATAAATTACAATCCGTGATAGCTTTATAGGTGAGTCCAGTTGGGATTGATAGTCCTATGAGTTTACTACAGACCTGAACGTTCCTTTGTCCTCTTTTAAAGTTTTATCCAAGAGTTTATAAAGTTTTACAAACGACTATCCAGTTTTGACTAGTTTTAGTAATTTAGCCATAACTTCCTCATCCGGAAGATTCTATTGAGCATCCGACTCTCCTAACTTGTCAAGACACATATCTAACCAATCTCACATTTTATTTACAGACCATAAGTCACTAAGTGGGGGAAAAACCCACGTTTTGCTACTGGTCTAAAAACAGTCTCTATTCCTTCCTCATAACTTCGTCAAAACTCATTCAAAGTGCAATCTAACCTCATGAAATGCCCTCACATATCTTATAAACATATCCCATAACTCATAACATTAATTTTAAGATCAAATCAAAAATTAATATATCAAGATCATGCATGTTTGTAAAACTAAAAATTGCATAATCACAATAATAAGTAAATAAAATAGGGAATTTAGGGATACTTACAACACAAATGGGTGGAAGTACAAATCAAATAAAATTCCCAAACAAGTTGTGTTTTGGGGCTGCTTGTCGACCAGGAACAGGGAGGAGAGAAAGATAGAGGGTTATATTAAGCTAATTGGAAGTGTGTGTTTTAATAAGGAATGGATTTGATATGTATCTAGTTTTTTTTTTTTTTTTTTATATATATATATATATATATATATATATATATATATATATATATATATATATATATATATATATATATATAAAAAAAGGGGAGTTTGTTTATGTCTCCAGCTTTCGGATTTTAAAAAAATAAAAAAAAATTAAAATAATATAAAGTGGCTTTTTTTTTAACAAATTATTAATAATTACGGTGTCTCGACCCGAAAGTCAGTCCGACACTAGAAATAGGCGAAAATGAAATTTTTTTATCGTCACGTTCGTTATAGGATAATATATCCAACTAAAATGCCTCAATTATCAATTTCTAGGACCAACATTCACGGTCCAATAGCTTCTCGATGGATGACAGGTGACTTACGACGTAAAACACGCTAAACTTCGAGATATTCAGTTTCAACCAAAATTTTCAAAATATAATTCATAAAATAATAATAATAGTTAAATTAAGTAGTGACCTTTTATACAAGAGTTTACAATATGTTAAACTAAAACCTAAAGGCCTCCTTTTATAGATTAAGGAACATTGTACAAGAGTCTACGTATCAGCTATTATTGGTAAAGATAAACATAGAAAATACATTGTCGAACATATCTATAACATCCCCAAATATTTATACTTTAGTTCAGCGGAAGAGTCGTTGGTGTTACGGGATAGCACATTACTCAAATCATAGACAACGCATAAAAATCGCGTCATTTAATAATAAAGCATTTTCCATTCATGAATATCAAATTTACATAGGTCCCAAGTCATAGTATTTCATACAATTTTACAAAACATTTGAATGGAAATTGTTGTTTAAGTGCAGGCCATAAATTCTTGTCGTCTTCCCGAGAATTACCTTCAAGTACCTGAGATAAAACATGTTAAAAGAAAAGGTCAGCAAAAGCGCCGAATGAATTCATAGAGTTTAAATAAACCATTAATATATCATCAATATAAATTTATTACCGAAAATCATTTTGTACAAATCTTTGTAGTAGGCCATGAAATAGGCCAAAGACATTTTATAAAACACTTAGTCGTAAATCATAATATAGGCTTCAGCCATCAAATCCATTATACGAACCAATGTCGTAAAAACATCATACGATACGTTTTATAACGTTGTATAGAGTTTAATGAAAATCGTTATAAGAAAAAGGTTATGTAAAACTAAAACACGAACATAATATCAATAATAAGACCCCGTATTGCTAGTCAGACAATATATCGTAATTCAATGCATATAGTAGTATTTTCGTTATTGGATATCATAAGCCGCATGACATTGCTACCTTACTATAACAAACAACAGGTAGCTAACCCGAAACTTATTTGCCCATCTAAAACAGCGTGTCGTCACAATAATCACGCTTATATAAATCTTCTCATACATAAATTCGCTTACCAATCAATGTGGCATGACGGGGATCAACCGTCAAGGCGCGAACTGGGTGATCTTCCCCAAATAGTACTATTATATGCATAAGCGTCTACCAAATCCCGGTAGTTCACAATTCATGCTAATGGGACTTTTAATGACATAACCTAACTTTAATAATCCATTTCATTTCATTTATCGGGTTATATAATCATTCATCGGGTCATATAATCATTCGGGTCCAAATCAATAAGCAAACAATCGGGACAACTGGATTCCTATTTTTATTAAAACTAACATGTTATCCCCCTCACGGGTTTATAAAATATTTCAATAAAAAAATTTAAAAGCGTCGAGGCTATGAACTCACGTTGATTGAGAAAGGCGGGTTATCGGCGATTTGGATGTACGGTACGTGCTTCAATCACGGAAACATAGACAAATAATACTCGTCTTAGACTCTTGTCAATTGACTTTATAAAAACAATGGCTATGTATATATATATGATGATATTATAAGTACGATGATGATCAAGTGGGTTTTTATATCTTCATTCAACATTATAGTGTTATGTGTTAGTTAAATTTTTGACTAGTTACACTAGTTTCAATCCAGTTCCATATCAAGGCCCAATAAGCCCATTAAGAGTTCAACTCTTTATATTAGTCCATTAATACTATTAATATCAGGCCTTTACTCATACGTTGGGTGTAACACTCTCAAATTTCATATCGATACAGCGGAAGAGTCATTAGAGTGTTACGGGATAGCACAATAACTCCAATCATAGACAACACATAAAAATGGTTGTACAAGGTTTAACATACATTCATTCGATAAAAAGTTTCAAGTGTACAACAGGTCCAAAATTATACAGGTCATTAAGTTTACAAAACATAGATCGAGTGAATAGTTTTATTATTATGTGGGCCATTAGTGTCGATCTCCATCCGAATTACGTTCAAGCACCTGAGATAGAAATATGCAAAAATCATATCAGCGAATGCCGTGTGAATTCATAGAGTTTAGTAAAATCGTTATATAAAACAATCGTTGAAATCAAAACACATGTATAATATCAGAAGTAAGTCCTCGTATTGCTAGTCACGCAATATATAAAGCAAAGCATACATCTTAAACCGTCCATGAGACCGTAGCCTCAATATTACCATTATAGGTAATATTGTTATCGTTATTCATATCGTTATTGGATTACACTGGATTCATTTGGATTTTATTAGCCGCATGACATTGTTACCTTACTATCAAAAACAACGGGCCGCGAACATGACAAACAATTTTCCCATCTAAGTTAGCGTGTCGTCATAAAAATCACGCTATGTAAATCTTCTCATACATAAATTCGCTTACCAATCAATGTGGTACGACGGGGATCAACCGTCAAGGCGCGAACTGGGGTGATCGTCCCCAAATAATACTATCATATGAATAAGCATCTACCAAA
Organism: Glebionis coronaria; assembly: GCA_025667525.1. Lineage (NCBI taxonomy): Eukaryota > Viridiplantae > Streptophyta > Magnoliopsida > Asterales > Asteraceae > Glebionis > Glebionis coronaria. Next base: position 272,940,354 of record CM046875.1, on the reverse strand, counting down.
TCCCGGTAGTTCACAATTCATGCTAATGGGACATTAAGTGACATAACCTAAATACTAATAATCTTTTTTATCTCGTTTATTGGGTCATAGCATCATTCGGGTCCATATCATTAAGCATACAATCGGGACTACTTGTGTTCTATTTTTATCGAAAACCAGCATGTTATCTCCCTCGCGGGTTTACAAATCATTGTTTAAAACATTTAAAAGAGTGTGAGGCTATGATCCCACATTGATAATGAAAGGCGGATTATCGACTACGGGCGTGCTTCGGTCACTGAAACCTATATAAATAATAATTGGTCTTAGACTTTTGTCCAATGACTTTATAAAAATAACAATTATGTATACACATGATGATTTTATACATATGATGATGATCAAGTGGGTTTATAAATTCTCATTTACTAATTTTAGTGTTATGTATTGGTAACTTTTATACTAGTTTACTAGTTTTAGTTATTTACATGTTTTAGGCCCAATAAGCCTATTATAAGCCCAATACCTTTTATTAGTCCATTTTACACTTTTAATATCAGTATTATACTTAACATGTTGGGCCCAAGTGGGTTAAGCCCAATAAGTAAGTTTATAAGTGTTTAGCCAAATTAGTTGGATTAATAGTCCAATAAGGCTAACTTGGCCCGTTAATGTCCATATGTTATATAGTTAGGGTTTTATCGGTTTTTACTTGTAATAGGTACTTATATATCAGTATATGAGTTATAAAAAGTTTACATTAGACGGGTCCGACCATCTAAGTTTTAATTTACCAAAACGTAAATTTTACGGTATTAGCCGAAAAGACGTAAAAATCATGTTTATAGTTTATAACTTATAAAACTTATCAAACTACCATTTTTATAAAATGTCCATTTATTTATCACTGTACATTTTTATATAAATGAAATATATAAGTTAGTGGGTTTTTATTTACATTTTATACTATGTTTATTTGAGTGCTATTATAATACTATTAAACTTTAATTTCACAAAATCTGATTTTTAGTTTCACTTTCACCATTTTTATCATATATTGAGTTCTACAAGGAGATAGAAGCTCATTTTTGGATGAAATAAACTTCATATTATTTTTTACAAATAACTTAGTTTTGGCTACTGCTCAATACAAGTCTAAGTATCCCTAACATTCCTCACAAAACAGACAATTGAGATTGATACACTAATTTTGTTTTGATCATATCTCACTCATTATAATGATTCCATTGCATGGCCAAATCTCACATGCGTACAAGACTCAATAATTACTGTATATTGATTCCACTATGCCATTTCATCAGTTTATCATTTGGTTAGTTACTGTTTTTATACAGCCAACTTATTAAGCAATACTTTAACCTTTTTAAATATGGTTTTCCATCTTTTTAACCATGTTTATCAACACTTGATCCCCACACAACATTTTTATCATAATATATCATCATATACATATACAATAGGAAAGAAAATACATTTGATCTTTACAAAAATAACAAAGAAAATGGAAAGGATGATCTTGTTTACCAACCAAGACTATAACTTGTTTTTGAATGACAACACCTTGAGGTACACCAAATTTATCTTCAAGATCATCAACCACCAAGAATATTTGTTGGGAAATCAGCCCTAGGACACAAGCAAATCACCTTCTTTGATGTTATAATAATCACCAATCAACAAGGCTTCAAGGTTTCTTCACTATATGTGTAGATAACACAAAGTTTATGGCTAAAACTGATTAAATGGGGGTGTTTGTTCTTGATATGGGACGGCAAAGAAGAAGAGGGTGAGAGTATTTTTGAGTAGTTTGCATGTGTGTATTGTGAGAAGTGGTTTAGTTTCAAATGGTTTGATGGTTTTGTGGTTACTAGCTTACATGTTAAGCTTAAGTTAACAAGTGTTAACTTGTTAGCTACAAGTTTCCCACATCTTATGATGTGGTGTCCTTGTGTAGCCGTCCCATATAGTGGGGTGGGACAAGTGTATATTTGTCTCATCCAACTAATTTACGGGTATTTCTCGATTCTAGTTTCCTTGATTTGCGTGCCCACGGGTGGTTTTACGAAAAATATTTTTATAAATTTTGAATCAACGGCACAAAACGAATCTAATAAAAATTGTCTCATCAAAAACGGATTTCAAAAACGTAAATACGTAATCCTAAGGTTTCCGGTTTAGTTGTAAAGGACGTTAAATTATGCACGTAAGCCCAAATTTAAATCCGTAAATTGTGAGTTCATCAACCAACACAAAAATAAGTTTAAAGATATTATACGAGAAAATAATTTACTACCTGAAAATGTTAGATTGTCACAGCTTTTCCTCCTAAAAGGGATCAACGTCCTCGTGATCCATTTCATTTTGATGTATGTTTCTTCCGCATTTCGTCCTCTCGTTCCCAAGGAAATTCCGGTCCATGCTTTGAATTCCATCGGATCTTGACAATAGGTATCCGACTTTGTTTCAGTTTCTTTACCTCACGATCCATAACCTCTACGGGTTCTTCGATAAAATGCAACTTCTCATCTATTCGAACCTTATCTAATGAAATTTTCCCATCACTCACTGCTAAACATTTCTTCAGAATAGATACATGGAATGTGTTGTGAACACCATGAAGTTCTTGGGGTAACTCTAGTTTGTAAGCCACCGGACCTACTTTAGATAAAATCTTAAAGGGTCCAATATAGCGGGGATTCAATTTCCCTAGCTTTCCAAATCTTATGACGCCTTTCCATGGCGATACTTTCAACATTACTCGGTCACCCACTTCAAACTCCATCAGTTTCCGCCGCACATCCGCGTAACATTTTGGTCTACTACGGGCAATCAACAGCCTATTCTTAATCTGAACTATCATCTCCTTAGTCTCCAGGATCAATTCCAGTCCCGTGAGATGGGTATCCCAAATGTTTAGATTTTGCTAGGTTAAAAGTTCTCGTTTCTCGGTATCTTCTCGAATTGATTTCCGGTTCAATGTGCGACTCAGTTGTTCTTGGTAGAAAAGAAATAGAATGGTTGTCGTTGTCTACACTAATTAAAAATAGAGACTTAAAACAAATAAAAATAAAGTAAAGACGGTAAAAAGAAATACTGAAAGATTAAAACTTGGCGAAAGGTAATTGACGAGAAATTAAAAGCAATAAAGGTAAATAATGCAAACAAAACTTAAACTAAAAGGGAAGGCAAGTAAAAGTGCGATTAAGGAAAAAGGCGGGAAAAGTAAAGCTTAAAACTAAAAACTGGAAAACACTCGTTCAGAATAAAACAGTTCATCCGGAATATGTCACTTATCCGGAATAAACTAGTTGATTCGGAATAAGTCTTTGATCAGGAATAAAAAGAAGGAAAGAGTGATTCGGAATAAAAAGAAGGAGCTTGATCCGGAATAAAAAGGGAAAAGAGGTTGATTCGGAATACGGCCCTTGATCCGGAATATTATTCCGGATGGAAAGATTGATCCGTAATATATCAAATATTCCGCATGAATTGATTGATCCGGAATAATAGATATTCCGAATGGAAGACTTCATCCGGAATAATCAAGTATTCTGCATGAAGAGGCTAGATCCGGAATATTATTCCGAACGAAAGATTTGATCCGGAATATTAAATATTCCGGATGAAGAGATTGATCCGGAATAAAAACTTTGATTCGGAACAAAATGCTGATTCGGAATATCTGGGGAAAGAAACAGTAAGCATGAACACGAAGAACAGGGGTTGAAGAAAAGGCATGAATTTAATCAAATCTAACCAAAACAAACCAAAAGATTAAACCAAAACAACCAATAAACATCCACTAACAATAACCAATCAAAACAAATCAACAAAACTAACAATAATAATCAAAATGATCAAAACCCACTTAATCAAAACTATGAAACTCAAGAACATGAACACAAAGATTAAACACAAACAAGAAAGGTAGATAGGAGATTAACAAGAAAAGATAAAGATTCAATAACATTAAAAGTAAACTTAATTGAATTAAAGAGTGCAATAAAAGAACTTAAAGTGCAAGAATTAAGGTGCAAGTAAATGAAAATGGTAGAAGAGGTGGTTTGTCAAGCCACCCAACAACTAATAATGAAAGCCTAAGGACACTATTTATAGTGGATTAGGGAGGTGCTTAGTGGAAGATTCCTCCCTCTTTCTTCTTTCTCTAATTGCATCATTAAGTCCCTAATCTTCTTAGTTCTTCGACTTAAATGACTTTATCTCAGGATTTCTTCAAACTTGTCTTGTAATTCTTCAATAATTTAGACTTGAGTTCTTCGGCTTTTAGTAATTGACTTTTTCTTCGATAAATCTTCAGAATTGGTCTTGGACTTCCGTTCTTTTTGCACTCTTGATTTCTTGACTTCGTCTTTTGTCTTTTTCTTCGATAAAAGCCCGTGAATGCCCGTGTTTTCTCCACTTTTCACCTTTTCATCCTAAATCACAACAAAACCACAAACCACGCATAATTCCGACATAAATGACATAAAATACACGTTTTGGCTTGGTTATTATTGTAATTAAGTGGTAAAAAGGATGGGTGTTTTTACACCTATCAAATCCCCTACACTTAACCATTGCAATGTCCTCATGAAATGCATGAGTTACAAAGCACGATTACACTTTTCATCACAATCAATCCACCTTGGCCTTTATTAAAGAGATAGAAAATTATAAACATACAAAGTAAAGAAATCAAAAACATACCTTAGGATTTTGGAAATGTCATGAATGATCATCATCCTCAAGTTTTCACTTTCTCCAAACCAAGCTTAAAAACGAGATCATTGTTATTATAAGTTAGCAAACTAACACGAATTCATGTGGGCCAATTATTCACTTAGACTCCCTTATTCCTAGGTGTATCTCTTATATTTATTATTGTCTTGAATGACCACGAGGATGCATTGTTGACTTATTTTGATAGTTTATTAGGCTGAAAACAAAGTGAACGATTTAATAAATAGTTAGCTAAAGGACAAAATCTTTTAAAACTGCTTCTCAGGACCTCATAAAGTTCATATCTTGGCAGAACTCGCTTCGCGATTTGAGACTTTTCTCGGACCGATATTTGGCAGCGACTTCATACTTCAAATCTTGAGAGACATTCATGAAATAATGGTCTTCTCTTCATAATAGGAATTTCTTCACTTGAAATTTTGAGAGATTCTTCATATATGGACCACGACTTCTTCATTTTTTCTCCAATCTTTATTTTGGACTTTGATATACAACGATCCGCCTCCTTTTTGGACTTGGATCTATTTATCCTCATACCTTGTTAGGGCCTTTTCGGATAGACTTCTCCATGACTTTTGGGGAGTTTTTGCTTTTCGTCGTGTGTCTCGATCCTTCATATTGATTTTTGATAAATGATTCTTCACATCACTTTTGGATCTTTAGCAACAAAATTTAGCCCTCATGCCTTGTTAGGACCTTTTCGGACTCGCCAATCTTCGCATCCCGCTTCAATAAGTTATGCCTTGGCTATGAACTCTAATCCATACCGAACAACTTTTAAACGATCTTGGGCTAGAAGCTAAGTAACTTTTCAAATCGTACAACCTTATTTATTGCAGATAAATTTATTAGCAAGCGATGGGAGAATAGGCTTATAATTAACTCACATAAATTCATGAGAGAATACCAAACTTATAATTGACTCTATCATCTCTCGTTCTTGACACTTTAAAATCTCAAGTAATGAGACTCGTGGATGCTTAGCCTATTAAATCAAAGTTTTGGGTTTTCGAGTCGCCTATAGGATCTTGCAAATTCTTAGACTTTTTCAATTTTAGAAATCGCATTTTAAAGTTCCCTTGATAAACGACTCTCTAGGATCAATTATAGGAACTTGCGAAAAGTTCTTGTTCTTAACCCTGAGAGCTAAGACTTTCGCGTTTTAAAGCTCCCTATATAAAAGCCTAGCAAAACTTGACTTAAACACGTTAAGGATACTAGCTAGAGTAAACTTAGATAAGTAAACTCGGGTTGAGTCAAAAGATTCACAACGTTTGATAATTAAAACCACTTTATTTAAAATTTATTCTAGCAAATAAAGAAAATAACTATACAAAGGTTAAAACTAATAGGCCAAAATAGATCAAAAATTTTGAAAAATGTCGAAAAATTGATTTTCCGGTTAAAAAGAGGACAAATACAAGGAAATGGCCACTTAACTTCGATAGAAGTCCCCCCTACACTTGATATAAACATTGTCCTCAATGTTTAAGCATATGGGAGTAAACTCCCCTACACTTAGGACATTGTGCACGTTGTTTAAATCTCGCTAAGGAAGAGGTAACTAAAGAGATTCCTATTTTAATATTGGAAAATATAAAATAGTGAATCGAAAAGAATTTAGGATAGAACCGGGAAAATGGGAACACGGAATCACGGTTCGTCAAAAGTCATCAAGAGTGTGTCTTTGAAGCTCTAATCCCTGCACATGATAAGAAAGAAAACAAGAAACACCAACGGGGCTCCCCCCTACACTTATGGTGAAAACAAGTAAACATAGATAATCGGGTTGCCTCCCAAAGAGCGCTTGTTCATATTAACCGAGTCACGAGGCTGACTCGTCCCCGAATTAAATGGTCCATAGGGAAGCCTCGAATGTGATACCGGGATCAAAGACCTTGTCATCGTTCCCGGTTGACATCAACAAAGGAGAGGCGGGGGGATAAGTCTTAAATGGTAGAAAGGTCCTTTCAACATACGAAAAGTATGTGAAATCAAGATCCACGGGAGGTGGGGTGGGTAAAGTAAGCACATTGTCATCCCCCAAAGACAATGGATGCTGAGCAAGCGGCAAAGCCGTAATGGTATCAATCATAGCATAATCAATGTCACCTCCCGGGTCAAAGCACTCATCCTCCGTAATAGTGGCTAAAGGGGAGGATGAAAGGTGCTCGGGAGGGGGACTTGGGACAATACCTTCCTGCAGCAAATTATCAAAAATAAGATCCCCCTCCGTGTCATCATCATCAATATCTAGAGGGATGGAGTGAATATCGATTTCTTCCAGCAATGGGTCATTATCTTCAACGGGAGGAATAGATGGAGGTAAAGACTCGGAAAGAGGAGGAGAAGTCAACTCTTCGATTTGAGGAATAAGAAGATGCACTTTCCGTAATCTGTCGCGGAGAATCACGTCTTCCACCTCATCTTCAAGAGCAAGTTCATCGGTGAACTTCTCGTAAGCCGGAGAGAATAAATCGTCATCGCTCGCATCTCCCGGTGGAGATTGAGAAATTTCAAAAGTGAAATTCTCATAGCGGGGAGAAGAATCGTCATCATTTGGATCGACCGCTTGCGTGAAAGCAACATCGTCCTGAAGCTCAATAGCAGGTAAGTCAAAAACCTCATCATCCAATAATTTGTCGAGACCAACATCACTAAGCTCATTCAACGAATCTAGATCCTTAGACGCAGTAGGAACATCGAGAGTAGGAGCAGCAACTTCAGAAGATTGGTTGAAAGTGTAGACATCATCGTCGTCGTCATCATCATAATAGATGGGACGAGTCCAGTTAGGAGTGACGTAGTCGGCTAACTCTTCCTTGATAACCTCCACATCTTTAAGAAGCTCATGAAGTAACTTTTGTTGTTCATCGCCTTGAGTATGTTCAATTGAACCTATTCTATCCCATGCTGTCATTAAACATTGTGGTGTAGAAAAGAAGGGAAAACGACTAAATTGGCTCAAAAAGGTGTCAGTGGTTTTCAAGATTTCTTCACTATCAAGCAAAGGTTGCTTTTCCTGATGCAAGTCAGCTCGGAGTTGAGAAATACTTTCTAGAATATGGTTTAAAGAAGTGAGTTGTTGGTCAAAATTAATTTGCTGAGAGGATTGATGATTGAGGGTGTGATGTGGGGGCTCAAAGTTATACACACTGGGATGATAGCACGGAACTTTCTCAAAGACCTGCGACGGATCACAAAAAAGAAGCATCGTGAGGGCCCCCACAAATATAGCACCACGGGTATGGAGAGAAACCGGGTGCGTCATGTGGATAACTATTACCAGTGTCATAATTGTAACCCGGTTCTTGCCCGTGATCATACGGGTATCGAACCGGGCACGAAACATGCCAATCAGAATCGCTTCCACAATAGATGCACGGGGAACAGGAGGTGGATTCAAAAAGGACGAATTAGTCGAGTTGCACCATGGACAAAATCCGAATTGTGTGTTGTCAATATCGTTTCCGCACCGCTCACATGTACACCATTGACATGAGTCGTTCCCGTATAATCGTCTCCCACACCCGACGCAATGGACATAAGAATCCATAAAGAAAAATAGATAAGCAAGAAGAATATTTTTGGTGCAAAACTTTGAAAAAGAAATGCTTTTTATGATTTTTCAAATGTTTTTGGGATTTTTGAAAATTTTTGATACAAAAAATAACGTTCACGAGTGAACGGATCCCTAAAGCCAACGCGTCTCTCACAAAAAATCATTAATCTTCACCAAAAGAGCCGGCAACGGCGCCATTTTAATGTTTAGATTTTGCTAGGTTAAAAGTTCTCGTTTCTCGGTATCTTCTCGAATTGATTTCCGATTCAATGTGCGACTCAGTTGTTCTTGGTAGAAAAGAAATAGAATGGTTGTCGTTGTCTACACTAATTAAAAATAAAGACTTAAAACAAATAAAAATAAAGTAAAGACGGTAAAAAGAAATACTGAAAGATTAAAACTTGGCGAAAGGTAAATGACGAGAAATTAAAAGCAATAAAGGTAAATAATGAAAACTAAAACTTAAACTAAAAGGGAAGGCAAGTAAAAGTGGGATTAAGGAAAAAGGCGGGAAAATTAAATCTTAAAACTAAAAACTGGAAAATACTCATTCGGAATAAAACAGTTCATCCAGAATATGTCACTTATCCGGAATAAACTAGTTGATTCGGAATAAGGCTTTGATCCTAAATAAAAAGAAGGAAAGAGTGATTCGGAATAAAAAGAAGGAGCTTTATCCGGAATAAAAAGGGAAAAGAGGTTGATTTGGAATACGACCCTTGATCCGGAATATTATTCCGGATGGAAAGATTGATACAGAATATATCAAATATTCCGCATGAATTGATTGATCCGGAATAACAGATATTCCAAATGGAAGACTTGATCCGGAATAATCAAGTATTCCGCATGAAGAGGCTTGATCCGGAATATTATTCCGAACGAAAGATTTGATCCGGAATATTAAATATTCCGGATGAAGAGATTGATCCGAAATAAAAACTTTCATTCGGAACAAAATGCTGATTCGGAATATCTGGGGAAAGAAACAGTAAGCATGAACATGAAGAACAGGGGTTGAAGAAAAGGCACGAATTTAATTAAATCTAACCAAAACAAACCAAAAGATTAAACCAAAACAACCAATAAACATCCACTAACAATAACCAATCAAAACAAATCAACAAAACTAACAATAATAATCAAAATGATCAAAACCCACTTAATCAAAACTATGAAACTCAAGAACATGAACACAAAGATTAAACACAAACAAGAAAGGTAGATAGGAGATTAACAAGAAAAGATAAAGATTCAATAACATTAAAAGTAAACTTACTTGAATTAAAGAGTGCAATACAAGAACTTAAAGTGCAAGAATTAAGGTGCAAGTAAATGAAAATGGTGGAAGAGGTGGTTTGTCAAGCCACCCAACAACTAATAATGCAAGCCTAAGGACACTATTTATAGTGGATTAGGGAGGTGCTTAGTGGAAGCTTCCTCCCTTTTTCTTCTTTCTCTAATTGCATCATTAAGTCCCTAATCTTCTTAGTTCTTCGACTCAAATGACTTTTTCTCGGGATTTCTTCAAACTCGTCTTGTAAATCTTCAATAAATTAGACTTTAGTTCTTCGGCTTTTAGTAAACTTCCTTCTTTTGACTTTTTCTTTGATAAATCTTCAGAATTGGTCTTGGACTTCAGTTCTTTTTGCACTCTTGATTTCTTGACTTCGTGTTTTGTCTTTTTCTTCGATAAAAGCCCGTGAATGCCCATGTTTTCTCCACTTTTCACCTTTTCGTCCTGAATCACAACAAAAACACAAACCACACATAATTCTGACATAAATGACATAAAATACACGTTTTGGCTCGGTTATTATTGTAATTAAGTGGTAAAAAGCATGGGTGTTTACACACCTATCAATCCCCAACTTCACTCCAACATACAGGAGATCTACACTTCCTACCATATAAAGCTTCACACGGTGCAACCTTAATACTAGAATGGTAAGTATTGTTATATGAGAACTCTGCTAATGGCAAATGTTTATCCCAATTCTTACCAAAATCTATCACACAAGCTCTCAACATATCTTCCAGTGTTTGTATCGTTCTTTCACTCTGCCCATCAGTCTGGGGGTGATAAGCAGTGCTCTTATTGAGATTCGTTCCCAAGGATCTTTGGATAGATTTCCAAAAATTCGATGCGAATCTAGGATCCCGATCTGATATGATCGATACAGGCACTCCATGTTTACATACAACATTCTCAAGATAAATACGAGTCAGCTTCTCTAGTGTGAATTGCTCCTTAACCGGAATGAAGTGTGCTGATTTGGTCAGTCTGTCGACAATGGCCCAAATCGAGTTATTTCCATAGATGTTCTAGGAAGCTTCGTATTAAAGTCCATCATAATTCGCTCCCACTTCCATTCAGGAATCTTTGGCTGTTGAAGTAGTCCTGATGGCTTTTGATGTTCAGCTTTGACTCTAGCACAAGTCAAGCATTAAAGAACATACATAGCAATATCAGCTTTCATATTCGGCCACCAGTACAACTTCTTCAAATCATGGTACATTTTGTCAGATCCAGAGTGAATGGAATATTTAATTTATGGGATTCTAACATAATCAAATCTCTTAAGCCTCCAAACTTAGGTATCCACATACGACCTCTTAAGCATTTCACTCCATCAGCTCTAACCTCTAAAGGATCTCCTTCTCCTCGAAACCCTTCATTAACAAAATTTTCTTTCTTACAGGCTTCTATTTGCGCATTTCTAATTTGTTCAGGCAAATTATTGGGCACAGTCAAGACTAGAGAACGTACCCTGATAGGCTCTCTATCTTTTCTGTTTAATGCGTCAGCAACAACATTTGCTTTTCCTGGGTGATATTTTATATCACAATCATAATCACTTAATAGCTCTATCCATCTTCGTTGCCTCATATTCAATTCCTTTTGATCGAGAATATACTGTAGGCTTTTGTGATCGGTGAATACCGTACACTTGGTGTCATACCGATAATGTCTCCACAACCTAAGAGCAAAGACTACAGCTCCTAACTCAAGATCATGAGTAGTATGATTCTCCTCATTCTTCCTTAATTGCCTAGAAGCATAAGCTATTACTTTTTCTCGCTGCATCAAAACAGCTCCATAACCTCTAAGAGATGCATCACAATATACTACAAAATCTTCACTTCCGTCGGGTAATGATAGAATGGGCGCACTACATAATTTTTGCTTCAATATCTGAAATGCTCCATCTTCATCACTTCCCCAAACAAAAGGTTTATTCTTCTGGGTAAGCTTAGTCAAGGGTTTAGCTATTCAAGAAAATTCTTTAATGAATCGGCTATAATAGCCAGTCAATCCTAAGAACTGTCGCACTTCCGTTGGTGTTGTTAGTGCAGACCAATTCTTAATAGCTTCAACCTTTGCAGGATCAACATGAATTCCATCCTTGTTAATCACTTGACCAAGAAATTGCACAGAATCTAACCAAAAATCACATTTCGAAAACTTAGCATACAACCTTTCATCCTTTAACAAACTTAAGATAATCCTTAAATGTTCTCCATGTTCATCTTTATTCTTATAATAGATTAGAATGTCGTGAATAAACACAATTACAAATTTGTCCAACTAGGGTTTGCATACTCGATTCATTAGATCCATGAAAACCGAAGGCGCGTTAGTTAACCCAAATGGCATTACTTGAAATTCATAGTGTCCATAACGAGTTCTAAATGCAGGTATAGGAATATCTTCTTCACGGACGCGAAGTTGGTGATATCCAGACCGCAAACCTATCTTAGAATACACACTAGATCCTTGTAGTTGATCAAACAAATCATCAATCCTTGGTAAAGGATATCGATTTTTAATCGTCAACTTATTCAGTTCCCTATAATCAATGCACATACGGAAAGATCCATCCTTCTTTTTAACGAACAAGACTGGAGCTCCCCAAGGCGAGGAGCTCGGTCGAATAAAACCTTTATCAGACAACTCCTTAAGTTGTTTAGATAATTCCTTTAATTCAGAAGGTGCTAATCGGTAAGGCGCATGTGCCACCGATGCAGCACCAGGAATTAAATCGATTCAAAACTAAACTTTCCTTATCGTTGGAAGTCCGGGTAAATCTTTAGGAAATACCTCAGGAAATTCACAGATAATAGGTACCTCTTCCAATCGATTCTCCTTAGACTCATTCCCGGTCACTTGAGCTAAGAATAACTCACAACCGTTCTTGACGTACTTTTGGACTTTAATACATGAAACGATTTTCAAACGGGATACACCTCGATTACCATCAATTACTAACGTCCTATTCCTAAGAGAAATCTTAACCTTCTTTTCTCCACATAAAATAGTAGCATTAGCAGTATCAATACCCATGAAAGCAATTCTCTCGTTCCACTAAGTCAACGCACGACCTTTAAGAGTACCCATAGCAAAAGTCACATTATCTTCCTCCTTACACTTACTAATCCGAAACACCGACTCAATCTTCTCAATCCACTGGCTTAATACTACAACACCTTCAGTTCCATTAAAATGTAGAGGTTCACACTTCATGAACGTCACATAAGTACAACCACCCACTTCAGGTGCATTGGGTCCAAGTCCTCCTACATTTCCTCCAGCATTAGCATTTACATTAATAGCATTCACATTCACATTAGTACCACCAATTCCACTACCGCCAGCTCCATTTCTAGCATTTGCCATACATTCAGTCATAGATGCGGTAACTTGCTCCGCAATAATCCTATTTACATCATCCTAGTCACAGCTTTCTTGGGCGGCATAGTTCTATAATTTCACAATTTCAAAGTATTAAGCATTTGCCCAACAAGGGATTCATATAATATGGATTGAGTTCATAATCAAGATACAAATAAAGCACAATATGGAATTCAAGACAAGATACATATTTCATTGGATTTGAAACAAAGGCATTGTCTTAATTTACATTCAATATCAAAGTTCTAGCACTATACATACTCAAAATTCGTGCCAGATCTACTGACTAATAAGTCGGTTCACTCAAATTTACAAAAGGTACAAAAGATATAAAGGTCACTACTAAATATAGACTGGTCTACTGAGAACCGCCAAATGGTCCATCATCCATCATCTTATGTATCTTTGTCGGACGATCACAAGACACATCTTCAGCTGGGCGCTTACGGATCTTTCCTCTTTCAACTGTCTCAGCATAAAATCTACTGTTCCAACCAACAGATATGTTCAACTCTTTCTCAGCTTTCTCACGCATCGCACGAGCTACACTTAACTGAATCTCCATAGTATTCACCTTTTTCTTCATTGCAGCAAACTCACCACTTTCTAACACAGATAACCTCTTAAAAGCCTCATTCAAACCACGCTCTACATCAGTCAAATCCAAATTAAGCAATTCTCGCTCTTTCTCACCAACCTTAGTCTTCGAATCCAAATAATCAACATGAGTCTGAACAACACCTAATCCAACCTCTGTCATACTACTCTGAGCACGTGAAGCATCTAAATCACGTCTCAAGGCCCAAGGTGCAAGACCATCAATATGAGTAGCCTCTCGAACCCTAGACGACTCTCCTATCACATGTCTACGAGTAGCAATCCCATCGATACCATCAAGTGCATCATCATCCTCATTATTCTCATATTCAGAATCAGATTCAGACGATTCAGACAATTCATCTCTAAGTAGCTCAATATCAGAATCAGACCAATAAACTGGAGGGGGTAAGGGCTCGCCCTCTGAAACATCATAGGGTTAAATAAGCTCAGCCTCATCATCATCATCAACCTCATCATCATCATCAACCTCATCATCTATACCTATATCCTCATCGGCATCCTCGTCGTCATCCTCATTATCTACATTATCTATACCAATCTCATCATCATTTTCAATACCAACATTATCATTCTCATTCTCTACCATATCAACCTGAGGGGAAATCTGATCTCCTAGTCCTATCTCGGGCTCGGGATCCTCAAATGGTTCCTCCTCATCATCATCCATATCCTCATTTACATCATAATCCACTAATTCTAAATAAGTGTTAACATCTACATTAGGTTCGGGAATAGCATGGTTCTCTATAGGAATAATAGGGTCAGCCATGACAATCTGCATTTATATATATCTCGTATTAGCATAACATACTTATTAACAGTTACATACTGAAACCACGATATATACATATATATAAATTAAATTATATATATCAAAATATATATCTTCTCAATAAGACTTGTTGGTAACGTCGGAGATCTTTGGCACCGTTATAGACAAAAGATTTTTCAAATATTTTCTCAAAGGTTTATAGTTAAAAGATTTTGAAAAGTTTGTTCAAAACCTTGGTTTTTAAAATCTTTCGTTCTCTATAACGAGAGATCTCGTACCAAACTGTAACACTCTCATATTTCATATCGGTACATCGGAAGAGTCTTTAGAGTGTTTCGGGATAGCACAATAACTCCAATCATAGACAACACATAAAAATGGTTGTACAAGGTTTAACATACATTCATTCGATATAAAGTTTCAAGTGTACAACAGGTCCCAAATTTTACAGGTCATTAAGTTTACAAAACATAGATCGGATGAACACTTTTATTATTATGTGGGCCATCAGAGTCGATCTTTATCCGAATTACCTTCAAGCACCTGAGATAAAAACATGCAAAAATAATATCAGCGAATGCCGAGTGAATTCATAGAGTTTAGTAAAACAGTTATATAAAATAATCGTTGAAATCAGAACACAAGTATAATATCAGAAGTAAGTCCCCGTTTGCTAGTCAGGCAATATATAAAGCAAAGCATACATCTTAAACCGTCCATGAGACCGTAGACTCAATATTACCATTATAGGTAATATTATTATCGTTATTCATATTGTTATTGGATTACATTGGATTCATTTGGATTATTATTAGCCGCATGACATTGTTACCTTACTATCACCACCAACGGGCCGCGAACCCGACAAACAATTTTCCCATCTAAGTTAGCGTGTCGTCACAAAAATCATGCTATGTAAATCTTCTCATACATAAATTCGCTTACCAATCAATGTGGTACGACGAGGATCAACTGTCAAGGCGCGAACTGGGTGATCGTCCACAAATAGTACTATCATATGCATAAGCGTCTACCAAATCCTGGTAGTTCACAATTCATGTTAATGGGACTTTAAGTGACATAACCTAACTACTAATAATCCTTTTTATCTCGTTTATTGGGTCATAGCATCATTTGGGTCCATATCATTAAGCATACCATCGGGACTACTTGTGTTCTATTTTTATCAAAAACTAGCATTTTATCTCCCTCGCGGGTTTACAAATCATTTTATAAAATATTTAAAAGAGTGCGAGGCTATGAAATCACGTTGATAATGAAAGGCGGATTATCGGCTACGGGCGTGCTTTGGTCACGGAAACCTATATAAATAATAATCGGTCTTAGACTTTTGTCCAATGACTTTATTAAAATAACAATTATGTATACACATGATGATTTTATACATATGATGATGATCAAGTGGGTTTATACATTTTCATTTACTCATTTTAGTGTTATGTATTGGTAATTTTTATACTAGTTTACTAGTTTTACTTATTTACATGTTTTAGGCCCAATAAGCCTATTATAAGCCCAATACCTTATATTAGTCCATTTTACACTTTTAATATTAGTATTATACTTTATATGTTGGGCCCAAGTGGGTTAAGCCCAATAAGTAAGTTTATAAGTGTTTAGCCAAATTAGTTGGATTAATAGTCCCATAAGGCTAACTTGGCCCGTTGATGTCCATATGTTATATAGTTCGGGTTTTATCGGTTTTTACTTGTAATAGATACATATATATCAGTATATGAGTTATAAAAAGTTTACATTATACGGGTCCGACCATCTAAGTTTTAATTTACGAAAACGTAAATTTTACGGTTTTAGCCGAAAAGACGTAAAAATCATGTTTATAGTTTTATAACTTATAAAACTTATCAAACTACCATTTTTATAAAATGTCCATTTATTTATCATTTTACATATTTATATAAATGTAATATATAAGTTAGTGGGTTTTTATTTACATTTTATACTATATTTATTTGAGTGCTATTATAATACTATTAAACTTTAATTTCACAAAATCTGATTTTTAGTTTCACTTTCACTTTTTTTATCATATCTTGAGTTATACAAGGAGATAGAATCTCATTTTTGTATGACATAAACTTTATATTATGGGTTACAAATAACTTAGTTTTAGCTACTGCTCAATCCAAGTCTAAGTATCCCTAACAATCCTCACAAAACAGACTATTCAGATTGATACACTAATTTTGTTTTGATCATATCTCTCTCATTATAATGATTCCATTGCATGGCTAACTCTCACATGTGTACAAGACCTAATAATTACTGTATATTTATTCCATTATGCCATTTTATTAGTTTATCATTTGGTTAGTTACTTTTTTTATACAGCCAACTTATTAAGCAAGATTTTAACCTTTTTACATATGGTTTTCCATCTTTTTAACCATGTTTATCAACACTTGATCCCCACACAACATATTTATCATCATATATCATCATATACATATACAATAAGAAAGAAAATACATTTGATTTTTACAAAAATAACAAAAAAATGAAAAGGATGATCTTGTTTACCAACCAAGACTATAACTTGTTTTTGGATGACAACACCTTGAGGTACACCAAATTTATCTTCAAGATCATCAACCACCAAGAATATTTGTTGAGAAATCAGCCCTAGGACACAAGCAAATCACCTCCTTTGATGTTATAATGATCACCAATCATCAAGGCTTCAAGGGTTCTTCATTATATGTGTAGATAACACAAAGTTTATGGCTAAATTTGATCAAATAGGGGTGTTTGTTCTTGATATGGGACATCAAAGAAGAAGAGGGTGAGAGGATTTTTGAGTAGTTTGCATGTGTGTATTGTGAGAAGTGGTTTAGTTGCAAATGGTTTGATGGTTTTGTTGTTAGTAGCTTACATGTTAAGCTTAAGTTAACAAGTGTTAACTTGTTAGCTACAAGTTTGCCACGTCTTATGATGTGATGTCCTTGTGTAGCCGTCCCATATAGTCGGGTGGAACAAGTGTATACTTGTCTCATCCCACTAATTTACAGGTATTCCTCGATTCTAGTTTCCTCGATTTGCGTGCCCTCGGGTCGTTTTACGAAAAACGTTTTTATAAATTATGAATCAACGACACAAAACGAATCTAATAAAAATTGTCTCATCAAAAACGGAGTTCAAAAACGTAAATAGGTAATCCTAAGGTTTCCGATTTAGTCGTAAAGGACGTTAAATTATGCACGTATGCCAAAATTTAAATCCGTAAATTGTGAGTTCATCAACCAACACAAAAATAAGTTTAAAAATATTATACGAGAAAATAATTTACTACCTAAACATGTTAGATTGTCACATTGGGCCCAAGTGGGTTAAGCCCAATGAGTAAGTCCATTAGTGTTTATCCAAACTAGTTGGGTCAATAGTCCAATAAGGCTACTTTGGCCCGTTAATGTCCATATGTTATAAAGCTCGGGTTTTATCGGTTTTTACTTGTCAAATATACTTATACATCAGTATATGAGTTATAAAAAGTTTACATTAGACGGGTCCGACCGTCTAAGTTTTAATTGACGAAAACGTTAGCCGAAAAGACGTAAATCTTATATATATAGTTTTATAACTTATAAACTTATCAAATTACCATTTTTATAAAATGTCCTATTTATTTATCAAAGTAAATACTTATTTATATGTAATATATAAGTTAGTGAATTTTAGGTAACCATTTTATATTAGTTTTATTGGAGTGCTCATTTTATAATATATACATTTATTTTACAAATCTGATTATTATTCTCACTTTCACCATTTTTACCATATCTTGAGTTCTATAAGGAGATAGAAGCTCATGTTTGGACACCACAAACTACATGATATTTGCTACAATTAACTCAGTTTTAGCTACTGCTCAATCAACCTCTAAATGTCTCTAATAGTTCGTCCAAAACAGACTATACAGATTTGGACTTCAAAATTGTTTTGATCATATCTCACTCATTTTATGGATTCCATTAAGTTGCCAACTCTCACATATGTAAAAGTTACTTATCTTACTGTATATTAAATTATCCAAGATACTTTAACAAGTTATCATATAGTTCTTTACTGTTTTATACAGCCTACACTTTTAGCCTTGATTTTAATATCCTTTCATGTAGCTTTTAATCATTTTAACTAAATTTATCAACACATGATCCCCACATAATACTTTTGATCATAATTCATCATCATATACATATATATAAATAAAGAAAATACAAGATTTCATGATCAAAATAACAAGAGAATAGGAAGAAACAATCTTTATACTACCAATAGTGATGAAAAGATGAGGTTTATGATGAACAAGGCTTGGTTCCTTGTTACCAAACCTTCAACTTGGTAAATGAAATTCTTGGGTCCTTAAAATGGATGAATATCTTCATGAAAATCAGCCTAGGAACTCCATGGAAACTCTTTTCCACATATTATACCACCTCCAATCTTCATCTTTTCAATGGGTTTTCATCATATGTAAATTATACATATGATTTATGGTTGTTTTTTTTATCAATGGTGGTGTTGTTGATGAATGATGGACGTTCATATAGAGTAAAGAGAGAGAGTGTGTGAGTTTTGCATGTAACAAAGTGAGTTGGTTGTTTATGTTAGCTTCTTTTATAGGTTTAGTAGTTTGGTTGCAAGACTAAGACATGTGTCCTAGTTTTGATATAAGGTTGACACCTCAAAGTGTGTTGGTGAAGCTTCCCATTTTATTTAGTGGAGATGGGAAAAGAGTTATCTTGTCTCATCCCTATTTATTTACGGGTATTCCTTGATTCTAGTTTCCTCGATTTGCGTGCCCTCGGGTCGTTTTACGAAAAACATTTTTATAAATTATGAATCAACGGCACAAAACGAATCTAATAAAAATTATCTCATCAAAAAAGGAGTTCAAAAACGTAAATACGTAAATCTAGGGTTTCCGGTTTAGTGGTAAAGGACGTTAAATTATTCTCGTAAGCTCTAATTTCCTCTCGTAAATTTGTGAGTTTAGAACCAACACAAATTTAAAAACCCAAAATTAATATTCACGGATAAATTTATTTGCTGAAATGTCGGACTGTCACCAAAACGGTGTATGTAAATGTAAGCACGTAACGTAGAATTCTCGGGTTTAGACGTAGTCGATGCTACTTCAAGAAGAAAATCCAAATTTCTTACCAAAAATGAGTGAGTTCATAATATAATATTAAAATATTGTTTTTAAATAATACTTGAGATTAAAATATCAACCATAAATTGACGGATTGTCACAGCATTAACCCCTAAACAGGATCTTTGTCCTCAAAGATCGATTTCTTACTACTCGCTTCTTATAGAGTTAAATCCATGTGGGTATTTCCTCCACATTTGGTCCTTTCTCTCAAGTGTAATTCATTACAATATGCGAGTTTCATCAAACATAACTAGGGGAATACGATCAGGCTTAATGTTGACTTACTTTCTCTATCCATGATGTTCACGGGTTTTTGATGAATTCAACTTTTCGCCGATTTAAACTTTATCAAGATGTAATCAGATTTTCACTTGATAGACACTTTATCAAGTTCAATATACGAAACATAATTTACGCAGCCGTTGAAGTCCTAGGATAGATCCAGCTTATATGCCTTTCAAACCAACTTTTTTTACATTTTCTCAATGGCCCCATACAACGGGGACTTATTTCCCATGATCTTTCAGATCATCAATTCATTTATCCAAGGTAAAAAATTTTGGCATAACTTCGCTACCTATCCTGCACTTCAAGATCTACATTTCATATTCACATAACCTCCTGCCCACTACCGGCAGTCAATAATCAGATCCTAGTTTCAACAATCATTTCAGGTCTCGCGGTTTGAGTATTTTGTAAGGTTAGGTTTGTCATCATAGGCAACCTTAAACCTAAAAGACATGTCCAACTCACAATGGGTATATGTCGGGTGTCTTCATCCCAACTCCTGCTTACAGATGCTCTCATATTTAGATCCTCACAAGATTCGATCTCAATCCTAATACTATAATTATCAATGATAATCTCTCCAAAGGAAAACGATTATACGGTTTAATACCAAAGGTCAATTATTCAAGCATAAAACAACACTTCTAGTGTTTTGTATCGTTACATTACCTCGTCCCTTCGATTGGGGTGGTAAACAGTAATCTCATCAAGGTTCGTTCCCAATGACTTCTGAGCATATCTCTAGAAATTCGATGCGATGCGAGGATCTTGATAGAGATGATCGATACAGGCACACTATGTTTACACAACTCCTTTAAATACAAAAGAGTCAATTTCTTCATCGAGAATCTATCATTAACAGGAATGATATTACCAAATTTGGTCAGTCTGTCGACGATGACCCAAATCGAATCAAATTCAGATGATGACCTTTGCAATAGTTAGACATTTACTAATGTATGAGGCGATGTCTGCCTTCATAATTTTCCATCCGTACAACTTCTTCAGATAAGATACATTAAATTAGAAATGGCATGAATAGAATACTTAATCTTATGAGATTCCAACATGACTAAATCTCGAAATCCTCCATATTTAGGCAACCACAAGCGGCCTTTAAAAGATTTACCACCATCGGCTTCTTAATTCTAATGGTTCATATTAGCCGCGAACCCCTTTTATTATCTATATTAACCTTCTTACAAGCCTCAGCTATTTTTAAATTGTTCGGGTAATTTATTTTGCACGGTCATTACTAAGGAACACATCCTAGTTGATTCTTTATCTTTTCCACATAATGCGTCAGTATTTACATTCACCTTCCCTGATGAAATAGATATCATGACTACAATTCACTCAGAAATTCTTTCTTCATATTTTCTAAGTTTTTGTTTCGTCTCAACTATTATTTTTATCAGTTTTGCTCAATTCGACTTTAAAGCGTCGATAAATATTACAAGTAATTAAATAATAAATATTTAATATTTATGAATCGTCAATGTAAAAATTTTAAATTTCTCGGTTCGTCCAATTATAGAAAGATGTTCAAAATAAATTTGAATTCGATTAACACGATTTTTGTTGATTTATCAAAAAGAATTAATAAGATTCATAAATGTTCGAAAAATCTTTGTTTATACTTTGGTCAAAATTTTCTTAGTTGAAAAGCAAAAATTGGCGTTTCAAATTCAAAGTCATGGTTTAAATGGTTTCCTCAATCCCTCTTAGGTTTTCTTGAGGTATACACAAACATTTACCCCTAAAGGAGTTTAGTTAAATGATTTGGTTATAAGGGAATGATTCCTTAAAAAAAATCCTTTGATAAATATTTGTCAAAACATTTTTGCACTTTTTTTTTTGTATAACCCAAAGCCTTAATGGCTCTAATCTTTGATGAGTCAATATAGATTCTATTATTTATTAATCACACGCTCAAATAATATAAAGGATTAAGTCTTTAATCTCATTTTAATTATTCAAGGTACGGGTTTTCACTGCTCGGCCAACACAGGGTAGTCTATAAATAATTATTAACTCCTTCATATTCTTATAGACAAACAGATGGTCCTTAATGATCACAAACATGAATGTATCAAATTACAGCCTACACACGTGATTTACCATATTTATGGATGCTACATGTGCATTGGTCAATCCAAACGACATAACATGAAACTCATAATGGTCATTACAAGTTCTGGATGTAGCGATTGGAATAGATAATCTTTTTCGCGGATGTGAAATTGATGATAACCATGTCGTGGATCAAATCTTTGAATATACGCTATGACCTTGTAAATGATCGAACAAATCTATCATCTTGGGTAGTGGATATAAATTTTGATCGTCAATTTACCTAGTTCACGGTAATCAAAAAATATAAGGAATGATAAGACCATAGCTATTCATGAAGACGAGCTTGGTAGAATAAAAGCTTTCTCCGACAACTCTCTCAGTTGTACGATAATTCTTTTAATTCAGATGGTGCTGACGTACGGTGCACACGCCACAGGTGCAGCACCGGGAATATAATCAATACCAAATTCAACTTGCCTTAGTGGCGAAAGTCTAGGTAATTTACCAGCAAATACCTCCTAAAATTTCAGATAACAGAAACATCTTTTAATAAATTTACTTTAAGTTATTTCTAGATTACAAGATCTATGACTAGTTCATAACCATTCACGGTATAATTTCAAGTTTAAATGCAGGATATGGTCATCCATTAAAAATTATTTAGATCACTTTTGATAATCAACATCTTATCTTTTAGGGGAATTCTTCTCGAGTACCCATCAATTTAGACAATGTCGTCATGTCGTAATCAATCAATCCATTCTACTGGCACTACCAACTTTCCAGTTTCATTACCGTTGATAAGATGTGAACTTCTCAAAAGACTAATAATAACTCATAATCCTTCACAAATTCAAGGATATCTGGAGACATAACTAACCTTAAAAAGAGTAAAGTTAACGCATGATCTACGCGAGATAATTTCAAATCAGATATAGACGAAAACATTAACGAATATGAGTCTATCCCATGTTTTTATGAATTGAGTACGCGTTCGAAATCTCCTCGGATCGTTACCCAGGTCATTCAAATGAAATCTAATCAAAAGAAATGATAGGAACGTCGATACATCCAGTCGGGTATCAACACTTGGTAATCACATACTTTTCCAAAGAATCACACCACGGGAGAATTGGACAAGGAGGGGATATCAATTGTCAATTAAGACAATATCCACAGATGAGTAAATTCGGCTCAGAAGAATAAATGGTATGGTCACATATGTAGGTGTCTCTAACAATATGTCCCTATTTTTACACTTCTTGCAAATCTCATAAAATTTAGTTTTTCACAATTACAAAGAAAATTTAATGTTTAGTAACAATTTCATGAAGACTACTAATCAGCCTTGCATGGTCCCTTCCAAATTGCATGTAGGCGCGCAAGTATATATAATTTTAGGATTAACGATGCAATACTCAGTTCGTCAAAACTTTGTCATCATGTTTAAAATAAAAATATTTTCATGCTTAGTTCTTGAATAAGAATCAAAATTAATTTACAGGGATGTTCTTTGTTATGAAAACAATTAGGTTTTCCAAAGTGTTTCATAAACAACTTTATTTCAATAACGGTTACTTATATATCTCACTTTGAATAATCCATATGGTGATGAAAATTCAATTTTTCTCAAGGGATATTGTTTTAACTTATAAAAACAATGAGTGATCTGCAAAAGAGTGATGAAAAGTTGTTCACCAAGAACTAACTACAACATATCAGGAAATGAGCTTAGCCAATTAATCATGAGGTTCATGACCTTGATGGCACTCAAAAAGAACAATCCACAACGTAACTCGAATCGAGATGAGTACATGTTCAATGGTTGCATCACTAATGTGAACATTAGGATGAAGCAATAAAAGATAGATAACATCGATACATGTAAAATTTAGCAATCAAATGTAGTCTTTTCGTTAATCACAAACAAGTCAAAATTGTACCGTAACACATTACGTGTTGCCATGTCATACAATTTCAAGAACTCATCCTACCAACTGATGTCTCAGTTAAGTTAGGGATTTTTAAAAGATATTACAATGAATACTAATCTACAAGAGTCATAGGGGTTCCACCTATCCCGGAAGATACATCGGTCCTAATTCAGAAGAAGATTTCTTCAATTTATTTCTTGGACACTGGGCATCCTCGCTATTGGACAATGGCCTAGGAATAACCCTTAACACGAACCAACAATCATTTAAAACCTTATAATTAAATCACAGGACTTAACGGATTCCTCTAAACAATCTCATATTCCATACGAGTTAAATTTGATTTTATTCAAGTTTCAACCAACTTATACTCAATTCGATATCCTACCTCGTTCTCCAATACTTTCAACCTTATTCTTAGACCTTGAAAGGGTAATAAAGTTCGATATGAACAACACTTAATTTCCAATCCTATATCTCTTACAAAAATAATTATCAAATGAGTCACTAGTATGAAATGACTCATACATTCAATTAGACCTCTCGGAAAGGTACAAGTGGTATGAGACCTTTGGGTAATGGCTCAAATGACAGCCTAAAGTGCAACATTCACCCTTTCGAATTCAAATTTAAGAATTGGGTGACAACGAGTCAGATGACACCTTTCCAGGTGGTAACGTGTTGTCAAACTCCACTCTGTAAGGAAAGATCGTGATGACATCGATGTCAGATTTAATCTCGCCAATTCTTCTTCAAGATCATAATCAACTACTATCAACATTTCTACGAATATCAACCATTTTGTTGGGATCATAAATATCCACAACTTGGTTTAGATCTGGAATAGCTAGATTTCCTATAGGAATAGCTTCGATTGATTTTCTAGGGAAGTTAGGGTTTCTCGTGACAATCTACGTCGTATAAATACCTCATATACATATTAAAATAATCATCAAACAATCATGTAATCAAATTACATCATATATATATATATATATATATATATATATATATATATATATATATATATATATATATATATATATATATATATATATATATATATATATATATATATATATATATATATATATATATATATATATATATATATATATATATAATCAAAGTTATATATATTAAAATAACACTTCTCAGTCTGGCCTTGTCGGTAACTCAGGAATTCTTCGGCACCGTTATAGTCAAAAGATTTTTAATCATTTTGAAAAAAATGTTTATAGTTAAAAGATTTTGAAATGTTTTATTCAAAACCTTGGTTTTAAAAATCTTTCGTTCTCTATAACGAGAGCTCTGATACCAAACTGAAACACCCCCAAATATTCATACATTAGTTCAATGGAAGAGTCGTTGGTGTTACGGGATAGCACATTACTCAAATCATAGACAATGCATAAAAATCGCGTCGTTCCATTCATGAATATCAAATTTACATAGGTCCCAAGTCATAGTATTTCATACAATTTTACAAAACATTTGAATGGAAATTGTTGTTTAAGTGCGGGCCATAAATTCTTGTCGTCTTCCCGAGAATTACCTTCAAGTACCTGAGATAAAACATGTTAAAAGAAAATATTTGCGAAAACGCCGTGTGAATTCATAGAGTTTAAATAAACCATTAATGTATCATCGGTATAAATTTATTACCGAAAATAATTTTGTACAAATCTTTGTAGTAGGCCGTGAAATAGGCCAAAGACATTTTATACAACTCTTAGTCGTAAATCATAATATAGGCTTCAGCCTTCAAATCTATTATACGAACCATTGTCGTAAAAACATCATACAATACGTTTTATAACGTTGTAAAGAGTTTAATAAAAACCGTTATAAGAAAAAGGTTATGTAAAACCAAAACACGAACATAATATCAATAATAAGACCCCGTATTGCTAGTCAGGCAATATATCATAATTCAATGCGTATAGCAGTATTTTCGTTATTGGATTATCATAAGCCGCATGACATTGCTACCTTACTATAACAAACAACGGGTAGCTAACCCGAAACTCATTTGCCCATCTAAAACAGTGTGTCGTCACAATAATAACGCTTATATAAATCTTCTCATACATAAATTCGCTTATCAATCAATGTGGCACGACGGGGATCAACCGTCAAGGCGCAAACTGGGGTGATCTTCCCCAAATAGTACTATTATATGCATAAGCGTCTACCAAATCCGGGTAGTTCACAATTCATGCTAATGGTACTTTTAGTGACATAACCTAACATTAATAATCCATTTCATTTCATTTATCGGGTCATATAATCATTCATCGGGTCATATAATCATTCGGGTCCAAATCAATAAGCAAACAATCGGGACAACTGGTGTCTTATTTTTATTAAAACTAACATGTTATCCCCCTCACGGGTTTATAAAATATTTCATAAAAACTATTAAAAGAGTGTGAGGCTATGAACTCACGTTGATTGGGAAAGGCGGGTTATCAGCGATTTGGATGTACGGTACGTGCTTCAATCACGGAAACCTAGACAAATAATACTCGTCTTAGACTCTTGTCCAATGACTTTATAAAAAAAATGGCTATGTATATATATATGATGATATTATAAGTATGATGATGATCAAGTGGGTTTTTATATCTTCATTCATCATTATAGTGTTATGAGTTAGTCAAATTTTTGAATAGTTACACTAGTTTCAATCCAATTCCATATCAAGGCCCAATAAGCCCATTAAGAGTTTAAATCTTTATATTAGTCCATTTATACTATTAATATCAGGCCTTTAATCATATGTTGGGCCGAAGTGGGTTAAGCCCAATGAGTAAGTCCATTAGTGTTTATCCAAACTAGTTGGGTCAATAGTCCAATAAGGCTACTTTGGCCCGTTAATGTCCATATGTTATAAAGCTCGGGTTTTATCAGTTTCTACTTGTCAAATATACTTATACATCAGTATATGAGTTATAAAAAGTTTACATTAGACGGGTCCGACCGTCTAAGTTTTAATTGACGAAAACGTTAATTTATCGGTTTTAGCTGAAAAGACGTAAAACTTATATATATAGTTTTATAACATATAAACTTATCAAATTACCATTTTTATAAAATGTCCCAATTATTTATCAATGTAAATACTTATTTATATGTAATATATAATTTAGTGGGTTTTAGGTAAAGATTTTATATTAGTTTTATTGGAGTGCTCATTTTATAATATATACATTTCTGATTATTATTCTCACTTTCACCATTTTTACCATATCTTGAGTTCTATAAGGAGATAGAAGCTCATTTTTGGACACCACAAACTACATTATATGTTATACATTTAACTCAGCTTTAGCGACTTCTCAATCAACCTCTAAATTTCTCTAAGAGTCCGTCCAAAACAGACTATACA
The DNA here is from genome assembly GCA_025667525.1 of Glebionis coronaria. Lineage (NCBI taxonomy): Eukaryota > Viridiplantae > Streptophyta > Magnoliopsida > Asterales > Asteraceae > Glebionis > Glebionis coronaria. The sequence continues at coordinate 272,913,080 of CM046875.1, read as the reverse complement.
GATTTGGACTTCAATATTGTTTTGATCATATCTCACTCATTTTATGGATTCCATTGAGTTGCCAACTCTCACATATGTACAAGTCACTTATCTTACTGTATATTTAATTATCCAAGATACTTTAACAAGTTATCATATAGTTCTTGACTGTTTTATACATCCTACACTTTTAGCCATGATTTTAACATCCTTTCATGTAGCTTTTAATCATTATAACTAAATTTATCAACACATGATCCCCATATAATACTTTTGATCATCATTCATCATAATATACATATACATAAATAAAGAAAATACAAGATTACATAATCAAAATAACAAGAGGATAGGAAGAATTAATCTCTATACCACCAATAGTGATGAAAAGATGAGGTTTATGATGAACAAGGCTTGGTTCCTTTTTACCAAACCTTCAACTTGGTAAATGAACTTCTTGGGTCCTTCAAATGGATGAATATATTCATGAAAATCAGCCTAAGAACTCCATGGAAACTCCTTTCCACATATTATAACTACCTCCAATCTTCATCTTTTCAATGGGTTTTCATCATATGTAAATTATACATATGATTTATGGTTCATTTTTTTTATCTATGGTGGTGTTGTTGATAAATGATGGACTTTCATAGGGAGTAGAGTGAGAGAGTGTGTGAGTTTTGCATGTAACAAACTGAGTTGGTTGTTTATGTTAGCTTGTTTTTGAGGTTTAGTGGTTTTGTTGCAAGACTAAGACATGTGTCCTAGTTTTGATATAAGGTTGACACCTCAAAGTGTGTTGGTGAAGCTTGCCATTTTATTTAGTGGGGATGGGACAAGAGTTATCTTGTGTCATCCCTATTTATTTACGGGTATTCCTCGATTCTAGTTTCCTCGATTTGCGTGCCCTCGGGTCGTTTTACGAAAAACGTTTTTATAAATTATGAATCAACGGTACAAAACGAATCTAATAAAAATTGTCTCATAAAAAACGGAGTTCAAAAACGTAAATACGTAAATCTAGGGTTTCCAGTTTAGTCGTAAAGCACGTTAAATTATTCCCGTAAGCTCTGATTTCTTCTCGTAAATTTGTGAGTTTATGGACAACACAAATTTAAAATCCCAAAATTAATATTCACGGATAAATTTATTTCCTGAAATGTCGGAATGTCACAAAAAACGGTGTATGTAACTGTAAGCACGTAACCTAGAATTCTCCGGTTTAGACGTAGTCGATGCTACTTCAAGACGTAAATCCAAATTTCTTCCCAAAAATTAGTGAGTTCATAATATAACATTAAAATAATGTTTTTAAATAATACTTGAGAATAAAATATCAACCATAAATTGACGGATTGTCATAATATCTTTACTAGAAACATACTAGAAACATAAAACATGTGGACTAAGTCTTCTATCAGTGCTTGACTTCTTCTTATCAATGCTTGACTTCTTCCTATCAACGCTTGTCCTGTCAACGCTTGATTTCTTCTTATCAACGTCCAGATTGCTCTTATCAGCGTCCAAGTGTATTGGCTACATTTTATTCCCAACACTAGTATCCTTAACCATATGGACCTTAATTGGTTTATTAGGCTAAGCATCCACGAGTCTCATTCTTTGATATTTTAAATTATGGAGAACGAGAAATGATAGAGTCAATTATAAGTTACGTATTCTTTCATAAACATATGTGAGTTAATTATAAGCTGTTTCTCCCAACACGTGTCTATAAATAAATGCAATAAATAAGGTCGTACGATTTGAAAAATTACTTAGCTTCTAGCCCAAAATCATTTAAAAGTTGCTCGTGATTAATTAGAGTTTATAGCCAAGGCATAACTTATTGAAACGGGACGCGAAGATTGGCGTATCCAAAAAGGCCTTAACAAGTCATGAGGATATCCGAGTCCAAAAAGGCCCTCATAAGGCATGAGGATTCACTCTTTTTGCTAAAGATCCTAAGATGATGTGAAGATCATTAATCCAAATCAATATGAAGGATCAACAAAAAACCCATCTTTAAAATCCTTGAACATTAATTACACGTAGTCTCAGACTTTATTAAAACGTGACGTGAGATATTATTTATTATAGTGTTATGTAATTATTTATTCAGAAATTAAATAACACAAGTCATGGGTTAACACGAGAAATTTAATATTACGTACACGAGCGTGAATTAGTAAAATACGAAGCGAAAATAGAAAAATGTGTATGTGTGGTGTTTGGGCCGCAACTTCATAACAAATAGACCATGTGAATAACAAACCACCAAGGGTTGTTTTTTTCTTTCATTTACAAAACAAGTTAAACAAAAAATGGGGTTTGGGTGCTTTGTGGTTGTACCACCGGCAGTCAAGAGAAAAAAAGGACACACGATATTTGAACGTGGTTGGTTGATTCATGTTCGTGTTTGGCTTGTTTATTAGTAGATTTTAAAAGGTAATCGACCCTTTCTTTTCTTTTGTAACTCGAAACCTACATGTTTTAATCAAGGTAAACATATAAGACATAAAGGTAAAAATGGATTAGAACGAATCATGGTTTGGTTTTGTTGTTTTCTCGAAAAACCGAGACCTCAAGGTCTCGGTATGTCTCCATTTTGGCCCAGCCACGACCCAAGTAACGTGCAGTGGTTGGTTTGGTTGAAACGACCGCAACCCAAAACCCATCAAGGGTGTTTGGTTCGTAACAGTGGGAAACAAGGGAGACCAGCGGGTGTGTTTGTTTGATTTACTGGAAACCGAGAGTCTTGAGACTCTCGGTGGGTTTTAGTTGTTCCAGCAGGGGGTTCGATTGAGTTTAGTTCCAGGATTAGCAATAGTTTAGTGACAGAAAATTCTGTCGCAGTTTACTAGACAGTTTGGTCAGAGTTTTAGCGACGGCCTAGCGACAGAAAATTCTGTCGCTAATCTGTCTGCGAATATATTGTTTGTTGTTGTTTTGTTTAGTGTGACCGAGATAGACATCTCGGTAGGCTCGGGTTCAGGTTACACGGATTTTATAACAAGAGGTGTTTGATTTAGCAATTTAATAATCAAGCTTTTAATTTTATTATTTGTGATAAATTAATCAAAGTATAATTCGTTTTAAATTAATTTAATTAACAATTATTAAATTTATCATGTTTTACTAATTTATTTAGTTAATACTTTGATAATATTTTAAATGATTAATTGTTCATGAAACCATTTATTAAACCATTTTGGAAACTGATGAGACTGCAATTATACATAGTGTCATCGTCTAAATCGGGCTTAAAACGCTTAAAATATCATCAAAATACCCAAATATATGCTTGTGTTTGTTCATTGTGTATTTTAGGTACGGATATCGTGAATTCACCAAAAGATTACAAGAATCAAGCAAAAACGAACACGGGAAACGAACTCGCACTTATTCAACTTGTCGGTTTTCCTAAATCGTCGAGTTTAATACTTGCCGCTCAGACGCGTTTTTCCTAAAACGTGTACGATTTACCTACATCAATTTTTGGCGCCGCTGCCGGGGAGTTGTTTTAGTGTGCCATTATTAGTATCGTGTTTGTGAGTAGTGCGTTTTTTGTTTTCATTTTTAGAAAGTGTAAATATCGTACATACTCATTTTTGTTATTTTTCCTTATTACATTATAGTATCAAAATAAATCGTGTTTAATTTTTCTAAATTAAACACAAAACAATCATTTTACTATATTTTAGATATCCCATTATCGTTTTCGTTTTTCTTGTGAATATTATTACTGTATTGTACTTACGTAGAACAATAAATATACAAGTACTCCAAAAGCGTGAAAACGCAACCTTTATTCGGGATTTCATTACTCGATCATTGTATTCGAATCTAAAGAAAAAGTTTAAAGGCAAAATAGATAAATACTTTCGTGATGCTTAATTTCAATTAACACAAACCATAAGGTGGGTATAAGGCGGTTGTATTTCACGACCTAAGGGAAAAAGGCTCTTAAGTGCTTAGCGCCGCCTCGTTTCCCCCACTTGCTTGTGCGTGTTTTGAGAAAGAGGGCTAATCGAGGGTTTGCCGCCCAAGTATTATCTACGTATCATATATATTTGCTTGTGTTTTCAAGATTAAACCCTCTTGAACGTTTTGGTGTTCCACCAACGTTCTAAAGTCATCGAAGGAGTTCACTCCACGTGATCGTTTTCATTCTTTGAGGCTCCTTTAATCGAGAAATCGATTCGGGGAGAGATTTGTAGATTTGAGTCTACGTAATACAACAAAAATCCAAAAAAATTAAAAAACAATCAAAAACCAAAAAAAAAAAATTGAAAAATCGAAAAACCGCAAAAAAAATCTTCTTTGCTTCCCCTTATTCTACGCTTAGTGCATGCGCACTCGATCGAAGGATTATTCTAATTCTAGCGACGCTTCGAATCGACGCAATCGTAATCGAAGGAATCGACGACGTAGACGAGATTTAGAAACCGACGTTCCTAATATCGTTGTTGAAGAGACCGTAGAGGAGATGGCCGACAATCGTTCGATGATGGAATTGCTCCAAGCGCCCACCAAGGGTTATGGAGACGAGATCGTAATTCCCGCTATCGAAGCGGAGAATTTTAAGATTAAGAGCGGAATGCTTTCGTTAATCCAAGCTACGAAGTTTCGTGGTCGTGAAGCCGATAATCCTCACGACCATATTCGGAATTTTGATCATCTTTTATCCACGAGCAAGGTTAAGAACGTCGACACTGATGTCATCAAGCTTATGCTTTTTCCGTACTCGCTCGATGGTGCCGCCAAGGATTGGTACGAGAAAGAGCCACCTAATTCGATAATTACGTGGAAGGATCTCGTCTCGAAGTTCGTTAATCATTTTTTCCCACCGTCTAAGATGACATTTTTCAAAAATGAAATTACGAGATTTGAGCAAAAACGGAATGAATCTTTAGAGACGCGTGGGATCGTTTTAAGGAATTGCTTAGGTAATGTCCTCACCATGGATTTTCCGAGTTACACCAAATCGATACGTTTTACAACGGTCTTAATTTTCAAGAACAAGATTCGTTGAATTACGCCGCCGGTGGCAACATTTTGTGTAAGACTCCGAATGATGCATTGATAATTATCGAAAATCGATACAAGGTTTACCAACTCCGCAACGCACCGAGTGTTACCAATGTCGCCAATGTTAGTAATTCTAATCGCGACATTGAGAGAGTTGATGCAAAAGTCGACAAGCTTACGAATTTGTTTACGTCTTTTCTCGTCGAAATGCAAAAGAAAGATGCTCCCGCTACGGTGAAAGCGGTTGAGGTTTCGTGTATGTTTTGTGGTGGACCTCATAATTATTACGAGTGTGCGGCTACGGATGGCCAAACGTCGAATGTGAGTGCGTTAAATGGAAACAACAATTTTCAAAATCAAAATAACGCGGGTCCATCACAACAAGGAAATTATAACCAAGGCAACAATTTTTAAAATCGTAACAATTTTCAAGGAAACAATCAACAAGGTAATTTTCAAAATCCAGGTTATAATCAAGGTCGTAATTTGAATTGGCAAAACCGAGATAACAACAACAACCAAAACTCGATTTTTCAAAACAACAACAATCAAGGAAATTTTCAAAGAAGTAATCAAAACCAAGGGAACTTTAATTCAAATCAAAATGTTTCGTCAAACGATTTTCAAAATTACATGAAAACGAATGAGGCTAATATGAGACAATTAGAGCGGGAAATTGGTACTTTGAAAAACGACTTTACAAATACTTTGAAACTTCAAAACACGAAGATTGAGCAAGGACAAATTAACATTAAAAATATGTTTTCGGCTATTATGAACAAAGCCTCAGGTGCTTCATCGAGTTCGTTACCTAGTGACACCGTTGCAAATCCGAAGGAACAATGTAAAGTTGCCTCGTCTCGTGAGAAAGGTCGTGTGATTACCCTACCCTTGATGGATTTCGAGTTGTTCCTTCTTCTAAACCCTCGACATCTAAGATGTCTTATTGTTCTAAAGTCGATGGGGTGAACGTGGAGACCAAGGAAACACACCCTCGTGTAACTCACATTCCATCCACGGTTCAAAAAGAGAGTTTTATCGACCTTACCAAAGTAACCCTTGAAGAAACTTGTGCATCGATCCTTCTTAAAAAACCCAAAAGGCATATGCCAAGAAAGGAAGAGGATCCGGGCCAATTTCAATTACCTTGTGATTTTTCCGAGATTGAGGGATGTTTAGCCCTTGCCGATTTAGGTGCTTGCATCAATCTCATGACTCATTCTCTTTGGAAATTGATGAGATTGCCTAGACTTACCCCCACGAACATGACTATCGAGCTTGCAAATTTTACTCCACTTATACCAATTGGAATAGCCGAGGATGTCTATGTTAAAGTTGGAAAGTTTGTTTTTCCGGCGGATTTCGTTATATCCGATTACGAGTGTGACCCTAAATGTCCCATTATTTTAGGCCGACCATTTTTATCGACGGCTCGAACCGTAATCGACGTTCACGAGGGGAGACTTACTATGAGATATGGGGAGGATAAAATGGACTTTTTCACGAGTAAATCCCAAGTGTCTTGTAATAATGAAAAAACCGAGGTTTCAAAACCTAATGATTTTAAAATGTACACTTTAGCAGAAAGAATGAGGCTTAATGCATGTTTTGAAAAAATTAAGAAGAACGGTTTTAAAGATGACGATTTTAATGATAAAGAATACGTGTATCTAATTCAAAAGGGTATGTGTAAATTTATGAATGAAAAATCACTTTAGGATGTATTCGATGAAACAAGTGAAACACCAATTCCGACGGGCGACGTTAGTGCCATCACGACAATGACCAATATGGACTCGTCTTCACCACCTTCGAAGGACCACGTCTTTTAGGCTTCAACTTCTAACTCCATTGAAGTGCCTCCTTTTTCTAGCCCAACACCCGTTTAGGCGAAAGGTTTTATCGACATCGATCCTCTCGTCTTAGAAAAGTCACCTAAGCATAGTCATTCGACTTGTAAGACCATGGTTGTGAGTGCTCACATCGACTCTTTCTTTGACGGTGACGATGGCAATTTTGCCGAGATTGATCATGTACTTCGAAATCCACATGCCATTTTTTAGGATTCTCCTAAAAAGACCTCTTCTCATGTAAAGTACGATGATTACGAGTTTGATCCCGAGATTGAGGAAATCATTGAACGAGAGCTAGCTCTTTGCCTTCACTCCCACCTACGAGTGAGGTCGATCTTTCCAAAATCGAGGATGAACTAAATGTGTTGGAACGTCTTATTTTCAATGACGAACCATCTCATGTGACCAAAAATCCAATTCTCGAGGAGTTACCTAATCAATACTCCTCAAATAAGAATTACGTTTACCACATTCGTGAGGATTTAACTTATCAACAATCCCCATAAATGGATGATGGTTTCGTGCTTGATCGTGATCTTTTCGAGAGATTTTCTAAGATACTCAAGGAGGGGAATGATAAACCTTGGTTTGACAAGCCTATCTTTGATGAGGAAATCGATGAGACCGACGTTCATGAGGATGACGAGTATGTAGACCCCGAGGGGGCGGTGTTCTTTATTGATCGACGTTTTGAGAACTTATCTACTCCGCCACCCCCTCCCGCCAAAGACTTAAATGTGAGGATTTTTAGCGCGACTAATTTTGAATTTGAAACGCCAAATATTTTCAACATTATCAAATCAGGTTTTCATAAAGAGTTTTTAAACGATGAAAAAGTAAAGGATTTTAAATGTGATTTAAAAGAATTTTCTACTAGTTTAACTCCGTCATCACATCGTTGTTTGAGTGTTACCACCTCGTATACTCCTTTTGACGACGGTTGGTGTGGATCTAGTGTGAGGGAAGCCCCAAATGTTCCCTCACATTTCTCCACCGAGGACGAGATTTACGATCCCGGAATTGCTTGTAAAGGGAAATCTCGGTCTTCCACCGATGCAATAAATGGAAAACTTATCTATTTTCTTGGTGTGAGTCTACCTCGAGTAGCTCATTATGTTGACTTACCCATTGCCCCACCTTTCTACTTCTCGTCTCTTTTCTTCTACCCCTTTGGGGTTTCGGCTTCGGTTGAAGTAGCGTTGTTTCGTCTTTCATCCGAAAACGAAGACGCTATCTTTGACCCCGGTATACGTATATCAGGTTTTTACACTCCACGTACTTTTGGGCATTGTTTAGCATGTAAGCCCCACCAAAAATGACCAAACCATGATTATCCCTAAATGATCACATTTATGGGGATTGGAGTTGAGCTTTTGACTCGGTTATAAAAAAACAAGATGCCTCGTGGGGGATTCTCATGCTTATCATTGTAAACGAGGGGACTTGTGCTCTTCCAACCTTTGTTCCGTGGTTGTTTTTGATTGTGATTTATTAGGTTCATCGTCATCATTGAAGCCTCTCGTGTTCTTTTTACGGATCACTCAAGCTTCAATCGTTGCCTTTGGAGATTCCGATATCCGATGATATCCTTTTATGTTCTAACGATTATCTTATTAGCATAATTCATAAACGGATTTTAGGTTATTCGTTTTACCCTTTCCATGCTCGAGATTAAGCATTCAACTCGTCTCTAGTATGGGGGTGTTTTCACCCCTAGACTCGAAACATTGAGGATACTGTTTAGTTTTAGTATGGGGGTGAGTAGATACTTCACCTTGTTTACGTCATCACACAATCCAATTTTCATGTTTTTGTTATCGTTTTGTTGCAAAATAAGGCTAAAAATGGCCAAATTTTAAAAAATTTCTTATTTTTCATAAGTGTTTAAGAAACGAATGTAGGTTTTTCGATGGTGAGAATAAGAGTAATTTTTGACCCGACCGTGCGTATTGAGCACTTAGCTTCGATTCCTTAACTTTTTAGGCTAAGTCTCTTAAATGAGGACGAGAAATAATAGAGTTATTTATAAGTCTCGTAATCGTCACGATCTCATGTGTAGTAATTATTAGCTTATTCTCTCCACACTTTTGTATAATAAATTGTTAACAAATATTGATTTAGCGGTTTAGTCACTATTGTTCGTTTCTAATTTGTTTTAGTAGCTTCCATGTAATTAAATTGGGAAAACATTAAGGTATCGCCAGCGTCACGGTTTTGAAGTATTGGCACCCGAATAATCGAAAGCTTCACCTAATAATAAGATTTCAAGTGCTCACCTAAATTAAGCAAAAAATTTGAAGCTCACAAGGCCCAAAAAACTATGCCCAAATTGAAAGTGAATCAAGCCTTAATCTTTGAAGCTTTAAAGATCCAAAATTCGCTTTAGCGTGAGGATATACGTCTTTGGCCATAATAAAACCACCGATGATGGCGGATAATAAAAGGCAAGGCAAGACCGAAGTCATAATAAAAGCTCCATGGCGGAGTTGAATAAAAGATGGAGGTAAAACTATGATAATAAGGCCCTTCCGTTAGGGGGCGTATAAAAGTTTTGATAATAAGTCTCATGTTCAAAACTGTTATAAAACCGTGTTTATCGATCCTTCTTGTTGACTTAATTTTTTGACATCGTTGTCTATTAGGATGAATTACTAATTTAATGATTTTGGTTACACCGTTAAGACTCTATTTTTAGACCTAATCTCTATTCACGCATAAGTCAATGATGTATCCTAGTGATCACTAAGACAAAAATAAAATATAAGAGATACCAAGTAGGAATAAGGGAGTTTAGGTGCATAATTAACACTCATGAGATGTGATCGTGTTGCTAACTTATAATAACAATGATCTCGTTACACGCTTAGCATGGAATTGGGTGAAAATCGAGGACGACGAAATTGTTTCTAACGAAGCATTCACGTGTTCTTGTTCTATGATCCTAAAAGTCACTTTTTCGTGATGAAAACCATAAATTATGTCTAAAACGCGTGTAATAGTTTATTTAAATTTACGTCTTCAATAAATGTCATCATAAAATGAATTTTGGAAGTGCTATGATACTTAATTCTAGCATTGCGTGGGGACACGTCAATGGATTGGTATGGGGGAGTGATGAGACTGCAATTATACATAGTCTCATCGTCCAAATCGGGCTTAAAACACTTAAAATATCATCAAAATACCCAAATATATGCTTGTGTTTGTTCATTGTGTATTTTAGGTACGGATATCGTGAATTCACCAAAAGATTACAAGAATCAAGCAAAAACGAACACGGGAAACGAACTCGCACTTATTCAACTTGTCGGTTTTCCTAAATCGTAGAGTTTAATACTTGCCGCTCGTACGCGTTTTTGCTAAAACGTGTACGATTTACCTACATCAGAAACTTTCAATTATAGGAAACTTTCTATTTCAGGAAACTTTCTATTTTAGCAGGTTACTTGTAACAGTATAATATTAATACAAGAAGTACAGTAATACACTAATCAGGGTACAAGTAATAAACTAATCAAATACTTAAGAACAATCAGATTTATCAGATTATACACAAAACAGTAAAACAATACAAGAACAACTAAATCAAGTTAAGAACAGTAAAAATCAGTAACAGTAAACAGTAATCGGACAACTCATTCACGTCCCTTATATATGTAGTATCTGTGAAGCTGGAGTAGATCCTTCCGCTTTCATTTTCAATTCGTTACTGGACATAAGGTACGGATTTCCCGTCCTTCATTATGGACTTCCTTTCCTATGCATGAATAGGATTCCCCGTCTAGAGCCATCTGTTTTACCAGTTATATGTTTTAAAACTTTACATGATTGACATGATAACTATATTAATTGCCTAAGGTTTATATACATGCAAGACCAGTTATGACTAGTTATGGAGGTACCGTAACCATGACACTGAGGCACCAGTGTCATGACACCTCTACGGGGGAGTGATTTCTTGTAACGTCCCTTTTATTTCAGCTTGGCCATTTTATCAGTATTATCATTGGGGCGTATGGGTGCATCCTAGTTTATCAGTTTACAGCTTATCAGGTGAATGTGGTGTGTGCTCTACATCCTTTACATTGGAGTTGATCCCTCCACTCAGTTTATTAGTTAGAGTTTACCCCTCTATAGCATGACGAGGTCACCCCTCTATGTATTTATGCAGACGTTGTTACAACACATGACCTATATAAGCTCTTGGCACTTAAAATACAGTAAATGCATGTTTTTAAATTTAACAGATAATAATTCAGCTTTACTAATTTTAAATCAGACTTTTCAGAACATACACAATTTTCCGCTGCATTTTACATACCAGTCTTAAAGCTTCAATGTTTGTTATCTGTTTCATTACGGCATTTATTATCATGCTTGATGAGATGGCATTTATACATGATCTCATCGTTCTTTTTGGGTTTTAAATGCATAAAATGTCATCAAAATACCATATATATTCTTTTGTTTGTTTACTTGTGTATTTTAGGTATGGATATCGTGAAAAAGACAAAAGATCACAAGAAACAAGGAAAAACGAACACGAGAAACGAAGCCGCACAATGAACCGGCCCTAATTATGGATTTCTCAAAGAAAAACCCTTGAAGACTTGAATATGTACAAGAATGATCCATCATTTATGAAGAAATGACACTTAATATCCTTGTATATTCATAATTACAAGTTTGGTCCCTTAAGTTTGTCTAAATTACAAAATGGTCCCTCAACTTTGAAGATTTGGAAAGTTTAGTCCTTCAAGAATTCAAATTTGTCAACAATGGTCATCCATGAAGTCAAATATCCAATGAAGACCTTCAAAGTTCAAAAATGTCCAAGATCAGCCTTTGAAATATCCAAAATGGCAAAACAAGTCCTTAAAAATACTTTGGAAAAGTATTTGTGGCCAAAGTGTGAAAATGATAACTTTATTAACAAAGGATTTCGTTTTATGGGCTGAATAAACCTTGTTTAAACATCTCACCAAAACACAAGGACCAAACCTACCCTTTTCAAAGTTTGAATCCCTAAACACGCAGGTAACATTTACTATTTGGATTAAAACGAGTTACTGTACATCTTTTTACCCAGGATCAAAAAGGAGCAAAACAAAGGGGAAAGTTATATTGGTTAGACTCACATGTGATTCACCTCACATGAATCATATCCCAACTCTAAAACCTTCAATCCCACTAACAGGAAGACCCCACAAGGACCAATCACAAGACGTCACATGGAAAATTATTATGACATGGCCAAATCAAGGGTGTACATCAACTACTTGTCCTCTAAGGAGTAAATAAACGTCCAAAATTTCTCCAAACAGCATGTCAACAACCAAATGCATTCTGGATGCTTCATAGGGATATATTAGGGACTTTCATAGATTAGGATTTGTGAATAGTGCCCATATTGTGGCCTATAAAGAGAGCCCCGACTTGTGGTGAGCCTCTTGTTCCAAATTTTGGCTAAGAATTTTGTAATTCCTTTTATGAAATAAAAAGTTGGTATTTTCTTTAAAAAGTTTTGTAATTCCTTTTTTGTTAATAAAATTGGTGTTCTTCTTAGCTGAATTTAAGTTCCAAGTATTAATCTGTGTTTGAAAGGTTTTTGATATCTCGAGTTTGTGGAAAGTTTTTAAGAAAAAGGAAAATCAGTGGTTATATTATTTATGTTGTTTAACTTTGTTCATCCCAGCAGCTACTGGAAGCTAGTGGTTGTTCTGCTACCACTTGAGCTCACACAATCAAAGCATGGATGTATGTTTTAGAGGTGCACGTTTCTAAACCCTTTTCCTTTTCTGCATATTTTTCATGGTATATGATGAATATGAGTATTTGTTCTTGAATCAGTGTTCTATTGGTTAAATCTTGTTATTTGATTTTTACTTTTTGATATTAGTTGGATTAATCTTGGTTTGTGGTGCTTATTAAACAAATCCTTTGAAAAAAGTTTGAAATCAGTTATATAGGGGTGTTTGGTTTTGGGTGTGTCAAGGTTTGGGTGACACAACCTTTTGGGAATAAACTATCTAGACTCATCTCATATGTTGGTTTAAAGTATTTTCAGACCTTGTTTTAAGTATTGTGGTATTAAACCAAGTTTCCATGTGATAAAAACTGTCAAAACATTCATCAAGCTAAAACTGATTTGTTTTAGTGTTTTATGGCCTTAAATCTTTAAACCTGTTAGATCTTAGGTTCATTTAGGATTGCTGATTGTTAGATTGTGATTTGGTGAACATTTGAGTAAGATTGGGTGGTTTGAAATTCACTTATTGGCCAACTAGATCAACAAAATCTCATCAGACCATCTATTCATATCAGTAACTGGTTATTGCTTGGTTTTGTCTGATTTATGTGAAGTACTTGGTGTTTTTCTTGTCTCTATTGACTCCCAATAAGTCAAAGCTTATTGGGGTGCCCTTTGTTCCATTTAGAATCATCAAACAAAGCTTGAAATCAAGCTTAAAACAGATCTATATAAGCAGCAGTGGGAACTCCTTTCCCACTGCTTGTTATCACTGATAGTGCAAAACCTGTTTCAGCTTATTATTAAGCCATTTGATCTTATTGAATCGTGCAACAACTTGGATTTGGTAATCGGTATTCCTCAATTGACCCATTTAACCATTCTGGAGCTTTTAGGCTGTTGACTTTAGGGTTTGACAAGAAAACCAACTTATTTGACTTTCTCATAAGTGCTTATTGACTTATTTAGCTAATCTGGATTTGATTATTGGATTTTTCTTGATTGATTTGTCTTAATTAAGTCATTTAGAGTCTTTTGCAAGTTCAATCAAGTTCTGAAGTGGTCTAAATCTCTAAGTCAACTATTTTGGCTTTTAGTGAAATCTTACTTGGCTTATTTATGGCTTATTGGTTAAGCTTTTTCTAGTTTATTTTTACAGATCTCTTAAGCATCCCAAAAGAAGGTTGTGTGTCAAATTAGATCTTATGGCATTACCTTATAGCTTAATGGGCCAAAAAGCCCATTAATAATAAGCTGTTGACGTATTAAGTTGTGATAAGCACATTTTCAGCTTTTGGGTCTTTAGAGTTTTGTGTTTAGAATTAAATTTTGAGTCAGACTAGAAATTTTCAACTTAATTGGTTGAATTTTGGCTTATTGGGCTAAAAATCCCATTAAGTTGGTATGTTTTTGTTTTAAGCCCATTTGGGTGCCCAATAGGGGTTTTTTGGTAATTTCACTTTTATTTTCTATTTATTTAGGTTAAAATAAACTAGTTTCAAGATTTTAGAAATTTTATAATTTTTGAATTTTTAATATTATTTTAATATTTAATTTTAGATTTTAATCATTTTAAATAGTTTTAATTGGTTTTAAATTTTATAAAAATAGTTTTTAGTTTACTTAAGTCATTTTAGAGTTTTACAATTGAAAAATCCTAATTTGGGCTTTTTATAATTATTTTGATTTTTAGGGCTTTAATTAGCATTTAAAAGTTAATATTTAATTAATTAACAGTTTTGAAAAAGTTTTGATCATTTGTAAACTCTTAGTTCATTTTTAGCTATTTTTGGTAATTTTTTGAGATTTTTTAGAATTAATTTTTATTTTGTCACTTTTTACGGTTTTTCGTTTTGTCGTCGTAGTGTAATTTTAACGTATCCGTCATTCTAATTTCTCATCTTTTCTTTCTCTCATATTAATCCAAAATCATTACGAATTATTCACACACATCAAACCTCCTTGGGAAACGAACTTATTTAGGTCATTAACACTTGAGTTTCCTAAATCATTTGTTTAATACTTACCGCTTTTACGCTCTTTGTTTTTCCTAAATCAAATGTAGTAAAATACCACAATCATTTTGGCGCCGCTTCCGGGGAGGTGTGTCGTGATTAATTTGTCAATTTTTTTAATATTAACCAAGAATAGTATTTGTATTAGTAGAACTCTACTAATACGTATTATTGGTTTTTTCGTTTTTCTTGTGAAATATTATTACTATATTGTATAAGTATCACAACAAATACAATATATCTCCAAAAGTGTGAAAATACAACTTTAATTGGGATTTGATCTCCTAATTATTGTATTCGAATCTCAAACAAAAAGAAAAAGGCAAAAATAGATAAATACTTTCGTGAAGCTCGATTTTGATAAATACGAACTATAAGGTGAATAGATAGGCAACGTGTTATAAAAGGCCGTTAAAGGGTGTTGGTCCCTTGTAAATTCGTTATTACTTATTATCTTAAGTAATAACTCTTTACTTCGACTCAAGTGTGTTATTTTAACAATTGATAAGAACTATGAAAGATTAAAACAACAATACCAATATACTTTTCAACGTATATACTTTTATTAGAATCAAATAAAGAATCTATAACCCACTTTGTTTGCGGAATAACAAAGTGGTTGAATGACAATGGGTTTTGATCTCCTCTACTTAAACGTCTAACCAAAGTTAAACTCTAAGCTTCAATCTAAACGTTCATAGGTATCTTGGCTATATGGTTTAGTTGGTATCGACAGAGAAAGGTTCTCTAGAGTTTAAGCTCTTGTATTGGTTAACCGTTTCTCTCCCAATGTACATTCCTTACATAGGCAGTGTAAATAAGGGTTTGCATTTTGCATGTTTTAATGCATGGGTTTATCCAGTGGGTAGTTGATGCCCATACTGGATAAATAGTAAAAAGTACATATTAAACTATTCTAGAAAAGATAAAGGTTCTACTTATATCTAAGTATACAAGCAACCTACTTTGACTTAAAGTTATCTTTTCCCGCCTCATGCAAACCATCAGAATACTGAAGAGTCTTCAGTATCCTAGAGGAGATCGACATCATTCATTTGGTATTGTCAAACCAAACTGAACTGAAAGCCCTTCTTCAGTCCTTGTTCTTCAGTAACTAGACCGCCTAGTATTTGAAGCGAAGACTCCTTTGTCTTCTAAGGTCACTGGAAGGGGAGTGCTGAACTTTCTTCAGCTATAAAGTCTTCAGTAGGAACTTTGTTCCTCTTGTCATCCTTCAGCAGACTGGCCTTACTGCTGAGCATGAAACACTTAGGAGGATTTTATATTCAAATCCTAGGTTTGCTTCAGGGTCAGTAAATAGTGACCCAACAATCTCCCCTATTTGGATATAGAAATAGCCTAAGTCTAATGTCAGTAGTAAGTGAGCATAACAACTTCTTCTTACTTGCACTGAACAATTAATAACTTATAAACATCAGATAATCATTTATTCAACAACATCACAAATTACAACAAAATCAATACAAATTATTATTCAATTATCCTTAGGCCTAAGTTCTTCGATTATGGAAGTCTGAGTTAATGGATCTGAGTTTATGTGGTTCAATATAGCAAGCAAGCACATGCTGAAGGTTTTAGCAGCATCAGTAAGTCCTAGACCACCATGAAGAGAGTAAAAGATCCTTTGAACATTCAAGAGAAGTTCATTGTTCATTTCATCAAGATCACTTATGCCCACAAAGTCTTGACGTTTTTGATGATGAACATAATCATTCCTAGTTCTGGTTCGTCCAGTACATGACCAGGGAGATGATTTTGAAACTGAACAAAGCCTTTGTATATCTTTTAGTGACAAAGATGTCACTGACCATTGCAATGCCCTCATGCAATGCATTAGTTACAAAGCAAGATTTACATTTTCCATCATAATTAATCCACCTTGGCCTTTATTAAACACAAGAAATTAAGTAAACTTAAGGAGATAGAAAATTGCAGAATATTTAAAGGAACAAAACAAGTAAAGAGACCAAAGGCTTACATTGGGGTTTTGGTAGTCATCAATGTTTATCACCCTCAAGTTTCACGTTCCCCAACCCAAGCTTATAAACGAGATCATTGTTATTATAAGTTAGCAAACTAACACAAACTCATGTGGCCCAATTATTCACTTAGACTCCCTTATTCCTAGGTGTATCTCTTATATTTTATGATTGTCTTGAATGATCACGAGGATGCATTGTTTGACTTATTTTGATAGTTTATAAGGCTGAAAATAAAGTAGGATGATTTAATCAATAGTTAGCTAAAGGACAAAATCTTTTAAAATTGCTTCTCGGGACCTCATAAAGCTCATATCTTGGCATAACTCGCTTCACGATTTGAGACCTTTCTCGGACCGATATTTGGCAGCGACCTCATACTTCGAATCTTGAGAGACGTTCTTGAAATAATGGTCTTCTCTTCATAATAGGAATTTCTTCACTTGAAGTTTTTGAGAGATTCTTCATACTTGGACCACGACTTCTTCATTTTTCTCCAATCTTTATTTGGGGATTTTAATATACAACGATCCGCCTCCTTTTAGGACTTGGATCTATTTATTCTCATACCTTGTTAGGGTCTTTTTGGATAGAATTCTCCATGATCTTTAGGTGAGTATTTGCTTTTCGTCATGTGTCTTGATCCTTCATATTGATTTCTGATAAATGATTCTTCACATCACTTTGGATCTTTAGCAACAAAATGTAGCCCTCATGCCTTGTTAGGGCCTTTTTGGACTCGCCAATCTTTGCATCCCGTTTCAATAAGTTATGCCTTGCCTATGAACTCAAATTAATACCGAGCAACTTTTAAACGATCTTGTGCTAGAAGCTAAGTAACTATTCAAATCGTACGACGTTATTTATTGCAATTAAATTTATTAGCAAGCGATGGCAAAAAAAGCTCATAATCAACACACATAAATTCCTGAAAGAATACCAAACTTATAATTGACTCTATCATATCTCGTTCTCCACAATTTAAAATATCAAGGAATGAGACTCGTGGATGCTTAGCCAATTAAATCAAAGTTTTGGGTTTTCAAGTCATCTATAGGATCTTGCATCTTCTTAGACTTTTTCAAGTTTAGAATTTGCATGTTAAAGTTCCCTTGATAAACGACTTTCTAGGATCAATTATAGGAACTTGCGAAAGGTTCTTGTTCTTAACCCGTAAGAGTTAAGACTTTTGCGTTTTAAAGTTCCCTATATAAAAGCCTAGCAAAACTTGACTTAAACACGTTAAGAATACTAGCTAGAGTAAACTTGGATAAGTAAACTCGGGTTGAGTTAAAAGATTCATGACATTGAAAAATAAATCAAAGAAATCTAAACTTATTAAAAACATTTTATTGAAATTTATTCTAATGAAAGAAAATAACGATAACAAAGAAAAATACTAATAGGCCAAAATAGATCAAAATTTTTGTAAAATGTCGAAAAATCAATTTTCCGGTCAAAACAAGGTCAAATTAAAGGAAAAGCCCACTTAACTTCGATAGAAGTCCCCCCTACACTTAATATAAACATTGTCCTAAATGTTTAAGCATGTGGAAGTAAACTCCCCTACACTTAGGACATTGTGCACGTTGTTTAAATCTTGCTAAGGAAGAGACAACTAAAGTGATTCCTATTTTTAATATTGAAGAATATAAAATAGTGAATCAAAATAATTTAGGATAAAACCGGGAAGAAGGGTACATGGGATCATGGGTCGTCAAATATCATCAAAATTGCTCTTTGAATCTTTAATCCCTGCACATCATAAGAAAGAAGACAACAAACACATACGAGGGTCTCCCCCTACACTTATTATAAAAAGCAGATAAAAAGGATAGATACTCGGGTTGCCTCCCGAGAAGCGCTTGTTTTTGTTAACCAAGTCACGAGCCTGACTCGACCCCGAATTAAATGGTCCATGGGGAAGCCTCGAATGTAATACCAGGGTCAAAGACCTTGTGCTCGTTCCCGGAGGAAAATAAAACAGGAGAGGCCGGAGGATAAGTCTTGAATGACAGAAAAGTCCTCTCAATGAAAGAGAAATAAGTGAAGTCATGATCCACGGGAGGTGGGGTGGGTAAAGGAATCAAAAAGTCATCCCCAAAAGACATATGATTATCACTGGGCGGCAAAGCCGTAAAGGTGTCAATAATGGAATGGTCAATGTCACCTCCCAGGTCAAAACACTCATCCTCAGTAATGGTCTCCAAAGTATGGGATAAAAGGTGCTCGGGAGGGGGACTTGGGACAATATCTTCATGCATCAAAGTATCGAAAAGAATATCCTCTTCCGTGTCATCATCATCAATACCCGGACGTATTGAGAGAATGTCGATTTCTTCCATAAATGTGTCATTATTCTCAACGGGAGTAATAGACGGAGGTAAGACTCGGAAATAGGAGCAGAATTCAACGCTTCAATTTTAGCAATAAGAAGATGAACTTTCAGTAATTTGTCGCGCAGAATAACGTCTTCCACCTCATCTACAAGACCAAGTTCAGTGGTGTACTTCTCGTAAGTTAGAGAGAACAAATCAACATCGCCCTCATCGCCCGGAGGGGATTGAGAAATTTCAAAGGTGAAATTCTCAAAGCATGGAGAAAAATCATCATTAAGAGCGACCTCGTCCGTAAGCTCAGCAAAATTCGGTACATCACAAACCTCCTCAAATAAGTTGTCGAGATCAAATTCACTAATCTCATTCGATGTATTACAATCCTTAGACGCATTTGGGATATCGAGAGTTGCACTAGGACATTGAGCAACAAGATCATTCCAAGAAATAGTAGTCTCATCGTCATCATCATCATAATAGTATGGATGCACAGGAGGAGGAGTATAAGTCTCGATATTCGATATTTGATCTTGTCGGCTTGCCCTCTCCAAGATAGCTGGGAGGCGATCTAGAATTCCTGCCAAATTAGTGAGTAGTTCCGCACTCATTCCTAAAGAAGGTTGATGAACGACGGAGTATTGTGGGGTCTCAAAATTTTGAAAACCAGAATTATAGCACGGATGAGGCTCATAATAATTCATCGGCTGACAAGAAAAGGTATCGTGAGGGCCCCCACAACGATTGCAACTCGGGTATTGAAACAAAACCGGTGCGTCTTGTGGATAGCTATTACAATTGTCATAATTGTAACCCGGTTCTTGCGCGTCCTGAGACGGGTATCGAATCGGACACGAAACATGCCAATGAGAATCGCTTCCACAATATATGCAAGAGGGGGGGGGGGGGAGTAAGTGCATTAGAAGCAAAGGATGAGTTAATCGAATTGCACGATGGACAAAATCCAAATTATGTATTGTGGATATCAATTCCGCACCGCTCACATGTAAACCATTGACATGATTGAAAACCATACAATGGTCTCCCACACCCTACGCAATATGAATCCATGAAGAATTAAAAATAAGAGGGGTTGAGAAAAAGAATTAAACACAATAGAGGATAGAGAGGAATATTTTTGGTGCAAAACTCTGAAAAAGAAATGCTTTTTATTAGTTTTTTAAATGTTTTTGGATTTTTGAAAATTTTTGACTTGAAAAATAACGTTCACGATTGAACGGATCCCAAAATCCAACGCGTCTCTCACAAAAAACCGTTAATCTTCACGAAAAGACCCGGAAGCGGCGCCATTTTAATAATATGATTTTTCTAGGTTAAAAAGTCCATTTTTCTTGGTGTCTAATCGAATTGATCTCCGGTTAAATGTGTGACTCAGTCGTCTTTGGTGGATAAAAGAAAAGGTGTCGTTGTCTAAAACTAATTAAAGATAAAAATAAAGCTTTAAAAGGAAATGACATAATATAAAAGAAATGAACTAAAAATTAAAACGATTGACAAATAATAAAGAAACAATATTAAAAACAAATTTGAAAACGAAAAAATTAATAAAAATAAAAGTAAAAGAAGAAATTAACTTTTGACTTGAAAATAGAGTTTACCTAATGAAAAAGGAGGAAATAGGACTAAGTGGCTACTTTAAAACTGAATGAGGCAAAAGCTAAAGCGGACACTAAATAAAAGATAAAACTTAAACTTTTCGAAAAAATACTAATACTAAAATTTTACGAAAAATATAACTAAACATAACTGACTTTCAGAATAAAAAATAAAACGGCTTTCGGATAAAATTAAACCGATTACGGAACAAGTGTCTACCCTAGGGAAACATGTTCCCACGAGGGAACAAGATTTTAGGCGCCAAAAACATTAAGCATGCTAGCAAGCATGTAGGTCATTTCTATTTTGTCGGAATATCTCACCAAAATAGCTATCGGAATATATGAGCAAAAAACTATCGGAATGTGTGAAAAAAAGTAAACTATCAGAATGTGTAAAAAAAATAAACTATCGGAATATGTACAAAAAAAGTAAACTATCGGAATGTTGTAAATAAATTCTGTCGGAATGTCTAAAAATAAAAACTGTCGGAATATCTAAAACTGTATCAGAATAATGATTGGAAAGTCTATCGGAAAAACTGTTGGAATATCTAAAGTGCAAAAATCTATCGGAATGTTAGACCTATCGCAATGTTGCTGTCGAAATTTGGGCTGAGTTCCATCGCAATAAGCCTTAAATTCCTATCGCAATCCACGATGTCAGGGGCTATCGCAATCCTCGATCGGAATAAGGGAATATTATAACACTTCGATCGCAAAGTAGAACACCTAGGGTTATTGCGATCGCAATAAAGTTGTCCTAATGAGCCGTCGAAATGTCAATACCCTAAGGTTTTGCGATGGAGCACAAAGTATTCAGATGGATTAAATAAGCTAAAAACCAAATAAGCACTTACCAAAAACTTAACTAAAACAATAAAAAGAAGAACTAATTAAGCTACGAATTTAAAAACTTTCAAGATGCCAAATAAGCAAAATTTATAAATTGAACTAAAAGAGAAAGATTAAACTTTAAAAAGATAAAACCTTTAAAAACACTTAAATGAAAATAAGCTAGACACCAATTAAGCAAAAAGCACAAAAAAAGTAAGACCATGAATCTCACGAAAATGATAATAACAAAAAGATAAGAACTTTTTGTTAATGCAAGTGATGCCTATAAACATTATTAGTGTTAACTAATCCTTCTTAGTTTTGATCACAACAAACTATACAACACCTTTAGTGTAAAACATAAAACGAATTATTTAACTAACACTATCATCAAGGTAATAATCATATCACTAATCTTTCTTAATCATACTTAGTGATCATCAAATGATTATCCTTAAAACTCACTTTTGTTAATATGACAAAAGACTTTTTAATAAACTTTCTTTTTTAGAAAATGTTTTATTAAAATGGAAAATGTAAATTTGAAAATAGCATATTCCATATGCTATTAGAATATCCTTTGAAGGCTTAAAATAACTAAGATGTTCCTACCCCACTAAATGACAAAAAACAAAGCGTAGTCTACAGGCGGAACCATAAGTAGCTAGGCGGTTCCCTAGCGATAAGGAACCACCGGGCTAGATAAGGTACCGCGCTCAGATAGCCGTTGTACTTTGTCTCCTTTAAATAGTGGATCAAATCTCATTTTCCAACAAGCCTCTTGGACGTTTTTCTCAGCCCCCTTTCTCTTTTCTATAGCATAATCATTAGTAAATGATCACTTAAAGTGTTAAGGATGTTTACATATGATTATCCTCTTGATCCCCTCCTGTACCTTGTCCAATGAGAAGATCACTCACTCACTAGTGTTGTGATAAAGATGAATCCATGAGCTAGTCATATTCATCATGATACCCTTTTTGTTTTATGTTAATCCGTTGTATTTATGAATACTTGGACTAGTTGTGTTCATCCAAGTTATTTGTAAATACTTGGATTTGTTGTGTACATCCATTGCATATGTGTTTGCTTGGATTTATGTTGTGTAGATCCAAGCTACAAGTGTGTACTTGGATATGTTTAGTTGAGTTATAATAGATTGATTAGGAGTTCTCACTAAACTATAAAGTGATGTGGTTGTGTCTTGTAAGTTCTCACTCAACTTGAAAGTGATTAGTAGTTGTGTTGTGTAAAGTTCTCACTTGTCTTCAAAGTGAAGAGTCGTGAAGATTGGTTCTAGCTTTGGATTAGAACTCGACATCTAGCCTTGTGTCGTAAAATGGTGAAGTAGGCAACGTCGTGAAGATTGGTTCTAGCTTGAGATTAGAACTCGACATCTAGCCTTGTTTCGTTAAATTGTGAAGTAGGAAACGTTGTGTAGATTGGTCCTAGCTAAAGATTAGGTCTCGACATTTAGCTTAGTGTCGGAAAATTATGTAATAGACGATGTAAGGTTTTCTCCGCCAAGAAGGGAGCTTGTGGATATAGTGGAAATCTCGAGTAGGTGTACTCAAGGAGTGGAGTAGAAACGAGGATAGAGCCTCGTTGTCGAACCACTATAAATCTTGGTGTCTTCCCACTAGGTTGTCTCCTTCCTGACTCTTTACTTATTTCATTATCATTACACTTACCTTTTATCTTTACTAGTGCATTTGAATTGAACCTAATCATTATGCAACTTAGCTTCAAACAAAAGATAGTTTTGATACAAACCAAATTGAAAGTAATTTTAATTTTGTTGCCAATCGAAGAGAAATTATTCAACCCCCCTTCTAGTTTCAACAATTGGTATCAGAGCGATGGTCACTCAAGGTCTTTGAAGTATATTGTACTTTAAAACTTGGATCGATCCATTGTCTCCTCAAATTAGAAGGTCAAGTTGTACTAAAGTTTCTCTTTGGTCAAAACTATTTTGTTTTCGAAAAATAGGTCTTTTAATTGGTAATATTGCATCCTTCTTAAGATTAGTAGTCTTTATGCATTATAGATCTACTCTTGAAATGTATCTACTAGTTTGCATCTTCCTTTGTGTAGGTACTCATGAAGATCAATCACTTAATTGGTTGTGGATTGAGTTACTTGCACTTGTAGAAGACTCATCTTCATTGATCTTTAACATCCTTGAATGATGATACCAAGATGATTGGGAATGATACTAGTCCTTGAAGACTTAGTACTCATCATAGTAATTGTTGGGCATAGCATTGATTCCTTGATGGATTGCTCTTTGTGGCCAAGGTACGCTTTCGTTCTTCCACACGCCCTTTGATCATTCTTTTGATCATTACTTGACTATGTGCTTGTTCTTGGCATCCTTGCTTTGACATTTGTTTGTGGTTTGTGATTCTTTTCTTTTATCCTCTCAAACCTTCATTGCTTGGTTACTTGATTCACTATGGTGATGTAGAGTGAGTTAGTAGTAGCTTAAAGTATCAAGCATGATTTCCATGGTTTGCACCCATACGGTTAGTAGGCCCTTTGTGGGAGAGAAAGTGAATCAATACCATGCTCATACTTTGGTCTAGACTAAAGCTATTATTGAAAGTGATCTTAGTCTACGCATCAATATTTGTTTTGTGTTTATTCATTACCAAAGCCGTTTAACACTTCGCCGGAAAGGCACGTCTTAAACCACTATATATGACACAAGCTCTTCGTTACCACTATTTGAAGATTGTCATTAATCCCTTGAGCATTAGTCCTAGTCATGATTCACTTCCCTTGACTTCTCTCCACTTTGTTGTTTTGCTACCAGTAGTCGTTTGTCCATTTCGGTTCTTTTCGATCTCGATTCAACTCGTAATCCTTCATTGAAGTATATTGCCTAGTGTTATGATGATCCAATGTTATTCTAAAAGGTTCATGATATAATTTTAAGTATTTTAGAAAAACTTGGTTTTTAAAATTTGGCGTTTTTCATTGATAAAAACCATCTACTGCACGCGGTTCTTTATCTCTGGCGGCTCAAACCCGCGGTTCCTTATCGATAAGGTACCGCGGGCAGTAAAGTTTGTCAGAGCGCTAGTTTTAATAAAATAATATTTTTCAAACCAAACCCTCTCTCTACCAAAAACACACAGCCGACGTTTTTCATCTTTTCCACAATTGTTGAAGCTTCCAAAACCTTCAATCACTCAAATTAATTGATTCCAAGTTGTGGGTTTACTCATCCTTTATCTAACATCAATTAATTGTAAGTATTTTCTTTCAATTTTATCTATTTTGCTCTAGGGTTCATCCTTTCATAATTGGGGATTTTTAAAATTGAAATTGAATTAAAACCTTAATAGGAATGTGGGTTGACATGGTTATTTTACTATAATTCCTTAGGTTCATATTCATTAAGATTTCACTAAAACCCACTTGTAGAACAAATCCGAATTTTGATTAAATAATTTTGGTTAAAAGATGGATTTGAGATGAACCCATGAACAAATAGGTAATGACATTGTTAATGCTTACTTAAAAACCTTGTTTTGAAAAACCAATGTTCTAGTCCATTGTTGATCCAACATAGTTAATATGTTCTTGGTAAATAATGGAATAGCTACATTGGGAACATGAGAATGATATGGATTCAATCCTTTGTTTGTCAAGAAATTGATATAACACATTCTCATATTTTTGAATTTTGATTTTATTTTTCATATGAGTGATTGGAGAAATATTTTCTTGTGTTTATTTAGGTACTAATCATGCCTTCACAATAACAAAAGGATCATCAACTCACCAAACAGTATATGCCAAACCTTCCCGACTTTTGTCACTCAACTCACCTTGCCCATACTTTTTCCTCCCTTCAATCTTGTTGCTTTCATGAGGGTAGAGTTGTCCAAAAGGATATCAAGGATTATGTCTACATCAAGTCCATGTTTGAAAACATTGGATTTAATTGTTTGTTGAACATTAAGGAAGACATCTATCCTCGACTCCTATTGGAGTTCTTTAGCACATACTCCGTCATTGAAAATAACGATGGAATATTTGTTAGGTTCATCTTGAAAGATCAACTCATTCAATACTCTCTCGAAGTTTTTGGTCAAATTCTTGATGTCCCATTTGTAGGCACTTGTCGCTTCACGGATAAATGGAAGCTTAGTGCTCTCCATGAATCCTATAATTGTCCTCCAAATGATCATGAGGAAATTGATCTTGACTTTATTGTTGACATTGTGTCCAAAAAGCATAATCGACCCGTTAAGAGAAGCCTTCATACTAAGGTACGTTCGGTGAAACGTCATGAGGTTCTCTTAAAGCGACCTTAATGATAATATGGTCCAGTGGACCAATATCCTTAGGGAAAATGTGTTTTGTCTTGGTGGAAACCGGGATCATGTTCCGGCGTGTTTAGTGCATATGTTATATTGCATCTTTACCAACACCAATTACAATTTGGCATATTTTATCGCTCAACGGATCAATTATGCTATTCACAAGCCTAAAACAAACCTCCCTTACGCAATGCTTCTCACTCGCCTTTTTAAAAGGGTTAGCCGTGATTTTCCAAATCTTGATCTACTTAGTTTTAACCGGTCAAACGGGTCATGCTACCTATTCAAGAGGTATATAAGAGAAAGACAAGATGTGATCGTAAATCCGACCAACAAGAGTTCGATGATGAGGACATAGACATGCCAACAAGTGATGGTGATGGCATTGGCACAAGTGCTCCCACTGATTCTTCGATAACTTCTCACCACTCCACAAACTCATTCGTGGATGGTTTAGATGACATTTCTTCCCCTCCTCACCATTCCTCTAGTGAAGTTCCTAATAATCTCAATTTAGAGGAACTTTACTGTCAAAATCTTCGAACCCAAGGTGATTTGCATGAACACCGGATTGAGTCAAGAAAGGGAATCACGTACTTGGGGAAAATGATCAAAGGATTAGGCAAGAAAAGGAGGTGAAGACTTTGAATTGTGTGAAAGTTTACTTGTCTTGTGATGTTTAAAACATTTGCTTATTATTACTTTCGTTCGATTGTGTATTAACTAACGCTACATGTTTGGATTACTATTTATTTCAATCGAAAATGTTGCTTATGCCATCATGTTTGTGACTTACATAGCCTTGTGCATCCTTTATGATAGTTAGCTTCTTAGATTTTGGTCAGTTGTTAACTTTGGCTTGTGAATCCTTTGGTAAAAATTTGTGTTAACCAAAATTTGGGATGTGAAAATTTTGAAAGACCTCTGGTCGCGGTTCCATATCGACCAGCGGCTCCTTATCGATAAGGAACCGCCGGTCCTAGATAAGGAACCGCCGGCCACTGTGTCCGATAAAATCTTTTGCTTTACACTATTTTCTTCAATCTGTGTAAACATTGCATGATTCTTTGCAAAAACCTGCATTTTTCCTAAACTAGGTTACCTAAATTCATTATTCACCTAAAATGATTTTAACCCATTACTAGTTTGGATCAACCCCTCACCCATTTAAACCCACCTTGTTAGTCATGTGCTTCACACATCAAAACATCCTTCCCTAACCCTTAAACCACCCTTGTCAACCATGGTTTCTACAAAAACCTCAAACACTTCCAAAACCTTCACCCCAAAGAAAACACTTAAGATTAGGATTAAGGTACCCAAGCCTAACTCCTCACCCTTTCACACACCCAAAAATGAAATGGTTCCAATCCTCATTTCCTCATCACCTTCACCACCCCTTGCACCATGCAAGACAACCTCCACCCATGGTACTAACTACTCCATTAGTTCTACCTCCTCTTCATTCCAATCAAGAATGAATGAGCTCTCTTCACTTTTCACTCCAAGTGCACCCTTGGATGTGACTACGCAACCCCAACCAATCAAAAGCATTCCTTTTGTGAATGACTTTGATGACACCTTGGTGACTTCACCATTTACCCCTCCAAACTCACCCATTTCACCAACTTCGGAGAACTTGCCTCCAAACTCACCCACATCACCATTGGAGAACATGCCTCCTACACCTCCACCTCCACCACAATCAAACACTCCAATTTTGGGTGTCCCACTTTCCCTCCTCTTGGGTGATCCTTACTATGGGTTTCAAGAGACTCATGGTCCTAATTATCCATGTTGCCTCTACAACCACTACATCATCCATAACCTTAGGATGGAGATGTTTGGACTACATATGAGGTTGCAAGATTTCTTTCTTACCTTGTTCTCCATGCATCCTCCTAGGAGATGAAAGATTAGTTTTCTTAATAAGTGTTTTTTCAACAAAACCAAGCCAAAGAAGACTACTCATCTAGATCTAGTATTAAGCTAACTTTGTATTAGTTAGTTGTTATTTTCTTTCATTTGTCATTGTACTTTCTTCCTTCATGAGTTTTTCATGAAGTTGATCTATGGATTTGCCTTTATGTGTTTCTATCCTTATGTGCATATTAATCAACTTTAATTTGAAATTAAAATTGAACCTAAATCTATCACAACCTCTAAAACTTAACTAAAATTGGTTCAAAATGTTATCTAAATATTTTGTCACCCTTTTTCAAGACATTCTTTGTGAATGTGTTGCTTTTATCCAACCTAAGCATAATTTAGTGCTAATAGACGTAAAATTACAAGATTTGCAACTTTTTAAAAAGTCTTAGTTTTTTCTCAAAATCCTGGAAAAACTTGGTTTCAAGTCCACTGCATGCGGCTCCTTAAGTCGCGCGCTTCCTTAGTGATAAGGAACCACCGGTCCCTATAAGGTACCGCGGACAGCAACTAGCTTTTGACTCATTTTTGGTCAAAATTTTTTTAAACCCTGTCAAGATTCCTTGTTTACTCAATTTGGCTAAACATTCCTTGACACTTCACTTTTTGTATTCAAATTATTACCTTGATTACATTCTACTTATACCCCAACCTTGAGATTTCATTCTCACACCTTCCCAACCTTGAGAATTCATTCTCACACATCTCCAACCTTGAGATTTCATTCTCACACCTTCCCAACCTTGAGACTTCATTCTCACACCTTCACAATGCCTAACTCCTCCATTCATAACCTTGACATTTCTTTGTCACAACCCCACTCACCCAAAGCTTCCTCATCCAAGCTTTCAAAGAAACCGAAAATCTCGGTTCGACTTATTTGGATTAAGAAGAATGAACCATCTTCTTCCAAACCACCCAAAAACCCTACTTTCTCTCCAATCAAGTATTGGAATGAGACTTATACCATTAACCCCATAACCGGAGCAAAAGAAAATGTTCCCCCGCCACCATAATCCTTCAACACCCCTCAACTCAATGACCTTTCAACCTTCCCAAACCTCACAAGGCATTGTGAAAACATTTCCTATTACCCTACCACCACCAAACCCTAGGTTTGATGCCCTACCCCCATCAACTAATTTTGTGTTGCATCATGGATCCTCGTGTGCTTGTTGTCGATTTCAACAAATTGAACTTGCTCATGTATATGAGAAGTTAAATTTCCTTGAATTCCTCCTCACTGGACCTCCTCTCCAAGTTTTTGTTCCGGTGGACAAAACTTCGAATGATGCATCGTTGTCTTATTTTTCCAACTAAAGGACTAACTACTCTTAGAGTCTTTATTACTTTAGTTGTTTTAGAGTCTTTTAATTTTTTTAGCAATCTTGGAAAATTATCGCTATTAGAATAGCTTATGCTTTGTGGTTTATTTTCCATATTTTTTTCTTTAGATACTCATATTGTGTGTATGACTATCTACCTTGTTGTGTCTTTTCTTTAATGTAACCTTTGTGTTGTTTGTGTTTTATTTCCTTAGTTCTCTTTTGAGTTGATCATGGTTAATTTTTACAATTGTTTATGGGTGATTCCATCAATTCTAAACTTTAACCCCTTGACAAGTTTATCATCTTCATTGGATTGAAGTTTGATTTTGTCAATTACCTTTTTGGACATACTTAGCAAAATACTTGCTTCTAATTTGAGATTTCTTCTCTCTCTCCCTCTCAATTTACTTAGTAGGTAGTGATCATATATACATTGGTGTTTCTTTTCTTTCTACTAACCTTTGTGTAGCATGTCACCTTAGATCATATACTTGGTGCCCCAAGCAAGGGGGAGCAACCACCAAGGGGGAGCTACTAGTAAAGTCCAGTTTTCTTCAAAGACTTGTGCTAACCGTTTTGCTACGACAAAGGGGGAGAAATGATAGTGATAAACTCGTTAATAATTCGATATTTTGTGTTTCTACATAAATGAGTTTATTGTTTGTCGTAATCAAAAAGGGGGAGATTGTTAATGCAAGTGATGCCTAAAAACATTATTAGTGTTAACTAATCTTTCTTAGTTTTGATCACAACAAACTATACAACACATTTAGTGTAAAACATAAAACGAATTATTTTACTAACACTATCATCAAGGTAATAATCATATCACTAATCTATCTTAATCATACTTAGTGATCATCAAAATGATTATCGTTAAAACTCACTTTTGTTAATATGACAAAAGACTTTTTAATAAACTTTCTTTTTTAGAAAATGTTTTATTAAAATGGAAAATATAAATTTGAAAATAGCATATTCCATATGCTATTAGAATATCCTTTGAAGGCTTAAAATACCTAAGATATTCCTACCCCACTAAAAGACAAAAACGGAGCGTGGTCTACAGGCGGAACCTTAAGTAGCTAGGCGGTTCCCTAGCGATAAGGAACCGCCGGGCTAGATAAGGTACCACGCTCAGATAGCCGTTGTACTTTGTCTCCTTTAAATAGTGGATCAAATCTCATTTTCCAACAAGCCTCTTGGACGTTTTTCTCAGCCCCCTTTCTCTTTTCTATAGCATAATCATTAGTAAATGATCACTTAAAGTGTTAAGGATGTTTACATATGATTATCCTCTTGATCCCCTCCTTTAACTTGTACAATGAGAAGATCACTCACTCACTAGTGTTGTGATAAAGATGAATCCATGAGCTAGTCATATTCATCATGATACCCTTTTTGTTTTATGTTAATCCATTGTATTTATGAATTCTTGGACTAATTGTGTTCATCCAAGTTATTTGTGAATACTTGGATTTGTTGTGTACATCCATTGCATATGTGTTTGCTTGGATTTATGTTATGCAGATCCAAGCTACAAGTGTGTACTTGGATATGTTTAGTTGAGTTGTAATATATTGATTAGGAGTTCTCACTAAACTATAAATTGATGTGGTTGTGTCTTGTAAGTTCTCACTCAACTTGAAAGTGATTAGTAGTTGTGTTGTGTGAAGTTCTCACTTAGCGTCAAAGTGAAGAGTCGTGAAGATTGGTTCTAGCTTTGGATTAGAACTCGACATCTAGCCTTGTGTCCTAAAATGGTGAAGTAGGAAACGTCGTGAAGATTGGTTATACCTTGAGATTAGAACTCGACAACTAGCCTTGTGTCGTTAAATTGTGAAGTAGGCAATGTTGTGTAGATTGGTCCTAGCTAAAGATTAGGTCTCGACATTTAGCTTAGTGTCAGAAAATAATGTAAGCGACGATGTAAGGTTTTCTCCGCCAAGAAGGGAGCTTGTGGATATAGTGGAAATCTCAAGTAGGTGTACTCGAGGAGTGGAGTAGAAACGAGGATAGAGCCTCGTTGTCGAACCACTATAAATCTTGGTGTCTTCCCACTAGGTTGTCTCCTTCCTTACTCTTTACTTATTTCATTATCATTACACTTACCTATTATCTTTACTAGTGCATTTGAATTGAACCTAATCATTATGCAACTTTGCTTCAAACAAAAGATAGTTTTGATACAAACCAAATTGAAAGTAATTTTAATTTGGTTGCCAATAAAAGAGAAACTATTCACCCCCCCCCCCTTCTAGTTTGTACACTTTTATCAAAATAAGCATAAAGATGAAAACTTTAAGATTAATCAAAAAAGATAATAGCTTTTTAAAACAAGAAGAGAAGAATAAGAATGATTAAAAACTTGAATTTAAAAGATTCAAGATCAAAGATTTAAAACAAGATTAAAGGACTTACATGAATTCTTGAAAAGAAAGAAAATTAAAATGAAAGACAATATGAAAAGTGCTAAAAAAATAAGGTGGAGAGCTATGTGTAAAATAACTAACACCTCCAAAATGAGAAGGAGGGTTAGTATTTATAGAGGAAGGAGATGTTGGTAGGTGGTTGTAAGCTTCCTTCTTTCTTTCTTTCTTTAGTGTTCATGTCTTTGACAATAAACTCGTCATTCTCGACTTTGTCTCGGGATTTGTCGTTGGATAAATTGAACTCGTCTTATAATTTCTTCACTTATTAGAATTGAGTTCTTCGACTTCATTAAACTTTCGTCTTTAGACTTTTTCTTCGATAAATCTTCAGAATAGGCCTTCGACTTCCGTTCTTTTTGCACTCTCGATCTTTTGACTTCGTCTTTTGTCTTTTTCTTCGATAAAAGCCCGCGAAAAACCGTGTTTTCTTCCTTTTTCACATTTTGATCCTAAATCACAACAAAAACACAAACCACTCATAATTCCGACATTTACGACATAAAATATACGTGTTGGCTTGGTTATTATTATAATTAAGTGGTAAAAGGATAAGTGTTTTCACACTTATTAGTCACCAACTTCAGGTTGTATTAGATTTGCTCTTTTGTTCAGCTCCAGTATTGGATCTTGATCTTCTAGAGAAACTTGAGTATTGATGTTCAGAATCTCACCTAGTCTTTCATGATTTCTCATATAGTGCTCGATTCTGGTGCGAACTTCATCCCATCTCTTGGATTTTCTTTTCTCGTTCATTACACTCATTTCAATCCATTCAGTGTAAGAAAGTTCTTTTCCTTGAAAGTTTTCAAGTATCTCATCAGTTCCATCACCCCTATAGAACTTGAGATGGATGTCACCTTTGCTTGTCAACATATCAACATTGGTGATTGGTGAGATATTTCTTCTGTTAAGCCTTGTTATACAAAACTTTTCATTTAACACTTTCTTCTTGAAGACACTTTCTACTTCAACTTTCCCAATTTGTTCATACAGGCTTAACTTCAGATCTCTTAGCTTTTCTTCTTGCTGAAGCTTGTATAACTTTTCAAGTCCTTCCTGAGTGCCCACTCCAGCTCTGATCAAACAATCATTCAGAGTAAAGTCTCCTTTGTTTTTAGGTAGTGATCATATATGCATTGGTGTTTCTTTTCTTTCTACTAACCTTTGTGTAGCATGTCACCTTAGATCATATACTTGGTGCCCCAAGCAAGGGGGAGCAACCACCAAGGGGGAGCTACTAGTAAAGTCCGGTTTTCTTCAAAGACTTGTGCTAACCGTTTTGCTACGACAAAGGGGGAGAAATGATAGTGATAAACTCGTTAATAATTTGATATTTTGTGTTTCTACATAAATGAGTTTATTGTTTGTCGTAATCAAAAAGGGGGAGATTGTTAATGCAAGTGATGCCTAAAAACATTATTAGTGTTAACTAATCTTTCTTAGTTTTGATCACAACAAACTATACAACACATTTAGTGTAAAACATAAAACGAATTATTTTACTAACACTATCATCAAGGTAATAATCATATCACTAATCTATCTTAATCATACTTAGTGATCATCAAAATGATTATCGTTAAAACTCACTTTTGTTAATATGACAAAAGACTTTTTAATAAAATTTCTTTTTTAGAAAATGTTTTATTAAAATGGAAAATATAAATTTGAAAATAGCATATTCCATATGCTATTAGAATATCCTTTGAAGGCTTAAAATACCTAAGATATTCCTACCCCACTAAAAGACAAAAACGGAGTGTGGTCTACAGGCGGAACCTTAAGTAGCTAGGTGGTTCCCTAGCGATAAGGAACCGCCGGGCTAGATAAGGTACCACGCTCAGATAGCCGTTGTACTTTGTCTCCTTTAAATAGTGGATCAAATCTCATTTTCCAACAAGCCTCTTGGACGTTTTTCTCAGCCCCCTTTCTCTTTTCTATAGCATAATCATTAGTAAATGATCACTTAAAGTGTTAAGGATGTTTACATATGATTATCCTCTTGATCCCCTCCTTTAACTTGTACAATGAGAAGATCACTCACTCACTAGTGTTGTGATAAAGATGAATCCATGAGCTAGTCATATTCATCATGATACCCTTTTTGTTTTATGTTAATCCATTGTATTTATGAATTCTTGGACTAATTGTGTTCATCCAAGTTATTTGTGAATACTTGGATTTGTTGTGTACATCCATTGCATATGTGTTTGCTTGGATTTATGTTATGCAGATCCAAGCTACAAGTGTGTACTTGGATATGTTTAGTTGGGTTGTAATATATTGATTAGGAGTTCTCACTAAACTATAAATTGATGTGGTTGTGTCTTGTAAGTTCTCACTCAACTTGAAAGTGATTAGTAGTTGTGTTGTGTGAAGTTCTCACTTAGCGTCAAAGTGAAGAGTCGTGAAGATTGGTTCTAGCTTTGGATTAGAACTCGACATCTAGCCTTGTGTCCTAAAATGGTGAAGTAGGAAACGTCGTGAAGATTGGTTATACCTTGAGATTAGAACTCGACAACTAGCCTTGTGTCGTTAAATTGTGAAGTAGGCAATGTTGTGTAGATTGGTCCTAGCTAAAGATTAGGTCTCGAAATTTAGCTTAGTGTCAGTAAATAATGTAAGCGACGATGTAAGGTTTTCTCCGCCAAGAAGGGAGCTTGTGGATATAGTGGAAATCTCAAGTAGGTGTACTCGAGGAGTGGAGTAGAAACGAGGATAGAGCCTCGTTGTCGAACCACTATAAATCTTGGTGTCTTCCCACTAGGTTGTCTCCTTCCTTACTCTTTACTTATTTCATTATCATTACACTTACCTATTATCTTTACTAGTGCATTTGAATTGAACCTAATCATTATGCAACTTAGCTTCAAACAAAAGATAGTTTTGATACAAACCAAATTGAAAGTAATTTTAATTTGGTTGCCAATCAAAGAGAAACTATTCAACCCCCCCCCCCCTTCTAGTTTGTACACTTTTATCAAAATAAGCATAAAGATGAAAACTTTAAGATTAATCAAAAAAGATAATA
Source organism: Glebionis coronaria (assembly GCA_025667525.1). Classification (NCBI taxonomy): domain Eukaryota; kingdom Viridiplantae; phylum Streptophyta; class Magnoliopsida; order Asterales; family Asteraceae; genus Glebionis; species Glebionis coronaria. The sequence continues at coordinate 272,878,619 of CM046875.1, read as the reverse complement.
GCTTTTTAAAACAAGAAGAGAAGAATAAGAATGATTAAAAACTTGAATTTAAAAGATTCAAGATCAAAGATTTAAAACAAGATTAAAGGACTTACATGAATTCTTGAAAAGAAAGAAAATTAAAATGAAAGACAATATGAAAAGTGCTAAAAAAATAAGGTGGAGAGCTATGTGTAAAATAACTAACACCTCCAAAATGAGAAGGAGGGTTAGTATTTATAGAGGAAGGAGATGTTGGTAGGTGGTTGTAAGCTTCCTTCTTTCTTTCTTTCTTTAGTGTTCATGTCTTTGACAATAAACTCGTCATTCTCGACTTTGTCTCGGGATTTGTCGTTGGATAAATTGAACTCGTCTTATAATTTCTTCACTTATTAGAATTGAGTTCTTCGACTTCATTAAACTTTCGTCTTTAGACTTTTTCTTCGATAAATCTTCAGAATAGGCCTTCGACTTCCGTTCTTTTTGCACTCTCGATCTTTTGACTTCGTCTTTTGTCTTTTTCTTCGATAAAAGCCCGCGAAAAACCGTGTTTTCTTCCCTTTTCACATTTTGATCCTAAATCACAACAAAAACACAAACCACGCATAATTCCGACATTTACGACATAAAATATACGTGTTGGCTTGGTTATTATTATAATTAAGTGGTAAAAGGATAAGTGTTTTCACACTTATTAGTCACCAACTACAGGTTGTATTAGATTTGCTCTTTTGTTCAGCTCCAGTATTGGATCTTGATCTTCTAGAGAAACTTGAGTATTGATGTTCAGAATCTCACCTAGTCTTTCATGATTTCTCATATAGTGCTCGATTCTGGTGCGAACTTCATCCCATCTCTTGGATTTTCTTTTCTCGTTCATTACACTCATTTCAATCCATTCAGTGTAAGAAAGTTCTTTTCCTTGAAAGTTTTCAAGTATCTCATCAGTTCCATCACCCCTATAGAACTTGAGATGGATGTCACCTTTGCTTGTCAACATATCAACATTGGTGATTGGTGAGATATTTCTTCTGTTAAGCCTTGTTATACAAAACTTTTCATTTAACACTTTCTTCTTGAAGACACTTTCTACTTCAACTTTCCCAATTTGTTCATACAGGCTTAAATTCAGATCTCTTAGCTTTTCTTCTTGCTGAAGCTTGTATAACTTTTCAAGTCCTTCCTGAGTGCCCACTCCAGCTCTGATCAAACAATCATTCAGAGTAAAGTCTCCTTTGTTTTTAGGTATAAAGGGAGGTGAACCACTATGAGTTGTTTCGCAACTTGTGGTCAGCCCTTGCATATGATCATCTTTGGCTGATGACTCCCCCTTACCCTTTGTTGGGCTCTTTTCAGTGATCGGTGACTCATAGACAATGGATTGTTTCTGAGCCTTCTTTTGGGCATGTTTCTGAAAGAGCTGTTGGATTGTGTTTTTCTCCCCCTCAGAAGAAGCCTGCCCAGCAGCTTCTGATGACCCACCAGCAGGGAAGAGGCCACAAAGATGATTAAGAGTGGTAGTTACCTTGGCCAGCATTGCTGGAACAGTTTCAAGGGCTTGTAGCTTCTGCTGAACCTCATCAGATATGGTTATCTTTTGTTTCTCTAGTAACGCCACTCTATCTTTGATCTTTGACACAGAATCACACAAGGTATTAACTTGGCCAGGAACTGGTGTGAATTCTGGTGGAAACTCCATGGAAGCACCGTTGATGGAGTCCATAAGAGAGGACATCTCTTTCTTTAAGGAAGTGGTGGTGTCCACATCTCAGACTAAAGGATTCAAAGCAGCAATGATGACATCCTTGATTTGTTCAGCAGAAGGAGGAATTGGTCTTGCTTTGAGAGTTGAGATTTCAGTGTCAACAAGCACCTTTTCTTCCTTCAGTCTGGCCACCTGTGATTGAAGAATCAACACTTGATTTGTTAATTCTTGTACCTGTTTAGTTCTGGGGGAAGGTGGCTTTTGTGTTGCATCAGCAGTATCTTCATCACTCTCATCTAGATTGACTGGAATTCTTTCACTGAACCCTAGTTCTTTTTCCAAGTCATCCCCAGACATGCTGACAACAAATGTAGGCAAGTGTCCAACCTTGGCTTTAGTGGTGAGATTCACTTCCTTGGTAATCTTCTGAGCATTATCTTTAGTTTGTGGATCAGTTTCAAGCCCTTCACCACCAGGGTTGGTTTGACCTAATGGATCTTGAGAAAGAGTCCCTGATAAGTTTAGATCAATGATAATGTTTTTGGTTCCTTTAGAACACTATTGTGGGGGAGCTACATCATTAGAAACAGATAGGCCATGGTCAACATCAGCTGTTGGATTTGCTGACACATCATTCCCTGATGCAGACTCAGAGTGACAAGTGATAGAAATTGGTAATGAAGTATGACTTGTATTCAGTTTGAAAGTACTTACAAATGCTAACTCCACACTACTGAGCTGAGGGTGAGCTCCATCTTCACCCTTCTCTCCTAAAGAAGTTGAGATAGGGGTTGCCTGCTGGGCCTCTTTATGCATATCACCTCCGGAAGAGACTGAAGGTGACAGCTGGCTGGGGTTCTTGTCCTTGGCCAGGGTCTTGGTCTTTTTCAAAGCATGGCTTAGGAATCATCATCAATCTTCATTGAGGAAGATTGTGTGAGGGTTTTCCTCTTTCTGGACTCACGTCTAACCTTCTTGGTATTAATTGACGTTTGCTTCTGACGAGGTCCAAATGAAGCTCCAGGCTTTTTGCCTTTAAGATCCCGTTCTCCATTTGGAGAAGTGTCTTTGGGAGCTTTGTACACTACTGGACCATCTGCTGAGCAGATGTCCAACATGGGTTGTGTAAGAGGAGGATCAATGGTGCTGACTGGAATGTTCCAGCGAGTGATATCAAAGGTCTTAAAAATTATTTTCTCTCCATTGATTTTTGAAAAGTCATTTCCAAGATGGCCAGCAAAGAGAAGAGATAGAAATCTAGTGTACACAATGTTTTTCTCTCTAGTCTTTTTCTCCAGCTTCCTATGGAGATCTTCAAAAATAAGTCTCCCAAATTAGCTTTGACACCCTTTTCCAGACAGTATAAAATAATAGCATCCTTTTGGTTGATCTGGTCAAGGCCTCTAGTTCCCCCACCCCCAAACATTCAATGAGAATGGACATCAACAATTTCCATCTTGGTGGCAAAGAACTTCTTTTTAACCCCCCCCCCCCCCTTTTCAGTAATTTCTTCAGTATACCCAATCTCTTTAAAGAAATTTTTGACAACCATAAAATCATCAGGTACTGCTTCATAATCATTAGGGTTTTCCAAATAATCTAACCCCAAAACTTTTCTAAACAACTTTAACCCAAATCTACCATGAATCCCAATCGTGGTAGAATCAAACTCAATGGACTTCTTGTTGTTAGAAGCCTCTGCTGTAAACCAAAATTCTTTTAGCACATTTTGAAACATCATACCAGGATCCTCAAATAAAGCATACCTTAAAACACTTTTGGATAGATAAGTCAAAACTTGTTCCCCAGGAACAGACTTAATGGATTCAGGTTTGAGCAAGGTGATGTTGCTGGGTTTGAAAAAGATATCGTCAATGGGATCGTTAACATGAGTGGATGGTTTAAGAGTGATCTTGGCAATCTTGGGGGTGGAAGATGATTCAACCATTGATTTTTTTGTGTGTGTTTTGAATGAGAGAGAGTTTGTGTGTGTTTTTTTGGATGAAAAGATTTGTAAGCGTGGAATGAAATCCAGTTGTTATGGATTATATAAAAACTTTAACTGATTTGTAAAAAGTTTTTAAAACTTTTTGAAAAAATTATAAATCTTTTAGGGTTTGTTTTGAACATTTGGCACAAAATTTCTCATTAATGTTCTGCAAAAAGGTATGATTTTCTGTTGCTTTGAACAGTGAAACGCCCTATGTGTCAGGGAGTTGTTGACTGTGGATGGAGACGTTTGAAATTTCCTTAATTAACAAATGACACCTTTTTGAAAGAATGATTGTTTTATACACAAGAAATTTAATGCCATTAACTTCATTGAGTCACATGATTGATTTGTTTTAAATGTTGTTGCTTAGATATGTTGAAGTTGATGGCAATACTTGTGAGCTTCAGTGCGTCAGATGAGGCGACAAAACACCATATACATGTTCACATAAGTGAACAAGACATATGACATTACACGTTCCTTTACTCAGCCCTAGCTACTCAGTTGTATCAAAAATTCGTTCAGCATTGCTGAAGGAACCTTTTGATGACTTGTGATTATTTGTTCAGCTTCAGTGAATCAGATAAGGCGACAAAACATCATATACACAATCACATAAAGTGAAATAGACACATGTCATTGCAAACTCCTTTACTCAGACAATTCTACTTAACATTAATCGAAATCTTTTATGAAATGCTGAACTTTCAAGCTTCTTAAGTGAATGCTGAAGGTTCAGGTTTTGTATCATCAATGTTCAGCATACCAAGCTCCATTATAAATCTTTTAGAAGTTGGTTCATCCAGTGGTTTGGTGAAGATATCAGCCAATTGGTATTGAGTGGGGATGAAATATAATTCAATGTCCCCTTTCACAATGTGATCTCTGATAAAGTGATATCTGATATCAATGTGTTTTGTTCTTAAGTGGAGGACTGGATTGTTGGATATTACAATAGCACTAGTGTTATCACAAAAGATTGGTACCTTTTCATATTCTATATCATAATCAGCCAGTTGGCTTTTCATCCAAAGAACATTGACACAACATCCAGCAGCTGCTACATATTCAGCTTCTGCTGAATACATGGCAACTGTTTGTTGCTTTTTAGCACTCCAACACACAAGTTTGCCACCTAGCAATTGGCAGACACCAGAACTGCTTTTTCTGTCCAAATTGCATCCAGCATATTCAAAATCTGAATACCCCTTTAGGTTAAAACCTGAGGATTTGGGGTACCAAAGACCTAGACTTGGTGTACCTTTTATGTATCTAAAGATTCTCTTTACAACAATAAGGTGTGATTCCTTTGGATCTTCTTGGTATCTTGCATAAAGGCATGTAGAGAATTGAATGTCAGGCCTTCTTGCAGTTAAGTACATGAGTGACCCAATCATACCTCTATACTGAGTCTCATTGACTAATTGTCCATTGAGATCGGGTCCTAAGTTGTTAGGGGGTACCATTGGAGTCTTCACTGAGGCACAATTGATGTCATACTTCTTCAGCAGATCCTTGACATATTTTTCTTGATTGATGGAGATGCCTTGGTCAGATTGTTTAATCTGAATACCAAGAAAGCATGTCAGTTCTCCCATCATACTCATCTCAAACTTGCTGGTCATAAGCTTGGCAAATTGTTTGCAAAGTTTCAAGCTTGTAGAACCAAAGATTATGTCATCCACATAAATTTGTACCAGAATGGTGTCAGTTTGAGATTTATAGATAAACAAGGTGCTATCTATTTTTCCTCTGACAAATTTATGTTCAATGATAAATGTTGAGAGAGTTTCATACCATGCTCTTGGAGCTTGCTTCAGTCCATACAAAACTTTGTAAAGCTTGTAGACATGATTTGGGTATTTACTACTCTCAAACCAAGGAGGTTGAGTGATGTAGCCTTTTTACACACCTTTAGGAAAAGGAGGTAAAATAGTGAAAGTATTAAGTGTCGGTTTAGGAAAACCAAGCACTAATGACCAATGTGGTTCAAGTTTGGTTCCCAAGGAGGCTAGTGTGTTGTGTTGAGAGATGATTAATTATGTGATTATATTTATGAGAAAAGAAAAGAAGGAATGAGATTAGAAGAGAATGACGGTTACGATGATGGTTTAAACTAAGACGAAAAGGTACACGTAAAACCGTAAAAGGTACCAAATTTAAAAATTTACCCTAAAATTCCTAAAAAATTGCAATAAATCCTAAATAATGTAATTAGAGTTTAAAAAATCAAAAATCACTCAAACCTTTTATTTAATTAAATAATGATTTTTTAATGCTAATTAAAGCCCTAAAAGTCAATTTAATTAAAAAAAAGCCCAAAATAAGATTTATCACTTTGTAAACCTCTAAAATACCCTAACTTAATTTAAAACTATTTTTGAAAATTTTAGAATTATTTAAAAGTATTTAAAACAATTAAAAACTATTAAAACATAAAATAATTATAATAATTAATCTAAGAACAACAAAAATATTCTAAAAATTGTAAAATTCCTAACTTTATGTATTTAACCTAGGAAAAAATATAAAAACTTGAAAAACCTATATTTTAAATTTTAATAATAAAATAATATTAAAAATCCAGAATTTATAAAAAATTCTAAAAACTTGCAAACTAGCTTAATTTAACCTAAATAAACAGAAAATGAACTTGAAATTACAAAAATACCCCTATTGGGCCTCCAAATGGGCCAAAACTCCAAACAGTCCTCTTATTGGGCTCAAATAGGCCCAATAAGCAAAATGTTGTCCAAATAAGCCCAAAAACTCCTATCTGACTCAAAATTTGATTTTGAACACAATTTTTCAAAGGCCCAAAAGCTGAAAATGTGAAATAAGTTGGCTTATATCAAACAGCTTATTCTTAATGGGCTTTTTGGCCCATTAAGCTATAAGCTGATGCCATAAGCTCAAATTAGACACACAAGCTTCTTTTGAGTTGCTTAAGACTTCTGTAAAATCAAATTTGAAAAAAGTCCAAGGAATAAGCCTGAAAACCAATAAGCAATCTACAGAAAACGACAAAATAGTCGTTTTTGAGTTCTATGCCACCCCAAGAGCTGATTCAAGTTTCAAAAGCTTTTAAATGACTTAACTAAGCTTAATCAACAAAAAATTTTCAAATAAGTTCACTCAATAAGCTTAAATAAGGAAATAAGCACTTATGAAAAAGTCAAATGAGTTGGTTTTCTAGCAAAAAGTCAATGTCAAAGTCTAATAAGCTCCAGTTCAAACAAATGGGTCAAATGATGAAGATTGATCACAAAAATAAGTTATTGCAGGTCTGGATAAGAGAAAATGGCTTATTAGTAAGCGAAAAGCAAATTAACACTAGCAGGGGCTAGTTTTGGGTGTTGAGCAGTGGAAACTCTTTTCACTACTTGACTTGTTTGACTTTTTGTCTTTAGTAACTTCTTTGGAGATTCAAGTTACACAAAGGCACCCAAATGATCAGTGGATCAAGAGGAGTCAATCACAACAAAGAAATCACAATCAGTAACAGCCAATTAGTACAGTAACAATCAAAACATCACCAGATCTAGCACAGACATGAACAAGTAAGCAGTTAAGCACTTATAAGCTGTTTTAGCAAATTTCAGCCAACCAAATTGCACCAAAAGCATACACAAGCTATAATAAACTTAAATGAACAAGTTTAAACAGGTTTCATGCATTGGTTCAAAGCCTAAATCAAGATTCAAGAACAAACAGGTTACTGATGAACACTAACACAAGAAGATTTTACTTTTGCTGATGCACTTGACCAACAAGCCAAATTCAATCACTCAGATCTATCACATATGTTATATTAATGATGATTTAACCACTTTCAGACCTAATCATGCATAAATTCTAGATTTTACCAAAATCTTAGGTCAAAAACAGTCAAAACAAGCAATCTATAGCACAATGTTTGATTTGAGGTTTTAAACCCAAAAACTTGCAGCAAATAACTCTTAACCAAGTATATAGCAGATAACAAGCATAAACAACACTTTCCACAAACACAATAACAACTTATGATCTATAACAGGTAATCCCAAACACCCTGTTAACTTTTCAAATCCAAAATTTTCAAATCAAAAGTGTTATCCAACACCACCCAAGCCCAGATAAGCACAATATTAGATATATTAAGCAGATTAGAGCAAGGTTAGACCATAAAATCAACATGAACACAAGTCACACACAAAATCACAAAAAATCCAAAGTTTTAACAGATTTTAGGTAAGATGATGTGTACCTCATGGATGTACATCCACACCCACGCATTTTGAGCTTATGTACTAGCAAGAACAAGTACAAGCTTCCACAAACAACCCTTCTAAGAATCAACAAGGTTAAGAGCATAAATATTAAAACAGAAAGATAAAAAATTCTTGATTAATGCAACCTTAGTTCCCCACACTTGATTATCCCCAAGTTATAGGCTTCACCACACCTTGATAACATAATATCAGGATGCTCTGATCAGCTTTATAGCCCAAGAATTCCAAGGTTTGAACTAGACTTAGCAAAATATCAAGAAAAGTGGAAAATGTGCAAACTTTTGCACACTCCTTTTGAAAACAGGTTTAGGATTCAAGAACTACTAAACATCAACAACAATAAAAAGATTATAAGAGTGGCACTTGAGCTTTCTTCACCAAATTCCAACACATTTCATTAATATGAATATATGATTTACAGATTTGTGAACTAAGGAAAATTCAAGAGCAAAGTACAAATGATGCACCCTAAGGCCTTTATATAGGCATACAAGTTAACTATGAAAGATGAAAAACGTGTAACCCTAGCTTATGAAGTTCCAGATTTGCCCTTTGAGTAGTTTGAACTTTGAAGATCATGTGACATTTTCTTGGCATCTTGTTGTATCTGGCATGTGAGAAGTTGATCAAAGGGTGTATATCAAGCTTAAAATCTAAGCTTTGTTGTGGGACGTTGGATGACTGTCCAAAATTTGGCAGTATACTCAAAGGTGAAAAGCAGGGAATCTTGTATGGGGTATGGGGTGAAGTAGCATGTGTTTTTGGTGTTGGGATGTGATTAAGGGATGCTTAATCACTAATCTGGACAATCTTAGGGTTTAGTTACAACACAATTAAGAAAATATATTGTGTTCTTGAGGTGAATAGTGCCATGTTTTAATCCGTTTTTGGTTTGGATTAAGTTTAAAAATGTGTTTAAGGCGCCAAGATTAGTTAATTAATAAACCTGGTGAGTGGATGGGTGAGGTTGAGCATTGGTGAGTTATGATTGGTGGAGAGTGTGAGTGGGACGGGTACCCACTCACTGGTCTAGGTAACTTTGGCTGTCTGCCAAGTTAAACCCCTTATCTTCCTTTTGCCTTTCACTTGCAACTTAATAAACAAAATCTGGATTTTATTTGTTGTAGAAGTTTCACTTTTCACACTTTTGCCCCAAATACTTTTCCAAAGTATTTTCAGGGGTATTTCTTGCCATTTCTTGATTCTTGAAGGACTGATTTGGTATTTTCTTCAAGGATTATGGTCTTGACTTGTATAATTGACATTTTGGAGGACAGAAATTGCCAATTCATGATTAATGAGGGACCATTTTTGCCAAGTCTTCAAAGTCAAGGGTCCTTTTTGCAATTTATCATTTTTTGAAGGACCAAGCTTGTAATTTCTTGTAACTTGAAGTTCTTCATGGTATGTTTGACTTTGAGAAGGACTAATATTGACATTTTAGTTTTGTTGAGGGACTAAAAATGCCAATTCTTCAAAGTGGAGGGCCCTTTTTGCAATATTGATAAACTTTAGGGACCAATCTTGTAATTATGAAGATACAAGGGTGTAAAGTGTCAATTCTTCAATATTGGAGGACCCTTCTTCATAAATCTTCAAGGGTTTTCTTTGGAAAATTCTTCATTAGGGATTGGTTCAATGTGCGGCTTCGTTTCCCGTGTTCGTTTTTGCATGATTCTTGTGATCTTTTGTCATTTTCTCAATATTCGTACCTAACACACACAAGCAACAAACACAAGCATATATTTGGGTATTTTCATGATATTTTATGCATTTAAAGCCCTTTTTGGATGATGAGACTATGTATAAAAGCAGTCTCATCACTCCCCCATACTAAACCATTGCCGTGCCCTCACGCAATGCTAGAATAAAGTATCGTAGCACCTCCAAAATTCATTTTTATTCACTTTTATTGAATGATAAACTAGCTACACTACTACTATTACTTCTATTTGCATTTTAGACATAATGTATGATTTTCATCGCAAAATGGGACGTTTAGGTTCATAGAATAAGAACACGTGAATGCTTCGTTAGAAATAATTTCATCGTCCTTGATTTTCACCCCAATTCCATGTTAAGCGTGCAACGAGATCATTGTCATTATAAGTTAGTAATGCAAACACTACTCATATGCCCTAATCACGTACTTATCCTCCCAATTTCCTAAGTTGTATCTCTTATATTTTATTTTGTCTTGAATGTTTCACGAAGATACATTGTTTGACTTATGCGATAATAGAGATTTAGGTCTAAAAATAGAGTCCAAACGGTGTAACCAAGACCATCAAATCAATAACCCCTCCTAATAGACAACGATGTCAAAAAATTAAGTCAACAAGAAGGATCGATAAACACGGTTTTATAACGGTTTTGAACATGAGACTTATTACCAAGACTTTTATATGCCCCCTAACGGAAGGGCCTTATTATCTTTGGTTTACCTCCATCTTTTATTCAACTTCGCCATGAAGCTTTTGTTATGACTTCGGTCTTGACTTGCCTTTTATTATTCACCTCATCGATGGTTTTATTAGCCAAAGACGTATATCCTCACGCAAAGGTGAATTTTGGATCTTTAAAGCTTCAAAGATTAAGGCTTCATTCACTTTCAATTTTGCATAGATTTTTCGGCCTTGTGGGCTTCAAATTGTTTGCTTGATTTAGATGAGCACTTGAAATCTTATTATTGGGTGAAGCTTTTGATTATTCGGGTGCCAATACTTCAAAACCATGACGCTGGCGATACCTTAATGTCTTCCCAGTTTAATTACACGGAAGCTACTAGAAAATACTAGAAACCCAACAATCAAGATTAAACCACTAAGTCAATATTTATTAAAAAATATTTACAAGCGAAGGGAGAATAAGCAAACAACGAGAACACATGAGTTTTTGAAAGAATACGAGTACTCTACGCTTAGCATAGTAGCTTATAATTAACTCTATCATTTCTCGTCCTCATTTAAGAGACTTAGCCTAATGTGAAGTTAAGGAATCGAAGCTAAGTGCTCAACACGCACGGACGAGTAAAAAATTACTCTTATTCTCGCCATCAGAAAACCTACATTCGTGTCTTTAAACACTTATAAAACATGAGAAAAAAAATTAAAATTTTGCCATTTTTAGCCTTATTTTGCAACAAAACGATAAACAAAAAGATAAACTTCGGAAAGCGTGAAGGTTTGGCAAGGCAAGTATCTATTCACCCCCATACTAAAGTTAAACATTGTCCTCAATATTTCGAGTCTAGGGGGCAAACACCCCCATACTAGAGACGTAGTCGAATGCCTAATCTAGCATGGAAAAGGTGTAACGGTTAAATTTAAAGCCGTTTATGAAGTGTGCTATAAACCTAAGGTTAGAAAATCAAAGGATATATCATGGATATTAAGAAAGTCTTCAAAGCAAACGATCGAGTGCTCCCATAAAACGAACACGAGCGACTCCAATCGTAAAGATCATGATCATCTAAAATCCACAATTCACAAACTACCACGGAACAAAGGTTGGAAGGGCACCAATCCCCACACGTTACTACATTAGAAAGCGATAATATGTACATAGGATAAGCATGGGACTCCCCCATGAGGTACCTCATTTTTTATTACCGAGTCATGAGCTCGACTCGATCCCCTCAATACTAATTATCATTGGGGAAGGTGATTTGGTCGAGGTAGTTCAAGGATGGAACTTCCCCGCCAAAGTAGTGCTTCAGCCTATGTCCATTCACCTTGAAATTCGGGCCATCATTTTGAGCTAGCTCGATGGTCCCATATGGAAAAACTTGAGTCACGGTGAATGGACCGGACCAACGGGATTTCAACTTACCGGAAAAGATTTTCAAACGAGAATTAAAAAGCAAAACTTGATCCCCAATGTTAAAAACCCGGTTTTTAATTTTTGAATCATGCAACTTTTTAGTCTTTTCTTTATAAATCAATGAATTTTCGTAAGCAATATCTCTTAATTCATCCAATTCATTTAATTGCATTTTCCAGTGTTTTCCCGCGGTCTCCATGTCATCATTACGATGCTTAAGGGCCCAATAAGCCTTGTGTTCGAGTTCAATTGGCAAGTGAAAATTCTTCCCATACACTAGCTTATAAGGAGTGCACCCAATGGGCGTTTTATGAGCGGTCCTAAAAGCCCATAAATCATCGTCCAACTTATCCTACCAAGATTGTCGGTTTTCCCCAACGGATCTCTCCAAGATCCTCTTCAACGCTCGGTTTGAAACCTCGACTTGCCCACTCGTTTGTGGGTGATAAGCCGTAGAAAAATGATGTGTAACCCCATATTTCCTTAGGACCCTTTCGAATTGGTCGTTACAAAAATGGGTTCCACGATCGCTTATGATCGCACGAGGGGTTCCAAACCGAGAAAACAAGCTTTTCAAAAACTTGACTACCACACGAGCATCATTGGGGGGCAAAGCCTTAGCTTCCACCCACTTAGATAGGTAGTCAATCGCGACAATGATGTACTAATTACCATGAGATGATGGGAACGGCACCATAAAGTCAATGCCCCAAACGTCAAAGATCTCACACACTTGGATGATATTTTGTGGCATTTCATCTTTTTGTGAGGCTTTTCCTTGTCGTTGGCATGAGTCACACGACTTCACAAGCTCATGTGCATCTCGGTAAATAGTAGGCCAAAAGAAACCGGCATAAAAAACCTTCTTAGCCGTGAGATTAGCACCATGGTGACCACCCGTGGGTCCCTCGTGACAAGCTCTAAGGATGTTAGAAGCTTCGGTACTAAAGACACAACGTCAAATAATTTGATGCGCACAAGTTCGAAACAAGTAAGGGTCGTTCCAAAAGTAGAACTTGACGTCACGAAAGAATTTTCGTTTTTCTTGAGTCGTCATACCCTTAATGATGAAGTTGCCCGCATGGTAATTTGCGAAGTCCGCAAACCATGGGGTGGAAGAATCAAGCTTAGAATTCACTACACCAAGTGTCTCGAGCGGAAATGTTTCGGTGATTTCCTTGGTCTCGTAAACAATTTGGTGAGGATCTTCCAAACGAGAAAGATGATCGGCCACTAGATTCTCAGCTCGTTTATTGTCAAAGATTTTGTGATCAAATTCTTGAAGGAGGAGAATCCAACAAAGTAATCTCGGCTTAGCATCTTGTTTATCCATAAGATACTTGATAGCCGAATGATCCGTATACACTATGCATTTCGTCAAGACGAGATAAGGTCGGAATTTCTCAAATGCATACACCACGGCAAGGAACTCCTTCTCCGTTGTAGTGTATTTTAGTTGAGCCTCGGTCATCGTCTTGCTAGCATAGTGAATAGGCAAGAAGTGCTTTTCACGACGTTGCCCCAATACGGCCCCAATAGCATAGTCGCTAGCATCACACATGAGCTCAAAGGGGAGGTTCCAATTGGGAGCAACAAGAATGGGAGCTTCGGTAAGTTTCCTCTTAAGGATTTCAAAGGCTCGTACACAATCTTAGTCAAAGACAAAACGTGCCTCTTTTTCAAGAAGTTGTGTAATGGGTCGAGAGATCTTTGAAAAATCCGTGATGAATCGACGATAAAAGCCCGCGTGGCCTAGGAAACTCGTAACTCCCTTAACGGTTTTGGGATGAGGTAATTTGGCGATGACGTCTACCTTAGCTTGATCTACCTCAATCCCCGCTTTCGAAACCTTGTGCCCTAAGACGATTCCACTTTTAACCATAAAATGACATTTTTCCCAATTAAGCACAAGGTTGGTTTTCTCACAACGCTTCAGCTTCCTCTCAAGATTCGACAAACACGAAGTGAACGAATTACCAAACACAGAAAAGTCATCCATGAATACTTCCATCGTCTTCTCGATCATGTCATGAAAAATAGCCATCATGCACTTTTGAAAGGTTCCCGGTGCATTGCAAAGTCCGAATGGCATTCTACGATAGGCAAACGTTACATATGGACACGTAAACGTGGTTTTTTCTTGATCACGAGGATCGATGGGGATTTGGAAGTAACTGGAAAAACCATCTAAAAAGCAATAGAAATCGTTTCCCGCAAGACGCTCCAACATTTGGTCCATGAAGGGCAAGGGAAAATGATCTTTACGAGTGGCGTCATTCAACCTACGATAGTCAATGCACACTCTCCATCCGGTCACGAGTCTAGTGGGAATTAACTCGTTGGCATCGTTTGGTACAACGGTCATTCCTCCCTTCTTAAGGACACAATGAATAGGACTCACCCAAGGGCTATCGGAAATAGGGTAAATCATTCCCGCATCAAGGAGTTTAAGGAGTTCCTTTTTGATGACGTCGTGAATTTTGGGGTTTACCCTCCATTGACATTGGATTGTGGGCTTGTAATCCTCCTCCATTAAGATTTTGTGGGTACAAAATTTGGGATCGATCCCCTTAATGTCGGATAACTTCCAATCAATTGCCCATTTGTGATCCTTTAGAACATCGACAAGTACGGTTTTTTCATCATCCGAATGTTCTTTCGCAATAATAACCGACAACTTGTCGCCCTCCTCCAAAAATACATATTCGAGATGAGGAGGTAAATCTTTCAACTGGAGGATAGGTGGTTCCTCAATTGAATATTTGGGCTCGATACTCATAACCTCCTCGGGTGGAGGAAATGGGAAATCGTTGAGAAAATCCTTGATAATCGAGAAGTCCTCATCATTGTCGAGGTCTTCGTTACAAGTACGTGGAACATCGAATTCTACCAACGTAAAACCACCACCTTCTAATGGAGTGAAGATTGGTGTTGAGTTATCAAGAATGGGATCCAACTTAGTGGGATTGCCACTATTTTCATCATCACCAAAACCTAGAACTTCTTGTGATAATTCCTCGCAAACAACGTCAATCATATCAACGAGGTTTATTGTTGCAACGAAATAAACATGAGAAATTTGAGAGTTTTGAGTTGCGTTTATAACAAGTTCCTCGTCGTTGAAACGTAAGGTGATCTTTCTAGCATGAACATCGATCAAATCCATAGACGTATCTAAAAATGAACGACCTAAAATGAGAGGAACTTGAGGATCCTTGGGAATGTCGACAACGATAAAGTCTAACGGATAATAGAACTTTCCCACTTTCACAAAAACGTCTTCCGCCAATCCACATGCGGGAATAGTGGAATGGTCGGCCAACTCGATAGACATTAGTGAAGGAGTAAGATTAGGAAGATTGAGCGACTTGAAGATTGCAAGTGGCATCAAGTTAATGCTAGCACCAAGATCGGCCGAGGCAAAGCATTCTTCCATATCTTGGATTGCACAAGCGATCAAGAATTTACCGGGATCACCGACTTTTTGAGGAATACGATTAAGATAAACCGATGAACAACTAGAAAATTGATGCAATTTCTCCTTGTTGTTCAGCATACTCTTAAAGTTAGCGGCAAATCGAGGCATCATGACCAAAGCATCGGCGAAACTCACATTAAAGTGCAAATCACGAAACGTTTTCATAAAAAGCTCAAATTGGTAATTATCACGCTCTTGACGTTTCTCCTTTCTAAGTCTCGATGGATAGGGCAAATGTAGTGTGGGTTGAGGCATAGGCATAGCCTTTGGAATCTCGGGTTCCAATGTTGGTAATGGGTCAACCGTAGGTGTGGCATGAGCGGTACTTCGTGGGATTGGGACATGCTCCTTTTCGACCACCACCTCGGGTTCTTCCTCAATTGCTTCCTCCGTAGGAGCAATTGGCTGAGGAGTCGGTTCCTTAAGTGTCTTACCACTACGTGTGGTAATCACTTTCATCTCACCCTTAGGGTTTGTTATGGTTTTGATAGGAAGACTACTCGAAGACGGTTTGCACATAATTGCCTCAAACATAGATGAAATTTTGTCCTCAAACGTGGATTGCCTCTTCTCGGCTTTAATCATTTCTTGCTTAATTTCATGTTTCCCTTGTTCTATCTTTTGTTGGTTTTGTTGTAACCTAGTTACATTTCCTTCCATCTTGTTTGTATGGATTTTAAGCTCATTTGCTAACTCATTTTTCAACTCTTTTTTCAACTCGTTCTTAAACTCAGATCTTAGGCTAATGATTTCTCTTTGAATGTTGTCAAACCTAGCATCGTTTCCATTAGCGTATTCAACAAATTCATTTGGAAGATCTTTCAAAGTTTGCAAACTCTTGTTGTTGTTTTGAAAATCACTTTGATTTTTGTTTGAAACTTGATTATTAGCCCCTTGATTACCATAGTTTCCCTTGTTGTAATTGTTTTTGAAACCAACTTGATTGTTTCGATAGTTGTTGTTAGCATTTTGATTTGAACCAAAACCCGTTGGAGTCAATTGATTAGAGCGGGTAACTTGACCGTTTTGGTTGTAAGTTCCCGTGGCCGCGTAGGCACTCGAAGTGTTACCACCGTTGGTAATGCACTCGGAGAAATCATGACCTCCACCACAATACATGCATGAAGCCTCAACCGCTTTAGCCGTAGCGGGAGCACTTTATTCTCCAACTTTGAATTCAATTAAAAGTCCTTTAAGCTTATCAAAGATTTTGTTTTCCAAGTTCGCCTCAATTTGGCAAGCATCGATGGTATTAGACAAAGAAGGTGAAGCCGAAGACGAAGGCTTACGAACACTCGACGTGTTACAAGGACTATACACCTTAGATCTATTCTCAATTATCACCAAAGCTTCCTCAACCGTTTTACACAAAAAATTACCACCCGCGGCGGCATTTTGATAATCCCTTTCATAATCATTAAGTCCATTGTAAAACGTGTCAATTTGATGCAAGTCGAAAAACCGTGATGAGGACACTCATGTAACCTTTCCTTAAACCTATTCCAAGCCGTTGAAAAACTTTCATTAAACTCCTGTGAAAAATTTGAAATCTCGTTTTTCAAATACGTAGTCTTAGAGGGCCGAAAAAATTGGTTCACAAACTTTGAAACGAGATCCTTCCACGTCAATATAGAATTGGGTGGATCATTCTCTAACCAAATTTTAGCGGGCCCCGCTAAGGAATACGGAAAAAAGCATCATCTTAATCGAGTCATTAGCAACATCCTTAAACTTGCAAGTGGCGGTAAGACGATTGAATTGGCGGATACGGTTGTGTGGGTTGTCCTTTTCATCACCACGGAATTTGTTGTTTTGGATCATCGACAACAAACCCGTTTTCACTTCAAAATTCTCCGCAAGTAGACAAAAATCTACAAATCTCCTCCTTAATCAAATCTCTTGATTAAAGAAGCCTCAAGGAATGAAACGATCACGTGAAGTGAACGCCTTCGATGACTTTAGAACGTTGGTAGAACACCAAAATGTTCAAGAGGGTTTAATCAATGAAACCAAGAAAGTATATATGATACTTAATAATACTTCGGGTGACAAAACCCTCGATTAGCTCTCAAAATCAAATACTCACAAGAAAGCGGGGAAACGAGGCGGCGCGAAGCACTTAAGAGCCTTTTTCCTTAGGGTATATTTTATAATACCCGCCTTATACCCACCTTATAGTTTGTATTTTTCAAAATCGAGCTTCACGAAAGTATTTATCTATTTTTGCCTTTCTTTCTTGTTTGAGATTCGAATACAATGATTGGGTAATGACCTCCCAAGTCAAGGTTGTGTTTTCACACTTTTGGAGTACTTGTGAATTTATTGTTCTACATATACAATATAGTAATAGTATTCACACAAATTACGAAAAACCGATAATACGTATTAGTAGAGTGCTACTAATACAAATAGATATTATGGCTATATATAAAAACAACAATGCCAAATCAAAACACAACACGCCTCCCCGGCAGTGGCGCCAAAATGATAGTTGTAAAAATACGTCTTTTAGGAAAAAGAGCGTAATTAGGGCAAGTGTTAACAAGTGACTTAGGAAAATCACAAGTTATGACCCAAAGTGGGGATCGTTCTCAAGGAGGCTAGTGTGTTGTATAGAGAGATGATTAATTATGTGATTATATTTATGAGAAAAGAAAAGAAGGAATGAGATTAGAAGAGAATGACGGTTACGATGACGGTTTAAACTAAGACGAAAAGGTCGTACACGTAAAACCGTAAAAAGTACCAAATTTAAAAATTTACCCTAAAAATTCCTAAAAAATTGCAATAAATCCTAAATAATGTAATTAGAGTTTACAAAAAAAATCACTCAAACCTTTTATTTAATTAAATAATGATTTTTTAATGCTAATTAAAGCCCTAAAAATCAATTTAATCAACAAAAAGCCCAAAATGAGATTTATCACTTTGTAAACCTCTAAAATACCCTAACTTAATTTAAAACTATTTTTGAAAATTTTAAAATTAATTAAAACTATTTAAAAACAATTAAAAACTATTAAACTTAAAATAATTATAAAAATTAATCTAAGAACAACAAAAATATTCTAAAAATTGTAAAATTCCTAACTTTATGTATTTAACCTAGAAAAAATAAAAAAACTTGAAAAACCTAAATTTTAAATTTTAATAATAAAATAATAATAATATAATATTAAAAATAATATTAAAAATCTAAAATTTATAAAAAATTCTAAAAACTTCCAAACTAGCTTAATTTAACCTAAATAAACAGAAAATGAACTTGAAATTACAAAATACCCCTATTGGGCCTCAAAATGGGCCAAAAGTCCAAACAGTCCTCTTATTGGGCTCAAATATGCCCAATAAGCAAAATGTTGTCCAATTAAGCCCAAAAACTCCTATCTGACTCAAAATTTGATTTTGAACACAATTTTTCAAAGGCCCAAAAGCTGAAAATGTGAAATAAGCTGGCTTATATCAAACAGCTTATTCTTAATGTGCTTTTTGGCCCATTAAGCTATAAGCTGATGCCATAAGCTCAAATTAGACACACAAGCTTCTTTTGAGTTGCTTAAGACTTCTGTAAAAATAAATTTGAAAAAATTCCAAGGAATAAGCCTGAAAATGCAATAAGCAATCTACAGAAAACGATAAAATAGTCGTTATTAAGTTCTAGGCCACCCAAGAGCTGATTCAAGTTTCAAAAGCTTTTAAATGACTTAACTAAGCTTAATCAACAAAAAGTTTTCAAATAAGTTCACTCAATAAGCTGAAATAAGCAAATAAGCACTTATGAAAAAGTCAAATGAGTTGGTTTTCTAGCAAAAAGTCAAAGTCAAAGTCTAATAAGCTCCAGTTCAAACAAATGGGTCAAATGATGAAGATTAATCACAAAAAAAAAAGTTGTTGCAGGTCTGGATAAGCCAAAATGGCTTATTAATAAGCTGAAAGCAAATTAACACTAGCAGGGGCTAGTTTTGGGTGTTGAGCAGTGGAAACTTTTTCCACTGCTTGACTTGTTTGACTTTTTGTCTTTAGTGACTTTTTTGGAGATTCAAGTTACACAAAGGCACCCAAATGATCAGTGGAGCAAGAGGAGTCAATCACAACAAAGAAATCACAATCACTAACAGCCAATTAGTACAGTTTAATCAAAACATCACCAGATCTAGCACACACATGAACAAGTAAACAGTTAAGCACTTATAAGCTGTTTTAGAAAATTTCATCCAACCAAATTGCACCAAAATCATACACAAGCTATAATAAACTTAAATGAACAAGTTTAAACAGGTTTCATGCATTGGTTCAAAGCCTAAATAAAGATTCAAGCACAAACAGGTTACTGATGAGCACTAACACAAGCAGATTTTACTTTTGCTTATGCACTTGACCAACAAGCCAAATTCAATCACTCAGATCTATCACATATGTTATATTAATGATGATTTAACCACTTTCAGCCCTAAGCATGCATAAATTCTAGATTTTACCAAAATCTTAGGTCAAACACAGTCAAAACAAGCAATCTATAGCACAATGTTTGATTTGAGGTTTTAAACCCAAAAACTTGCAACAAATAACTCTCAACCAAGTATATAGTAGATAACAAGCATAAACAACACTTTCCAAAAACACAATAACAACTTATGATCTATAACAGGTAATCCCAAACACCCTTTTAAACTTTTTAAATCCAAAATTTTCAAATCAAAAGTGTTATCCAAGACCACCCAAGCCCAAATAAGCACAATAACAGATATATTAAGCAGATTACAGCAATGTTAGACCATAAAATCAGCAAGAACACAAGTCACACACAAAATCACCAAAAATCCAAAGTTTTAAACAGATTTTGGGTAAGATGATGTGTACCTCATGGATGTACATCCACACCCACGGATTTTGAGCTTATGTACTAGCAAGAACAAGTACAAGCTTCCACAAACAACCCTGCTAAGAATCAACAAGGTTAAGAGCACAAATATTAAAACAGAAAGATGAAAAATTCTTGATTAATGCAACCTTAGTTCCCCACACTTGATTATCCCCAAGTTATAGGCTTCACCACACCTTGATAACTTAATATCCGGATGCTATGATCAGCTTTATAGCCCAAGAATTCCAAGGTTTGAACTAGACTTAGCAAAATATCAAGAAAAGTGGAAAATGTGCAAACTTTTGCACACTCCTTTTGAAAACAGGTTTAGGATTCAAGAACTAGTAAACATCAACAACAATAAACAGATTATATGAGTGGCACTTGAGCTTTCTTCACCAAATTCCAACACATTTCATTAATATGAATATATGATTTACAGATTTGTGAACTAAGGAAAATTCAAGAGCAAAGTACAAATGATGCACCCTAAGGCCTTTATATAGGCATACAAGTTAACTATGAAAGCTGAAAAATGTGTAACCCTAGCTTATGAAGTTCCAGATTTTCCCTTTGAGTAGTTTGAACTTTGAAGATCATGTGACATTTTCTTGGCGTCTTGTTGTATCTGGCATGTGAAAAGTTGATCAAGGGTGTATATCAAGCTTAAAATCCAAGCTTTGTTGTGGGATGTTGGATGACTATCCAGAATTTGGCAGTATGCGCAAAGGTGAAAAGCAGGGAATCTTGTGTAGGGTGTGGGGTGAAGTAGCATGTGTTTTTGGTGTTGGGATGTGATTAAGGGATGCTTAATCACTAATCTGGACAATGTTAGGGTTTAATTACAACACAATTAAGAAAACCTAATTGCGTTCTTGAGGTGAATAGTGCCATGTTTTAATCCGTTTTTGGTTTGGATTAAGTTTAAAAATGTGTTTAAGGCACCAAGATTAGTTAATTAATAAACCTGGTGAGTGGATGGGTGAGGTGGAGCATTGGTGAGTTATGATTGGTGGAGAGTGTGAGTGGGACAGGTGTTGTGACAATCCGTCAATTTATGGTTGATATTTTATTCTCAAGTATTATTTAAAACATTATTTTTAATGTTATATTATGAACTCACTTATTTTTGGGAAGAAATTTGGATTTACGTCTTGAAGTAGCGTCGACTACGTCTAAACCGGAGGATTCAACGTTACGTGCTTACGTTTACATACACCGTCTTTGGTGACAGTCCGACATTTCAGAAAATAAATTTGTCCGTGAATATTATTTTGGAGTTTTTTGGAGTTTTAAATTTGTGTTGGTTCATAAACTCACAAATTTATGAAAAGAGATTAGGACTTACGATTATAATTTAACGTCCTTTACGACTAAACCGGAAACCTTCGGATTACGTATTTACGTTTTCGAACTCCGTTTTTGATGAGACAATTTTTATTAGATTCGTTTTGTGTCGTTGATTCATAATTTATAAAAACGTTTTTCATAAAACGACCCGAGGGCACGCAAATCGAGGAAACTATAATCAAGGAATACCCGTAAATTAGTGGGATGAGACAAGATAAATCTTGCCCCACCCCACTAACATGGGACGGCCAAACATTGACTCAACACATGAGGTGTCAAGCTTATAAGCTTACTAGCAACACTTGTTGCTAAAGCATAACTTGTAAGCTAGTTGTTACACAAAACCACTAAACCTTTTACCATTCACTCTATTTTTATGCAAAACAATCTTCAAACTCTCTCACCCTCTCATCTTAGCCGTCCCACTTCACCATCCAACACCATCACTTGATCAATTTTAAACCCAAACATTTGTTATAATTAACATATCTTAATCTCCATTCAAAGAGATGAAGATTGGTGCAAGTTTTAACATCCAAGGAGGAGTTTCTATGGAGTCTTGGGGCTGATTTTCCACAAGGTGTTCATGAAGAATGGTGGTCTTGAAGATGGTCTTGGTTATTCACAAGTTTCTCCATCAAAATCCATGTCTTGATCACAACCTACATCATCATGGTGGTATAAAGATTGTTCTCCTCATCCTCTTGTTATTTTGATTATGTAATCATGTATTTTATTTCCTATTGTATATGTATATGATGATTATATGATGATTAAAGTATTGTGTGGGGATTTGGTGTTGAAAAATATGATTAAAAAGATGAAAAACTATAAGAAACAAGGCTAAAATCTTGCTTAAATGGTAGGCTGTATAAAAATAGTAAATAACCACATGTTAGACTGATAAAATGGAAAAGTGGAAGTAATATACAGTAAGTATAAGATGTCATACACATGTGAGAGTTGGCCATGCAATGGAACCATTATAATGAGTGAGATATGATCAAAACAAGTTTAGAGTACAAATCTGAGTTCACTGTTTTGGACGATTTTTAGAATATACTTAGAGGCTGATTCAACAGTAGCTATAAAAGAGTTAAATGGAGCACATATCATGTAGTTTATGTCATAAAAATTTGAGCTTCTATCTCCATATATAACTCTAGATATGGATGTCTTGGTGAACATGAAAGTAAAAATCACATTTTGGAAATTAAAGTATAATAGTATTATATAAGCACTCAAATAAAAATAGTATAAAATGTGAATTAAAACCCACTAACTCATATAATACATTTATATAAATATGTATAAGGATAAATAAATTGAACCCATTTTATAAAAATGGTAGTTTCATAAGTTTTATATGTTATAAAACTATAAACATGATTTTTACGACTTTTTCGGCTATTACCGTAAAATTAACGTTTTTCGCCAATTAAAACTTAGACGATCAAACCCGTCTAATGTAAAGTTTTTAAAAGTCATATAATGATATATAAGTACCTAATACATGTAAAAACCGATAAAACCCGAACTATATAACATACGGACATTAACGGGCTAAGTTAACGTTATTGGATTAATAATACAACAAAATGGGCTAAAACACTTATAAACTTATTTATTGGGCTTAACCCATTTTGGCCCAACATGTAAAGTATAGATACTTATAATACAAGTATGAAATGGATTAATACAAGTTAATGAACTCATAATAGGCTTATTGGACCTAAAACCCGTAAATAGGTAAAACTAGTAAACTAGTAGAAAGATACCAATACATAAACACTAAAACGAGTAAATGAGAATATGTAAACCCACTTGATCATCATATATATAAAATCATCATATGTATACATAATTGTTATTTTTATAAAGTCATTGGACATGAGTCTAAGACGAGTATTATTTGTCTAGGTTTCCGTGATTGAAGCACGTACCGTACATCCAAATCGCCGATAATCGCCTTCCCACATAAACATGAGTTCATAGCTTCGCACTATTTTAAATGTTTTTATGAAATGTTTTATAAACCCGCGAGGGAGATAACATGTTAGTTTTTATGAAATAGGACACCATTTGTCCCGATTGTTTGTTTATTGATTTGGACCCGAATGATTGTATGACCCTATGAATGATTAAATGACCTGATAGATGAAATAAAATGGATTATTAAAGTTAGGTTATGTCATTAAAAGTCCCATTAGCATGAACTGTAAACTACCGGGATTTGGTAGACGCTCATGCATATAATAGTACTATTTGGTGACGATCACCCCAGTTCGCGTGCCACATTGATTGGTAAGCGAATTTATGTATGAGAAGATTTACATAGCGTGACCTTTGTGACGACACGCTAATTTAGATGGGCAAATGAGTTTCGGGCTAGCTACCCGTTGTTTGTTGTAGTAAGGTAACAATGTCATGCATCTTATAATAATCCAATTAACGAAATACTGTTTTAAGCATTAAATTACGATATATTGCCTGACTATCAATACGTGGTCTTACTATTGATATTATGTTCGTGTTTTGGTTTTATATAACCATATTCATATAACGGTTTTTATTTAATCTATACAACGTTATAAAACGTATTGTATGATGTTTTTACGGCATTGGCTCGTATAATGATTTTTAAGGCAAATGCCTATATTATGATTTTGATAAGGATTTGTATAAAATGACTTTGGCTATTTTATGGCCTATTACAATGATTTGTACAAAATGATTTTCGGTAATAAATTTATACCGATGTTATATTGATGGATTTAATTAAACTCTATGAATTCACTCGGCGTTATCGCTGACCCTTTTCTTTTAACATGTTTTATCTCAGGTACTTGAAGGTAATTCTCGGGAAGACAATAAGAATTCATGGCCCGCACTTAAATGACAATTTCCATTCAAATGCTTTGTAAAACCTGTATGAAATTAAATGACTTGGGACCTATGTAAATTTGATATTTATGAATGGAAATGCTTTATTAATAAACGTCGCGATTGTTGAGCGTTGTCTATGATGTGAGTAATGTTCTATCCCGTAACACCAACGAGTCTTTCGCTGTATTCAGTTGTATAAATTTGGGGGTGTTACAGTTTGGTACCAGAGCTCTCGTTATAGAGAACGAAAGATTTTTCAAACCAAGGTTTTGAATATAACATTTCAAAATCTTTTAACTATAAACATTTTTCTAAAAATGTCTAAAAATCTTTTGACTATAACGGTGCCGAAGAATTCCCGAGTTACCGACAAGGCCAGACTGAGAAGTGTTATTTTAATATATATATATAACTTGGATTATATATATATATATATATATATATATATATATATATATATATATATATATATATATATATATATATATATATATATATATATATATATATATATATATATATATATATATATATATATATATGTAAATATATATATATATATATATATATATATATATATATGTAAATATATATATATATATATATATATATATATATATATATATATATATATATATATATATATATATATATATATATATATATATATATATATATATATATATATATATATATATATATATATATATATATATATATATATATATATATATATATATATATATATATATATATATATATATATATATATATATATATATATATATATATATATATATATATATATATATATATATATATATATATATATATATATATATATATATATATATATATATATATATATATATATATATATATATATATATATATATATATATATATATATATTTATGATGTAATTTGATTACATGATTGTTTGATGATTATTATGATATTTATACGGGGTATTTATACGACGAAGATTGTCACAAGGAACCCTAAATCCCCTTGTAAATTAATCGAAGCTATTCTCGTAGGAATTCTAGCTATCCTAGATCTAAACCAAGTTGTGGATATTTATGATCCCAACAAATGGTTGATATTCATAGAATTTTTGATATTAGTTGATTGTGATATTAAAGAAGAATTGGCGAGATTATTTCTGATATCGATGTTATGACGATCTTTCCTTATAGAGTGGAGTTTGACAAAACTTTACAACCTAGAAAGATGTCATCTGATTCGTTGTCATCCAATTCATAAATTGAAATCAAAAGGGTGAATGTTGCACTTGAGGCTGTCATTGGAACCATTACCCAAAAGCCTCATGCCACTAGTACCTTTCCGAGAAATCTGATTGAATGTGTGAGTCATCTCATGCTAGTGACTCATTTGATAATTATTGTTGTAAGAGCTATAGGATTGGAATTAAGTGTTGATCATATCAGCTTTTATTGCCCTTTTAAGATCTAAGAATAAGATTGAAAGTATTGGAATATGAGGTAGGATATCGAATTGAGTATAAGTTGATTGAAACTTGAATAAAGTATAATTTAACTCGAATGGAATATGAGATTGTTAAGAGGAAGTTGTTGAGCCATGTGTTTAATTATAAGGTTTTAAATGATTGTTAGTTTGTGTTAAGGGTTGTTCCTAGGCCATTGTCCACTAATGAGGATGCCCAGTGTCCAAGAAATAAATTGAAGAAATCTTCTTCTGAATTGGGACCGATGGATCTTACGGGACAGGTGGAACACCTAATGACTCTTGTAGATTAGTATTCATTGTGGTATCTTTTAAAAATAATCCCTAACTTAACTGAGACATCAGTTGGTAGGATGAGTTCTTGGAATTGTATGACATAGTGACACGTAATCTGTTACGGTACAATTTTGACTTGTTTGTGATTAATAAAAAGACTACCATTGATTGCTAAATTCTACATGTATCGATGTTATCTATCTTTTCTTGCTTCTTCCTAATGCTCGCATTAGTGATGCAACCATTGAACAAGTACTCATCTTGAATTGAGTTACATTGTGGATTATTCTTTTTAAATGCCATCGAGGTTATGAACCTCATGATTAATTGGCTAAGCTCATTTCCTATCATATTGTAGTTAGTTCTTGGTGAACAACTTTTCATCACTCCTTTGCAGATCACTCATTGTTTTTTTAAAGATAAAACAGTATCCCTTGAGAAAAATTGAATTTTCATCACTATAAGGATTATTCAAAGTGAGATTTATAAGTGATTGTTATCGAAATGAAGTTGTTTATAAAACACCTTGGAAAACTTAATTGTTTTCACAAAGAAAATCTTTGTAAATTTATTTTTGATTCTTATTTAAGAATTAAGCATGAAAATGTTTTTATTATAAACATGATGATAAAATTTTGACGAACTGAGTATTGCATCGTTAATCCTGAAATTGTATATAGTTGCACGCCTACATACAATTTGGAATGTACCATGCAAGACTGATTAGTAGTCACCATAAAACTAATGAATAAACACTACATTTTCTTTGAAGATTGTGAAAGATTAAATTTTATGAGATCTGCAAGAAGTGAAAAATAGGGACATAGTGTTAGGGACACCTACATATGTTCCTGTAGCATCTATTCTTCTGAGTAGAATTTACTCATCTGTGGAAATTGTCTTATTTGACAATTAACAATTCTTTCTTGTCCAATTCTCCCGTAGTGAGATTCTTAGGAAAAGTATCTGATTACCGAGTGTTGATACCCGACTGGATGTATCGACATTCTTATCATTTCTTTTGAATGACGTGGGTAACGATCCGAGGAGCTTTCGAATGCGTACTCAAATTATGAAAACATGGGATATATTCATATTCGTTAAATGTTTTCGTCTGTATCTGATTTGAAATTCTCTCGCGTAGATTATGCGTTGACCTTACTCTTTTAATAGTAGTTATGTCTCCAGATATCCTTGAATTTGTGAAGGATTATGAGTTATTATTAGTCTTTTGATAAGTTCACATCTTATCGACGGCGATAAAGCTGGAAAG
The DNA here is from genome assembly GCA_025667525.1 of Glebionis coronaria. Classification (NCBI taxonomy): domain Eukaryota; kingdom Viridiplantae; phylum Streptophyta; class Magnoliopsida; order Asterales; family Asteraceae; genus Glebionis; species Glebionis coronaria. The sequence goes on along the minus strand of CM046875.1, from coordinate 272,851,234 downwards.
TTGATAGTGTCGGTAGAATGGATTGATTGATTATGACATGACGACATTGTCTTAATTGATGGGAACCCGAGTAGAATTCCCTAAAAGATAAGATGTTGATTATCAAAAGTGATCTAAATAATTCTTGACGGATGACCATATCCTGCATTTAGACTTGAAATTATATTGTGAATGGTTGTGAATTAGTCATAGATATTATAATCTAGAAGAACCTAATATGAATTTATTAAAAGATGTTTCTATTATCTGAAACTTTAGGAGGTATTTATTGGTGAATTACCTAGACTTTTGCCATTAAGGCAGATTGAAATTTGGTATTGATTATATTCCCGGTGCTGCACCTGTGGCTTGTGCACTTTCCGTCAACACCGTCTGAATTAGAGGAATTACCGTACAACTGAGAGAGTTGTCGGAGAAAGATTTTATTCTACCAAGCTCGTCCTCATGAAGAGCTATGGTGTTATCATTCCTTATATTTATAGATTACTGTGAACTGAGTAAATTGACAATCGAAAACGATATCCATAACTCGAAATGGAAGATTTGTTCGATCATTTACAAGGTTCTAGCGTTTGTTTTAAAGATTTGATCCATGGCATGGTTATCATCAACTTCGCGTCCGTGAAAAAGATTATCTATTCCAATCATTACATCCAGAACTTGTAATGAACATTATGAGTTTCACATGATGTCGTTTGGATTGACTAATACACACGTAGCATTCATAAATTTGGTGAATCACGTGTGAAGGCTGTAATTTGATAAATTCATGCTTGTGATCATTAAGGACCATTTGTTTGTTTATAAGAATAAGAATGAGTTAATAATTATTTATAGATTGCCCTGAATTGGCCGAACAATAAAAACATGTACCTTGAATAATTAACATGTGATTTAAGACTTAATCCTTTACATTATTTGACCGTGTGATTAATAGAAAATGGAATATATTGACTCTTCAAAAATTGGAACCATTAAGGCTTTGGGCTTTACCAAAAAGAAAAATGGAAATATGTTTTGACAAATGTGTTAACAAAGGATTTTTAAGGGATCATTCCCTTATAACCAAAACATTTAACTAAACTCCTGTTTAGGGGTAAATGTTTTTGCATACCTTAAGACAACCTAAGCGGAATTGAGGAAAACATTTAAACCATGACTTAGAATTTGAAACGCAAATTTCTGCTTTTCAACTAAGAAAATATTTGACCAAAGTATAAACAAATATTTTTCGAACATTTACGAATCTTAATAATCATTTTCGATAAATCAACAAAAATCGTGTTAATTAAATTCAAATTTTATTTTGAACACCTTTATATAATTGGACAAACTGAGAAAATTTAAAAACTTTTTATGTTTACGTTTCATAAAAATTAAATATTTACTTAATTAGTTGTAATAATTATCGACGCTTTAAAACGTCAGATTAAGCAAAACTGATAAAAATGATAGTTGAGACGAAACTAAAACTTAGAAAATATAAAGAAGGAATTTTTGAATGAATACGGTCATTATAATTATTTTATAAAGAAAGGTGAACGTAATTACTGACACATTATATAGAAAGGATAAAGAATCAATTAAGATGTATTTCTTAAATAATGAATGTGCAAAATAAATTGCCGAACAATTTAAAATATAGCCGATGCTTATAAAAAGGATAATATAGATAATAAAAGTGGTTCACGGCTAATGTGAACTATTAGAATTGAGAAGCCGATAGCGTTAAATATTTGACGTCCACTTGTGATTGTCTAAAAATGGAGATTGTGAGATATAATTATATTGGAATCTTGTAAGTATAAGTATTCTATTCATGCCATTTCTGATTTAGTGTAATTTTTATCTGAAGAAGTTGTACTGATGGCAAATTATGAAGGCAGACACCGCCTCATACATTAGTAAAACGTCTAGCTATTGTAAAGGTCATCATCTGAATTTGATTTGATTTGTGTCATCGTCGACAGACTGACCAAATCTGCTAATATCGTCCCTATTAATGATAGATTCTTGATGAAGAAATTGACTCTTTTGTATTTAAAGGAGTTGTGTAAACATGGTGTGCCTGTATCGATCATCTCTATCAAGATCCTCTCTTCGCATTGAATTTCTAGATATTTGCTCAGAAGTCAATAAGAACGAATCTTGATGAGAGTACTGCTTACCACCCCAATCAAAGGGACGAGGTAAAGTAACGATACAAAATACTATAAGTGTTGTTTTATACTTGAATGATTGATCGTTGATAATAAACCGTATAATCGCTTTCCTTTGGAAAGATTATCATTGATGATTATCATATTAGGATCGAGATCGAATCTTGTGAGGATATATTAGAGCATCTGTAAGCAGGAGTTGAGATGAAGACACCCGACATACACCCATTGTGAGTTGGACATGTCTTTTAGGTTTAACGTTTCCTATGAGGGCGAACCTAACCTTGCAAAATACTCGACCCGCGAGACCTGAAATGATTGTTGAAATTAGGATCTGATTATTGACTGCCGGTAGTGGGCAGGAGGTTATGTGAATATGAAATGTATATCTTGAAGTGCCATATGGGTAGTGAAGTTATGCCAAAAATTTTAACCATGGAAAATGAATTGATGATCTGGAAGATCATGGGATATAAGTCCCCGTTGTATGGGACCATTGAGATGATGTAAAAGTTGGTTTGAAAGGCATATAAGCTGGATCTATCCTAGGACTTCAAGAGCTGCGTGAATTATGTTTCGTATATCGAACTTGATAAAATGCCTATCAAGTGAAAATCTGACTATTCCTTAATGAAGTTTAGATCGGCGAAAAGTTGCATTCATCAAAAACCCGTGAACATCATGGATTGAGAAAGTAAGTCAACATTAAGCCTGATCTTATTCCCGTAGTTATGTTTGATGAAACTCGTGTATTGTAATGGATTACACTTGTGAGAAAAGACCGAATGTGGAGGAAATACCCACATGGCTTTAACTCTATAAGAAGCGAGTAGTAAGGTAAGATGATCTTTGAGGACAAAGATCCTGTTTAGGGGTAAATGCTGTGACAATCCGTCAATTTATGGTTGATATTTTATCCTCAAGTATTATTTAAAAACATTATTTTTAATGTTATATTATGAACTCACTTATTTTTGGGAAGAAATTTTGATTTACGTCTTGCAGTAGCGTCGACTACGTCTAAACCGGAGGATTCAATGTTACGTGCTTACGTTTACATACACCGTCTTTGGTGACAGTCCGACATTTCAGAAAATAAATTTATCCGTGAATATTATTTTGGAGTTTTAAATTTGTGTTGGTTCATAAACTCACAAATTTATGAAAAGAGATTAGGACTTACGATTATAATTTAACGTCCTTTACGACTAAACCGTAAACCTTAGGATTACGTATTTATGTTTTCGAACTCCGTTTTTGATGAGACAATTTTTATTAGATTCGTTTTGTGCCGTTGATTCATAATTTATAAAAACGTTTTTTGTAAAACGACCCGAGGGCACGCAAATCGAGGAAACTAGAATCGAGGAATACCCGTAAATTAGTGGGATGATACAAGATAAATCTTGCCCCACCCCACTAACATGGGATGGCCAAACATTGACTCGACACATGAGGTGTCAAGCTTATAAGCTTACTAGCAACACTTGTTGCTAAAGCTTAACTTGTAAGCTAGTTGTTACACAAAACCACTAAACTTTTTACCATTCACTCCATTTTTCATGCAAAACAACCTTCAAACTCTCTCACCCTCTCATCTTAGCCGTCCCACTTCACCATCCAACACCATCACTTGATCAATTTTAACCACAAACATTTGTTATATTTAACATATGTTAATCTCCATTCAAAGAGATGAAGATTGGTGCAAGTTTTAACATCCAAGGAGGAGTTTCTATGGAGTCTTGGGGCTGATTTTCCACTAGGTGTTCATGAAGAATTGTGGTCTTGAAGATGGTCTTGGTTATTCACAAGTTTCTCCATCAAAATCCACGTCTTGATCACAACCTACATCATCATGGTGGTATAAAGATTGTTCTCCTCATCCTCTTTTTATTTTGATTATGTAATCATGTATTTTATTTCCTATTGTATATGTATATGATGATAAAAGTATTGTGTGGGGATTTGGTGTTGATAAATATGATTAAAAAGATGAAAAACTATAAGAAACAAGGCTAAAATCTTACTTAAATGGTAGGCTGTATAAAAACAGTAACTAACCACATGTTAGACTGATAAAATGGCAAATTGGAAATAATATACAGTAAGTATAAAATGTCATACACATGTGAGAGTTGGCCATGCAATGGAATCATTATAATGAGTGAGATATGATCAAAACAAGTTTAGAGTACAAATCTGAGTTCACTGTTTTGGACGATTTTTAGAAAATACTTAGAGGCTGATTCAACAGTAGCTATAGGAGAGTTAAATGGAGCACATATCATGTAGTTTATGTCATATCAATTTGAGCTTCTATCTCCATATAGAACTCTAGATATGGCTGTTTTGGTGAACATGAAAGTAAAAATCAGATTTTGGAAATTAAAGTATAATAGTATTATATAAGTAAAATAAAAATAGTATAAAATGTGAATTAAAACCTACTAACTCATATAATACATTTATATAAATATGTATAAGGATAAATAAATGGATATTTTATAAAAATGGTAGTTTGATAAGTTTTATAAGTTATAAAACTATAAACATGATTTTTACGACTTTTTCGGCTATTACCGTAAAATTAACGTTTTTCGCCAATTAAAACTTAGACGATCAAACCCGTCTAATGTAAAGTTTTTAAAAGTCATATACTGATATATAAGTACCTAATACAAGTAAAAACCGATAAAACCCGAACTATATAACATACGGACATTAACGGGCTAAGTTAACGTTATTGGACTAATAATACAACAAAATGGGCTAAAACACTTATAAACTTATTTATTGGGCTTAACCCATTTGGGCCCAACATGTAAAGTATAGATACTGATAATACAAGTATGAAATGGATTAATACAAGTTAATGAACTCATAATAGGCTTATTGGACCTAAAACCCGTAAATAGGTAAAACTAGTAAACTAGTAGAAAGTTACCAATACATAAACACTAAAACGAGTAAATGAGAATATGTAAACCCACATGATCATCATATATGTAAAATCATCATATGTATACATAATTGTTATTTTATAAAGTCATTGGACATGAGTCTAAGACGAGTATTATTTGTCTAGGTTTCCGTGATTGAAGCACGTACCGTACATCCAAATCGCCGATAATCGCCTTCCCACATCAACGTGAGTTCATAGCCTCGCACTCTTTTAAATGTTTTTATGAAATGTTTTATAAACCCGCGAGGGAGATAACATGTTAGTTTTTATGAAATAGGACACCATTTGTCCCGATTGTTTGTTTATTGATTTGGACCCGAATGATTGTATGACCCTATGAATGATTAAATGACCCGATAGATGAAAAAAAATGGATTGTTAAAGTTAGGTTATGTCACTAAAATTCCCATTAGCATGAATTGTGAACTACCGGGATTTGGTAGACGCTTATGCATATAATAGTACTATTTGGGGACGATCACCCCAGTTCGCGCCTTGACGGTTAATCCCCGTCATGCCACATTGATTGGTAAGCGAATTTATGTATGAGAAGATTTACATAGCGTGACCTTTGTGACGACACGCTAATTTAGATGGGCAAATGAGTTTCGGGCTAGCTACCCGTTGTTTGTTGTAGTAAGGTAACAATGTCATGCGGCTTATAATAATCCAATTAACGAAATACTGCTTTAAGCATTAAATTACGATATATTGCCTGACTAGCAATACGGTGTAACAACCCCAAATTTACACAATTCAATACAGCAGAAGACTCATTGGTGTTACGGGATAGCACATTACTCACATCATAGACAACGCTTAAAAATCGCGTCGTTTTATAATAAAGCATTTTCATTCATAAATATCAAAGTTACATAGGTCCCAAGTCATAATATTTCATACAATTTTTACAAAGCATTTGAATGGAAATTGTTGTTTAAGTGCGGGCCATGAATTCTTGTTGTCTTCCCGAGAATTACCTTCAAGTATCTGAGATAAAACATGTTAAAAGAAAAGGTCAGCGATAACGCCGAGTGAATTCATAGAGTTTAATAAATTCCATCAATATAACATCGGTATAAAATTATTACCGAAAATCATTTCGTACAAATCATTGTAATAGGCCATAAAATAGCCAAAGTCATTTTATATAAATCCTTATCAAAAATCATAATATAGGCATTTGCCTTAAAAATCATTATACGAGCCAATGTCGTAAAAACATCATACAATACGTCTTATGACGTTGTATAAAGTTAAATAAAAACCGTTATATGAATATGGTTATGAAAAACCAAAACACAAACATAATATCAATAGTATGACCCCGTATTGCTAGTCAGGCAATACGTCGTAATTCGGTGCGTATAGTAGTATTTCGTTAACTGGATTATTATAACCCGCATGACATTGTTACCTTACTAAACCAAACAACGGGTATCTAGCCCAAAACTCATTTGCCCATCTAAATTAGTGTGTTGTCACAAAGTTCACGCTATGGAAATCTTCTCATACATAAATTCGCTTACCAATCAATGTGGCACGACGGGGATCAACCGTCAAGGAGCGAAATGGGGTGATCGTCCCCAAATAGTACTATTATATGCATAAGCGTCTTCCAAATCCCGGTAGTTCACAATTCATGCTAATGGGACTTTTAGTGACATAACCTAACTTTAATAATCTATTTTATTTCATCTATCGGGTAATTTAATCATTTATCGGGTCATACAATCGGGTCATACAATCATTCGGGTCCAAATCAATAAACAAACAATCGGGACAAATGGTGTCCTATTTTATAAAAACTAACATGTTATCTCCCTCGCGGTTTTATAAAACATTTCATAAAAACATTTAAAAGAGTCCGAGTCTATGAACTCACGTTGATGTGGGAAGGCGGTTATCGGCGATTTGGATGTACGGTACGTGCTTCAATCACGGAAACCTAGATAAATAATACTCGTCTTAGACTCTTGTCCAATGACTTTATAAAAATAAAAATTATGTATACATATGATGATTTTGTACATATGATGATGATCAAGTGGGTTTATATATTCTTATTTACTCATTTTAGTGTTTATGTATTGGTAACTTTTTACTGGTTTACTAGTTTTACCTATTTACGTGTTTTAGGTCCAATAAGCCTATTATAAGTTCATTAAGTTGTATTAATCCGTTTTATACTTGTATTATCAGTATTTATACTTTACATGTTGAGCCTAAATGGGTTAATCCCAATAAGTAATTTTTATAAGTGTTTAACTTATTTAGTTCAATTATTAGTCCAATTATGCTAACTTAGCTCGTTAATGTCCGTATGTCATATAGTTCGGGTTTTATCAGTTTTTACTTGTATTAGGTACTTATACATCAGTATATGACTTTTAAAAACTTTACATTAGACGGGTTTGATCGTCTAAGTTTTAATTGGCGAAAAACGTTAATTTTACGGTAATAGCCGAAAAAGTCGTAAAAATCATGTTTATAGTTTTTATAACTTATAAATCTTATTCAACTAACATTTTTATAAAGTGTCCATTTATTTAACCTTATACATATTTATATAAATGTAATTTATAAGTTAGTGGGTTTTAATTCACATTTTATACTATATTAGTTTGAGTGCTTATATAATACTATTAAAAATTAATTCTTCAAAATCTGATTTTTAGTTTCATCTTCACCATTTTTAAGATATCTTGAGTTATATAAGGATATAGAAGCTCATTTTTGGATGGAATAAACTTCATATTATTTGCTACAAATAAGTTAGTTATATCTACTGCTCATTCTATGTTTAACTATCCTTAATAGTCCCTACAAAACAGACTATTTAGATTGGTACACTCATTTTCTTTTGATCATATCTAACTCATTTTGATGATTCCATTGCATGACCAACTCTCACATGTGTATGACATCTAACACTTACTTTAAATGGATTCCAATTTATCATTATATCAGTTTAACCTTTGGTTACTTACTGTTTTTATACAGCCATCATATTTAGCAAGATTTTAACCATTTTACATGTGGTTTGTCCATCTTTTTACCTATGTTTATCCAATCTATCAACACCAAATCCCCACATAACATTTTTAATCATCATTCATCATCATATACATATACATAAGTAAAAGAAATACAAGATTACATAATCAAAATAACAAGAGGATGGGGAGAACATTCTTTATACCACCATGATGATGTAGGTTGTGATCAAAACATGGATTTTGATGGAGAAACTTGTGAATAACCAAGACCATCTTCAAGACCACCATTCTTCATGAACACCTTGTGGAAAATCAGTCCCAAGACTCCATGGAAACTCCTCCTTGGATGTTATAATCACCACCAATCAATAGGGTTTCAAAAGGGCTTCAACATGGGTGTAAATAACATAAGATTTCATGGTTGATTTTGATCAATGATTGTGGTTGATGGGTGAGATGGGACGGAAATTTTAGAGAGGATGGGAGAGTTTCTAGCTTGTTTTGCATGTTAGAAATGGGAGTAGTGGTATTGCTAGTTGTTTTGAGGTTTGGTTAAGCTTACAAGTTAAGCTTGTATGACAAGTGTTAAGTTAGTAACCTCAAGATGACACCTCAAGGGTGTGTAGCTAGTTATGGCCGGTTATGAGTGGGGGTGGGACAAGTGTCCCACTTGTCTCATCCCCATTTATTTACGGGTACTCCTTGATTCTAGTTTCCTCGATTTGCGTGCCCTCGGGTCGTTTTACGAAAAACGTTTTTATAAATTATGAATCAACGGCACAAAACGAATCTAATAAAAATTGTCTCATCAAAAACGGAGTTCGAAAACGTAAATACGTAATCCTATGGTTTCTGGTTTAGTCGTAAAGGACGTTAAATTAAGATCGTAAGTCCTAATCTCTTCTCGTAAATTTATGAGTTTATGAACCAACTCAAAATTAAAATCCCAAAATAATATTCACGGATAAATTTATTTTCTGAAATGTCGGACTGTTACCAAAACGGTGTATGTAAACGTGAGCACGTAACGTTGAATCCTACGGTTTAGACGTAGTCGACGCTACTTCAAGACGTAAATCCAAATTACTTCCCAAAAATAAGTGAGTTCATAGTATAACATTAAAATAATATTTTCAAATAAATATTGAGAATAAAATATCAACCATAAATTAACGGATTGTCACAGCATTTACCCCTAAACAGGATCTTTGTCCTCAAAGATCATCTTATCTTACTACTCGCTTCTTATAGAGTTAAAGCCATGTGGGTATTTCCTCCACATTTGGTCTTTTCTCACAAGTGTAATTCATTACAATATGCGAGTTTCATCAAACATAACTACGGGAATAAGATCAGGCTTATTGTTGACTTACTTTCTCTATCCATGATGTTCACGGGTTTTTGATGAATGCAAATTTTCGCCGATCTAAACATTACAAAGAAACAATCAGATTTTCACTTGATAGGCATCTTATCAATTTCGATATACGAAACATAATTCACGCAGCTCTTGAAGTACTAGGGTAGATCCAGCTTATACGCCTTTCAATCCCAACTTTTACATCATCTCAATGGTCCCATACAACGTGGTCTTATATCCCATGATCTTCCAGATCATCATTTCATTTTCCATGGTTAAAATTTTTGGCATAACTTCGCTACCCATCTGGCATTCAAGCTCTACATTTCATATTCACATAACCTATTGCCCACTACCGGCAGTCAATAATCAGATCCTAATTTCAACAATCATTTTAGGTTTCGCGGGTCGAGTATTTTGTATGGTTAGGTTCGCCATCTTAGGAAACCTTAAAACCTAAAAGACATGTCCAACTTACAGTGAGTGTATGTCGGATGTCTTCATCCCAACTCCTGCTTACAGGTGCTCTAATATTTAGATCCTAACAATGATAATCTCTCCAAAGGAAAGCGATTATACGGTTCAGTACCAAAGGTCAATCATTCAAGCATAAAACAACACTTATAGTATTTTGTATCCTTACTTTACCTCGTCCCTTCGATTGGGATGGTACACAGTACTCTCATCAAGATTCGTTCTCAACGACTTCTGAGCTAACCTCTAGAAATCCGATGCGAAGCGAGGATCTTGATAGAGATGATCGATACAGGCACACCATGTTTACTCAACTTCTTTAAATACAAAAGAGTCAATTTCTTCATCAAGAATCTATCATTAACAGGAATGATATTAGCAGATTTGGTCAGTCTGTCGACGATGACTCAAATCAAATCAGATTCGGATGATGACCTTTGTAATAGCTAGACGTTTACTAATGTATGAGGCGATCTCTGCCTTCATAATTTTCCATCAGTACAACTTCTTCAGATAAAGATACATTTAGTCAGAAATGACAGGAATAGAATACTTAGACTTACAAGATTCCAACATAACTATATCCCAAAATCTCCATATTTAGGCAACCATAAGTGGCCTTTAAAACATTTAACGCTATTGGCTTCACAATTCTAATGGTTTACATTAGCCGCGAACCCCTTTTATTATCTATATTATCCTTCTTACAAACATTAGTTATTTTTAAATTGTTTGACAATTTTATTTTGTACCATCATTACTAAGGAACACATCCTAATTGGTCCTTTATCCTTTTCTACCTAACGTGTCAGTATTTACATTCATTAAAATTTTCTTTCTTCACATTTTCTAAGTTTTAGTCTCGTCTCAACTATTAGTTTTATCAGTTTTTCTCAATCCGATGTTTAGAGCGTCGATAATTATTAAAATTAATTAAATAATAAATATTAAGTTTTTGTGAAACGTAAACGTTAAAAGTTTAAATTTCTTAGTTCGACCAATTATAAAAATGTTCAAAATAAATTTGAATTTAATTAACAAGATTTTTTTGTTGATTTACCGAAAATAATTAATAAGATCCGTAAATATTTGAAAAATCTTTGTTTATACCTTGGTCAAAGTTTTCTTAGTTGAAAAGCAAAAATTGTCATTTCAAATTTTCAGGTCATGGTATAAATGGTTTTACTCAATCATTCTTAGGTTGTCTTGATGTATACACGAACATTTACCCCTAAACAGGAGTTTAGTTAAATGTTCTGGGTATAAGGGAATAATCCCTCAAAAGTTCTTTTCGATAAAACATTTGTCAAAACATATTTCCATTTTCTTTCTGGTAAAACCCAAAGCCTTAATGGCTCTAATTTTTGAAGAGTCAATATATTCCATTTTCTATAAATCACACGGTCAATTAATGTAAGGGATTAAGTCTTTAATCACATGTTAATTATTCAAGGTACAGGTTTTTAATTGTTCGGCTAATTCAGGGCAATCTATAAATAATTATTAACTCATTTTTATTCTTATAAACAAACAAATGGTCCTTAATGATCATGAGCATGAATTTATCAAATTACAGCCTACACACGTGATTCACCAAATTTATGAATGCTACATGTGCATTAGTCAATCCAAACGACATCACGTGAAACTCATAATGTTTATTACAAGTTCTGGATGTAATGATTGGGATAGATAATCTTCTTCGCGGATGCGAAGTTGATGATAACCATGTTGTGGATCAAATATTTAGAACATACGCTAGAACCTTGTAAATGATCGAACAAATCTATCATCTTGGGTAGTGGATATAGATTTTTAATCGTCAATTTACCTAGTTCACGGTAATCAATAAATATAAGAAATAATAACACCATAGCTCTTCATGATGACGAGCTTGGTAAAATAAAATCTTTCTCTGACAACTCTCTCAGTTGTACGGTAATTCTTTTAATTCAGATGGTGCTGACGTACAGTGCACAAGCCACATGTGCAGCACCGAGAATATAGTCAATGCCAATTTCAATCTGCCTTAATGGCAAAAGTCTAGGTATTTCACCAATAAATAACTCCTAGAGTTTCAGATAACAGAAACATCTTTTAATAAATTCATATTAGGTTCTTTCTAGATTATAATATCTATGACTAATTCACAACCATTCACGGTATAATTTCAAGTCTAAATGTAGGATTTGGTCATCCATCAAGAATTATTTAGATCACTTTTGATAATCAACATTTTAACTTTTAGGGGAATTCTACTCGAGTTCCCATCAATTAAGACAATTTCGCCATGTCGTAATCAATCAATCAATTCTATTGGCACTATCAACTTTCCAGTTTCATTGCCGTCGATAAGATGTGAACTTCTCAAAAGACTAATAATAACTCATAATCCTTCACAAATTCAAGGATATATGGAGACATAACTAACCTTAAAAGAGTAAGGTCAACGCATAACCTATGCGAGAGAATTTCAAATCAGATACAGACGAAAACATTTAACGAATATGAATATATCCCATGTTTTCATAATTTGAGTACGCATTCGAAAGCTCCTCGGATCGTTACCCAGGTCATTCAAATGAAATCTAATCAAAAGAAATGATAGGAACGTCGATACATCTAATCGGGTATCAACACTCGGTAATCAGATACTTTTCCTAAGAATCTCACTACGGGAGAATTGGACAAGAAAGAATTGTCAATTGTCAAATAAGACAATTTCCACAGATGAGTAAATTTGACTCAGAAGAATAGATGCTACAGGCACATATGTAGGTGTCCCTAACACTATGTCCCTATTTTTCACTTCTTGCAGATCTCATAAAATTTAATCTTTCACAATCTTCAAAGAAAATGTAGTGTTTATTAATCAGTTTTATGGTGACTACTAATCAGCCTTGCATGGTCACTTCCAAATTGTATGTAGGCGCGCAACTATATACAATTTCAAGATTAACGATGCAATACTCAGTTCGTCAAAATTTTATGATCATGTTTATAATAAAAACATTTTCACGCTTAATTCTTAAATAAGAATCAAAAATAAATTTACAAAGATGTTCTTTATTATGGAAACAATTTAAGTTTTCAAAAGTGTTTCATAAACAATCTTATTTTGATAACGATTACTCATAAATCTCACTTTAAATAGTCCTTACGGTGATGAAAATTCAATTTTTCTCAAGGATACTGTTTTATCTTATCAAAACAATGAGTGCTCTGCAAAGGAGTGATGAAAAATTGTTCACCAAGAACTAACTACAATATATCAAGAAATGAGCTTAGCCAATTAATCATGAGGTTCATGACCTCGATGGCACTCAAAAAGAATAATCCACAACGTAACTCAAATCGAGATGAGTACTTGTTCAATGATTGCATCACTAATGCGAACATTAGGATGAAGCAATAAAGGATAAATAACATCAATACATGTAGAATTTAGCAATCAAAGGTAGTCTTTTCATTAATCACAAACAAGTCAAAATTGTACCGTAACACATTACGTGTCACTATGTCATACAATTCCAAGAACTCATCCTACCAACTGGTGTCTCAGTTAAGTTAGGGATTACTTTTAAAAGATACCACAATGAATACTAATCTACAAGAGTCATGGGGGTTCCACCTGTCCTGGAAGATCCATCGGTCCCTATTCAGAAGAAGATTTCTTCAATTTATTTGTTGGACACTGGGCATCCTCATTAGTGGACTATGGCCTAGGAACAACCCCTAACACGAATCAACAATCAATTAAAACGTTATAATTCAATCATAGAACTTAACGAATTCTTCTTAACAATTTCTTATTCCATTCGGGTTAAATTTTACTTTATTCTAGTTTCAATCAACTTAAACTCAAGGCGATATCCTACCTCATTTTCCAATACTTTAAATCTTATTCTTAGACCTTGAAAGGGCAATAAAATCTCAATATGGTCAACACTTAATTTCCAATCCTATAGCTCCTTCATAAATAGTTATCAAATGAGTCACTTGTATGAAATGACTCGATCATTCAATTAGACTTCTCGGAAAGGTATTAGTGGCATGAGGCTTTTGGGTAATGGTTCCAATGACAGCCTCAAGTGCAACATTCACCCTTTCGATTTCAATTTAAGAATTGGATGACAACGAATCAGATGACATCTTTCTAGGTGGTAACGTTTTGTAAAACTCCACTCTATAAGGAAAGATCGTCATGACATCGATATCAGATTTAATCTCGCCAATTCTTCTTTAAATATCACAATCAACTAATATCTACATTTCTACGAATATCAACCATTTTGTTGGGATCATAAATATCCACAACTTGGTTTAGATCTAGGATAGCTAGAATTCCTACGAGAATAGTTTCGATTAATTTACTAGGGGATTTAGGGTTTCTTGTGACAATCTACGTCATATAAATACCTCGTATAAATATCAAAATAATCATCAAACAATCATGTAATCAAATTACATCATATATATATATATATATATATATATATATATATATATATATATATATATATATATATAATCCAAGTTATATATATATTAAAATAACACTTCTCAGTCTGGTCTTGTCGGTAACTCGGGAATTCTTCGGCACCGTTATGGTCAAAAGATTTTTAGACATTTTTAGAAAAATGTTTATAGTTAAAAGATTTTGAAATGTTTTATTCAAAACCTTGGTTATAAAAATCTTTCGTTCTCTATAACGAGAGCTTTGGTACCAAACTGTAACACCCCCAAATTTACACAATTCAATACAGCGGAAGACTCGTTGGTATTACGGGATAGCACATTACTCACATCATAAACAACGCTTAAAAATCGCGTCGTTTAATAATAAAGCATTTCCATTCATAAATATCAAAGTTACATAGGTCCCAAGTCATAATATTTCATACAATTTTTACAAAGCATTTGAATGGAAATTGTTGTTTAAGTGCGGGCCATGAATTCTTGTTTTCTTCCCGAGAATTACCTTCAAGTACCTGAGATAAAACATGTTAAAAGAAAAGGTCAGCGATAACGCCGAGTGAATTCATAGAGTTTAATAAATTCCATCAATATAACATCGATATAAAATTATTACCGAAAATCATTTCGTACAAATCATTGTAATAGGCCATAAAATAGCCAAAGTCATTTTATATAAATCCTTATCAAAAATCATAATATAGGCATTTGCCTTAAAAATCATTATACGAGCCAA
Source organism: Glebionis coronaria (assembly GCA_025667525.1). Lineage (NCBI taxonomy): Eukaryota > Viridiplantae > Streptophyta > Magnoliopsida > Asterales > Asteraceae > Glebionis > Glebionis coronaria. The sequence continues at coordinate 272,836,065 of CM046875.1, read as the reverse complement.
TTTCGTAAAAACATCATACAATACGTCTTATGACGTTGTATAAAGTTAAATAAAAACCGTCATATGAATATGGTTATGAAAAACCAAAACACAAACATAATATCAATAGTATGACCCCGTATTGCTAGTCAGGCAATACATCGTAATTCGGTGCGTATAGTAGTATTTCGTTAACTGGATTATTATAAGCCGCATGACATTGTTACCTTACTAAACCAAACAACGGGTAGCTAGCCCGAAACTCATTTGCCCATCTAAATTAGCGTGTCGTCACAAAGGTCACGCTATGGAAATCTTCTCATACATAAATTCGCTTACCAATCAATGTGGCACGACGGGGATCAACCGTCAAGGTGCGAACTGGGGTGATCGTCCCCAAATAGTACTATTATATGCATAAGCGTCTACCAAATCCCGGTAGTTCACAATTCATGCTAATGGGACTTTTAGTGACATAACCTAACTTTAATAATCCATTTTATTTTATCTATCGGGTCATTTAATCATTTATCGGGTCATACAATCGGGTCATACAATCATTCGGGTCCAAATCAATAAACAAACAATCGGGACAAATGGTGTCCTATTTTATAAAAACTAACATGTTATCTCCCTCTCGGGTTTATAAAACATTTAATAAAAACATTTAAAAGAGTGCGAGGCTATGAACTCACGTTGATGTGGGAAGGCGGTTATCGGCGATTTGGATGTACGGTACGTGCTTCAATCACGGAAACCTAGATAAATAATACTCATCTTAGACTCTTGTCTAATGACTTAATAAAAATAAAAATTATGTATACATATGATGATTTTGTACATATGATGATGATCAAGTGGGTTTATATATTCTTATTTACTCATTTTAGTGTTTATGTATTTGTAACTTTTTACTAGTTTACTAGTTTTACCTATTTACGTGTTTTAGGTCCAATAAGCCTATTATAAGTTCATTAACTTGTATTAATCCATTTTATACTTGTATTATAAGTATTTATACTTTACATGTTGAGCCCAAATGGGTTAAGCCCAATAAGTAATTTTTATAAGTGTTTAACTTATTTAGTTCAATTATTAGTCCAATTATGCTAACTTAGCTCGTTAATGTCCGTATGTCATATAGTTCGGGTTTTATCGCTTTTTACTTGTATTAGGTACTTATAAATCAGTATATGACATTTAAAACATTACATTAGACGGGTTTGATCGTCTAAGTTTTAATTGGCGAAAAACGTTAATTTTACGGTAATAGCCGAAAAAGTCGTAAAAATCATGTTTATAGTTTTTATAACTTATAAATCTTATTCAACTACCATTTTTATAAAGTGTCCATTAACCTTATACATTTTTATATAAATGAAATTTATAAGTTAGTGGGTTTTAATTCACATTTTATATACTATATTAGTTTGAGTGCTTATATAATACTATTAAAAATTAATTCTTCAAAATCTGATTTTTAGTTTCATCTTCACCATTTTTATCATATCTTGAGTTATATAAGGATATAGAAGCTCATTTTTGGATGGAATAAACTTCATATTATGTGCTACAAATAAGTTAGTTATAGCTACTGCTCATTCTATGTTTAACTATCCTTAACAGTCCCTACAAAACAGACTATTCAGATTGGTACACTCATTTTGTTTTGATCATATCTCACTCATTTCGATGATTCCATTGCATGGCCAACTCTCACATGTGTATGACATCTAACACTTACTGTAAACGGATTCCACTTTATCATTTTATCAGTTTAACCTTTGGTTACTTACTGTTTTTATACAGCCATCATATTTAGCAAGATTTTAACCATTTTACATGTGGTTTGTCCATCTTTTTACCCATGTTTATCCAATCTATCAACACCAAATCCCCACATAACATTTTTAATCATCATTCATCATCATATACATATACATATACATAAGTAAAAGAAATACAAGATTACATAATCAAAATAACAAGAGGATGGGGAGAACATTCTTTATACCACCATGATGATGTAGGTTGTGATTAAAACATGGATTTTGATGGAGAAACTTGTGAATAACCAAGACCATCTTCAAGACCACCATTCTTCATGAACACCTTGTGGAAAATCAGTCCCAAGACTCCATGGAAACTCCTCCTTGGATGTTATAATCACCACCAATCAATAGGGTTTCAAAAGGGCTTCAACATGGGTGTAAATAACATAAGATTTCATGGTTGATTTTGATCAATGATGATGGTTGATGGGTGAGATGGGATGGAAATTTTAGAGAGGATGGGAGAGTTTCTAGCTTGTTTTGCATGTTAGAAATGGGAGTAGTGGTATTGCTAGTTGTTTTGAGGTTTGGTTAAGCTTACAAGTTAAGCTTGTATGACAAGTGTTAAGTTAGTAACCTCAAGATGACACCTCAAGGGTGTGTAGCTAGTTATGGCCGGTTATGAGTGGGGGTGGGACAAGTGTCCCACTTGTCTCATCCCCATTTATTTACGGGTACTCCTTGATTCTAGTTTCCTCGATTTGCGTTCCCTCGGGTCGTTTTACGAAAAACGTTTTTATAAATTATGAATCAACGGCACAAAACGAATCTAATAGAAATTGTCTCATAAAAAACGGAGTTCGAAAACGTAAATACGTAATCCTAAGGTTTCCGGTTTAGTCGTAAAGGACGTTAAATTAAGATCGTAAGTCCTAATCTCTTCTCGTAAATTTAGGAGTTTATGAACCAACTCAAAATTAAAATCCCAAAATAATATTCACGGATAAATTTATTTTCTGAAATGTCGGAATGTCACCAAAACGGTGTATGTAAACGTGAGCACGTAACGTTGAATCCTTCGGTTTAGACGTAGTCGACGCTACTTCAAGACGTAAGTCCAAATTACTTCCCAAAAATAAGTGAGTTCATAATATAAAATTAAAACAATATTTTCAAATAAATATTGAGAATAAAATATCAACCATAAATTGACGGATTGTCACATATGGGGTCTTACTATTGATATTATGTTCGTGTTTTGGTTTTATATAACCATATTCATATAACGGTTTTTATTTAATCTATACAACGTTATAAAACGTATTGTATGATGTTTTTACGACATTGGCTCGTATAATGATTTTTAAGGCAAATGCCTATATTATGATTTTGATAAGGATTTGTATAAAATGACTTTAGCTATTTTATGGCCTATTACAATGATTTGTACAAAATAATTTTCGGTAATAATTTTATACCGATGTTATATTGATGGATTTCATTAAAATCTATGAATTCACTCGGCCTTATCGTTGACCCTTTTCTTTTAACATGTTTTATCTCAGGTACTTGAAGGTAATTCTCGGGAAGACAACAAGAATTCATGGCCCGTACTTAAATGAAAATTTACATTCAAATGCTTTGTAAAACCTGTATGAAATAAAATGACTTGGGACCTATGTAAATTTGATATTTATGAATGGTAATGCTTTATTAATAAACGACGCGATTTTTAAGCGTTGTCAATGATGTGAGTAATGTGTTATCCCGTAACACCAACGAGTCTTCCGCTGTATTGAGTTGTATAAATTTGGGGGTGTTACAGGTGTCACCCACACGCTGGTCTAGGTAACTTTGGTTGTCTGCCAAGTTAAACCCCTTATCTTCCTTTTGCCTTTCACTTGCAACTTAATAAACAAAATCCGGATTTCCTTTGTTATAGAAGTTTCACTTTTCACACTTTTGCCCCAAATACTTTTCCAAAGTATTTTCAGGGGTACTTCTTACCATTTCTTGATTCTTGAAGGACTGATTTGGTATTTTCTTCAAAGATTATGGTCTTGACTTGTATAATGGACATTTTGGTGGACTGAAATTGCCAAGTCATGATTAATGAGGGACCATTTTTGCCAAGTCTTCAAAGTCAAGGGTCCTTTTTGCAATTTATCATTTTTTGAAGGACCAAGCTTGTAATTTATTGTAACTTGAAGTTCTTCATGGTATGTTTGACTTTGAGAAGGACTAATATTGACATTATAGTTTTGCTGAGGGACTAAAATTGCCAATTCTTCAAAGTGGAGGGCCCTTTTTGCAATATTGACAAACTTTAGGGACCAATCTTGTAACTATGAAGATACAAGGGTGTAAAGTGTCAATTCTTCAATATTGGAGGACCCTTCTTTATAAATCTTTAAATCTCCAAGGGTTTTCTTTGGAAATTTCTTCATTAGGGCTTGGTTCAATGTGCGGCTTCGTTTTCCGTGTTCGTTTTTGCATGATTCTTGTGATCTTTTGTCATTTTCTCAATATCCGTACATAAAATACATAAGAAACAAACACAAGCATATATTTGGGTATTTTCATGATATTTTATGCATTTAAAGCCCTTTTTGGACGATGAGACTATGTATAAAAGCAGTCTCATCACTGAGTAACATAAACTTCTTCTTTAAGGTCACCATTTAGGAATGCACTTTTGACATCCATTTGGTAGATGGTGAAGTTCATGTATGTGGCATAAGCAAGGAAGATTCGTATGGCTTCCATACGTGCAACTAGAGCAAAGGTTTGATCAAAATCAACACCAGGCTCTTGATTGAATCCTTGGGCCACCAGCCTAGCTTTATTTTTGGTTACTGTATTGGTTTCATCTCTTTTGAGCTTGTAAACCCATTTGGTGCCAGTGGTTGATTTACCAAATGGAAGAGGAACCAATTTCCAGACTTTGTTTCTTTCAAATTGATTGAGTTCCTCTTGCATGGCATCCACCCATCTAGGATGTGTGAGTGCTTCAAAAACCTTTGTAGGTTCAATTTCTGAGAGAAAATTTGCATAGAGGCATTTTCCAGATGAAGCAACACTTAGTTTCTTAGCCATAGATCTAGTGACTCTACCTTCACCAGGATTACCTATTATGTTCACCAGCTGTATGTGACTATTTTGAGTCCAAGATTTTTGTGGAGCTGGAGAATAGGTACTTGTATCATGATTAGAGCTATAGCTTGGAAGTCCATGACATGGACTTGGACATGGATTATCTCTAGTGTCTACTGAAGGATATTCAGTGTACAAAGGTTTAATCAATGGATGGATTCCTTCTTGGTCAGAAGCAACATATCCAAGACCTATTTCCCCATAGATGGTAGGAGAGCTTTGACCAAGGGGCTCAAATTTTTCATCAGCAGCTGCATATGATTGATCATTTTGATCATGTGTGTCAGCATGCTGATTGTTTTAAGACTGACCATTTTGGTCATTTGTGTTGTCTTGCTGATCATTTTGATCATTTTGAGATTGATTATTATTTAATTGACAACCATCAGTATGTGATACTGAAGGATTTACTTTTTTAGGACTTGTCATATCTACAAATGGATCAATATGAGGGACTGAGTTGCTTGTTTGATATTTTTGAGAAGGCTCATAATGTTGAATTTCATTAGATGGATAATTGTGAGATTCATGAATATGAAGTTCATCATCTGATGGATTTGTAAAAGTGAGAGCTTGATGTTGAGTAAAACTACACCTTTAGGAAAAGGATGCAATAAATAGGGCAAGTGAGCACGACGATTTAGGAAAACCGTGTGTGAATGACCCAATTAAGTTCGTTCTCAAGGAGGCTAGTGTGTTATGTGTGTAATGATTTGGATTAATTTGTGATTATATTTGAAAAAGAAGAATAGAAAGGGGATTAGAAGAGAGTGACGGTTATGAAGACGGATTTAACTAAGTCTAAAAAGGCGTACACGTAAAGTCGTAAAAACTACCAAAATTAAAATTAATTCCTAAAAATTCCTAAAAATCACCAAAAATCCCTAATAATATTCTAAGAGTTTACAAAAAATCAAAACTTTCAAAAACCTTTTAATTAATTAGATAATGACTTTTTAATGCTAATTAAAGCCCTAAAAATCAAGATTAATTATCAAAAAGCCCTAAACAAGATTTTCAAGTTTGTAAACCTCAAAAATACTCTAATTAAGCTAAAAACTATTTTTCAAAATTTTAAAACCAATTAAAACAATTTTTAAATAATTAAAAACTCCTAAAATCAACTAAATCTTAAATTAATTATAACAAATAATTAAAAGACCTAAAAAATATTTGGAAAGTTGCAAAAATCCTAATTAAGTATTTAGAACCTAGGAAAAATATAAAAACCTAGAAAATCAGACTTTTAATTTTTAACAATAAAATAATATTAAAATAATATTAGAAATCCAAAAATTATAAAAAATTCTAAAAACTTGCAAACTAGCTCAATTTAACCTAAATAACTCAGAAATGAAAGTGAAATTACCTAAATACCCCTATTGGGCCTAGAAAATGGGCCAAACCCAAAACAGTCCCTTATTGGGCTTAATTAAGGCCCAATAAGAAAAAGTGCTCAAAATAAGCTCAAAAAGCCCAGTTTGACTCAAAATTTGATTCTAAACAACTTTTTCCAAAGGCCCAAAAGCTGAAAATGTGAAATAAGCTAAATTATAATAAGCAGCTTATTCTTAATGGGCTTTTTGGCCCATTAAGTTATAAGTTGATGCCATAAGCTAAAATTTAACACACAACCTTCTTTTGACCTAACAAAGACTTCTGTAAAAAGAAATTTCAAATAAGACCACTCAATAAGCCAGAAACAAGTCAACAACTTATTCACAAAACGACAAAATAGTCGTTTTTATGATCTAGACCACCTCAGAAGCTGATTCAAGTTGCAAAATGTTTCTTTTGACAAAACTAAGCTTAAAAACCAAAGAACTTTCAAATAAGCACACTCAATAAGCTGGAAAATCAAATAAGCACTTATCTTAAAAGTCAAACAAGTTGGTTTTCTAGTGAAAAGTCAAAGTCAAAGTCTGATAAGCTCCAGTTCACTTAAATGGGTCAAATAATGAAGATCTATTACAAAAAATAAGTTGTTGCAAGTCAGAATAAGCTAGAATAGCTTATTGATAAGCTGATGATAAAATTGCACTAGCAGGGGCTAGTTTTGGATGTTGAGCAGTGGGAACTTTTCCCACTGCTTGACTATTTTGACTTGTTGTCTTTAGTGACTTTTTCTTTGATTCAGTTTTCACAAAGGCACCCAATTGATCTTTGGATCAAAAGGAGTCAATAACAAGCAAAATAACACAATCACAAACAGCCAATTGATACAGTTTAATCAATTTATCTCCAGATATAGCACAGACATGAACAATGAGCAGTTTAGCATTCAAGAGCAATTTAAGCACAAATCAGCCAACCAAATTCAACCAAATGCACACACAAGCTATAATAAACTCCAATAAGCAAGTCTAAACAGGTTTCATGCACTGGTTCAAAGAATTAAGCAAGATCCAAGCTATAAAAGTTACTGATGAACACTACACATGCAGATTTCTACTTTTGCTGATGTATTTGACACACAAGCCAATTTCAACACCTCAAATCTTTCAAACAGGTTATGTTAACCTTGTTTAAACCACTTTTATCCCTAAGCATGCATACACACTAAGTGTTCCCAAAATCCTAGGTCAAAACAAGCAGAAACAAGGTCTTAATAGCAGATTGATCAATTCAAGTGTTCAAACCCAATAACTTGCAGCAAAACACTCTCAAACAAAGGTATATCAGATACAAAGCATAAACAACACTTTCCCTTAACACAAAATCAGATTACAAGCATAAATCAGTAGACCCAAACACCCCTTTCACTTTTTCAAATCAAGATTTTCAAAAGCAAAACAAGATTTCAGGCCAACCAAGCATCAATTAACACTCAAACAAGTCTAAATAACAGATTCAAGCAAGAACAAGCCAAAAAATTCACAAGAACAACAGTTTCATACAAATATCACCAAAAATCACAATTTAGGCAGATTTGGAGATTAAGTAAGCAAACCTCATGGATGTACATCCACACCCACGAATTTTGAGCTTATGTGCTAGCAAGAACAAGCACAAGCTTCCACAAAAGCCTGCTAAGATTCAACAAGGGTTAAGCACAATAACATGAAAAATCAGAAACTTGGAAAAATCTTGATTGATGCAAACTTGTTACCCCACACTTGATTATCCCCAAGTTATAAGCCTCACCACACCTTAACCAACTCAGTTAGGATGCTATGATCAGCCCTATAGCCCAAGAATTCCAAGATTGGAACAAGACTTAGCAAAATATCAAGAAAATGAGGAAAATATGCAAACTTGTGCACACTCCTCTTTTGAAAACAGGTTTTTAACTTCAAAAGCAGTAAACTAAGAACAATAATAAGCAGAATAAAGATGGAACTTGGTCTTTCTTCAAATCACTTAACTCAAATTCATTAAACTGAAAAAGGATTTACAAGTGTTTGAACAAAGGAAAAACCAAAAGCAAACGTCTAATGAAGCACCCTAAGGCCTTTATATAGGCATACAAATGACTAAGGAAAGCTGAAAAATACATAAACCCTAGTTGTGAAGTCCCAAAAATGCCCTTGAGGTCTTTGTCTTCTTTGGAGAATCATGTGACTGAATTTGTCATGTAGCTGAGGTGTGAGCTGTTGAAATATCATCAAGGGCTCAAAATGAGCTTAGGATGCAAGCAGGATTGTGAGGCGTTGGATTGCTGGCACAATCTTGTCTTCTTCCTCAAACGTGTAGCAGGGCATGTCCCATGTGGCATGTGGGGCTAAGTGGCAAGTGTTTTTAAGGTTGGGATGTGATTAAGGCATGCTTAATCATTAATCTGGAGGTTATTGAGGTTTAATTACAAGTGAATTAAGAAAACCCAATTTGTGTTCTTGGTGAATAGTTGGGCGTTTAATCTGAGTATGGGTTTAAAAAAGTGTTCAGCGCCAGATTATTAAACTAATAAAGATTAGTTTAAATCTGGTAATGGTGGGAAGTGATGTGGCAAAATGGAAGAAGCTGATTGGTGGGAGGGAGTTAGTGGGACACTTGTCACCATTTGGTAGGTTAAGGTAAGTATTATGTCTGGCCATAATTAGTCCCTTACTTTCTTTTCTCTTTTCACTTGCAAATTAAATAACCAAATCCAGATTTCCTTTGTTAACAAACTTTCACTTTTCACACTTTTGCCCCAAATACTTTTCCAAAGTATTTTCAGGGGTATTTCTTGCCATATTGTGATACTTGAGGGGCTGTTTTGGCATTTTGTTGATAGATAATGGTCTTGACTTGTATGTTGAGCATCTTGGAGGACTGAAATTGCCAAGTCTTGATAAATGAGGGACCATTTTTGCCAATTGTTGAAAGTTGAGGGTCCTTTTGGTAATTTTGGATTTTTCAAAGGACCAAACTTGTCATTTCTTGTACTTTGAAGGACTTCATGATGTATTTGACTTTGTGGATGATATTGGTTGACAATTTAGCTTTGTTGAGGGGCTAAACTTGCCAATTCTTCAAAGTTAAGGGCCCTTTTGGTAATTTTGACAAACTTTAGGGACCAAACTTGTAATTATGAGGATACAAGGGTATAAAGTGTCAATTCTTCATAATTGGAGGAACCTTCTTCATAATTCTTCAAATCTTCAAGGGTTGATCTTGGGAAAGTCTTCACTAGGGCTTGGTTCATTGTGCGGCTTCGTTTCCCGTGTTCGTTTTTGCATGTTTCTTGTGATCTTTTGTCATTATCTCAATATCCGTACCTAAAATACACAAGCAACAAACACAAGCATATATTTGGGTATTTTGATGATATTTAATGCATTTTAAGCCCTATTTGGAAGATGAGACTATGTATAAAAGCAGTCTCATCACTCCCCCATACTAAACCATTGCCGTGCCCTCACGCAATGCTTGAATAAAGTATCAAAACATCTCCAAAATTTATTTATTCACTTTATTGGAATGATAAACTAGCTACACTACTACTATTACTACTACTTGTGTTATAGACATAATGTATGATTTTCATCGCAAAATGGGACGTTTAGGTTCATAGAATAAGAACACGTGAATGCTTCGTTAGAAATAATTTCGTCATCCTCGATTTTCACTCCAATTCCATGCTAAGCGTGCAACGAGATCATTGTCATTATAAGTTAGTAATGCTAACACTACTCATATGCCCTAATCACGTACTTATCCTCCCATTATTCCTAAGTTGTATCTCTTATATTTTATTTTGTCTTGAATGTTTCACGAGGTTACATTTTTTGACTTATGCGATAATAGAGATTTAGGTCTAAAAATAGAGTCCTAACGGTGTAACTAAGACCATCAAATCAATAACCCCTCCTAATAGACAACGATGTTAAAAAATTAAGTTGACAAGAAGAATCGATAAACACGGTTTTATAACGGTTTTGAACATGAGACTTATTACCAAGACTTTTATACGCCCCCTAACGGAAGGGCCTTATTATCTTTGGTTTACCTCCATCTTTTATTCAACTTCGCCATGAAGATTTTATTATGACTTCGGTCTTGCCTTGCCTTTTATTATCCGCCTCATCGGTGGTTTTATTAGCCAAAGACGTATATCCTCACGCAAAGGCGAATTTTGGATCTTTAAAGCTTCGAAGATTAAGGCTTGATTCACTTTCAATTTTGCATAGATTTTTCGGCCTTGTGAGGCTTCAAATTGTTTGCTTGATTTAGGTGAGCACTTGAAATCTTATTATTGGGTGAAGCTTTCGATTATTGGGGTGCCAATACTTCAAAACCGTGACGCTGGCGATACCTTAATGTCTTCCCAATTTAATTACACGGAAGCTACATGAAAAGACTAGAAACCCAACAATCCCAACTAAACCGCTAAGTCAATATTTATTAAGCAAAAAATATTTACATGCGAAGGGAGAATAAGCAAACAACGAGAACACATGAGTTTTTGAAAGAATACGAGTACTCTACGTTTAGCATAGTAACTTATAATTAACTCTATCATTTCTCGTCCTCATTTAAGAGACTTAGCCTAATGTGTAGTTAAGGAATCAAAGCTAAGTGCTCAACACGCACGGTCGAGTCAAAAATTACTCTTATTCTCGCCATCGGAAAATCTACATTCGTGTCTATAACACTTATAAAACATAAGAAAAATTTTAAATTTGGCCATTTTTAGCCTTATTTTGCAAGAAAACGATAAACTTTGGAAAGCGTGAAGGTTTGGTAAGGCAAGTATCTATTCACCCCCCCATACTAAAGTTAAACATTGTCCTCAATGTTTCGAGTCTAGGGGTGCAAACACCCCCATACTAGAGACGTAGTCGAATGCCTAATCTAGCATGGAAAGGGTGTAACCATTAAGTAATAGCCGTTTATGAAGTGTGCTAAAAACCTAAGGTTAGAACATCAAAGGATACATCATGGATATTGAGAAATGTCTTCAAAGCAAACGATCGAGTGCTCCCATAAAACGAACACGAGAGGCTCCAATCGTGAAGATCATGATCTAAAAACCACATATCACAAACAACCACGGAACAAAGGTTGGAAGGGCACAAATCCCCACACGTAAGCTATATTAGACTAAGAAAGCGATAATATGTACATAGGATAAGCATGGGACTCCCCCACGAGGCTCCTCGTTTTTGATTACCGAGTCATGAGCTCGACTCGATCCCCTCAACACTAATTATCATTGGGGAAGGTGATTTGGTCGAGGTAGTTCAAGGATGGAACTTCCCCACCAAAGTAGTGCTTCAACCTATGTCCATTCACCTTGAAGTTAGGACCATCATCTTGAGCTAGCTCGATGGTCCCATACGGAAACACTTAAGTCACGGTGAATGGACCGGACCAACGGGATTTCAATTTACCGGAAAATATTTTCAATCTTGAATTAAAAAGTAAAACTTGATCCCCAATGTTAAAAACCCGGTTTTTAATTTTTGAATCATGCAACTTTTTAGTTTTCTCTTTGTAAATCAATGAATTTTCATAAGCAATATCCCTTAATTCATCCAATTCATTTAATTGCATTTTCCGGTGTTTTCCCGCGGTCTCCATATCATCATTACAATGCTTTAGGGCCCAATAAGCCTTGTGTTCTAACTCGATAGGCAAATGACAATTCTTTCCATACACAAGCTTGTAGGGAGTGCACCCAATGGGCGTCTTATGAGCGGTCCTAAAGGCCCATAAAGCATCGTCTAACTTATCCGACCAAGATTTTCGGTTTTCCCCCACAGATCTCTCCAAGATCCTCTTCAATGCTCGGTTTGAAACCTCGACTTGCCCACTCGTTTGTGGGTGATAAGCCGTAGAAAGACGATGTGTAACCCCATATTTCCTTAAGACTCTTTCGAATTGGTCATTACAAAAATGGGTTCCACGATCGCTTATGATCGCACGAGGGGTTCCAAACCTAGCAAACAAACTTTTCAAGAACTTAACTACCACACGAGCATCATTAGTGGGCAAGGCCTTCGCCTCCACCCACTTAGATAGGTAGTCAACCGCAACGTGAATATACTTATTACCACGAGATGATGGGAACGGCCCCATAAAGTCTATGCCCCAAACGTCAAAGATCTCACATACTTGAATGATATTTTGTGGCATTTCATCTTTTTGTGAGGCTTTTCCTTGTCGTTGGCATGAATCACAAGACTTCACAAGGATTTGTGCATCTCGGTAAATAGTAGGCCAAAAGAAGCCGGCATCAAACACCTTCTTAGCCGTGAGATTAGCACCGTGGTGACCACCCGTGGGTCCCTCATGGCAAGCTCTAAGGATGTTAGAAGCTTCGGTGCCAAATACACAACGTCGGATGATTTGATCCGCACAAGTTCGAAACAAGTAAGGGTCGTTCCAAAAGTAGAACTTGACGTCACGAAAGAATTTTCGTTTTTCTTGAGTCGTCATACCCTTAACGATGAAGTTACCCGCATGGTAATTTGCAAAATCCGCAAACCATGGGGTAGAAGAATCAAGTTTGGAATTCACTACACCAAGTGTCTCGAGCGGAAATGTTTCGGTGATTTCCTTGGGCTCGTAAACACTTTGGTGAGGATCTTCCAAACGAGAGAGATGATCGGCCGCTAGATTCTCGGCTCCTTTTTTGTCAACAATGGTGTGATCAAATTCTTGAAGGAGAAGAATCCAACGAAGTAATCTCGGCTTTGCATCTTGTTTAGCCATGAGATACTTGATAGCCGAATGGTCCGTATACACTATGCATTTCGTCAAGACGAGGTAAGGTCGGAATTTCTCAAATGCATACACCACGGCAAGGAACTCCTTTTCCGTTGTAGTGTATTTAAGTTGAGCCTCGGTCATCGTCTTGCTAGCATAGTGAATAGGCAAGAAGTGCTTTTCATGACGTTGCCCCAAAACGGACCCGATAGCGTAATCACTTGCATCACACATAAGTTCAAAGGGGAGGTTCCAATTTGGAGCAACAAGAATGGGAGCTTCGGTAAGTTTCCTCTTAAGGATCTCAAAGGCTCGTACACAATCTTCGTCAAAGACGAAACGTGCCTCTTTTTCAAGAAGATGTGTAATGGGTCGAGAAATCTTCGAGAAATCCTTGATGAATCGTCGATAAAAGCCCGCGTGGCCTAGGAAACTCCTAACTCCCTTGACGGTTTTGGGATGAGGTAATTTGGCGATGACGTCTACCTTAGCTTGATCTACCTCAATCCTCGCTTTCGAGACCTTGTGCCCTAAGACGATTCCACTCTTAACCATAAAATGACACTTTTCCCAATTGAGCATAAGGTTGGTTTCCTCACAACGTTTTAACATTCTCTCAAGGTTCGACAAACACGAAGTAAAGGAATCACCAAACACGGAAAAGTCATCCATGAAGACTTCCATCGTCTTCTCGATCATATCATGAAAAATAGCCATCATGCATCGTTGAAAAGTTCCCGGTGCATTGCAAAGTCCGAATGGCATTCTACGATAGGCAAACGTTCCATATGGACACGTAAACGTAGTTTTTTCTTGATCACGAGGATCGATGGGGATTTGGAAGTAACCGGAAAAACCATCTAAAAAGCAATAGAAATCGTTTCCCGCAAGACGCTCCAACATTTGGTCCATGAAGGGCAAGGGAAAATGGTCTTTTCGAGTGGCTTCATTCAACTTGCGATAGTCAATGCACACTCTCCATCCGGTCACGAGTCTCGTGGGAATCAACTCGTTGGCATCGTTTGGCACAACGGTCATCCCTCCCTTTTTAGGGACACAATGAATAGGACTCACCCAAGGGCTATCGGAAATAGGGTAAATCATTCCCCCGTCAAGGAGTTTAAGGACCTCCTTTTTGATGACGTCGTGAATTTTGGGGTTCACCCTTCTTTGACTTTGGATTGTTGGCTTGAAATCCTCCTCCATTAATATTTTGTGGGTACAAAATTTGGGATTGATCCCCTTAATGTCGGATAACTTCCACGCAATCGCCCCTTTGTGAGCCTTAAGAACATCGACAAGTGCGGTTTTTTCATCATTCGAAAGTTCCTTCGCAATAATAACCGGCAACTTGTCGTCCTCCTCCAAATAGACATACTCGAGGTGAGGAGGTAAATCTTTCAACTCGAGAATAGGTGGTTCCTCAAGTGAAGATTTGGGCTCGATACTCATAACCTCCTCGGGTGGAGGAAATGGGAAATCGTTAAGAAAGTCCTTGATAATCGAGAAGTCCTCATCGTTGTCGAGGTCTTCGTCACAAGTACGTGGAACATTGCATTCTTCCAACGTAAAACCACCACCTTCAAAAGGAGTGAAGGTTGGTGTCGAGTTATCAAGAATTGGATCCAACATAGTAGGATTGCCACTAGTTTCTTCATCACCAAAACCTAGAACTTCTTGTGAAAATTCCTCGCAAACCACGTCAATCATATCAACGAGGTTTATGGTTGCTACGGAATAAACATGAGAAATTTGAGAGTTTTGAGTTGCGTTTATAACAAGTTCCTCGTCGTTGAAACGTAAGGTGATCTTTCTAGCATGCACATCGATCAAAGCCATAGACGTATCTAAAAACGAACGACCTAAAATAAGAGGAACTTGAGGATCCGTGGGGATGTCAACAACAATGAAGTCTACGGGATAGTAGAACTTCCCCACTTTCACAAAAACGTCTTCCGCCAAACCACATGCGGGAATTGTGGAATGGTCGGCCAACTCGATAGACATTAGTGAAGGAGTAAGATTAGGAAGATTGAGCGACTTGAAGATTGCAAGTGGCATCAAGTTAATGCTAGCACCAAGATCGGCCAAGGCGAAGCATTCTTCCATGTCTTGGATTGCACAAGGGATCAAAAATTTACCGGGATCACCGACTTTTTGAGGTATGCGATTAAGATAAACCGACGAACAACTAGACAATTGGTGCAATTTCTCCTTGTTGTTCAACATACTCTTAAAGTTAGCGGCAAATCGAGGCATCATGACCAAGGCATCGGCGAAACTCACATTAAGGTGCAAATCACGAAACATTTTCATAAAAAGCTCAAATTGGTAATTGTCGCGCTCTTGACGTTTTTCCTTCCTAAGTCTCGATGGATAGGGCAAAGGTGGTGTGGGTTGAGGCATAGTAGGCATAGCCTTTGGAATCTCGGGTTCCAAAATGGGTAATGGGTCAACCGTAGGTGTGGCATGAGCGGTACTTCGTGGGATTGGAACATGCTCCTTTTGGACCACCACCTCGGGTTCTTCCTCAATCGCTTCCTCCGTAGGAGCAATTGGTTGAGGAATCGGCTCCTTAAGTGTCTTACCACTACGTGTGGTAATCACTTTCATCTCTCCCTTAGGGTTGGATATGGTGTTACTAGGAAGACCACTTGACGACGGTTTACACATTATTGCCTCAAACATAGACGAGATTTTATCTTCAAAATTAGATTGCCTCAATACGGCTTCGGTTTGCCTTTTCTCGGCCTTAAGCATCTCTTGTTTAATCTCATGTTGCCCTTGTTCCATCTTTTGTTGGTTTTGTTGCAACCTAGTGACATTTCCTTCCATCTTGTTGGTGTGGATTTTAAGTTCATTAGCTAACTCATTTTTCAATTCTTTCTTCAAGTCGTTTTTGAACTCGGATCTTAGGCTAATTATTTCTCTTTGAATGTTGTCAAACCTAGCATCATTACCACTAGCATATTCAACAAACTCACTTGGAAGATCTTTCAATGTTTGCAAACTTTTGTTGTTATTTTGAAAATCATTTTTGTTTGAAACTTGATTATTAGCCCCTTGATTCCCATAATTCCCCTTGTTATAATTGTTCTTAAAACCAACTTGATTGTTGCGATAGTTGTTAGCATTTTGATTTGATCCAAAACCCGGTGGAGTCATTTGATTAGAGCGGGAAACTTGACCGTTTTGGTTGTAATTTCCCGTGGCCGCAAAGGCACTCGAAGTGTTACCACCGTTGGTAATGCACTCGGAGAAATCATGACCTCCACCACAATACATGCAAGAAACCTCAACCGCTTTAACCGTAGCGGGAGCACTTGGTTCACCAACTTTAAACTCAATCAAAAGTCCTTTCAACTTATCAAAAATCTTGTTTTCCAAGTTCGCCTCAATTTGGCAAGCATCGATGGTATTAGACAAAGAAGGTGAAGCCGAAGACGAAGCCTTACGAACACTAGACGTGCTACGAGGACTATACACCTTAGATCTATTTTCAATAATCACCAAAGCTTCCTCAACCGTTTTACACAAAAAATTACCACCCGCGGCGGCATTCAAATAATCCCTTTCATGATCATTAAGTCCATTGTAAAACATGTCAATTTGATGCAAATCGGAAAAACCGTGATGAGGACATTCATGTAACATTTCCTTAAACCTATTCCAAGCCGTTGAAAAACTTTCATTAAATTCTTGTGAACTTTGAAATCTCGTTTTTCAAGTGCGTAGTCTTAGAGGGCGGAAAAAATTGGTTCACAAACTTAGACACGAGATCCTTCCACGTCAATATAGAATTGGGTGGCTCTTTCTCTAACCAAATTTTTGCGGGCCCCGCTAAGGAATACGGAAAAAGCATCATCTTAATCGAGTCGTTAGACACATCCTTAAACTTGCAAGTAGCGGTAAGACGATTGAATTGGCGGATATGGTTGTGTGGATTGTCCTTCTCATCACCACGGAATTTGTTGTTTTGAATCATGGACAACAAACCCGTCTTAACCTCAAAATTCTCCGCAAGGATAGCGGGAATCACAATAGCCTCTCCATAACCCTCGATGGGTGCTTGAAGTAACTCCATCATAGTTCGATTCGCCATGGTTGGTGCTTCTCTTACAATGGGTTCGTCAATAGGAGACTCCTCACTAGAATTGTTTGGAGTGATAGATTTGTTTTTTCGTTTACGAGCACGTCTTGCTTGATTTCGAGTTAGCATAAACGTCACGTACAACGAGGGGATGAGCAAAGAAGATTCTTTTTGGTGTTTTGTATTTTTTTAATTTTTTTTTTGTGGTTTTTGATTGTATTAACCTTTTTGGAACTTGGTGAAATGTATTAAGTAGACAAAAAGTCCACAAATCTCCTCACTAATCAAATCTCTTGATTAACGAAGCCTCAAAGAATGAAAACGAACACGTGGAGTGAACGCCTTCGATGACTTTAGAACGATGGTGGAACACCAAATCGTTCAAGAGGGTTTAATCAAATTGAAACCAAGAAAATATATATGATACTTAGTAATACTTTGGGCGGCAAAACCCTCGATTCACTCTCACAATCAAATACTCACAAGCAAGCGGGGAAACGAGGCGGCGCGAAGCACTTAAGAGCCTTTTTCCTTAGGATATATTTTATAGTATCCGCCTTATACCCACCTTATAGTTTGTATTTTCAAGATTAAGCTTCACGAAAGTAATTATCTATTTTTGCCTTTTTTCTTTGGTTTGAGATTCGAATACAATGATTGGGTAATGACCTCCCAAGTTAAGGTTGTGATTGCTCACGTATTTGGAGTACTTGTGTATTTATTGTTCTACGTATACAATATAGTAATAATATTCACACAAAAACCGAAAAACGATAATACGTATTAGTAGAGTGCTACTAATACAAATACTAATTATGGTTAGTATAAAAACAACAATGCCAAATCAAAACACAACACGCCTCCCCGGCAGCGGCGCCAAAATGATGTTGAGTAAAACTACACCTTTAGGAAAAGGATGCAATAAATAGGGCAAGTGAGCACGACGATTTAGGAAAACCGTGTGTGAATGACCCAATTAAGTTCGTTCTCAAGGAGGCTAGTGTGTTATGTGTGTAATGATTTGGATTAATTTGTGATTATATTTGAAAAAGAAGAATAGAAAGGGGATTAGAAGAGAGTGACGGTTATGAAGACGGATTTAACTAAGTCTAAAAAGGCGTACACGTAAAGTCGTAAAAACTACCAAAATTAAAATTAATTCCTAAAAATTCCTAAAAATCACCAAAAATCCCTAATAATATTCTAAGAGTTTACAAAAAATCAAAACTTGCAAAAACCTTTTAATTAATTAGATAATGACTTTTTAATGCTAATTAAAGCCCTAAAAATCAAAATTAATTATCAAAAAGCCCTAAACAAGATTTTCAAGTTTGTAAACCTCAAAAATACTCTAATTAAGCTAAAAACTATTTTTCAAAATTTTAAAACCAATTAAAACTATTTTTAAATAATTAAAAACTCCTAAAATCAACTAAATCTTAAATTAATTATAACAAATAATTAAAAGACCTAAAAAATATTTGGAAAGTTGCAAAAATCCTAATTAAGTATTTAGAACCTAGGAAAAATATAAAAACCTAGAAAATCAGACTTTTAATTTTTAACAATAAAATAATATTAAAATAATATTAAAAATCCAAAAATTATAAAAAATTCTAAAAACTTGCAAACTAGCTCAATTTAACCTAAATAACTCAGAAATGAAAGTGAAATTACCTAAATACCCCTATTGGGCCTAGAAAATGGGCCAAACCCAAAACAGTCCCTTATTGGGCTTAATTAAGGCCCAATAAGAAAAAGTGCTCAAAATAAGCTCAAAAAGCACAGTTTGACTCAAAATTTGATTCTAAACAACTTTTTACAAAGGCCCAAAAGCTGAAAATGTGAAATAAGCTAACTTATAATAAGCAGCTTATTCTTAATGGGCTTTTTGGCCCATTAAGTTATAAGCTGATGCCATAAGCTAAAATTTAACACACAACCTTCTTTTGACCTAACAAAGACTTCTGTAAAAAGAAATTTCAAATAAGACCACTCAATAAGCCAGAAACAAGTCAACAACTTATTCACAAAACGACAAAATAGTCGTTTTTATGATCTAGACCACCTCAGAAGCTGATTCAAGTTGCAAAATGTTTCTTTTGACAAAACTAAGCTTAAAAACCAAAGAACTTTCAAATAAGCACACTCAATAAGCTGGAAAATCAAATAAGACTTATCTTAAAAGTCAAACAAGTTGGTTTTCTAGTGAAAAGTCAAAGTCAAAGTCTGATAAGCTCCAGTTCACTTAAATGGGTCAAATAATGAAGATCTATTACAAAAAATAAGTTGTTGCAAGTCAGAATAAGCTAGAATAGCTTATTGATAAGCTGATGATAAAATTGCACTAGCAGGGGCTAGTTTTGGATGTTGAGCAGTGGGAACTTTTCCCACTGCTTGACTATTTTGACTTGTTGTCTTTAGTGACTTTTTCTTTGATTCTGTTTTCACAAAGGCACCCAATTGATCTTTGGATCAAAAGGAGTCAATAACAAGCAAAATAACACAATCACAAACAGCCAATTGATACAGTTTAATCAATTTATCTCCAGATATAGCACAGACATGAACAATGAGCAGTTTAGCATTCAAGAGCAATTTAAGCACAAATCAGCCAACCAAATTCAACCAAATGCACACACAAGCTATAATAAACTCCAATAAGCAAGTCTAAACAGGTTTCATGCACTGGTTCAAAGAATTAAGCAAGATCCAAGCTATAAAAGTTACTGATGAACACTACACATGCAGATTTCTACTTTTGCTGATGTATTTGACACACAAGCCAATTTCAACACCTCAAATCTTTCAAACAGGTTATGTTAACCTTGTTTAAACCACTTTTATCCCTAAGCATGCATACACACTAAGTGTTCCCAAAATCCTAGGTCAAAACAAGCAGAAACAAGGTCTTAATAGCAGATTGATCAATTCAAGTGTTCAAACCCAATAACTTGCAGCAAAACACTCTCAAACAAGGTATATCAGATACAAAGCATAAACAACACTTTCCCTTAACACAAAATCAGATTACAAGCATAAATCAGTAGACCCAAACACCCCTTTAACTTTTTCAAATCAAGATTTTCAAAAGCAAAACAAGATTTCAGGCCAACCAAGCATCAATTAACACTCAAACAAGTCTAAATAACAGATTCAAGCAAGAACAAGCCAAAAAATTCACAAGAACAACAGTTTCATACAAATATCACCAAAAATCACAATTTAGGCAGATTTGGAGATTAAGTAAGCAAACCTCATGGATGTACATCCACACCCACGAATTTTGAGCTTATGTGCTAGCAAGAACAAGCACAAGCTTCCACAAAAGCCTGCTAAGATTCAACAAGGGTTAAGCACAATAACATGAAAAATCAGAAACTTGGAAAAATCTTGATTGATGCAAACTTGTTACCCCACACTTGATTATCCCCAAGTTATAAGCCTCACCACACCTTAACCAACTCAGTTAGGATGCTATGATCAGCCCTATAGCCCAAGAATTCCAAGATTGGAACAAGACTTAGCAAAATATCAAGAAAATGAGGAAAATATGCAAACTTGTGCACACTCCTCTTTTGAAAATAGGTTTTTAACTTCAAAAGCAGTAAACTAAGAACAATAATAAGCAGAATAAAGATGGCACTTGGTCTTTCTTCAAATCACTTAACTCAAATTCATTAAACTGAAAAAGGATTTACAAGTGTTTGAACAAAGGAAAAACCAAAAGCAAACGTCTAATGAAGCACCCTAAGGCCTTTATATAGGCATACAAATGACTAAGGAAATCTGAAAAATACATAAACCCTAGTTGTGAAGTCCCAAAAATGCCCTTGAGGTCTTTGTCTTCTTTGGAGAATCATGTGACTGAATTTGTCATGTAGCTGAGGTGTGAGCTGTTGAAATATCATCAAGGGCTCAAAATGAGCTTAGGATGCAAGCAGGATTGTGAGGCGTTGGATTGCTGGCACAATCTTGTCTTCTTCCTCAAACGTGTAGCAGGGCATGTCCCATGTGGCATGTGGGGCTAAGTGGCAAGTGTTTTTAAGGTTGGGATGTGATTAAGGCATGCTTAATCATTAATCTGGAGGTTATTGAGGTTTAATTACAAGTGAATTAAGAAAACCCAATTTGTGTTCTTGGTGAATAGTTGGGCGTTTAATCTGAGTATGGGTTTAAAAAAGTGTTTAGCGCCAGATTATTAAACTAATAAAGATTAGTTTAAATCTGGTAATGGTGGGAAGTGATGTGGCAAAATGGAAGAAGCTGATTGGTGGGAGGGAGTTAGTGGGACACTTGTCACCATTTGGTAGGTTAAGGTAAGTATTATGTCTGGCCATAATTAGTCCCTTACTTTCTTTTCTCTTTTCACTTGCAAATTAAATAACCAAATCCGGATTTCCTTTGTTAACAAACTTTCACTTTTCACACTTTTGCCCCAAATACTTTTCCAAAGTATTTTCAGGGGTATTTCTTGCCATATTGTGATACTTGAGGGGCTGTTTTGGCATTTTGTTGATAGATAATGGTCTTGACTTGTATGTTGAGCATCTTGGAGGACTGAAATTGCCAAGTCTTGATAAATGAGGGACCATTTTTGCCAATTGTTGAAAGTTGAGGGTCCTTTTGGTAATTTTGGATTTTTCAAAGGACCAAACTTGTCATTTCTTGTACTTTGAAGGACTTCATGATGTATTTGACTTTGTGGATGATATTGGTTGACAATTTAGCTTTGTTGAGGGGCTAAACTTGCCAATTCTTCAAAGTTAAGGGCCCTTTTGGTAATTTTGACAAACTTTAGGGACCAAACTTGTAATTATGAGGATACAAGGGTATAAAGTGTCAATTCTTCATAATTGGAGGACCCTTCTTCATAATTCTTCAAATCTTCAAGGGTTGATCTTGGGAAAGTCTTCACTAGGGCTTGGTTCATTGTGCGGCTTCGTTTCCCGTGTTCGTTTTTGCATGTTTCTTGTGATCTTTTGTCATTATCTCAATATCCGTACCTAAAATACACAAGCAACAAACACAAGCATATATTTGGGTATTTTGATGATATTTAATGCATTTTAAGCCCTATTTGGAAGATGAGACTATGTATAAAAGCAGTCTCATCAGAGCTTCAGAACATTCATTGAAGGTGATGTGATAGGTTTCTTCAATACATTGTCTTCTTGTGTTGAAGACTTTTTATGCTTTAGATACTAGGGAGTATCCAAGGAAGTAACCATCATCATATTTTTCATCAAACTTTCCAAGGTGATCCTTGTGATTGTGAATGAATACTAGACACCCAACACATGTAAGAATGAGATGTTTGGAATTCTCCCCCTGAAGACTTCATAGGGAGTCCTCATGTGTCACTTCACAATGATGGATCTATTTTGAGTGTAGCAAGCAGTGGCTACAGCATCAGTACAAAAATGCTTAGAGAGAGCAGATATAGCAAGAATTATCCTTGCTGCTTCAATCAAAGTTCTGTTCCTTCTTTCAGCCACACCATTTTGTTCAGGCATGTAAGGAGATGAGAAATTTTGAGAAATTCCTTTGTCGTCATAGAATTTAATTAGTGTATGATTTCTGAATTTAGTTCCATTGTCAGTTCTGAGTTGTTTGACATGAGTGTCATTTTGATTTTCAACTCTTTTGATGAATGATATGATGGCATCTGGTGCATGGCTTTTCTTTGTCAGAAAATATACCCAGGTGTACCTAGGGTACTCATCAACAATGACAAGTGTATATTTTTCATGACAAATGGCCCTAGGTGATACTAGACCAAATAAGTCCATGTGAAGCAAATGAAGACTTTCTTTGATTAAGAAAGTTTGCTATGTTTTGAAACTGGCCCTATGGTGCTTCCCTTTTTCACATGTTGAGCATGGTTTGTCCTTGGAATAGCCAAGTGAAGGAAGACCAATAACAAGATTTTGTTTTGCTAGTAGAGTTATTGTTTTGAAATTGAGATATGAGAGACTCTTATGCCAAAGCCAATTGGTAATATTGGAGTCTTTAGCAAAGAAGCACGTCTCTTGAGTAGAGTTCATGTTCATGACATAAACATCTTTTACTCTTGGAGATATCATCACAATTTCATGATTGGAGTTGAAGATTGTACCTTTTTTGTCATGAAATAGCACAAGATACTTTGCATCACAAAGTTGACTTATGTGGATGAGGTTGTGCTTCAATTCATTTACATATGCTACCCTTGAGAAAACTATACCATTGCATTTTACTGAACCAAATCCTTCAGTAGTAGTTGATGAGTTATCACCAAAAACCACTTTAGGACCTTGTTCCTCCTTATACTTGTGCAGATAACTTTTGGTGCCATTCATATGCCTTGAGGAGCCATTATCTAGGTACCAAATAGGCTTCTGAGATCACAGTGCACAAGTTAAGGAAATGGTCAGTTTTGTTTTGAAACCCACCTTTGTTGGGTGGGTGTTTTAGATCTAGAAGGTGTTCTAGATCTGAAGGGTCCTCTTGTAGAGGATATTTGTGATCGCTCAAAAGAAGAAGAGGTCTGAACAGCTTTTGCTTTCTTAGCCTGGATGGCTTCACCTCTTCGGAACCACTCTATATGGTTGTGATCTGATGTAGTGTGGACATTGCTTCCACAAGTTTCACAACATTTAGTAATAGAGTTTGGGTTTCTTGGCTTAATACCTCTTCTGAGTGAGATGATACAATTATGTCCATGAGTGTCATGGTCATAACTTCCACAAATATTACAAACAGGGTAATAGTGGCAGTCATCTGAGTGATGATTGCCCATACCACAATGAATGCATAGTGGTAAAGGCATATTTCGCCTGGAATGAGATGCTTCAGTTTAGTGAGCATCAGCACTTGTTTTGGCTAGCATATACTGAGTGTGTTCACATATGTGATGATCAGTCCTTTCACATTTAGTAAAATAAATCACTCTTAGGCAAGTTTCAGTGAGATGGTTGTTTAGACCATATAAATCACAAGCCTTTTTAAATTGTGTCTTGTACTTGAAATGAGGAGAATCTGAAGGTTCATCTCTGAATCGTGTTGGTGTTTGCTGTTGCCTGAGTTGCAATTTAAGATCATTGATCTCTTGCATAACAAGAGACATTCTCTCATCTTCATCAGATCTAGCATTCTTTAGTTTATTTGTTGAAACTAAAGAGGTAGTTCCCAAATATGAACCTTCAGTAGGAGCTGAAGAGTTTTTTGAAGTGTCAATTTTGACATGTTTGGAAGAACTACCTTTGTGTGTGGTGTGTGACTTGATGATAGACTGGATAGTATTGGGTCCAGTAGAGGGTTCAGCACCAGCCAGCTTCTCCAAAGGAGGAAATGGGGTACTTACTTCATTCTCCATATCATCATCTAAGTCATCCTTAGTAACTGAGGACTCAACTGGTGCTGAAGTGTCAACACTTGCTTGAAACTCAGGAAGAAGGATTCGTCCAGTGTCATGATTGGGTAAATTCTCTTCACCTGACCTTTCAATGTCAAGGATCGAGCTACCATCCTCATTTGAGGCTTTGACAAAGACAATAGATTTGGTGCTGGAGGATCCTTCAACACCAAGCATTTTCCTCTTTTGAGCAAGTATTTGTTCACTTATGCGTTGATTTACCCTATTAGAGTTTCTAAGCCAAGATTTAACAATATCTTTTTCTTCTTTTAGTTCCACTCTAAGGGAGTTATTTTCCTCCAAAATTTCTTTGTTCAATTGTTGAAAGGTAAGAATATCAAGTTTAGCTTCGCTCTATTTGCTTACTTTCAAAATCTTCAAGTTTTAGAACCAGTTTATGAAATTTTTCAAGCAAATTGTTTCTTTGCTCTTCAACAAACTTTAGATCAATGCACAAGTAATAAAAGACAAATTTAATTTCATCTTTATCTTCTAATTCAAGAAGAGTTTGTACCTTTTTTATTGTGACATTGACCCATTCACCATTTCTGGCACTTTCTCTGGTCACAACATTTGAATTAGTCCCTTCATCATCAGCAAGTGCCATCACCACTTTCACATTAACCATTTCATCATCATTTGAAGAAACATCTTCTTCATCCCATTCATAGGCTTCAGTAACAAGTCCTTTGTTCTTGTCTTACTTGGGAGTCTTGGATGAGGAGCTTTCAGTACTCATTAAGGCCAATCTTGCCTTGATTTCTATGTATTTGGCCTCAAAGTCTTTTGTTGGTCTGAGTTCAACCCTGTTTTGCTGAAATGAAGTAGAAGCAATTTGTTTTGGTTGAAATGATGATTGACCAGATGTTCTTGATTGAGCTGGTGAGGAATATAAAAGGAGAGATGTTTTATAAAAATCCCTAGCATAGTGACCAATCTTCTCACATTTGTAGCATTCAGTGTCAACCGAAGCTTTTGTGGAGCTGGAGAACTTGCCTTATTTCTTAAAGAACCTTCTAGACTTGGCCAGAAGTGTCCTTTCATGAAATTCCTCTTTGAGGTCATTCAGATATTCCTCACTAGATCTAGTGTCTTCCTCATCATCAGGACTATCTTGGTGGTCTTGATTGACAACTTCACTGAAGAAAGTTGTGGACAAGCGTGTAGCAATGGTTAATGCTTTACTCTTGCTTGAGCCTTCATAAATCCTATCAACTAGGTTTTCTTCATATTTAAGTTTCCCAAAAAGAGAGGCTAGATCACAATCTTTGATGTGATTAGCATTTCTCAAGCTTTGGCAGAAACTGAGCCACTTCTATGGAAATGCATTAACAAAAAGTGTGCTGATTTCAAGTTTTGAAAGCTCAACACCATCATTCACAAGTTCATTCATTAGTGCTTTGTATCTGGTGAATGACTGTGTGAGGGTTTCCCCTTCTTTGTGCTTGAAGGTGTTGTATTGAAGCTTTAAATCTATGATTCTAGTTTCTTCTACATTAGAGTGTCCCTCATGGTAAAGAATAAGGTCCTCCCATGTAGCTTTGGCTATTTTGCAATTTACAACAGAATTCATTTGGTCATCTGGGAGCACAGCCATGATGAGACTTTTGAGACGCTGATCTAGGTTAGCAAATTTTCTCTCATCAGCAGTCCATCGTGCTTCAGGTTTTTTATTGTCCCAAACCATGGGAACAAAAGGACCATTTTTAATGATTTCACATGTGAATAAGAAACCTCTTCTTCCAATTTGTAAAATTGGCTACCTCTAGTACAGGAGATGCATTGAGTTGGCCACCCCTATATTCTAGGGTTTGTGGTATAACTTGAGCCATTTTTGGATCTTGATTTGAAAACATTTAAATGAGCAGTTTAATAAAATAAGAGTTTAGCTAATCAAACTGCTTTGATACCACTTGTTGGTCCCTTGTAATTCGTTATTACTTATTATCTTAAGTAATAACTCTTTACTTCGACTCAAGTGTGTTGTTTTAACAATAGATAAGAAATATGAAAGATTAAAACAACAATACCAATATACTTTTCAACGTATAGACTTTAATTAAAATCAAATAAAGAGTCTATAACCCACTTTGTTGGTGTAATAACAAAGTGGTTGAAGGACAATGGGTTTTGATCTCTTCTACTTAAACGTCTAACCAAAGTTAAAGTCTAAGCTCCAATCTAAACGTTCATATGCATCTTGGATATATGGTTTAGTTGGTATCGAGAGAGAAAGGTTTTCCAGAGTTTAAGCTCTTGTATTGGTTAACCCTTTCTCTCCTAATGTACACTCCTTATATAGGCAGTGTAAATTAGGGTTTTCATTTTACATGTTTCAATGCATGGGTTTAGCCAGTGGGGGGTTGATGCCCATGCTGGATAAACAGTACAAAGTACATATTAAACTATTCTAGAAAAGATAAAGGTTGTACTTATATCTAAGTATACAAGCAACCTACTTTGACTTAAAGTTATCTTTTCCCGCCTAATGTAAACCATCAGAATACTGAAGAGTCTTCAGCATCCTAGAGGAGATCGACATCATTCAGTTTGGTATTGTCAAACCAAACTGAACTGAAAGCCCTTCTTCAGTCCTTGTTCTTCAGCAACTAGACCGCCTATCATTTGAAGCGAAGACTCCTTTGTCTTCTAAGTTCACTGGAAGGGGAGTGCTGAACTTTCTTCAGCTATATAGTCTTCAGTAGGAACTTTGTTCCTCTTGTCATCCCTCAGCAGACTGGCCTTACTGCTGAGCATGAAACACTTAGGAGGATTTTATATTCAAATCCTAGGGTTACTTCAGGGTCAGTAAATACTGACCCAACAAAGGGAAACTAGGTACTTAATTGCTTCGCACCACCTCATCCCTCCCGTTCACTTGTGAGTATTTGAGATTGAAGGCTAATCGAGGGTTTTGCCGCCCAAAGTATTATTATGTATCATATATATTTGCTTGGTTTCTTTGTGATTAAACCCTCTTGAACAATTTGGTTTTCACCAAAGTTCTAAAGTCAATCGAAGGCGTTCACTCCACGTGATCGTTTTCATTCCATTGAGGCTTCTTTGATCAAGAGTTTGATTCGAGGAGAGATTTGGTAGATTGTTGTCTACGAATACACACAAAATCCAAAAAAATTAAAAACAATAAAAAACACAAAAAAATTGAAAATCAACAAAACACCGAAAAGAATCTTCTTTGCTCACCTCTACGTTCTACGTCACGTTTATGAAAACTCGTAATCAAGCAAAACGGGTTCGCAAACGTCGTCAAAACCAAGGACCTTTGATTGAAGAAGAAACTCAAATTTTCGAACCCGTTGTAGAACCAATAGTCACTATGGCTAATCATACTATGATGGAGTTGCTTCAAGCACCCACCAAGGGTTTTGGAGAAGCTATTGTGATTCCCGCCATCCTTGCGGAGAATTGGCGAGATTAAGACGGGTTTAATGTCGATGCTACAAGCAAAAACGTTTCGAGGTCATGAAAAAGACAACTCGCATTATCACATACGGAACTTCAGTCGTCTCACCGCAATGAGCAAGTTTAAGGATGTTCCACATGACGCCGTTAAGATGATGTTGTTTCCATACTCGTTAGATGGACCCAAAAACATTTGGCTTGAGAAAGAACCACCAAATTCGATTTTGACATGGGGTGATCTCATCTCTAAGTTTGTGAACCAATTTTTTCCACCATCTAAGACAACACATTTGAAAAATGAGATTTCAAGGTTTACACAACGTAATAATGAAAGTTTTTCAATGGCATGGGAACGATTTAAGGAAATGTTACATGAATGTCCTCACCATGATTTTTCGGAATTGCATCGAATTGATACTTTTTACAATGGGCTTAACGATCATGAACGAGATTATTTGAATGTCGCCGCGGGTGGTAATTTTTGGTGCAAAACGACCGATGAAGCTTTAAAGATTATCGAGAATAGATCTAAGGTTTATAACCCTCGTAACATACCGAGTGTTGACAATATGGGTTCATCGTCATCGTCATCGTCTCGTAACATGAATTCCTTACATGATGAAGAAAATGAGCAAAATAGGTTTTTCGATAGATTTTCGACGCTTATGACACATTGGAAAGCACAAGATGCTTTGAATTCCGCATCGGTTAAAGCGGTTGAAAAGAGTTGTATATGTTGTGGTGGAGCTCATGATTTTTCCGAGTGCATTACCGCCGGTGGTAACACTTCGAGTGCTTACGTAGAAACGGGAACTTACCACCAAAACGGCCAAGGTTCCCACCCAAATCAAGCTCCCCAAAATCAAAATGTTAACAACTATCGAAACAAAAATTAAAATGGTGGTTATCAAGGCAATCAATGTAACTAAAACAAGGGTAATTACCAAAGTGGGAATGGGCAAGTTCAAAATCAAAACCAAAACCGTGATTTTCAAAACACTACACAAGGTTTTCAAAATGCTCACACTAAAAATCTTAATGGAGAATATTTGGATTATGCAAAAGAAAACGATGCTAAGTTTGATAACATTCAACATGAGATGATTAACTTAAGATCCGAGTTGAAAAACGAGCTTAAAAATGAACTTGCTATTGAATTGAAAACCCATGCTAATAAAATTGAAGGAAACGTTCAACGTCTTCAACAAAATCAAGAAAAGATGGAACAAGGTCAACATGAGATTAAGCAAGAGTTGTTAAAAGCGGATATAAGGCAATCAAAATTTGAAGATAGAATGGATAAAATGTTTGAAGCAATCATGTGTAAACCCTCTTCCTCGGGTGGTCTTCCTAGTGATACCATTGCAAACCCGAAAGGGAGAAATGAAGGTTATTACTACACGTAGTGGTAAAACTTTCAAGGAACCAATCTCTCGTCCTAGTACTTCTACGGAGAAGGAAATCGAGAAAGAACCCGAGGTGATGGTCAAAAAGGAGCATATCACAAGCCCACAAAGTACCGCTCATGCCACACCTACAGTTGAACCAATACCAATTGTGGAACCCAAGATTCCAAGGCCGATGCCTATGCCCCAACCCACACCACCCTTACCTTACCCATCGAGACGAAACAAAGAGAAATTGCAAGAACGTAACATTCAAAAAATTTAGATTTTTATAAAAACGTTTCAACAAGTGTATTTTAATGTGAGTTTAGCCGACGCGTTGTTATATATGCCCCATTTAGCTTCCACTTTTAAAGGTATGATGAATGATAAGGAGAAGCTTTCAAAGCTATCTAATTGTTCTTCGGTTTATCTTAATCGAATACCGGAAAAATTTGGTGACCTCGGGAAGTTTCTCATTCCTTGTGATATATAAGATATGAAAGAATGCCTCGCCTTGGCCGATCTTGGCGCGAGCATTAATTTGATGCCATTTTCCATTTGGAAATCGCAATCGCTTCCGGCTCTTACTCTGTCGAACATGTCTATCGAGATGGCCGATCATTCTACGATTTTAGCATGTGGATTAGCCGAGGATGTTTTCGTGAAAGTGGGTAAGTTCTACTATCCCGTTGATTTTATAGTAGTTGACATCCCGACAGATCCTCAAGTTCCTCTAATTTTAGGTCGTCCATTTTTAGACACCTCGAGATCGCTTATCGATATTCATGCAAGAACTATTACTTTGAGATTCAACGAAGAGGAACTTGTTATAAACGCTACTCAAAACTCGACACCTTCTCATGTTTATGAAATCGCTACCATCAACCATATTGACTTAGTCGATGTGGTTTGCGATGAGTTTTCACAAGAAATGTTAGGTTTTTCTGATAGTTCATCAAGTGGCAATCCCACTATTTTGGATCCGATTCTTGCTAATTCTACACCAAATCTCACTCCATTCCAAGGAGGCGATTTTATTTCAAATGAAATCGACAATGAAGATGAGGTGATTATTGGTAATGATACTCTCATTCCACCAATTCTTCCGCCGATGGAAGTTATGAGTGTTGAACAAAAATCTTCAATCGAGGAACCGCCAATCCTTGAATTGAAAGATCTTCCATCTCACCTCGAATACGCATTCTTGGAAGGTGATGACAAGTTTCTGGTTATTATTGCGAAAGATCATTCCAATGATGAAAAGCCACACTTGTAAAAATTCTTAAAGCTCATAAAGGGGAAATTTCGTGGAAAATTTCCGACATTAAGGGTATTGACCCAAAATTTTGTGCTCACAAGATTTTAATGGAGGAGGACTATAAACCCGCAATTGAAAGTCAAAGAATGGTAAACCCCAAAATTCACGATGTCATCAAAAAGGTAGTCTTAAAACTTCTTGACGCGGGAATGATTTATCCTATCTCTGATAGCCCATGAGTGATCCCAATCCATTGTGTACCTAAAAAGGGAGGAGTGTCCGTTGTGCCCAATGAAAATAGAGTTAATTCCCACTCGTCTTGTGACCAGTTGGAGGGTGTGTATTGACTACCGAAAGTTAAATGACGCCACTCGTAAAGACCACTTTCCCTTTCCCTTCATGGATCAAATGTTGGAGCGACTTGCGGGAAATGACTTCTATTGCTTTTTTGATGGTTTTTTCGGTTACTTTCAAATCCTTATCGACTCTCGTGATCAAGAGAAAACTACGTTTACGTGTCCTTGTGGAACGTTTTCTTATCGTAGAATGCCTTTCGGACTTTGCAATGCACCGGGAACGTTTCAACGGTGTATGATGGCTATTTTTCATGATATGATTGAGACGTCGATGGAAGTATTCATGGATGACTTTTCGGTGTTTGGAGATTCGTTCACGTCGTGTTTATCTAATCTCGAGAAAATGTTAAAACGTTGTGAGGAAACCAACCTTTTGCTTAATTGGGAAAAATGTCATTTTATGTGTAAACAAGGAATCGTCTTAGGGCACAAGGTCTCGAAAGCGGGGATTGAGGTCGATAAAGCTAAAACAGACGTCATCACCAAGTTACCTCATCTCAAAACCATCAAGGGAGTTAGGAGTTTCTTAGGCCACACGGGCTTTTATCGTTGTTTCATCAAAGACTTTTCAAAAATCACTCGACCTATGACACACCTTCTCGAGAAGGATGCTCCTTTTAACTTTAATGAGGATTGTGTTAGAGATTTCGAAACTCTTTAAAGGAAACTTACCGAAGCTCCCATTCTTGTTGCTCCTAATTGGGAATCACCCTTTAAAATCATGTGCGATGCAAGTGATTATGCAATTGGGGCCATCTTAGGGAAACGATATGAAAAGCACTTCCGTCCTATCCAGTATGCTAGCAAGACAATGACTGACGCTCAACTTAAGTACACGACAACGGAAAAGGAATTCCTTGCCGTGGTTTATGCTTTTGAGAAATTCCGGCCTTATCTCGTCTTGACGAAAAGCATCGTGTATACGGACCATTCTGCTATCAACTACCTCTTAGCTAAACAAGATGGTAAGCCGAGATTGCTTCGTTGGATGCTCCTCCAACAAGAATTTGATGTCACCGTACTTGACAAAAAAGGAGTCGAGAATCTAGCGACCGATCATCTCTCTCGTTTAGAAGATCCTCAAAAGATGTTTTGGAGAAAAAGGAAATCACCGAAACATTTCCTCTTGAGACTCTCGGTGTAGTGAATTCTAAGGACAACACCCAATGGTTTGTCGACATTGCAAATTACCATGCGGGGAACTTCATAATCAAGGGTATGACGACACAACAAAAGAGAAAATTCTTTTGTGACGTCAAGTTCTATTTTTGGGACGACCCTTATCTCTTTCGGGTTTGTGCGGATCAACTCGTTCGACGTTGTATCTTTGGTACCGAAGCTTTTAACATCCTTAGAGCTTGTCACGAGGGACCCACGGGTGGTCACCACGGTGCTAATTTCACGGCTTAGAAAGTGTTCGATGTCGGATTCTTTTGGCCTACGATCTATCGTGATGCACACGCTGTTACAACCCCCAATATTCATACATTAGTTCAGCGGAAGAGTCGTTGGTGTTACGGGATAGCACATTACTCAAATCATAGACAACGCTTAAAAATCGCGTCGTTTAATAATAAAGCATTTTCCA
This sequence comes from Glebionis coronaria, assembly GCA_025667525.1. Lineage (NCBI taxonomy): Eukaryota > Viridiplantae > Streptophyta > Magnoliopsida > Asterales > Asteraceae > Glebionis > Glebionis coronaria. Next base: position 272,803,529 of record CM046875.1, on the reverse strand, counting down.
TTAATTAATATCAAATTACATAGGTCCTCAGGTCATAGTATGTCATAAAATTTACAAAACATTTGAATGGAAATTTTATTTAAATGCGGGCCATAAATTCTTGTCGTCTTTCCGAGAATTAATTTCAAGTACCTGAGATAAAACATGATAAAAAGTCAGCGAAACGCCGAGTGAATTCATAGAGTTTAATAAAAACCATTAATATATATATATATATATATATATATATATATATATATATATATATATATATATATATATATATATATATATATATATATATATATATATATATATATATATATATATATATATATATATATATATATATATATATATATATATATATATATATATATATATATATATATATATATATATATATATATATATATATATATATATATATATATATATATATATATATATATATATATATATATCACCGGTATATAATCATTACCGAAATCATTTTGTACAATTCTTTGTCGTACGCTATAAAATAGGCCAAAAACATCTTATACGAATCTTTGTCGTAAATCATAATATAGGCTTTTTTCTTCAAAACCATTATACGAACCATTGTCGTAAAAACATCATACAATACGTTTCATGACGTTGTATAGAGTTTATTAAAAAAAACGTCATATGAAAATGGTTATGTAAAACCAAAACACGAACATTATATCAGTAATAAGACCCCGTATCGCTAGTCAGGCAATATATTATAATTCAATTCGTACATCAGTATTTTTATTATTGGATTATTATTAGCCGCATGACATTGTTACCTTTATATAACATATATCGAGTAGCTAACCCGTATTTCCTTTGCCCATCTAAAACAGCGTGTCGTCATAATAATCACACTTATATAAATATTCTCATACATAAATTCGCTTACCACTCAATGTGGCACGACGGGGATCAACCGTCACGGCGCGAACTGGGGTAATCTTCCCCAAATAGTACTATTATATGCATAAGCGTCTACCAAATCCCGGTAGTTCACAATTCATGCTAATGGGACTTTTAGTGACATAACCGAACTAATAATATTCCATTTCATTCATTCATCGGGTCATATAATCATTTGGGTCCATATCAATAAGCATACAATCGGGACAACTGGTGTCCTATTTTTATTAAAACTAGCATGTTATCTCCCTCGTGGGTTTATAAAACATTTCATAAAACATTTAAAAGAGTGCGAGGCTATAAGCTCACATTGGTGTGGGAAGGCGGGTTATCGGCAATTAGGATGTATAGTATTTGCCTCGATCACAGGAAACCTAGACAAATAATACTCGGTCTTAGGCTATGCCCAACAACTTTATAAAAAGTTGTTATGTATATGTAAGGATTTCATAAATATGATGATGTTCAAGTGGGATTTTATCTCTTCATACAACATTATAGTTGTTATGTGTTAGTTAATTTAGACTAGTTATACTAGTTTCAACCCGATTACATATTAAGGCCCAATAAGCCAATTAAGAGTTCAATTCATTAATTAGCCCATTTATACTTTTAATACCAGGACTATACTCCTATGTTGGGCCCAAGTGAGTTAAGCCCATGAGTAAGTCCATTAGTGTTAAGCCAAACTAGTTGGGCTAGTGGTCTAATAAGGCTACTGTGGCCCATTATGGTCCATAAGTTATAAAGCTCGGGTTTTATTGGTTTTTACTTTTCAAATGTGTTTACATATCAGTATATGAGTTATAAAAATGTTACATTAGACGGGTCCGACCGTCTAAGTTTAATTTGGCGAAAACGTTAATCTTTTCGGTTTTAGCCGAAAAAGTAAAACATATATATAGTTCTATAACTTTAGAACACATTTTAGTTTTACTTTTATAAAATGCCATGTTTATTTATTATAGTATACAACTCATTTTATAATAGTTATTACTAGTTAGTGGCTTTTATATGTATATTTTATAATAATATTTATTTGAGTGCTCTTATTATGCTATATAGTTTATTTACAAATCTGATTATTAATCTCCATTCCACCATTTTTGCCATATCTTAAGTTTTACAAGGAGATAAAAGCTCAAATTTGAACAACATAAACTACATGATGTGTGCTACAAATAATTATCGTATAGCCACTGCTCAATCGTCCTCTAAGTATTTCTAATAATTTGTCCAAAAAAGACTATACAGATTTGTACCTCAATAGTATTTTGATCATATCTTGCTCATTTTAATGATTCCATTGAGTGGCCAATTCACCACATATGTAAAAATCATATATCTAACTGTATATTTAATAATCCAAGCTATTTTACCAAGTGATCATATTGATACTTACTATTTTATACAGCCTATGAATCTAACCAAGATTTTAACATTTTTACTTGTTGATTTTAGTCCTTTTTTTAACGAAATCTATTAACACAAAATCCCCATATAATAATTTGATCATCATTCATCATCATATACATATACATCTAAGAAGAAAATACATGATTACTTTTACAAAATAACAAGATGATAGGAAGAAACAATCTCTATACCACCAAAGTGATGAAAAGGTTGAGATTTTGGATGAACATGGCTTGGTTCTTGTCACCAAATCTTTAATCTTGGCAAATAAACTTTTGAGTTCTTAAAATGGGTGAACACTTTCATGGAAATCAGCCCTAAACCTCCTTGGAAACTCCTTTTCACATGTTATAATCACCTCCAATCTTTATCTTTTTAAGTGGTGATCAACATATGTTGATTATAGATAAAGTTTGAGGTTAAAAATTGATGAATATGGTGATTTGTGGTGGTGTTTGGACGAAAATTGAGAGAGAGAGGAGAAGAGATTGAAAACTTCTTGTTTTGCATGTATGAGAAAGTGTGTGAGAGAAAGCTAGTGGTTTTTGGTGGTTTAGTGGTTTGCAAAATACAAGTATAAGACAAGTGTCCTAAGACTTGTATAAACTTGACACCAAAATGGTGTTGTGGCTTGTCTTGGCCATGTTATTTAGTGGGGGCGGGACAAGTGTCCCACTTGTCTCATCTCCACTAATTTACGGGTACTCCTCGATTTTAGTTTCCTCGATTTACGTGCCCTCGGCTCGATTTACGAAAAAAGTTTTTATAAATTATGAAACTACGGCACAAAACAATTCTAATAAAAATTGTCTCATAAAAAACGGAGCACAAAAGCGTAAATACAAAAACCTAGGGTTTCCGGTTTAATCGTAAAAGAGGCTAAATTATACACGTAAGTCCTAATTTATTCTCGTAAATTTGAAATAATGAACCAACACAAATTAAAATTTCCAAAATAATATTCGAGAATAAATTTATTATCTGAAATGTCGGACTGTTACAAAAATGGAGTATGTAAACATAAACACGTAACGTAGAGTTCTCCGGTTTAAACGTAGTCGATGCTACTTTAAGACGTAAACCCTAATTTCTTCCCGAAGTGACTGAGTTCATAATTTAATAATAAAATATTGATTTTTAAATAATACTTGAGAATAATATAAGAACCTCAAATTGACGGATTGTCACAGCAGTTACCGCTAAAGAGGATCTTTGTTCTCCACATTCGGTCTTTTCTCTCAAGTGTAATTCATTACAATACGCGAGTTTCATCAACATAACAATGGGAATACGATCGTGCTTAAGTTGAATCACTTTCTCTCTCCATGATGTCCACGGGTTTTTGAGGAAATGCAACTTTTTGCCGACCCAAACATCATTAAGAAGTAATCAGAATTTCACTTGATAGACATTTTATCAAGTTCGTTATACGAAACATAATTCATGCAGCCTTTGAAGTCCTAGGGTAGATCTAGCTTATATGCCACTCAGACCAAATCTTTACATTATCTCAATGGTCCCATACAACAGGGACTTAGATTCCCACGATCTTTTAGATCATACATTCATCTTTCCATGATGATAAATTCTTGGCATAGCTTTGCTACCCATCCTGCACTTCAAGATCTACATTTCATATTCACATAACCTCCTGCCCACTACTAGCAGTCAATAATCAGATCCTAATTTCCACAATCATTTTAGGTCTCGCGGGTCGGGTATCTTCATCCCAACTCCCACCTACAGGTGTTCTTTAACTTTTCTTTATATAGATCCTCACAAGATTCGTTCTCGATCCTAATGCGATAATTATCAATGATAATCTCTCCAAAGGAAAACGATTATCCTGTTCATTACCAAAGGTCAATTATTCAATCATAAAACAAGACTTCTAGTGTTTGTATCGTTACTTTACCTTGTCCCTTCGATTGGGGTGGTAAGAAGTACTCATATCAAGATTCGTTCCTAATGACTTCTGAAGGAATCTCCAGAAATTCTATGTGAAGCGAGGATCTTGATAGAGATGATCAATACAGGCACACCATGCTTACACAACTCCTTCAAATACAAAAGAGTCAATTTATTCATCGAGAACCTATCGGGAATGATATTAGCAGATTTGGTCGGTCTGTCGACGATGACCCAAATCGAATGAAATTCAGATGATTACCTTGGAAGATTTGTTATAAAATCCATGGTGGTTCTATCTCACTTCCAAACAAGAATTATAAGCTGTAGAAGCAATCCTTATGGATTTTGGTGTTCAGCCCTGACCTTTGCAAGAGTTAGATGTTTACTAACGAATGAGGCGATGTTTGCCTTCATAATTGGCCATCAGTACAACTTCTTCAGATAAAGATACATTTTATCAGAAATGGCATGAATAGAATACTTAAACTTATGATATTCCAACATGACTAAATCTCGAAATCCTACATATTTAGGCAACCACAAGCGGCCTTTTAAACATTTAACACCATCGGCTCTCATTTCTAATGGTTTTTATTAGCCGCAAAACTCTTTATTATTTATATTATCCTTTTTACAAGCGTCGGCTGTTTTTAAATTGCTCGGCAATTTATTGTGTATGATCAATACTAAGGAACACATCTTAATTGGTTCTCTATTCTTTCTACATAATGCGTCAGCAACTACATTCACCTTCCCCGATAAACTAAATATCATGACCATAATCACTCAGAAATTCTTTCTTCATATTTTCTAAGTTTTAGTTTCGTCTCAACTATTATCTTTATTAGTTTTTCTCAATCCGACGTTTAAAGCGTCGATAAATATCACAAGTCATTAAATAATAAATATTTATTTTTTATGAAACGTAACCGTAAAATTTTTAAAATTTCTCAGTTCGTCCAATTATAGAAAATTGTTCAAAATAAATTTGAATTTAATTAACAAGATTTTTGTTGATCTATCGAGAACAATTTAATAAGATTTGTAAATGTTCGAAAAATCTTTGTTTATACTTTGGTAAAAATTCTCTTAGTTGAAGAGCAAAAATTGTCATTCCAAATTCCAAGTCATGGTTTAAATGGTTTCCTCAATCCCTCTTAGGTTGTCTTGAGGTATACACAAACATCTACTCTTAAGGGAGTTTAGTTAAATGATCTGGGTATAAGGGAATAATTCCTTAAAAATCCTTCGATAAATAACTGTCAAAACCTCTTCGCACTTCCTTTTTGGTATAACCTAAAGCCTTAATGGCTCCGATCTTTGAAGAGTCAACATAGATTCCACTACCATGTATCACATGGTCAAATAATGTAAAGGATCAAATATTTAAATCACATGATAAATACTCAGGGTAGTCTACAGATGCTGTTGAATCCAAGATCGTTAGACTCAAACAGTCGAACCGTTTTTCCTAGAGTAATCATCATTCATATGATTTAACATAGCCGAATAGAACAATAATTAGAACAAGATGTCTAACAAAGACGAATTCTTCCCGAAGGGTTCGTATTATTGATTAACACAAACCGCTCTAGGTGTGTGTACATTCAATCCCACACTTAAAGATCAAAGCAACAGTAGATTACATTGTAGTAGTGAGTGAATGAATAAATCCTACGGCTTACGCACACGATTTATCAAATTCATGAATGCCACACGTGCGTTGGTCAATCCAAACGGTATCACATGAAACTCATAATGTTCATTACAAGTTCTGGATGTAGTGATTGGAATAAAAAATCTCCTTTGCGGACGCGAATTTGATAATAATAACCAGACCGTAGATCAAATTTTTGGAACATACGCTATAACCTTGTAAATGATCGAACAAATCTTTCATCTTGGGTAATGGATATAAATTTTGATCGTCAATTTACTCAGTTCACGGTAATCAACAAATATAAGGAATGATAACACCATATCTCTTCATGATGACGAGCTCGGTAGAATAAAAGCTTTCTTAGACAACTCTCTCAGGTGTACGGTAATTCTTTTGATTCAGATGGTGCTGATGTACAGTGCACATGGTACATATAAAACACCGAGAATATAATAAATTCCAAATTCAACTTGCCTTATTGGCAGAAGTCTAGGTAATTTATCAGGAAGTACCTCAGAAATTCTCAGATGACAGGAACATCTTTTAATAGATTTACTTTAAGTTCTTTCTAGATTACAAGATCTATGACTAGTTCACAACCATTTATTGTATAATTCCAAGCCTAAATGTAGGATACGATCATCCATCGGGAATTATTTAGATCACCCTTTATAATCAACATCTTATCTTTTAGGGGAATTCTACTCGAGTTCCCATCAATTAAAACAATGACATCATGTCATAATCAACCAACCCATTCTAATGGCACTACCAACTTTCTAGTTTTATTACCGTTGATAAGATGATAACTTCTCAAAAGGCTAAGAATAAATCGTAATCCTTCATAAATTCAAGGATATTTGGAGACATAGCTAACATTAAAAGAGTAAGGTCAACGTATAATTTACGTGTGAGAGTTTCAAATCGGATACAGACAAAAACATTAACGAATATGAGTATATCTCATGTTTTCATGAATTTAGTACGCATTTGAAAGCACCTCGGACCGTCACCCATGTCATTCAAATGGAGCATAATCAAAAGAAATGATACGAACGTCGATACACCCAGTCGGGTATCAATACTCGGTAATTATATAATTTTCCAAAGAATCTCACAATGAGAGAATTGGACAAGAAAGGGGTGTCAATTGTCAAATAAGACAATATCCACAAATGAGTAAATTCGATTCAGAAGAATAAATGGTACGGGCACATATGTAGGTGTCCCTAACAATATGTCCCTATTTTGCACTTCTTATAGATCTCATAAAAAAAATTTAATCCTTAACAATTACAAGGAAAAATGTAATGTTTATTAACAGTTTCGTGGTGACTACTAATCAGCCTTGCATGGTCCTTTCCAAATTCTACGTAGGCGCGCAACTATATACAATTTTAGGATTAAAGATGCAAATACTCAGTTCGTCATAATTTTGTCATCACGTTTAAAATAAAAATACTTTCATGCTTAATTCTGGAATAAGAATCAAAATGAATTTACAGAGATGTTATTCGTTATAGAATTAATTATGTTTTCCAAGGTTTTTCATAAACAACTTTATTTCGATAACAATTACTTATAAGTCTCACTTTGAATAATCCTTATGGTGATGAAAATTCAATTTTTCTCAAGGGACAATATTTTAACTTTTAAAAACAATGAGTGATCTGCAAAAGAGTGATGAAGAGTTGTTAACCAAGAACTAACTACAATATGATAGGAAATGAGCTTAGCTAATTAATCATGAGTTTCATGACCTCGATGCCACTAAGGAATACAAAGAGAATAATCCACAACGTAACTCAAATCGAGATGAGTACTTGTTCGATGGTTGCATCACTAATGCAAACATTAGGAAGAAGCAAGAAAAGATAGATAACATCGATACATGTAAAATTTAGCAATCAAAAGTAGTCTTTTCATTAATCACAAACAAGTCAAAAATTGTACCATAACACATTACGTGTCGCCATGTCATACAATTCTAAGGACTCATCCTACCAACTGATGTCTCAGTTAAGTTAGGGATTTTAAAAGATACCACAGTGAATACTAATCTACAAGAGTCATTAGGTGTCCCACATGTCCCGGAAGATCCATCGGTCCCGATTTAGAAGAAGATTTCTTCAATTTATTTCTTAGACACTGGGCATCCTCGTCATTAGACAATGGCCTAGGAACAACTCTTAACACGAACCAATAATCATTTAAAACCTTATAATTCAATCACAGGACTCAACGACTTCCTCTTAACAATCTCATATTCCATACGAGTTTAATTTTACTTTATTAAAGTTTCAATCAACTTATACTCAATGCGACATCCTACCTCATTCTCCATTAATTTCAACCTTATTCTTAGACCTTAAAAGGGCAATAAAAGCTCGATATGAACAACACTTAATTCAATGCTATAGCTCTTACAACAATAGTTATCAAATGAGTCACTAGTATGAAATGACTCACACATTCAATTAGACTTCTCGGAAAGGTACTAGTGGCATGAGGCTTTTTGGTAATGGTTCCAATGACAGCCTCAAGTGCAACATTTACCTTTTCGATTTCAAATTTAAGAATTGGGTGACAGCGAATCAGATGACACCTTTCTAGGTGGTAAGGTTTTGTCAAACTCCACTCTATAAGGAAAGATCGTCATGACATTAATATCAGATTTAATCTCGCCAATTCTTCTTCAGGATCACAATCAACTAATATCAACATTTCTACGAATATCAACCATTTTGTTGGGATCTAAATATCCACAACTTGGTTTAGATCTGGAATAACTAGAATTCCTACATAAATAGATTCGATTAATTTGCTAGGGAAGTTAGGGTTCCTTGTGACAATCTACGTCGTATAAATATCTCGTATACGTATTGAAATAATCATCAAACAATCATGTAATCAAATTGCAAAATATATAATCCAAGTTATATATATATATATTAAAATAACACTTCTTAGAGTGGCCTTGTCGGTTACTCGGGAATTCTTCGGCACCGTTATAGTCAAAAGACTTTTAAACATTTTATTCAAAATATTTATTGAAAAATATTTATGGTTTATGAGATTTTGAAATGTTTTATTTAAAACCTTGGTTTTAAAAATCTTTCGTTCTCTATAACGAGAGCTCTGGTACCAAACTGTAACACCCCCAAATATTCATACTTTAGTTCAGCGGAAGAGTCGTTGGTGTTACGGGATAGCACATTACTCAAATCATAGACAACGCTTAAAAATCGCGTCGTTTAATAATAAAGCATTTTTCATTCATGAATATCAAATTACATAGGTCCTTAGGTCATAGTATGTCATAAAAATTTACAAAACATTTGAATGGAAATTTTATTTGAATGCGGGCCATAAATTCTTGTCGTCTTTCCGAGAATAACCTTCAAGTACCTGAGATAAAACATGATAAAAAGTCAGTGAAACGCCGAGAATTCATAGAGTTACATAAAAACCATTAATATATATATATATATATATATATATATATATATATATATATATATATATATATATATATATATATATATATATATATATATATATATATATATATATATATATATATATATATATATATATATATATATATATATATATATATATATATATATATATATATATATATATATATATATATATATATCACCGATATTTAATCATTACCGAAAATCATTTTGTACAGTTCTTTGTCGTGTGCTATAAAATAGGCCAAAAACATTTTATACGAATCTTTGTCGTAAATCTTAATATAGGCTTTTTCCTTCAAAACCATTATACGAACCATTGTCGTATAAACATCATACAATACGTTTAATAACGTTGTATAGAGTTTAATAAAAATGTCATATGAAAATGGTTATGTAAAACCAAAACACGAACATAATATCAGTAATAAGACCCCGTATTACTAGTCAGGCAATATATTATATTTCAATTTGTACATCAGTATTTTCATTATTGGATTATTAATAGCCGCATGACATTGTTACCTATCTATAACATATATCGAGTAGCTAACCCGTAATTCCTTTGCCCATAAAAAACAGCGTGTCGTCACAATAATCACGCTTATATAAATCTTCTCATACATAAATTCGCTTACCACTCAATGTGGCACGACGGGGATCAACCGTCACGGCGCGAACTGGGGTGTGATGAGACTGTATTTATACATAGTCTCATCGTCCAAGTCGGGCTTAAAACGCTTAAAATATCGTCAAAATACCCATATATATGCCTATGTTTGTTCATTGTGTATTTTAGGTATGGATATCGTGAATTCACCAAAAGATCAAAGGAATCAAGCAAAAACGAACACGGGAAACGAAGCCGCACAAAGAACCAAGCCCGAAGAATGAATTTTGCAAAAATGCCCTTGAAGTTTGAAGATTATACAAGTTTGGTCCCTCAACTTTGGAAGAATGACACTTTATACCCCTCAATTATCCATTATTATGAGTGTGGGTCCCTAAAGTTTCATAATTATACATGATAAGCCCTTGAAAAGTGATTAAGTTACAAGCTTTATGCTTTGTTAACTAAAGGACCTAAACTGCAAATCCTAAAAGGACTAACTGTGTAATAACTGGAGGACTGAGATTGAAAAGCTATCAAAAAGTGGATTTAACGTGGGGGACCAAAGCTGCCAACTCCCCAAACTCACTTAACCTAACCCTCCATTAAACAGCCAACTCCCCGACATCCTTAATCCCTCACCCACTCACCACGCGCCACGTCACCAACCTTAAACCCCTCAACCAATCACCTCTCACCCCATACCCACGTCACATTTCCACTCACCCTCTCCTTTTAATAACTGATTAATTCAGTTATTCCCTCCTTAAACACCAATTTAAAAACACTAACCCCCTCACAAGGATTAAAACCTGCTTATTTAGCCCATAAACCCTAATTTCCCCTTTTTCACATAACCAAAAATTAAGCATCCAAAGCATCCAGATCCCTAATCAAAGGCATGAAAAACAAAACCCCACCTTAGAAACAAGACCACATGGTCTGTGGCCCCCACACGTGGCCTCCCCTGCAACATTGCTTGAACAAAAATAGCAAAATTGGCATCTTGCTAGTCCATCTACGGCTTGTACACATTTCTTGGTCCCAAAGGAATGCACCAACGCATCAGATCAATCCATAACAGCTATCTTCATCAGAATCATCACATGAGGACTTTGACCAATTTCAAAAGTTCAAGACCAAAAGGGCAAAGCTGGAAATTCGTGGATTAGGGTTTAGCAATTGTAATATTTTATTCAAAATTCTAGAATAGTCATAGACCTAGTATAAATACAAGTAGCATGTTACTTGTATTTGTTGTTCCAGATTTTTGTAATCATTTTTTCCAAGTGAATGAATATTTAAAGTATTCCTTTTATAAAACTTGCAAATAATCTGAGTTCCTTGTCTTTCAATTCCTAGTGTAAAACTTATTTCATATGCTATTTAGTTAAGTCACAAAAGTGTTGAGGATTTTTGAAGATTTTCAGAAGTTTATGAAGTGAAAGTGGAATACATTTCTGATTTTTTTTTCTAAATTAGTGTTTCAAAAATTGGTCAAAACGTTTTTCTTTTACTTGTACTTTCTAAAATCCACTATCACATTGAAGTGAAAGTGGATTTGTGTAGAGGATTTCAGGAAGTAGTATTTGGGTTTCATAATTTCAAGTTTTATACAAGGTTCTGTTTATTGCTTTGATAACCCTCACTGTTTGAATAAGCTATCCCAAGAGCCTTGACAAGCTTTTGGAATAGCTTTTCAGGCTTGAACTTGTCTCTTTGGTTTGTGTGGTGTTGTGCAGGTACCAAAAGGGAACAACAAGCTTTCCTTCCATCCATTTCCATTTTTTTTGGCTTGAAGATATTGGTTAAGGCTTTGGGTCACTTGTGATTCCACCAGCAAGCCCTCTCTACACCTCCTATAGCTCATAATAGCTCTCTTACCATTCATCTGGAAGGCAGTCAGCCAATGTAAGGCTTGAACCCCATGTGAACTAGTTTTGAGTTTTTTCTATGAGTATTGTGTGATTTGTGAGATTGACTGTTGTGTGATAGTACTAAGTGTTCCCTATTCTTATTTTATGATTATATGCATGTTAGAGTAACTTTAGATAAATTGGGAAGTAATTGAGTTGAATCTGTTTGTTATAAGCTTGTTTTTCATCAATTAAGGGGTGTTTGGGTCTGTTTCTTAAGTTAAGTAGTATTCAGTTTGTTGGTTTAAAAACGGCTTCAACACACTCAACAAGGTAATGTTAGGTTGTTCTGTTAGTTTAGTTTAAGTTTAGTGGGATTAATCAAGCAAGTGCATGCTCATTTTGGGTATATTTAGCTATAAATCAGTAACTCCCTTTTTCTGTTTGTTCTTGATGAAATCTGCTTACCAATTCTGTAACTCTGTTAGATAATAGGTCTATCTAAAGTTTAGTATAGGTTGAATGCTATTTGGATAGGTTGAGTGCAAAGTTTGGCTTGTTGAAACTCAGTCTAGTGCACTTTAGATCAGCAAAGACACCCACAGCCCCCCCATAGCTATTCAGTGACTGTAATTTGGGATTTTGTGTGTTGTTGTTGGTTTGAGCTTGTTTGTTATTTGCATATCTTGACTCCCCACAACCCAACTGGTTGTGGGGGTGCCATTGTATCCAGAAAATATCACCAAACAAGCAAGTTATCAAGCAAAAGGTGCTCAGACCCGTTTATTTTCACTAGCAGTGGGAACTCCTTTCCCACTGCCTTTGTGTTTGTTCCCACTGCCTTACTAAAAGACAGAATTAAGCTAAGTGTCACTATCACAATCTCATTTTTTTTGTCTTTAGTGAGGTTAAATAGGATTTAGACTTTAATTCTTTTTCCATTATTTTTCATTTTTAATTTCTGATTTTTCAGTTTGGTTTATTTTATTGTCACTGTTCATTTTCTATTTTTCTTATTTAATTGCATTTTTATTTAATTTTAAATAGGCTGTTTTTGGAATTTAGTGCAAAAAAGTTTATATTTTTCAGTTTTAAAATTTTCTTAGACTTAGATAATTAATTTAAGATTTTTGGTTTAAAAATTATTCACTGTTCACTTTTTAATTATTTTTTATAATTAAATTAGTTTAATTAGGGTTTAATTATAAAATAGTTTTGTCTTTTAGTGAAAATTTTTACATTTTTCAAACTTTTTCAATTTTCTACTGTTCATTAGGGTAATTTAAGATTTTTAAAATTGTTAGATTAATTTTGTCATTATTTAATTATTTTTTAGGATTATTTTAACTTAAAAATAGTTTTAAGTCATTTAAAAATAGAAAAATAGTTTTTAAAATTTACGAAAAATAGTTTTTAGTCTTTAAATAATATAAGTTAGTTATTAGTTCAATAAATTAATATTTTGGGCATTTTGTTAATTATATTTAATTTTTGGGCTTTAATTAGCATTAAAAATTGAATATTTAATTAATAAAAGGTTTTAAAATATATTTGTTGGATTTTTACTCTTATTTATATTATTTAAGACTTAGTTAATATTTTAATTAATTTTTAGGTTTAAATTTTAATTTCGTCACGTTTTACGTATTTACGTTCGCGTTTTACGTTAGTTCGTCGTAGTTTAAACGTAGTCGTAGCTCGTCTTTATTTTTTCTCTCTTGAAACCAAAAACGTCACTAATCCAAACATTGTTATTTTATTAATTGGCATACACAATATACACCTCCTTCGAGAACGAACTTGGAATTTATTCGTCTTCACGGTTTTCCTAAATCGTGTCGATTAATACTTGCCGCGGTTATTTGTTTTTCCTAAAACAAGTGACTAAAAACACAACTATCATTTGGCGCCGCTGCCGGGGAGGTGTTTGTGTGCCACTATTATTAGTATCGTGTTTGTGTGAGTAGTGCGTTTTAGCTTTTCATTTTTTGTAAAGCGTATATATCGTACATACTCATTTTTGTTATTTTTCCTTATTATATTATAGTATCCAAATAAATCGTGTTTAATTTTCCTAAGTTAAACACACATCAATCTTTTACTACATTGTAGATATATTGGTTTTCGTTTTTCTTGTGAATATATTATTACTATATTGTACTACGTAAGAACAATAAAGATACAAGTACTCCAAATACGTGAGAAATCACAACCTTGATTCGGGATTTCATCACTCGATCATTGTATTCGAATCCAAAGCAAAAGTTTAAAGGCAAAATAGATAAATACTTTCGTGAGGCTTAATTTCAATTAACACAAACTATAAGGTGGGTATAAGGCGGTTGTATTTCACGACCTAAAGGAAAAAGGCTCTTAAGTGCTTCGCGCCGCCTCGTTTCCTCCGCTTGCTTGTGCGTGTTTTGAGAAAGAGAGCTAATCGAGGGTTTGCAACCCAAGTATTATCTACGTATCATATATATTTGCTTGTGTTTTCAAGATTAAACCCTCTTGAACGTTTTGGTGTTCCACCAACGTTCTAAAGTCATCGAGAACGTTCACTCCACGTGATCGTTTTCATTCTTTGAGGCTCCTTTAATCGAGAAAGTCGATTCGAGGGGAGATTTGTAGATTTGTGTCTACGTAATACAACAAAAATCCAAAAAAAATTAAAAACCAATCAAAAACCAAAAAAAATTGAAAAAATCGAAAAGCCGCAAAAAGAATCTTCTTTGCTACCACCCATTCTACGCTTAGTGCATGCGCACTCGATCGAAGGATTATTCCAATTCTAGTGAAGCTTCGAATCGACGCAATCGTAATCGAAGGAATCGACGACGTAGACGAGAATTAGAAACCGACGTTCCTAATATCGTTGTTGAAGAAACCATAGAGGAGATGGCCGACAATCGTTCTATGATGGAATTGCTCCAAGCGCCCACCGAGGGTTATGGAGACGCGATCGTAATTCCCGCCATCGAGGCGGAGAATTTTGAGATCAAGAGCGGAATGCTTTCGTTGATCCAAGCTACGAAGTTTCGAGGTCGTGAAGCCGACAATCCTCACGACCATATTCGGAATTTTGATCGTCTTTTGGCCACGAGCAAGTTTAAGAACGTCGACACCGATGTCGTCAAGCTTATGCTTTTTCCGTACTCGCTCGATGGTGCCGCCAAGGATTGGTACGAGAAAGAGCCACCTAATTCCATTACTACGTGGAAGGATCTCGTTTCCAAGTTCGTTAATTATTTTTTCCCACCGTCTAAGACAACGTTTTTCAAGAATGAGATTACGAAATTTTAGCAAAAATCGAATGAATCTTTTAGAGACGCGTGGGATCGTTTTAAGGAATTGCTTAGGCAATGTCCTCACCATGGTTTTTCCGAGTTGCACCAAATCGATACGTTTTACAACGGTCTTAATTTTCACGAACAAGACTCGTTGAATTCCGCCGCAGGTGGCAACTTTTTGTGTAAGACTCCGAGAGAAGCTTTGATAATTATCGAGAACCGATCCAAGGTTTACCAACTCCGCAATGCACCGAGTGTTGCCAATGTCGCCAATGTTAGTAGTTCTAATCGCGACATTGAGAGAGTTGATGCAAAAGTCGACAAGCTTACGAATGTGTTCACGTCTTATCTCATTGAGATGCAAAAGAAAGACGCTCCCGCTACGGTGAAAGCGGTTGAGGTTTCGTGTACGTTTTGTGGTGGACCTCATAATTATTACGAGTGTGCGGCTACGGATGGCCAAACGTCAAATGTGAGTGCGTTAAACAACAATTTTTCTAATCAAAATCAAAATAACGCCGGTACATCACAACAAGGAAATTATAACCAAGGCAACAATTTTCAAAATCGAAACAATTTTCAAGGAAACAATCAACAAGGAAATTTTTCGAATCAAAATCAAGGAGGTTATAATCAAGGTCGTAATATAACTTGGCAAAATCGAGATAACAATCAAGGAAACAATTTTTCAAATGGTAATCAAGGAAATTTTCAAAGAAGTAATCAAAACCAAGGGAACTTTAATTCTAATCAAAATAGTTCGCCAAACGATTTTCAAAATTACATGAAAACGAATGAGGCTAATATGAGACGATTAGAGGGAGAAATTGGTACTTTGAAAAACGACTTTACAAATACTTTGAAATTGCAAAACACGAAGATTGAGCAAGGGCAAATTGATATTAAAAAGATGTTTTCGGCTATAATGAACAAAGCCTCGGGTTCGTCATCGAGTTCGTTACCTAGTGACACCGTTGCTAATCCGAAAGAACAATGTAAAGCCGCCTCGTCTCGTGAGAAAGGTCGTGTGATTACCCCTAACCTTGAAGGATTTCGTGTTGTTTATCCCTCTCAACCCTCGACTTCTAAGACGTCTTCTTGTTCTAAAGTCGATGGGGTGAACGTGGCGACCAAGGAAAGGAGTGCACATCCTCGTGTACCTCGAATTCCATCCACGGTTCAAAAAGAGAGCTTTGTCGACCTTACCAAAGTAACCCTTGAAGAAACTTGTGCTTCAATCCTTCTTAAAAAACCCAAAAGGCGTATGCCGAGAAAGGAAAAGGATCCGGGCCAATTTCTACTACCTTGTGATTTTTCCGAGATTGAGGGATGTTTAGCCCTTGCCGATTTAGGTGCTAGCATCAATCTTATGCCTCATTCTCTTTGGAAATTGATGAGATTGCCTTCGCTTACCCCCACGAACATGACAATCGAGCTTGCAAATTGTACACCTTTAATACCAATTGGAATAGCCGAGGATGTCTATGTTAGGATTGGAAAGTTTGTTTTTCCCGCGGATTTCGTTATATCCGATTACGAGTGTGACCCTAAATGTCCCATTATTTTAGGCCGACCATTCTTATCGACGGCTCGAACCATAATTGACGTTCACGAGGGGAGACTTACTATGAGATATGGGGATGAGAAAATAGACTTTTTCGCTAGAAAATCCCAAGGATTTTATGAGAATGAAAAAACCGAGGTTTCAAAACCTAATGATTCAAATTCTAATGATTTCAAAATGTTTACTTTAGCGGAAAGAATGAAGCTTGATGCATGTTTTGAAAGAATTAAGAAAAACGGTTTTAAAGATGATGATTTTAATGACAAAGAATACGTGTACCTAATTCAAAAGGGTATGTGTAAATTCATGGATGAAAACTCACTTTGGGATGTTTTTAGCGAAACAAGTGAAACACCAATTCCGAAGGGTGACGTTAATGCCATCACGACAATGACCAAAATGGATTCGTCTTCACCACCTTCGAAGGACCATGACTTTGAGGCTTCAACTTCTAACTCCATCGAAGTGCCTTCTTTGCCTAGCCCAACACCCGTTGAGGCTAAAGGGTTTATCGACATCGATCCTCTCGGCTTAGAAAAGTCACCTAAGCATAGCCCTAGTGCTTGTAAGTCCATGGTTGTGAGTGCTCACATCGACTCTTTCTTTGACGATGACGATGGCGATTTTGCCGAGCTTGATCACGTACTTCGAAATCCACATGCTATTTTTGATTCTCCTAAGAAGAAACATGTGAAGTACGATGATTACGAGTTTGATCCCGAGATTGAGGAAATCATTGAACGAGAGCTAGCTCTTATGCCTTCACTTCCACCTACGAGTGAGGTCGACCTTTCCAAGATCGAGGATGAACTTAATGAGTTGGAACGTCTTATTTTCGATGACGAGCCAACTCATGTGACCACCAAAAATCCCATTCTCGAGGAGTTACCTAATCAACACTACTCATTTGAGAATGACGTTTACCACATTCGTGAGGATCTAACTTATCAACGATCCCCACAAAAGAATGATGGTTTCGTGCTTGATCGTGATCTTTTCGAGAGAGTTTCTAAGATACTCAAGGAGGGGAATGACAAACCGTGGTTTGACAAGCCTATCTATGATGAAGAAATCGATGAGATCGACGTTCATGAGGATGACGAGTATGTAGACCCCGAGGGGGCGGTGTTCTTTATTGATAAATGTTTTGAGAACTTATACAATCCGTCACCCCCTCCCGCCAATGACTTAAATGTGAGGATTTTTAGCGCGACTAATTTTGAATTTGACACGCCAAATATTTTCGACATTATCAAATCGGGTTTTCATAAAGAGTTTTTGAACGATGAAAAAGGAAAAGATTTTAAAAATGTTTTAAAATATTTTTCTACATGTTTAACTCCGTCATCACATCGTGTTATGAGTGCTACCACCTCGTCTACTCCTTTTGACGACGGTTGGTGTGGATCTAGTGTGGGGGAAGCCCCAAATGTTCCCTCCCATTTCTCCACCGAGGACGAGATTTACGATCCCGGAATTGCTTGTAAAGGGAAATCTCGGTCTTCCACCGATGCAATAAATGGAAAATCTTTTCGTTTGCTTAGTGTGAGTCTACCTCGAGTAGCTCATGATTTTGACTTACCATTTGCCCCACCTTTCTACTTCTTATCTCTTTTCTTCTACCCCATTGGGGTTTGTGTTGGAGTAGCGTTGTTTCGTCTTTCATCCGAAAACGAAGACGCTATCTTTGACCCCGGTATACGTTTATCAGGTTTTTAAAGTACTCCACGTACTTTTGGGCCTTGTTTATCATGTAAGCCCCACTAAAAATGACCTTACCAAGATTATCCCTAAATGATCACATTTATGGGGATTCGAGTCGAGCTTTTGACTCGGTTATCAAAAACAAGGTGCCTCGTGGGGGATTCTCATGCTTATCCTTGTAAATATTATCGCTTTCTTAGTTAATGTAACGAGGGGACTTGTGCTCTTCCAACCTTTGTTTCGTGGTTGTTTGTGATTGTGATTTATTAGGTTCATCGTCATCATTGAAGCCTCTCGTGTTCGTTTTACGTAGCACTCGAGCTTCGATCGTTGCTTTGGAGATTCCGATATCCGATGATATCCTTTTATGTTCTAACGTTTATCTTATTAGCATAATTCATAACGGCTTTTAGGTTATTCGTTTTACCCTTTCCATGCTCGAGATTAAGCATTCGACTTCGTCTCTAGTATGGGGGTGTTTACACCCCTAGACTCGAAACATTGAGGACAATGTTTAGTTTTAGTATGGGGGGGTGAGTAGATACTTCACCTTGCTTACGTCACCACGCTATCCAAACTTCATCTTTTTGTTATCGTTTTGTTGCAAAATAAGGCTAAAAATGGCCAAATTTTAAAATTTTTCTTATTTTTCATAAGTGTTTAAGACACGAATGTAGGTTTTCCGATGGTGAGAACGAGAGTAATTTTTGACTCGACCGTGCGTGTTGAGCACTTAGCTTCGATTCCTTAACTTTTTAGGCTAAGTCTCTTAAATGAGGACGAGAAATGATAGAGTTATTTATAAGTCTCGTAACCGTCACAATCTTATGTGTAGTAATTATTAGCCTATTCTCCCAACGCTTTTGCATAAATAAATTGTTAATAAATATTGATTTGGCGGTTTAGTCACTATTGTTGGGTTTCTAATTTGTTTTGGTAGCTTCCATGTAATTAAATTGGGAAAACATTAAGGTATCGCCAGCGTCACGGTTTTGAAGTATTGGCACCCGAATAATCGAAAGCTTCACCTAATAATAAGATTTCAAGTGCTCACCTAAATTAAGCAAAAATTTGAAGCTCACAAGGCCGAAAAATCTATGCCCAAATTGAAAGTGAATCAAGCCTTAATCTTCGAAGCTTTAAAGATCCAAAATTCGCTTTAGCGTGAGGATATACGTCTTTGGCTAATAAAACCACCGATGAGGCGGATAATAAAAGGCAAGGCAAGACCGAAGTCATAATAAAAGCTTCATGGCGAAGTTGAATAAAAGATTGAGGTAAACCAAAGATAATAAGGCCCTTCCGTTAGGGGGCGTATAAAAGTCTTGGTAATAAGTCTCATGTTCAAAACCGTTATAAAACCGTGTTTATCGATCCTTCTTGTTGACTTAATTTTTTGACATCGTTGTCTATTGGGATGAATTATTGATTTGATGATTTTGGTTACACCGTTAAGTTTCTATTTTTAGACTTAATCTCTATTCACGCATAAGTCAATGATGTATCTTCGTGATCATTAAGACAAAATAAAATACAAGAGATACCAAGTAGGAATAAGGGAGTTTAGGTTCGTAATTAACACTTATGAGATGTGCTTGTGTTGCTAACTTATAATAACAATGATCTCGTTACACGCTTAGCATGGAATTGGGTGAAAATCGAGGACGACGAAATTATTTCTAACGAAGCATTCACGTGTTCTTGTTCTATGATCCTAAAAGTCACTTAATCATGATGAAAACAATACATTATGTCTAAAACGCGTGTAGTAGTTTATTTAAGTTTATGTCTTCAATAAATGTCATCATAAAATGAATCTTGGAAGTGCTAAGATACTTAATTCTAGCATTGCGTGGGGACACGGCAATGGTTTAGTATGGGGGAGTGATGAGACTGTATTTATACATAGTCTCATCGTCCAAATCGGGCTTAAAACGCTTAAAATATCGTCAAAATACCCATATATATGCCTATGTTTGTTCATTGTGTATTTTAGGTATGGATATCGTGAATTCACCAAAAGATCAAAGGAATCAAGCAAAAACGAACACGGGAAACGAAGCCGCACAAAGAACCAAGCCCGAAGAATGAATTTTGCAAAAATGCCCTTGAAGTTTGAAGATTATACAAGTTTGGTCCCTCAACTTTGGAAGAATGACACTTTATACCCCTCAATTATCCATTATTATGAGTGTGGGTCCCTAAAGTTTCATAATTATACATGATAAGCCCTTGAAAAGTGATTAAGTTACAAGCTTTATGCTTTGTTAACTAAAGGACCTAAACTGCAAATCCTAAAAGGACTAACTGTGTAATAACTGGAGGACTGAGATTGAAAAGCTATCAAAAAGTGGATTTAACGTGGGGGACCAAAGCTGCCAACTCCCCAAACTCACTTAACCTAACCCTCCATTAAACAGCCAACTCCCCGACATCCTTAATCCCTCACCCACTCACCACGCGCCACGTCACCAACCTTAAACCCCTCAACCAATCACCTCTCACCCCATACCCACGTCACATTTCCACTCACCCTCTCCTTTTAATAACTGATTAATTCAGTTATTCCCTCCTTAAACACCAATTTAAAAACACTAACCCCCTCACAAGGATTAAAACCTGCTTATTTAGCCCATAAACCCTAATTTCCCCTTTTTCACATAACCAAAAATTAAGCATCCAAAGCATCCAGATCCCTAATCAAAGGCATGAAAAACAAAACCCCACCTTAGAAACAAGACCACATGGTCTGTGGCCCCCACACGTGGCCTCCCCTGCAACATTGCTTGAACAAAAATAGCAAAATTGGCATCTTGCCAGTCCATCTACGGCTTGTACACATTTCTTGGTCCCAAAGGAATGCACCAACGCATCAGATCAATCCATAACAGCTATCTTCATCAGAATCATCACATGAGGACTTTGACCAATTTCAAAAGTTCAAGACCAAAAGGGCAAAGCTGGAAATTCGTGGATTAGGGTTTAGCAATTGTAATATTTTATTCAAAATTCTAGAATAGTCATAGACCTAGTATAAATACAAGTAGCATGTTACTTGTATTTGTTGTTCTAGATTTTTGTAATCATTTTTTCCAAGTGAATGAATATTTAAAGTATTCCTTTTATAAAACTTGAAAATAATCTGAGTTCCTTGTCTTTCAATTCCTAGTGTAAAACTTATTTCATATGCTATTTAGTTAAGTCACAAAAGTGTTGAGGATTTTTGAAGATTTTCAGAAGTTTATGAAGTGAAAGTGGAATACATTTCTGACTTTTTTTCTAAATTAGTGTTTCAAAAATTGGTCAAAACGTTTTTCTTTTGCTTGTACTTTCTGAAATCCACTATCACATTGAAGTGAAAGTGGATTTGTGTAGAGGATTTTAGGAAGTAGTATTTGGGTTTCATAATTTCAAGTTTTATACAAGGTTCTGTTTATTGCTTTGATAACCCTCACTGTTTGAATAAGCTATCCCAAGAGCCTTGACAAGCTTTTGGAATAGCTTTTCAGGCTTGAACTTGTCTCTTTGGTTTGTGTGGTGTTGTGCAGGTACCAAAAGGGAACAACAAGCTTTCCTTCCATCCATTTCCATTTTTTTTGGCTTGAAGATATTGGTTAAGGCTTTGGGTCACTTGTGATTCCACCAGCAAGCCCTCTCTACACCTCCTATAGCTCATAATAGCTCTCTTACCATTCATCTGGAAGGCAGTCAGCCAATGTAAGGCTTGAACCCCATGTGAACTAGTTTTGAGTTTTTTCTATGAGTCTTGTGTGATTTGTGAGATTGACTGTTGTGTGATAGTACTAAGTGTTCCCTATTCTTATTTTATGATTATATGCATGTTAGAGTAACTTTAGATAAATTGGGAAGTAATTGAGTTGAATCTGTTTGTTATAAGCTTGTTTTTCATCAATTAAGGGGTGTTTGGGTCTGTTTCTTAAGTTAAGTAGTATTCAGTTTGTTGGTTTAAAAACGGCTTCAACACACTCAACAAGGTAATGTTAGGTTGTTCTGTTAGTTTAGTTTAAGTTTAGTGGGATTAATCAAGCAAGTGCATGCTCATTTTGGGTATATTTAGCTATAAATCAGTAACTCCCTTTTTCTGTTTGTTCTTGATGAAATCTGCTTACCAATTCTGTAACTCTGTTAGATAATAGGTCTATCTAAAGTTTAGTATAGGTTGAATGCTATTTGGATAGGTTGAGTGCAAAGTTTGGCTTGTTGAAACTCAGTCTAGTGCACTTTAGATCAGCAAAGACACCCACAGCCCCCCCATAGCTATTCAGTGACTGTAATTTGGGATTTTGTGTGTTGTTGTTGGTTTGAGCTTGTTTGTTATTTGCATATCTTGACTCCCCACAACCCAACTGGTTGTGGGGGTGCCATTGTATCCAGAAAATATCACCAAACAAGCAAGTTATCAAGCAAAAGGTGCTCAGACCCGTTTATTTTCACTAGCAGTGGGAACTCCTTTCCCACTGCCTTTGTGTTTGTTCCCACTGCCTTACTAAAAGACAGAATTAAGCTAAGTGTCACTATCACAATCTCATTTTTTTTGTCTTTAGTGAGGTTAAATAGGATTTAGACTTTAATTCTTTTTCCATTATTTTTCATTTTTAATTTCTGATTTTTCAGTTTGGTTTATTTTATTGTCACTGTTCATTTTCTATTTTTCTTATTTAATTGCATTTTTATTTAACTTTAAATAGGCTGTTTTTGGAATTTAGTGCAAAAAAGTTTATATTTTTCAGTTTTAAAATTTTCTTAGACTTAGATAATTAATTTAAGATTTTTGGTTTAAAAATTATTCACTGTTCACTTTTTAATTATTTTTTATAATTAAATTAGTTTAATTAGGGTTTAATTATAAAATAGTTTTGTCTTTTAGTGAAAATTTTTACATTTTTCAAACTTTTTCAATTTTCTATTGTTCATTAGGGTAATTTAAGATTTTTAAAATTGTTAGATTAATTTTGTCATTATTTAATTATTTTTTAGGATTATTTTAACTTTAAAATAGTTTTAAGTCATTTAAAAATAGAAAAATAGTTTTTAAAATTTAAGAAAAATAGATTTTAGTCTTTAAATAATATAAGTTAGTTATTAGTTCAATAAATTAATATTTTCGGCATTTTGTTAATTATATTTAATTTTTGGGCTTTAATTAGCATTAAAAATTGAATATTTAATTAATAAAATGTTTTAAAATATATTTGTTGGATTTTTACTCTTATTTATATTATTTAAGACTTAGTTTAATATTTTAATTAATTTTTAGGTTTAAATTTTAATTTCGTCACGTTTTACGTATTTACGTTCGCGTTTTACGTTAATTCGTCGTAGTTTAAACGTAGTCGTAGCTCGTCTTTATTTTTTCTCTCTTGAAACCAAAAACGTCACTAATCCAAACATTGTTATTTTATTAATTGGCATACACAATATACACCTCCTTCCAGAACGTACTTGGAATTTATTCGTCTTCACGGTTTTCCTAAATCGTGTCGATTAATACTTGCCGCGGTTATTTGTTTTTCCTAAAACAAGTGACTAAAAACACAACTATCAGGGTGATCTTCCCCAAATAGTACTATTATATGCATAATTGTCTACCAAATCCCGGTAGTTCACAATTCATGCTAATGGGACTTTTAGTGACATAACCTAACTAATAATAATCCATTTCATTTTATTCATTGGGTCATATAATCATTTGGGTCCATATCAATAAGCATACAATCGGGAGAACTGGTGTCGTATTTTTATTAAAACTAGCATGTTATCTCCCTCGCGGGTTTATAAAACATTTCATAAAACATTTAAAAGAATGCGAGGCTATGAACTCACATTGGTGTGGGAAGGCGGGTTATCGGCAATTAGGATGTATAGTACGTGCCTCGATCATAGGAAACCTAGACAAATAATACTCGGTCTTAGGCTATGCCCAACAACTTTATAAAAGGTTGTTATGTATATGTAATGATGTCATAAATATGATGATGAACAAGTGGGATTTTATCTCTTCATACAACATTATAGTTGTACTAGTTTCAATCTAATTACATATTAAGGCCCAATAAGCCCATTAAGAGTTCAATTCATTATATTAGCCTATTTATACTTTTAATACCAGGCCTATACTCCTGCGTTGGGCCTAAGTGGGTTAAGCCCATGAGTAAGTCCATTAGTGTTAAGCTAAACTATTTGGGCTAGTTGTCTAATAAGGTTACTTTGGCCTATTATGGTCCATAAGTTATAAAGCTCGGGTTTTATTGGTTTTTACTTGTCAAATGTGTTTACATATCAGTATATGAGTTATAAAAATGTTACATTAGACGGGTCCGACCGTCTATGTTTAATTTGGCGAAAACATTAATCTTTTCGGTTTTAGCAGAAAAACGTAAAACATATATATAGTTCTATAACTTTAGAAAACATTTGAGTTTTACTTTTATAAAATGACATGTTTATTTATTATAGTATACAACTCATTTTATAATAGTTATTTTTAGTTAGTGGCTTTTATATGTATATTTTATAATAATATTTATTTGAGTGCTCTTATTATACTATATAGTTTATTTACAAATCTTATTATTAATGTCCATTCTACCATTTTTGCCATATCTTGAGTTTTACAAGGAGATAAAAGCTCAAATTTGAACAACATAAACTACATGATGTGTGCTACAAATAATTATCTTATAGCCACTGCTCAATCGTCCTCTAAGTATTTCTAATAATTTGTCCAAAAAAGACTATACAAATTTGTACCTCAATAGTATTTTGATCATATCTTTCTCATTTTAATGATTCCATTGAGTGGCCAATTCACCACATATGTAAAAATCATATATCTAACTGTGTATTTAATAATCCAAGCTATTTTACCAAGTGATCATATTGATACTTACTATTTTATACAGCCTATGAATCTAACCAAGATTTTAACATTTTTACTTGTTGATTTTAGTCTTTTTTTAACCAAATCTATTAACACAAAATCCCCACATAATATTTTGATCATCATTCATCAGCATATACATATACATCTAAGAAGAAAATACATGAGTACTATTACAAAATAACAAGATGATAGGAAGAAACAATCTCTATACCACCAAAGTGATGAAAAGGTTGAGATTTTGGATGAACAAGGCTTGGTTCTTGTCACCAAATCTTTAATCTTGGCAAATGAACTTTTGAGTTCTTAAAATGGATGAACACCTTCATGGAAATCAGCCTAAACCTCCTTAGAAACTCCTTTTCACATGTTATAATCACCTCTAATCTTTATCTTTTTAAGTGGTGATCAACATATGTTGATTATAGATAAAGTTTGAGGCTAAAAGTTGATGAATACGGTGATTTGTGGTGGTGTTTGGAAAAAAATTTAGAGAGAGAGGGGAGGAGAGATTGAAAAATTTATTGTTTTGCATGTATCAGAAAGTGTGTGAGAGAAAGCTAGTGAATTTTGGTGGTTTAGTGGTTTGTAAACTACAAGTATAAGACAAGTGTCCTAAGACTTTTATAAACTTGACACCAAAATGGTGTTGTGGCTTGCCTTGTCCATGTTATTTAGTGGGGACGGGACAAGTGTCCCACTTGTCTCATCTCCACAAATTAACGGGTACTCCTCAATTCTAGTTTCCTCGATTTACGTACCCTCGGGTCGATTTACGAAAAACGTTTTTATAAATTATGAAACTGCGGCACAAAACGATTCTAATAAAAATTGTCTCATAAAAAACGGAGCACAAAAGCGTAAATACATAAACCTAGGGTTTCCTTTAATCGTAAAAGAGGCAAATTATACACGTAAGTCCTAATTTCTTCTCGTAAATTTGTGAGTTTATGAACCAACACAAATTAAAATTTCCAAAATAATATTCGAGAATAAATTTATTATCTGAAATGTCAGACTGTTACAAAAACGGAGTATGTAAACATAAACACGTAACGTAGAGTTCTCCGGTTTAAACGTAGTCGATGCTACCTTAAGACGTAAACCCTAATTTCTTCCCAAAGTGAGTTAGTTCATAATTTAATAATAAAATAATGATTTTTAAATAATACTTGAGAATAAAATAAGAACCTAAAATTGACGGATTGTCACACACGCACTTGTGAAGTCGTGTGATTCTTGCCAACGCCAAGGAAAATCGTCGCAAAAGGATGAAATGCCGCAAAACATAATTCAAGTGTGCGAGACTTTCTACATTTAGGGCATTGACTTTATGGGGCCGTTCCCATCGTCTCATGGAAACAAGTATATCCTCGACGTCGTTAACTACCTATCAAAGTGGGTGGAAGCTAAGGCTTTGCCTACGAATGATGCTCGTGTGGCAGTGAAGTTTTTGAAGCAACTATTCTCTCGGTTTATAACCCCTCGTGCTATTATAAGCGATCGTGAAACCCATTTTTGTAATGACCAATTCGAAAAGGTTTTAAATAAATATGGAGTCACACATCGTCTTTCTATGGCTTATCACCCGCAAACGAGTGGGCAAGTCGAGGTTTCAAACCGAGATTTGAAGAGGATTTTAGAGAGGTCGATTGGAGAAAACCGTGCTTCATGGTCTGACAAACTCGATGTCACTTATGGGCCTTTCGGACCGCTTATAAGACACCTATCGGTTGTACTCCTTATAAGTTGGTTTATGGAAAGAATTGTTATTTGCCTATTGAACTGGAACACAAGGCATATTGGGCCCTAAAGCATGCCAACTATAACTTAAAGACCGTGGGAGATCACCGGAAAATACAACTTAATGAACTGGATGAATTTAGAGATAATGCTTATGAATATTCATTGATTTTTAAGGAAAAGACTAAAAAGTTTCATGATTCAAAGATTAAAAACCGGGTTTTTAACGTTGGTGATCAAGTGTTACTTTTTAACTCTCGTTTGAATATATTTTCCGAGAAATCGAAATCTCGTTGATCGGGTCCGTTCACCATAACACAAGTGTTTCCTTACAGGACCATCGAGCTAGCTCAAAATGATGGTCCTAATTTCAAGGTGAATGGACATAGGCTTAAGCACTACTTCGATGGGGAAGTCCCTTCGTTGGACGACCTCGACCAAGTCACCTTCCTCAATGATAATTAGCATTGAGGGGATCGAGTCGAGCTCATGACTCGGTAATCAAAGACGAGGTGCCTCGTGGGGGAGATCCCATGCTTATCCATGTATATATTATCGCTTTCTAATGTAGTTAATGAAAGGGGATGTGTGTCCTTCCAACTCGTTGTCTTGTGGTTCTTTGTGAATGTGTTATCTAAATCGTCATTATCGCCACGATTGAAGACTCTCGTGTTCGTTTACGTGAGCCTCGATTGTTTTCTTGAAGAATTTTTCACGAATCTATGAAATATCTTTTATTGTTCTAACAATTATCTTTTAGCATAATTCATAAACGGCTTTAGATATATTGTTGATCACCCTTTCCATGCTAGATCCTAAGCATTTGCATCTTTGTCTCTAGTATGGGGGTGCTCCACCTTTAGACTCGAAACATTGAGGACAATGTTTAATTTTAGTATGGGGGTGAATAGATATTTTCCTTGCTGCGCCCTCACGTTTTCCAACTTTCAACGTTTTTTTTTTGTTTTGTTGCAAATAAGGCTAAAAATGGACCAATTTTAAAAATTTTCATAAGTGTTTTTAAGACACGAGTGTATATTTTCTGATGGGTAGAATAAGATTTATTTTTTGACTTGATAAGAATTTTGAGCCCTTTACATTCCTTAACCCGCTTGAATCAAGTTTTGCTATACTTTTATTTAGGGAACTTTAAAACTCGAAAGTCTTAGCTCATACGGGTTAAGAACAAGAGCTGTTCGCAAGTTCCTATAATTGATCCTAGAAAGTCACTTATCAAGGGAACTTTAAAATGCACTCTCTAAACTTGAAAAAGTCTAATAAAGTGCAAGATCCTATAGGTGACTTGAAAACCCAAAATTCGATTTGATATAGTCTTAACGAAGCTAATCCAAATTTAGCTTAATTTTGACTTGCACGGCTAAGTATTCACGAGTCTCTTTAATTAGAGGTCTATAAATAGTGAAGAACGAGAAGTGATAGAGTTAGACAAGTGATCATGCTAAACGTAGAACATGAAAATGTTCTTTCAAAACTCATATGTTTTGAATTGTGGCTTTTTCTCCCATAAGATCAATGCATTAGGAATAAAATAATTGCAATAAGTAAGGTCGTACGATTTGAAAGGTTACTTAGCTTCTAGCCCAAGATCGTTTAAAAGTTGCTCATGGTTGAATAGAGTTCATAGCCAAGGCATAACTTATTGAAGCGGGACGCGAAGATTGGTGAAGATCCAAAAAGGCCCTAACAAGGCATGAGGAGCTCTATTTTGTTGCTAAAGATCCAAGATGATGTGAAGAATCATTATTCCAAATCAATATGAAGGATCGAGACATACGACGAAAAGTAATTACTTCCCTAAAGATCATGGAGAAAGTCTATCCAAAAAGACCCTTACAAGGTATGAGGATAAATATATCCATGTCCTAAAAGGAGGCGGGTCGTTGTATATCAATATCCTAAATAAAGATTGAAGAAAAATGATGAATTCGTTGTCCATGTATGAAGAATCTCTCAAAAACGTCAAGTGAAGAAATTCCAAAATATGAAGAGAAGACCATAATTTCAAGAACGTCTTCCAAAGATTCGATGTATGAAGTACATGCCAAATATCGGTCCGAGAAAGGTCTCAAATCGTGAAACAAGTTATGCCAAGATATGAACTTAAGGAGATACACGAGAAACCGTTTTAAAAGATTTTATCCTTTAGCTAACTATCGATTAAATCGTGCTACTTTATTTTTGGACTAATAAATACTCAAATAAGTCAATATGAATCACTTGTGATCCATGACAAATAGTTAAAAAATTCTAGATACCTTTTCCTTTCATGATAACTAGGATTGCGGGGAGAAAAAGTACAACACAATTTGGACGTATGAGTAGTGTTAGTATTGTGAATTGTACCAAAAATGATCTCGTTTTTTCACTTGGCATGGAATGTATGACAATCAAGGATGACGAACTTTACTCTATGAGACATTCACTTGTTTCTATTCATTGACCCTAAAAGTCACTTTCGTGATGAAAATCATACATTATGTCTTTTACACATCTTCGTAGTATTGTAGCAAGTTTTACTTTTCAATAAAGGTTAACAAAATTAAATTTTGTAGATGCTTAGATACTTTATTATAGCATTGCGTGAGGGCACAACAATGGTTTAGTATAGGGGAGTGATGAGATGGCATTTATTCATAATCTCATCGTTCTTTTCGGGTTTTAAATGCATAAAATTTCATCAAATTACCATATATATTCTTGTGTTTGTTTACGTTGGTGTATTTTAAGTATGGATATCGTGAAAAAGACAAAAGATCACAAGAAACAAGGAAAAACGAACACGAGAAACGAAGCCGCACAATGAACCGGGCCCTAATTATGGATTTCTCAAAGAAAAACCCTTGAAGACTCGAAGATGTACAAGAATGATCCATAATTTATGAAGAAATGACACTTAATACCCTTGTATATTCATAATTACAAGTTTGGTCCGTTAAGTTTGTCAAAATTACAAAATGGCCCCTGAACTTTGAAGATTTGGAAAGTTTAGTCCTTCAAGAATTCAAAGTTGTCAACAATGGTCCTCCATGAAGTAAAATATCCAATAAAGACCTTTAAAGTTCAAAAATGTCCAAGACCAGCCCTTAAAATATCCAAAATGGCAAAACAAGTCCTTGAAAATACTTTGGAAAAGTATTTGTGGCCAAAGTGTGAAAATGATAACTTTATTAACAAAGGATTTCGTTTTATGGGCTGAATAACCTTGTTTAAACATCTCACCAAAACACAAGGACCAAACTTTCCCTTTTTAAAGTTTGGATCCCTAAACACGCGGGTAACATTTACTATTTGGATTAAAACGAGTTACGGTACATCTTTTTACCCAGGATCAAAAAGGAGCAAAACAACGTAGAAAGTTAAATTGGTTAGACTCACGTGTGATTCACCTCACATGAATCATATCCCAACACTAAATCCTTCAATCCCACTACCAGGAAGACCCCACAAGGACCAACCACAAGACGCCACATGGCAAATTCTTATGACATGGCCAAATCAAGGGTGTACCTCAACTACTTGTCCTCCAAGGAGTAAATAAACGTCCAAGATTTCTCCAAACAGCCTGTCAACAACCAAATGCATTATGGAAGCTTCATAGGGATATTTTAGGGATTTTCATAGATTAGGGGTTGTGAATAGTGCCCATATTATGGCATATAAAGAGAGCCCCGACTTGTGGTGAGCCTCTTGTTCCAGATTTTGGCTAAGAATTTTGTAATTCCTTTTATGAAATAAAAATTTATTATTTTCTTTAAAAAGTTTTGTAATTCCTTTTTTGTTAATAAAGTTGGTGTTCTTCTTAGCTGAATCTGAGTTCTAAGTATTAATCTGTGTTTGAAAGGTTTTTGATATCTTAAGTTTGTGGAAAGTTTTTAAGAAAAAGGAAAATCAGTGGTTATATTATTTGTGTTATTTAACTTTGTTCATCTCAACAGCTATTGGAAGCTAGTGGTTGTTCTGCTACCACTTGAGCTCACACAATCCAAAGCATGGATGTATGTTTTGGAGGTGCACGTTTCTAAACCCTTTTACCTTTCTGCATATTTTTCATGGTATATGATGAATATGAGTATTTGTTCTTGAATCAGTGTTCTGTTGGTTGAATCTTGTTATTTGATTATTACTTGTTGATATTAGTTGGATTGATCTTTGTTTGTGGTGCTTATTAAACAAATCCTTTGAAAAAAGCTTGAAATCGATCATATAGGGGTGTTTGGTTTTGGGTGTGTCAAGGTTTGGGTGACACAACCTTTGGGCATAAACTATCTAGACTCATCTCATATGTTGGTTTAAAGTATTTTCAGACCTTGTTTTAAGTATTGTGGTATTAAACCAAGCTTCCAAGTGATAAAAACTGGCAAAACATTCAGCAGGCTAAAACTGATTTGTTTTAGTGTTTTATGGCCTTAAATCTTTAAACCTGTTACATCTTAGTTTCATTTAGGATTGTTGATTGTTAGATTGTGATGTGGTGAACATTTGAGTAAGATTGGGTGGTTTGAAATTCACTTATTGGCCAACTAGATCAGCAAAATCTCATCAGACCATCTATTCATATCAGTAACTGGTTTTTGCTTGATTTTGTGTGATTTATGTGAAGTACTTGGTGTTTTTATTATTTATATTGCCTCCCAATAAGCCAAAGAATATTGGGGTGCCCTTTTTTCAATTTAAAATCATCAAACAAAGCTTGAAATCAAGCTTAAAACAGATCTATATAAGAAGGAGTGGGAACTCCTTTCCTACTGCTTGTTACCACTGATAGTGCAAAACCTGTTTCAGCTTATTATTAAGCCATTTGAGCTTATTGAATCGTGCAACAACTTGGATTTGGTAATCAGTCTTCCTCAATTGACCCATTTAACCATTCAGGAGCTTTTGGGTTGTTGACTTTAGGGTTTGACTAGAAAACCAACTTATTTGACTTTCTCATAAGTGCTTATTGACTTATTCAACTTATTTGACTTTGATTATTGGATTTTTCTTGATTGATTTGTCTTAATTAAGTCATTTAGAGTCTTTTGCAAGTTGAATCAAGTTCTGAAGTGGTCTAAATCTCAAAGTCGACTATTTTGTCTTTTAGTGAAATCTTACTTGGCTTATTTTTGGCTTATTGGTTAAGCTTTTTCAAATTTTCTTTTTACAGATCTCTTAAGCATCCCAAAATAAGGTTGTGTGTCAAATTAGAGCTTATGGCATTAGCTTATAGCTTAAAGGGCCAAAAAGCCCATTAAGAATAAGCTATTGACTTATTAAGCTGTGATAAGCACATTTTCAGGTTTTGGGCCTTTAGAGTTTTGTGTTTAGAATTAAATTTTGAGTCAGACTGGAACTTTTCAGCTTATTAGGTTGATTTTTGGCTTATTGGGCTAAAAAGCCCATTAAGTTGGTATGTTTTTGTTATAAGCCCATTTGGGCGCCCAATATGGGTATTTTGGTAATTTCACTTTCATTTTCTGTTTATTTAGGTTAAAATTAACTAGTTTGCAAGTTTTTAGAAATTTTTATGATTTTTGAATTTTTAATATTATTTTAATATTTAATTTTAGATTTTAATCATTTTAAATATTTTTTATCGGTTAAAAATTTTATAAAAATAGTTTTTGGTTTATTTAAGTCATTTTAGAGTTTTAAAAATTGAAAATCCTAATTTGGGCTTTTTATTAATTATTTTGATTTTTAGGGCTTTAATTAGCATTTAAAAATTAATATTTAATTAATTAAAAGTTTGAAAAAGTTTTGATCATTTGTAAACTCTTAGTTCATTTTTAGCTATTTTTGGATATTTTT
This sequence comes from Glebionis coronaria, assembly GCA_025667525.1. Taxonomy (NCBI): domain Eukaryota; kingdom Viridiplantae; phylum Streptophyta; class Magnoliopsida; order Asterales; family Asteraceae; genus Glebionis; species Glebionis coronaria. Next base: position 272,770,666 of record CM046875.1, on the reverse strand, counting down.
TGGGATTTTTTAGAATTAATTTTTATTTTGTCACTTTTTACGGTTTTTCGTTTTGTCGTCGTAGTGTAATTTTAACGTATCCGTCATTCTAATTTCTCATCTTTTCTTTCTCTCATATTAATCCAAAATCATCACGAATTATTCACACACAATAAACCTCCTTGGGAAACGAACTTATTTGGGTCATTAACACTTGATTTTCCTAAATCATTTGTTTAATACTTACCGCTTTTACGCTCTTTGTTTTTTCCTAAAGCAAAGTGTAGTAAAATAACACAATCAATGCTTTATATCCGTTCACTGGGCGTTATGCTCAGCCTTAGTTTTCCTTTCATGTTCCAGATGGCAGGTACACAAGGACGCTCTTAGGATTCTGAGAGTGTATGTGCATTTGGATGGAAGCTATCCAGACTTTACTTTATGCACTTCATACATTACTTTGCTTGTTTGGACATTGTCTAGTCCTTCCTTTCAGTACTTAATTATTTATGTTTAAGCTTATGTTGGACTACCGATGTTTGATTCCGGTATTTCCGTTATGGTCGGTTAATGTTTATAAGACATTTGCCTTGCATGCTTTGATGACACGCCATAAATACACGTAAGAGTCCATTTATCCAAGTAGGGTGTTACAATTATGGTATCAGAGACCAAGGTTCGACCTGTAGGCTCTAAAACTTGACATGTGACAAGTGGGTAGTCACCAGGAAACTTCCTAGATTTTGGCGTTTGTTATCTTCCATGTTTCTCATGCATTTATCAGTCAGTTTTATTAAATTTTTTACTAAGTAAAAGGTTGGTACATGACTGGCCATACTTAGTCGCATGTGCCTTTCAGTCGAATTTTGTTTTGGTGAACCGACCCATAGGCGTTCACCTTTGCTCACTTAGATTTTGTTTTGGTGAACCGACACATAGGCGTTCACCCTTAATCATGTCAGATTCATGTTTTTCAGTCGAATGTTATTTGGTGAACCGACCCATAGGCGTTCATCATTGCTCAGGTCAATTTAATGATTTCAGTCGAATATTGTTTTGTGAACCGACCCATAGGCATTCACCTTTGTTCATATCACGATGTTTCATTGAAGTTGACAAGTATGGATTGGACAACAGCCATCCACATTTAGTCCCAGATTGTAAATTTCTATACATGACAGTTGTCGTAAAATTTTGACAAGTATGGATCGATCCAGAATCGTCCATACTTAGTCACATGTCTTCTCCTTCGAATTTTGTGGACTTAACCATAGTCATCCACACCAGTTGATGTTAAACCTCAGTTGATTATCCTTTTATGTTCTTTGTAACAATCAAGTTTTCATACTCTCACGTAGATGTCGTTTTCATGCTGATTAAGTTTTATGTCTCCTTATGAGGATTATGTTTTCAGCAGATGATGATGTTTTCATGCTAAGATACGGTAGGATTACAGTAAAATTATGTTTTCATGATAAATCATGTTTGGTCTTCATCAATCATATCTTCATGCTGACTATTGATAAAACACCGTTTAATCGTACTTTTGAGCCTCTATACAACCGGCATTAAGTCTACGCAGGAATTGTCAGCCTATCATGTTACTCGTTTCAGTTCAGTTTGCTAACCGGTTAAATACAATTTAATTCCTTTGATCATGTCAGACGATTGACACCAGTACCGATCATCCCATAAAATCTGCCATCGGTGTTTTGTATAGTATTTCATATGTACTTCGTGTATAGTATTCCAGGAGTACTCCATGTACCTTACTCCATGAGAATTGTTAATCGATCATCAATCGCCTCAGGCGTTTTCCCACTTGTCGTTATTATACAGATGTTGATGCTACTCCTAAGTTGGAGATTTTACAAGATACTGATGCTGCTCATACTTCGGAGACTTTACAAGATGCTGATGCTGGTCATACCTTTGAGATTCCACAAGATGCTGATGTTGTTCTTACTACGAAGATTTTGCAGAGCAAGGACGAAGAATATAGATTTGAAATTCCAGACAATAATATACTTCGACCATCAGACGCTACCATTTCTTTTCCATGCCTTTACCTTCTGTTGGAAATACGTTTTTACGTATTTAGAAAGGATCGGTCACTCCAACGATATATACGTAGATTAGGCTCGTGATCTAGTCATATAAGTATAACCCATAATTCCCACATGTAGGGTGGGCTATATATACCCTTCCTAGCATGTTAGGAAGGGTTGTTGTTGATTCACATTTCACTAATCTAATATCTTTCTCTCTAATCCTCTCCTTTCTCTCTCTACTTTCTCTCTCAAGTTCTTCATCTCCCTCCCTCTATTTAGATCAATCAAACACTTGTACAATTCTAAGAAAACGTGGACCTACAATTGGTATCAAGAGCTATGGTTTGATTGGTTTGTTCTTGTGTTTGTTTTGATTGATTTTGGTGGGTTTTGATTTAATCAAGCTCAAATCTTGAAATTTTTTGTGTTTTTGTTGTTTAAGTTTATTGCCAAATCGACTACATAGATGGTGTAGTGATTTGGGTTCATTGATTTGGTCAAAATCGCAATTTTTTTTGATTATTTGGCTGATTTTCGGTGTATTTTTCGATCCACAGTAGGTTAGATCTGAAAACAGGGTGTCGACTATTCTTTTTTTTTGTTTTATCCGAAAATCAGTCCATTATCCGAAAATCTATCTTCGGAAGAGGGTTTATATATTTATCCGAAAGTCCCGCTTTCAGTTATCCAAAAGTCAATACATATTAATGGTTTATTCCAAAGAAGTCATTGATTCCGAAGAAGTCAGTTATTCGGAAGAAGCCATTTATTCAGAAAAAGCCATTTATTCAGAATAAGTCATTTATTCAGAAGAAGTCATTTATCCAAAGAATAATATTTTATCCGAATATAGTCTTCTTTGATTTATCCAAATTATTTCATTATTCCGAAGAAGTGCACACTATCCGAAAATCTAAATTATTCAGAAATAAGTCATATACAATTTATCCGAAGAAGTCATATTTATCCAAAGATTTCATATACATTTTATCCGAAGATTACAATCATTTCCAATTTATCCGAAGAAATTTTCTCTGAAGATCATTTATTCCGAATATTGCTATTATTGTGAAGAAGTCATTTATCCGAATATCACAACATCAGTGATTTATCCGAAGGTCATCATTAGTGTGATTATCTGAATCTGTGCAAATTATTATGAAGTCATATATTTTTATTCGAAGAAGTGTAGGCTTTTGCATTTCTTTGTGATTTAACCGAAGTTCATTACATATTGCAAAAACAACAAAACAAACGATTCGACTCCAAAATCCAACACCCAAGCCTCGACTGACTCAGTAAACAAACCTGACTCAAACAACAACACAAACGATTCGACTCGAACCACAAAACTACTCGACTCTAAACACATGACACATTGACTCAACAGACTCGATACAAAAACCTCACCATTACCCAAAACCTAAACAGACTCGACTCTCAAGTTTCTCTGAATCAAACCTTTTGCTTCCACTTGAATCACGGTACTTTCTGCTTTTATTATGTCCACTGCTGGATACACCACTTCCAACATCATCTTGATCAGTGAGTGAGGATTTTTCCATATCTTCGTCCATAGATGCCATCATATAAGAAACTTTTGGTCTGGGAACTTTAAATGTTCCTTCAACTCGTTTTAAACTTGCAAGAACATCTAATCCCAGTAATGATTTCTTCTCAGACGGCCTGAAAATGACTCGATCTTTCCCAGGAAACTACAAACCGCCAATACCATTCTCCTCTGGCTCTAACGTGTCCGTCATCTTATTAATATCCATCGGATCATGAATCGTAACAGAATAACGGATTGTTATCGTTGAGTGAATGAAAATAAAAATAAAATAAGGATTTGTGATCGTTAAGTGGGTTTTGTGGTTTATGAAGGTGTGATTGATTGGGGGTGGTATAGTCGGTGTGTGTTTAATTGTTATAGATAGTTTGGTATAACAAGGTTAGAAAAAGAATTTTTTATATATATAGAGTCTCGTGGGCGGAGTTTCTTATGATGGGATAAAGTCAAATGAGAAGAGTTATATAAGTTAAAAGAGTTATGAGGGGATAAGGTCAGTGGTGACTACCACGTTTACTTTTGGGGGCGTAACAAACTGTGTTAGAATATAGAGAAATACTATATCCACACAATGTTTACAAACAAACTTCCACACAATGATGTGGCAAATATGGTGGATCAATCATGTTCTACTTCATTTTCTCTTTCTTATTTTTTCAAGCAATAATTAATTGACACATGTATGTGTGTGAATTTTACTTTGTAAGAATTGTGTGGATATATCATTCCTCTAGAATATATTTGATTTATAACTAGCAAATTGGGGAGAAACTAGGCCACGCATACTGGAATTTCATCCACGTATCAATTGGGGGAGAAAATATTGCGTAATAAATTGGGTTGGTGGACCGACTGTTATCTTTTAGTGTATCTTGTAAAATGTTGGGCCACGTTTAAATCAAACGGGTTGGGCCACATTTAACTCACACGAGCTGGGCCACGTTTTTGTTAATTGTGATATTAAAAATGTTGGGCCACGTTTAAATCACACGAGTTGGGCCACGTTTTTGTTTATTGTGATATTAAAAACGTTGGGCCGTATGGATATGTTATGATTGAGAAATTTCATTTTACACAATTGTTGCAAAATGTTGGGACGTAGGCATAATATTGTGTAAATCATGAAAAACTTTATTTGGGTAATTATCGAGGCTTGACAAAGACAAAGTGACAACATTTCTTTTGACGACGGATTTTTTATCGGGTATTATTATTTGAAAGTGAAGACGGATTTTTTCATCGAACTTAAACCTTCACGTCATTGTTCATCAAAATTCAATGCAATCATTGAATTCGACGTTTCAAGAGGGAGAATTGCCTCAAATGCAAGACATAGATAAAGAAAGTGGTATAACTTCATTTCGAATGCTTCAGTATCATCTAATGAATCTTTCATGGCTTCAAGGAGGAAGCGAATTTGTGACACTCTTTGGTCACGATCGTCATATATTCACGGAATTGATGTCTTTCAACTTGAACCAACTATCAGAAAACCTCCGCAATGAAGAATTTAATAACTCTGCATTGGCACTTGCATATCAGGCTCTCGTGACACAACTCACACCTTTCCTCCATTTCAATATTGTCAAGTCTGAAAGTTCAGTGATTTGCCAGTCATTTCTTCGAGACACACATATCGAGCTTCAAGATTTCCGTGGTACACTATTGAAATTCATGACATCGGTCTCGTCTCAATATATGAAAGATCTCGACTTCAGCAAGCGTATGATAATGGAGTGCAAGAATCTACGATGCAAGAGGAAAATGGTCATACGATTGACGCATTGGAGGCTGCTAAAGATTGCAAGGACATGGAATCAACAGTTAAGCATGACATCAGCAACACGTCCGGGAATGTTACAGACATCCCTTATGATGACACCATACCCGTTTATGACGAAGAGCCTACACATATGGTACAATGTAATGTTGTATATGATGTATATGCTGATGAAATGCCGCATATTGAGCATTTCGAACCTAATTATGACAAACATGAGATGGAAAAGAGTGATAGCAATATCATTCTGATTCATCCGATGTGCGTCATAATGGGGGAGAAAGTGTTCAAAATGCTAACAATCATGATAATTGCCTTATGACTGTTTCATTAATTGCTTCTGATTGTAGGATTAAAGAGCTCGTAACGATTTTAGCTCAACAATCAAAAGAGCTTGAGGATGCCAAAGTTGATTTTCAAAGAAAATGAAGAAATTTGAAAAGTATTTTGAAAAACTTGAAAATTCAAACGTTGTTCTTGAACGAAAATTGGATCAAAAAGTTCTAAATTCTAAAGCTGAAAAGGATAATCTTTTGAAACAAATTAAGTTTCTAGAATCTAAGTTAGCGTCCCAAGATGTATTGCTCAAAGAAAATGAGATTTTAAAGGCTCAAGTACAGGAAAAGGTCTTTGATATAGCTGCGTTGAAAAACGAATTGAGGAAAACTAAAGGAACTAGTGTGGACACTAAGCTTGAAAAACCATCAATCTTGGGGAAACCGCCTACAAATCAGTCCATAAGACAACTGACTTCATTTAGATCCGAGCGACCACAATCCTCGAGACCGCGGTTTGCCTCCCATGTTGATATGGTTCATATTTCTAGAACATTCACTCCACCAATTAGGCCTAATGTGACTAAATCATCTTTTACAAGACCTCATCACATGATTGCCTCTAGTCTCCATAGACATAGTCCAAAGAACACGTCTCGAACTAGTTCAAATGACGTTCATCACAAATTTGTTCTAAGGGAAGCTATTCAAAAGATACAAGTAAGAGATAGGAATTTTAAACCTAGTCAGATGCCTTCTAGGTTACCCAACACTGCTAACCGTAGCATATCATGCACTAGGAGCATCAATCAATCATCTAGGAATTCTAGATCTTACTCGGACATTAGATATGCTACTTGTAATACATGTAGGAAATGTTTCTCTAAATCCAATCATGATTCTTGTGTCAAGAAATTACTTATTGAGGTGAACTCCCGTGCTAGACTTAAATCCCAGTGGTTAGCTAAAATAAACCCATTGGTAAAGTTTGGCGACCCATGGGTAGAACTTTCACTGTTGTATGAAACAAATGCCCTTTAACTAGGATAGTCTCCGATTCTACTAAGACTACTAGGGAGGAAATTGAAAAGGATGATACATCACTTAAGCCTGAACTTAAGATTTTCTATAAAAGGAAACGTTTGCCAGCTAAGACAAGTGAATCACCTCCTCAGATCACCCCTGGCACTAGAAAAGAAAACTGTGAATCCCCGCATGATTCTAAGATAGATATCGCTAACTCACATAAAAGCATACAAACTCCTAATGAGAATGCAGGTACCAAAGTCCATGTTCAACAAGAACACAGCAGTCCGATCTTTATATATCGTTCAACTAAGGACACTCTCAGAGTTTGGTTAATGAAGAAGCTGATATCATAGAAACAAGTGTCTAAGGGGATTTGCAGTTAAGCTCGTGTATAAGGCTCATAGTCAAATCACAGTCTATGACCCGAACTTCAAAAAAAGGGAAGTTTATCTCGTCAACGATAACTTACCCTCAAAACGAGAAATTAAATTTCTAGGACACGAGCTAAAATTAAAACTATTCAAAAGATTTAAGCTCGTGTAAATGGCTCCTCGTTAAATGACAGATGATGACCCGGATTTCAAATAAAGGAAAGTTTATCGCCGATGATAAACTTATCCTCACAAACGAGAAATTAAATTTTCTTGGACACGAGCTTACATTAAAACTATTCAAAGGTTTTAAGTTCATGTAAAAGGCTCATCGTTAAATGTCAGACGATGACCTGATCTTCAAAGAAAGGAAAGTTTATCGCCGATGATAAACTTATCCTTACAACGAGAAATTAATTTTTCTCGGGCATGAGCTACTATTAAAAACATTCGAAGTTTTTAAGCTCATGCACAATGACTTACAGTAAAATATCAGACTGTAACTTGGATTTCAATTTTAGGAAAGCTTATCTTTAATGATAACTTATCCTCTTAACGGGAAATTTATTTTTCTCGGTCATGAGCTTGTATTGAGACATTCCAAGTTTTAAGCTTAGAAAGGAAAATGTATCTTTTAAATAAGAGAACTTTTCCTCATAACGAGAAATTTTATCTTTTTCGGTTATGAGCTTTATGTTAAAACATTCAAAAGTTTTTCAACCTCATTAAAACGACTTCTGAGTAAATGTCAACTTAGGACTCGTTCTTCAGTTAAAAGGAATATTTATCGCCGATAATAAACTTATCCTCACAATGGGAAGTTTACAATTTCTCAGACTTTAGCTCGTTTTGTAAGATATTCAACATCTTAAGCTCAAGTAATTGGTTTTCAAAACATTGAACACAATTTTTCGTGAATTTCTCAAAAGGTTTTTCTAAATCTTTCAAAATTGTGTGTTCAAAAATGTTTTGATAAAAAGAGCATGTCTTCTGGAATCTATAATGTTTACGACACTAGAAATGTCATTCAATAATGACACGGGGTTGTAAATAAAGTTTGAACAGAAGTTCAAATGTTTTAAAACATGCTCAAAATGGCTTGCTATTACTTTCGATAGTAACCTGCTTTTCATATTAAAGTCAAGCATTTCACCAGAAAGTTTTGACTCAAGAACGGAAATTAATTTTCTCGGGCATGGTCTATTTATAACCATGTAAGGGATTGTGTTTACGGAATAACAAAATCTAACACGAATATATGTACGTGTTAGTGCATTTATTTGTTAAAACAAGAGAAATCTTGTTTTTATGAAGTTATCATCTCCACAATCCGCAACAATTTACAATTGATATCTACCTACTCGCCGATGCAACCACTCAAACATCGACTACATCACTTTCAATAGAACACGGGTCAACAATTGAGGGGGAGCAATTGTCCAGCATTCAGAATCTTTGATTCCGAATGTGCCACGGTCACTAATTGGTGTCAAGACAATGATATCAATCATACACATGGTTTCAAGAGATAACTTCAGACGTGACGAGGCGACCAACATTCGTGAACAAGAACCATGTGATTCTATCATATGATGTTCTCCAGCATTCAGGTCCAACCTCGTAAATTGTTAATCTTGTGAATACATTATCCTATATGATCTTTGCATGTGATAAATACCTTACACTTGTGTTTAAAAGGTATTTCATTTACGTTTCAAGTACACCCTCATTAATTTGAAGGGAAGCTTGTAAAAATCATGAAGATAATTGGATTTGCATTTTTTCTTCCCAAATTTTCTTCAAATGCTATTAAATTAATTGATATTAAAAACATCGATTGGGTTAATATTTTTAATATGGGGGAGAAAATGTGATTTAATATGGGAAATGATTAATCACAAATGGTTTGACTTAACGTGATAGCTCATCCTGACATGTGCGAAATGTTTTCGGATATCGTGGCATATGTTAAAGGGGAGCAAAATGGATTTGGATATCAAAATGGATTTCCAGGTGACATACTTGATAGGTGTGAAAACACCCATCCTTTTACCACTCAATTATAATAATAACCGAGCCAAAACGTGTATTTTATGTCGTGAATGTCGGAATTATGCGTGGTTTGTGTTTTTGTTGTGATTTAGGAGCAAAATGTGAAAAGGGAAGAAAACAAGGGCTTTCACGGGCTTTTATCGAAGAAAACGAGAATAGACGAAGTCAAAAGATCAAGAGTGCAAAAAGAACGGAAGTCCAAGGCCTATTCTGATGATTTATCGAAGAAAATGTCTAAAGACGGAAGTTTAATGAAGTCGAAGAACCAAGTCTAATTAAAGAATAAAATTATAAGACGAGTTCAATTTATATCGACAAATCCCGAGACGACGTCGAGAAAGACAAAGAATTTAAATCGAGTCGAGACAAGAAGAAAGAAAGAAGAAAGCATCAACACTCCTCCTCTCCTCCTATATAAACCCACCTAATATGTCATTAGGAGGTGTTAGTCATTTTAGGAGTAGATAGATTAGTTTTAGGATTAGGAGTAGATAGATTTAATTTCTCTCTCTAAGTTTTCTTTCAAGTTTTCTTAAATCTTTCATCTTTAAATCTTGTAATCTTGAATCTTTAATCTTTGTCTTTAATTTTAAGCTTTTTATTAATCTCATTCTACTTTTCTTATTATTTTTTTCTTAATCATAATCTTTTTCATCATCTTTTTACATAAAGTTTATAGCTTTTTACTTTTCTTGGTTCGTCTTTAAAGTTTTTATAAGTTTTATCATTCATCTATTAGTTTTGGTTAGCTTATTGGTGTTTTTCTTTGCTTATTTTCCTTTAAAAGTTGAGTTTTAAGTTCTTATTTTCGTCCTTTTTAGTGTCCCTATTTTTTAGGAAATCTTATTCGATTTTGCAATTATTGCGACATTGTGCCTTAATTTTGCAATTATTGCGAAATCTTCAATTTCGCAATTATTGCGACATTGTGCCTTAATTTTTTAATTATTGCGACATTGTGCCTTAATTTTGCAATTATTGCGAAATCTTCAATTTCGCAATTATTGCGACATTGTGCCTTAATTTTGCAATTATTGCGAAATCTTTGTTATGATTGCGGAATTATAGCCAACATTGCGAAATCTTCCTTTTTTGAGCATTGTGAAATCATTGGTTTTTAGCATTGCGAAATCTTGGATATTGAGTAATTGCGGAATTAATTCATTTTTTTCTATTATTGCGAAATTAAATAGTTTTTATTAAAATTTATTTTTTAAATTTATTTTTCCCGCCATTTTCACTTAGCTTTATTTTTACTTGTTTGTCTTAGTTTATTTTCAGTGTTATTTAATTTTAAAGTTTTTAAATTTACGTTTTGTTAAGCTTTAATTTCTCGTCATTTACTTTTAAAGTTTTTATATTTTCGTCATTTACTTAATTTCTTTTAAAGTCTTATTTTTAGTTTAATCTTTTCAAGCTATCTTAATTTCTTTTAAAGTCTTTTATTTAAGTTTTAATTAGTTTATCGCTTTTATTATTTTGTTATTTACGTTAAATTCTGCATTTTTATTTTAAAATAGATACTCAACGAGCTATTCTTTCTTTTCACCAAGAAAAACTGAGTCACACATTCAACCGGAGATCAATTCGATGAGACCGTGAACAGCGAACTTTTAACCTAGCAAAACTATACTTTTAAATGGCGCCGCTGCCGGCTCTTTTCGTGAAGATTAACGGTTTATTGTGAGAGACGCGTTGGATTTTGGGATCTGTTCACTTTTGAACGTTATTTTTATTGCCAAAATGTTTTTTCATAAATCATAAAAAATAAAAAATTTCAAAAATCTAAAAACATTTGAAAAATCATAAAAAGCATTTCTTTTTCGAAATTTTTGCACCAAAAATATTCTTCTTTCTCATCTATTGTGTTTAATGGATTCATTTGTTGACTGTGTAGGGTGTGGAAGACCATCTTCTGGTAGTCAATCCTATCAATGGTGTTCATGCGAACGATGTGGAATGGATATCCCTAATTGCGAATATGGCCGTTGTCTATCGTGTAATTCGATCAATTCATACTTCAATTCATTCTTCACTTCTAATGACACTATTTCACCCTCTCCCATATATGACGATCCATATCAACAAGACGCACCGGGTTTTTCTCAATACCCGTGTTGCAATCATTATGGGGGCCCTCACGATACCTTTTCTTGTCAGCCGATGAATTATTATGAGTCAAATCCGTCTTCTAATTCTTTTCAACCGATGATTTATGATGGGCCACATCCGTGCTATAATTCCGGTTTTCTTAATATAAACATTGTCCTCATTTTAACCGGAAAAATTGATTTTTCGACATTTTTCAAAATTTTTGATCTATTTTGGCCTAGTAGTATTTACCTTTGTTATAGTTATTTTCTTTCTTTGCTAGAATAAATTTTAATAAAGTGGTTTTAAATTTTCAAGCGTCATGAATCTTTTGACTCAACCCGAGTTCACTTATCTAAGTTTACTCTCGCTAGTATCCTTAATGTGTTTATGTCAAGTTTTGCTAGGCTTTTATATAGGGAACTTTAAAACGCGAAAGTTGTAACTCTAACGGGTTAAGAACAAGAACTTTTCGCAAGTTCCTATAATTGATCCTAGAAAGTCATTTATCAAGGGAACTTTAAAATGTGAATTCTAAACTTGAAAAAGTCTAAGAATTTGCAAGATCCTATAGATGACTTGAAAACCCAAAACTTTGATTTAATAGGCTAAGCATCCACGAGTCTCATTCCTTGATATTTTAAATTGTGGAGAACGAGAGATGATAGAGTCAATTATAAGTTTGGTATTCTTTCATAAATTTATGCGAGTTAATTATGAGCTTTTTCTCCCATCGCTTGCTAATAAATTTAATTACAATAAATAAGGTTGTACGATTTGAAAACTTACTTAGCTTCTAGCCCAAGATCGTTTAAAAGTTGCTCGGTATTAACTAGAGTTCATAGCCAAGGCATAACTTATTGAAGCGGGATGCGAAGATTGGCGATTCCGAAAAGGCCCTAACAAGGCATGAGGGCTACATTTTGTTGCTAAAGATCCCAAGTGATGTGAAGAATCATTTATCAAAAACCAATATGAAGGATCGAGACACACGACGAAAAGCAAATACTCCCATAAAGATCATGGAGAAGTCTATCAAAAAAGGCCCTAACAAGGTATGAGGATAAACAGATCCAAGTCCTAAAAGGAGGCGGATCGTTGTATATCAAAATCCCAAATAAAGATTGGAGAAAAATGAAGAAGTCGTGGTCCAAATATGAAGAATGTCTCAAAAAGTTCAAGTGAAGAAATTCCTATTATGAAGAGAAGACCATTATTTCATGAACGTCTCTCAAGATTTGAAGTATGCAGTCAATGCCAAAGATCGGTCCGAGAAAGGTCTCAAATCGTGAAGCGAGTTATGCCAAGATATGAACTTTAAAAGGTCCCGAGAAGCAGTTTTAAAAGATTTTGTCCTTTAGCTGACTATTGATTAAATCGTCCCACTTTATTTTCATCCTTAATAACTACCGAAATAAGTCAACAATGCATCCTTGTGATCATTTAAGACAACAATAAAACATAAGAGATACACCTAGGAATAAGGGAGTCTAATTGGGCCACATGAGTGATTGTTAGTTTACTAACTTATAATAACAACGATCTCGTTTTTAAGCTTGGTATGGAGAACGTGAAACTTGAGGGTGATAAACATTCATGACAATCCAAAACCCCAATGTAAGTCTTTAATCTCTTAATTTGTTTTTCTTCCTTTAATTATGTCTTATGTTTAATAAAGGCCAAGGTGGATTAATTATGATGAAAAATGTAAATCTTGCTTTGTAACTGATAGGTGTGTAAACACCCATCTTTTCTACCACTTAATTACAATAATCACCGGACCAAAACGTGTATTTTATGTCTTTTATGTCAGAATTATACGTGGTTTGTGTTTTTGTTGTGATTTAGGACGAAAAGGTGAAAAGTAGAGAAAACACGGACATTCACGGGCATTTACGGACTTTTATTGAAGAAAAGGATGAAAGACGAAGTCAAGAAGTCGAAAGTGCAAAAAGAACGGAAGTCCACGACCAATTCTAAAGATTTATCGAAGAAAAAGTCAAAAGACGGAAGTTTATCAAAAGCCGAAGAATTCAAGTCTATTTTATTGAAGAATATAAAGACGAGTTCGAAGAAATCCCGAAGCCAAAAGTCCCTTAAGTCCAAGTTTAAAGAAGATTAGAAGAAAAGGACTAATGACGCAATTAATGAAGATTAATAAAAGGAGGGACTTAACTACGCAATTAAGAGAAAAGGAAAGAGGGGAGGAAGCTTCCTTAATCCTCCCCTATAAATAGATTAGGCTTGATTACTTTTCTTTCTTGTTGGCTAATAGTGACAATTAGACCTTCCACCATTTACTTATCTTGTCATTTACATCACTTGTCAATTTAAATTCATGTTATGCACCTTAATTACCATTTAATTCCAAGTAAGTTTTCATTTTAATTCTTGTCAAATCTTTACTTTATTTTGTTAATCTATCATCTACCTTTCTTTATCTTTGATTTGTTGTGTTTATGTTTATGTTCATGTTCATGCTTTTATTTTGATCCAAATTGGTTTTATGATTATTGTTGTTAAAGTTGTTTGATTTCGTGTTTTTAAGTGTTTGTTGATGTTACTGTTGAATCGTTACTATTTTTATTGTATTGTTTGTGTTTGATTTTGGTTAGTTTTTGTTTAGATCTGCTATTACTGTATCCCTTGTTCTTCGGGGGTGTTTGCTTTGTTTCTGATCTTTCCAGGAAAAGTTCCGAACCAAGAAGGAGGGAAAGTGTTCATTCGGAACTTCTAAAGTTCCGAATCAAGGCTTCATTCGGAAGATTTTAACTCAACAAATCTTCCGAGCCAAACTTGTTCATCCGGAACTTTCAAAGTTCCGGACGAAGTGAAAACTTCCGAACCAAGAGTATTCGTTCGGAACTCCAAAAGTTCCGAACCAAGGGTTTCATCCGGAACTTCTCAAATGTTCCGAATCAACCCAAAGTTCCGAATCAAGGGGCAAGTTCCGAATCAAGACTTTTCTTTCGGAAGTTATAAACTTCCGGATCAAGCTTCATTCGGAACTTAAAAGTTCCGAATAAAGTTCCGGATCAAGGGGCAACTTCCGACTCAAGAGGTGTTCATTCGGAAGTTCTAAACTTCCGAATCAAGGGGCTTCATTCGGAAACTTGCGAATCAAGGGGTGACCAAATACTTCCGAATCAAGAGAAGATTTAGAGTTCTGAATCAGTAAAGTTCCGAACGAAGGATTGTTTTGGATAAGTGACATATCCAGATCAATTTGTTCCGGATCAAGGATTTTGGCAATATTCCTAAGAAAGAAGAATCATTTCAACCAAAGGTGACATTCCGGACGAGTGATTGTTCTAAACGAAGGTTTATTCCGAATGAGCTGTATTCAGGTTCTTATTAGCTTTTGTCTTTGATTTTTATTTTCAAACTTTATTTTTCCTGCCTTTTATTTAATTGCACTTTAAGACTATTTGCCTTAGCTTAATTTTAGTTTTTGCCTTAGTTTAAGTTTTAGTCGCACTTTAAGTTTGCCTTAGATAGATTTAAGTTTACGTCATTTGCTTTAGTGCCCTTTAATTTCAGTCACGTTTTTAAATACTTGCACTTTTACTTTAATTAGACTTAGATTTACTTTAAGAGCACCTTTACTTTTAAGTCTTTGCACATTTAATTAAAAAAAACCAAAAATATTCTTTTTCACCAAAGATCAACTGAGTCACACATAGGGCCTAGATCAATTCGTTAAGATACCGAGAACACGAACTTGAACTTTAATATTTTTAACTAGGTAAAACCTTGTGTATCAAATGGCGCCGCTGCCGGCTCTTTTCGTTAAGATCAACAGTTTTCTGTGAGAGACACGTTGCTTTTTGGGATCCGCTCACTTGTGAACGTTATTTTTCTTGCCTAAAAAATTCAAAAAAATCATAAAAATTAAAAATTGATAAAAACCATAAAAATTAAAAATTTCAAAAATCCAAAAAGATTTTATTTTTATTGTGTATATATATTGTCTTTGTGTTTGGTTTTGTTTTCTTTTGCACTTTTAGGTGTATGCGTAGTAGATCTTCTAATTATCAAGAGCCCGAGCCTCAAGAAGATTTAGATATGGCAGGTGTTGTCAACAACAACATTCCACCGAACCTCAATAATAATAATAACAACAATGCTCTTCCACAGACCGATCTTCGGACCATGGAGGAACTTTGTCAACCAACAATGTTTGGACGAGGAGGACCGATTGCGCCGATGCAAATCAACGCTCCTGAGTTTTCGTTGAAGCACTACATGATTCAGCAAGTACAAACAAACCCATTTAGAGGATTGCCTGATGATGATGCCAACAAACACCTCGACAAGTTCATTACAATCACCCAAAGCATGAAGTTGCCTGGGGCCACGATGGATGTTCTCCGCCTACAACTCTTTCCACATACTTTATCGCATCATGCCGAGAAATGGTTTGATCGTCTCCCGAAGAATGCTATTCACACTTGGGATGATATGACTCAACGATTTTTATCGCGCTACTTTCCACCATCCATGGTCACGAGCCTTCGCAATCAGATCAGCGGTTTCATGCAAGACCCTGATGAATCTCTTTTTGACGCTTGGGAGAGATATAATGTCTTGATCGATAGATGTCCAAACCACAACATGCTCCCTGTGACATTAATCGATACTTTCTACAACGGATTGACTTTTCGAGATCGTGATACGATCAATGCAGCCGCCGGTGGCACATTCATGAAAAGGAGACCCGAGGAGTGTAGAGAGTTAATTGAAAACATGACTACTCATCATAAGAACTGGTATTCTTCTGCTTCTTCTAGGAACAACCCGAGAGTCAATGTTTCCTCTACCTCAGCAAACCCTGAGATGACCGAACTCACCCGCATGATGGCTGAAATGAGCAAAAGTATTACGCTTCTCGCTTCAAACCAACAACAACAACAAGTTAAAGCGATTTCTAATCCTTGTGAAACATGTGGCGGTCCTCACTCATACACCGATTGTCCTTCGACACAAGGAAATCCGGAAAATGTGTATGCAGCTTACGGTAATTATTCACCGGAAAATTACCAAGCTAGAAAACAAGGGGATAGAAATCTGCTGAGTTACCGTTCCAACAACTACCTTTCACCCGGTTTTTCTCCTCAAAACCAAAATCCCGCCAACAACTACAATAGAAGCAACCAAATCCCACCTCGTGCTTCTAACCCTTATCAACCACCCACCCAACAACACCCACCCATAAATCCCGATGTTGACACCATCATGAGAACTCAAGGTGAGCAAATTAAGAATCTATAGAGCCAAATAATCAATTTGAAAGGAGATATCTTGAAGCAAGGTAATGACATCAGAACCGAGGTTCGTGATAATCTTCAATCCTCCTTCATCACTCAAACAACTGAATTAAAGAATCTGTTGGCTAGTTTCTTGCCCGAAGCTCAACCTTCTTCTTCTTCGGGTTCTCTACCTTCAAACACCGTCACCAATCCGCGAGCTAATGTGAGTGCTATAACTACACGTAGTGGAATTACCATTGTCGATCCACCTATCCCACCACCATCATCTACACCTCCTCCACCACCATGTATCCCTACTCCACCTACACCTAGTAATAGTACACCATTACCGTCTCCGCCTCATCATGACGATGTATCTCGGAAGGACCCTTCAACATCACAACCTTCACCAACTACACCTTCACCTAACCCTTATCAACCCAGAATCCCATACCCTTCTCGCATAGGCAAGACCAACGAGCTAACCAAGAATGACTGTCAAGTATCGAAATATGTGGATATGCTATCTAAAATGACCATCAACATTAGCCTTGTTGAAGCACTTTGCCACATGCCGAAATTTGTCAAAGCATTCAAGGAATTGCTTAGCAAGAAGGAGAAGCTGATTGAACTCGCCAACACACGATTAAATGAAAACTGCTCTGCAGTCCTTCTTAGAGAACTTCCGGAAAAGCTTGGAGATCCCGGTCGTTTTGTGTTGCCTTGCGTGTTCAACTAAACTAAAGAATTTACTGCCCTTGCTGATCTCGGGGCTAGTATTAATTTGATGCCACTGAGTGTTTGGAAAACACTATCATTGCCCGATCTCATTCCGACAAAGATGACTCTCGAACTGGCAAATCGCACTCTCGCTTACCACGTTGGTATAGCCGAAGACGTGTTTATCAAAGTTGGCACATTTACTTTCCCGGTCGATTTTGTCGTAGTTGATTATGAAATGGACCCTCGTATTCCTTTAATACTTGGTCGGCCATTCTTGAGAACCGGACGAGCTTTAGTAGATGTGGCCGAAGGTGAGTTAATCTTACGAGTCGGGGATGATTCAAAAGTTTTTAAAATGGGGAAGCTTACAGGCAAATCCTTTGGAGGACGAGAATCAGTGAATATGATAAATGTGTTCGATGACTTTACCGTCTATGACAATCCTCTATTCGATTCTTCCACTGATAATCCACTCTTTGAAGATAATGTGGATGATTCTCTCCCTACTTTGGACGCTTCTCCCATTTATGATTCTACACCGGTCTTCGATGCTTATGATGATAATGATTCTAGCTCAGATTCGGATGATTTTGATTGTACTTCTGAGTATCCCGAGCTGCCCACTTATGATGATTTTGATGAGGCTGATACTCTCTCGAGCGATTCTTTACATGCTGAAGATCCTCCGCCATCACTCGATCCTACTTTGGACGATTACTCATTTGAGGAAGATTTCTCTGAATTTCTCAACACTTACTTCCCTCATGAGAGTGATGCACCTCCTTTGGACTTTGAAGATTATCGCCTTGATCCTACTTTGGATTTGAAGAGCATTCTGTCCAAGGAAAAGAAACTGGTCGACACCGAAATCCGTTGCACTTATGATTTGACACCTCTTTGTCCCACTTCTGAGGACGAGGTTGTGCTTCTTTGCGGATCTTCTTCACACTCGGCTGAGCCTGAGTGCTATTTTCCCTTAAAGGAAAAGGTGTTCGACCCCGGTATTGAAGTCTTTAAGCCATCTCAGTATCCACCTGATGAAATAAAAGGAAAAATCTTTGGAACCATTGAAGACATGCTTGCACCACTTCAAACTTGCTTCCACCATGCTCCATCGCTGCTTAAGGGAACCCTGCCACTTCTCTTTTGGCTTGCCTTGTTCACCTTAAGCTCTTGCTTATTGATGGATGAAAACTATGTCTTTGATCCTGGTGGATTTGTTTCATGCTACTACCGTTGATGATCAAGGTCGAGTCAGGCTAACGACTCGGTTAACAAAAACCAAGCGCTTCTTGGGAGGCAACCCATGCATCTATCTTTCCGCTTTCTTTACCATAAGTGTAGGGGGGACCCTTTGGTTTGCTATTTCCTCTCCTCACTTCTTAATCAGGGATTCGAGCTTCAATGATCCACTCTTGATGATTCTTGACGACCCGTGATTCCGTGTTCTACTTCTTCCCGGTTCTATCCTAAACTCTTTTCGATTCACTATTTTATATTTTCTCAATATTAAAATAGGAATTTCTTTAGTTGTCCTTTCCTTAGCGAGATTTAAACAAAGTGCACAATGTCCTAAGTGTAGGGGAGTTTTACTCCCACATGCTTAAACATTGAGGACAATGTTTATCTTAAGTGTAAGGGGGGACTTCTATCGAAGTTAAGTGGTCTTTTCCTTGTATTTGTCCTCATTTTAACCGGAAAATCAATTTTTCGACATTTTTCAAAATTTTTGATCTATTTTGGCATATTAGTTTTTCCCTTTTGTATAGTTATTTTCTTTCTTTGCTAGAATAAATCTCTGAATAAGTGGTTTTAATTTTCAAACGTTGTGAATCTTTTGACTTAATCCGAGTTTACTCTAGCTAGTATCCTTAACGTGTTTAAGTCAAGTTTTGCTAGGCTTTTATATAGGGAGCTATAAAACGCGAAAGTCTTAACTCTCACGGGTTAAGAACAAGAACTTTTCGCAATTTCCTATAATTGATCCTAGAGAGTCGTTTATCAAGGGAACTTTAAAATGCGATTTCTAAACTTGAAAAAGTCTAAGAATTTGCAAGATCCTATAGGCGACTCGAAAACCCAAAACTTTGATTTAATAGGCTAAGCATCCACGAGTCTCATTACTTGAGATTTTAAACTGTGGAGAACGAGAGATGATAGAGCCAATTATAAGTTCGGTATTCTTTCGTGAATTTATGCGAGTTAATTATGAGCCTATTCTCCCATCGCTTGCTAATAATTTATCTGCTAATAAATAAGGTTGTACGATTTGAAAGGTTACTTAGCTTCTAGCCCCAGATCGTTTAAAAGTTGCTCGGTATGGATTAGAGTTCATAGCCAAGGCATAACTTATTGAAGCGGGACGCGAAGATTGGCGAGTCCGAAAAGGCCCTAACAAGGCATGAGGGCTATATTTTGTTGCTAAAGATCCAAAGTGATGTGAAGAATCATTTATCGAAAATCAATATGAAGGATCGAGACACACGACGTAAAGCAAAACTCCCCAAAAGTCATGGAGAAGTGTATCCGAAAAGACCCTAACAAGGTATGAGGATAAATAGATCCAAGTCATAAAAGGAGGCGGATCGTTGTATATCAAAGTCCAAAATAAAGATTGGAGAAAAATGAAGAAGTCGTGGTCCAAGTATGAATCTCTCAAAACTTCAAAGTGAAGAATCCCTATTATGAAGAGAAGACCATTATTTCATGAACGTCTCTCAAGATTTGAAGTATGAAGTCGCTGCCAAATATCGGTCCGAGAAAGGTCTCAAATCGCGAAGCGAGTTATGCCAAGATATGAACTTTATGAGATCCCGAGAAGCAGTTTTAAAAGATTTGGTCCTTTAGCAAACTATTGATTAAATCGTTCACTTTATTTTCAGACTAAATAACTATCGAAATAAGTCAAACAATGCATCCTCGTGATCATTCAAGACAACAACAAAATATAAGAGATACCCCTAGGAATAAGGGAGTCTAAGTGAATAATTGGCCCACATGAGTTCGTGTTAGTTTACTAACTTATAGTAACAATGATCTTGTTTTTAAGCTTGGTTTGGAGAAAGTGAAAACTTGAGGATGATGATTATTCATGACATTTTTCAAAACCCAAGGTATGCTTTTTGATTTCTTTATTTTGTATGTTTTTAATTTTCTATCTCTTTAATAAAGGCCAACGTGGATTGATTATGATGAAAAGTGTAATCTTGCTTTGTAACTAATGCATTGCATGAGGACATTGCAATGGTCAAGTGTAGGGGATTTGATAGTTGTGTAAACACCCATCTTTTCTACCACTTAATTACAATAATCACCGGACCAAAACGTGTATTTTATGTCTTTTATGTCGGAATTATGCGTGGTTTGTGTTTTTGTTGTGATTTAGGACGAAAAGGTGAAAAGTGGAGAAAACACGGACATTCACGGGCATTTACGGACTTTTATTGAAGAAAAGGATGAAAGACGAAGTCAAGAAGTCGAAAGTGCAAAAAGAACGGAAGTCCACGACCAATTCTGAAGATTTATCGAAGAAAAAGTCAAAAGACGGAAGTTTATCAAAAGCCGAAGAATTAAAGTCTATTTTATTGAAGAATATAAAGACGAGTTCGAAGAAATCCCGAAGCCAAAAGTCCCTTAAGTCCAAGTTTAAAGAAGATTAGAAGAAAAGGACTAATGACGCAATTAATGAAGATTAATAAAAGGAGGGACTTAACTACGCAATTAAGAGAAAAGGAAAGAGGGGAGGAAGCTTCCTTAATCCTCCCCTATAAATAGATTAGGCTTGATTACTTTTCTTTCTTGTTGGCTAATAGTGACAATTAGACCTTCCACCATAGACTAATCTTGTCATTTACATTACTTGTCAATTTAAATTCATGTTATGCACCTTAATTACCATTTAATTCCAAGTAAGTTTTCATTTTAATTCTTGTCAAATCTTTACTTTATTTTGTTAATCTATCATCTACCTTTCTTTATCTTTGATTTGTTGTGTTTATGTT
This sequence comes from Glebionis coronaria, assembly GCA_025667525.1. NCBI lineage: Eukaryota > Viridiplantae > Streptophyta > Magnoliopsida > Asterales > Asteraceae > Glebionis > Glebionis coronaria. The sequence continues at coordinate 272,749,495 of CM046875.1, read as the reverse complement.
TATGTTCATGTTCATGCTTTTATTTTGATCCAAATTGGTTTTTTGATTATTGTTGTTAAAGTTGTTTGATTTCGTGTTTTTAAGTGTTTGTTGATGTTACTATTGAATCGTTACTATTTTTATTGTATTGTTTGTGTTTGATTTTGGTTAGTTTTTGTTTAGATCTGCTATTACTGTATCCCTTGTTCTTCGGGGGTGTTTGCTTTGTTTCTGATCTTTCTAGGAAAAATTCCGAACCAAGAAGGAGGGAAAGTGTTCATTCGGAACTTCTAAAGTTCCGAATCAAGGCTTCATTCGGAAGATTTTAACTCAACAAATCTTCCGAGCCAAACTTGTTCATCCGGAACTTTCAAAGTTCCGGACGAAGTGAAAACTTCCGAACCAAGAGTATTCGTTCGGAACTCCAAAAGTTCCGAACCAAGGGTTTCATCCGGAACTTCTCAAAAGTTCCGAATCAACCCAAAGTTCCGAATCAAGGGGCAAGTTCCGAATCAAGACTTTTCTTTCGGAAGTCATAAACTTCCGGATCAAGCTTCATTCGGAACTTAAAAGTTCCGAATAAAGTTCTGGATCAAGGGGCAACTTCCGACTCAAGAGGTGTTCATTCGGAAGTTCTAAACTTCCGAATCAAGGGGCTTCATTCGGAAACTTCCAAATCATGGGGTGACCAAATACTTCCGAATCAAGAGAAGATTTAGAGTTCCGAATCAGTAAAGTTCCGAACGAAGGATTGTTTTGGATAAGTGACATATCCAGATCAATTTGTTCCGGATCAAGGATTTTGGCAATATTCCTAAGAAAGAAGAATCATTTCAACCAAAGGTGACATTCCGGACGAGTGATTGTTCTAAACGAAGGTTTATTCCGAATGAGCTGTATTCAGGTTCTTATTAGCTTTTGTCTTTGATTTTTATTTTCAAACTTTATTTTTCCTGCCTTTTATTTAATTGCACTTTAAGACTATTTGCCTTAGCTTAATTTTAGTTTTTGCCTTAGTTTAAGTTTTAGTCGCACTTTAAGTTTGCCTTAGATAGATTTAAGTTTACGTCATTTGCTTTAGTGCCCTTTAATTTCAGTCACGTTTTTAAATACTTGCACTTTTACTTTAATTAGACTTAGATTTACTTTAAGAGCACCTTTACTTTTAAGTCTTTGCGCATTTAATTAAAAACAACCAAAAATATTCTTTTTCACCAAAGATCAACTGAGTCACACATAGGGCCTAGATCAATTCGTTAAGATACCGAGAACACGAACTTGAACTTTAATATTTTTAACTAGGTAAAACCTTGTGTATCAGTAACTAATGCATTGCATGAGGGCATTGCAATGGTCAAGTGTAAGGGATTTGATAGGTGTGAAAACACCAATCCTTTTACCACTTAATTATAATAATAACCAAGCCAAAACGTGTATTTTATGTCGTAAATGTCGAAATTATGCGTGGTTTGTGTTTTTGTTGTGATTTAGGAGCACAACGTGAAAAGGGAAGAAAACAAGGGCTTTCACGGGCTTTTATCGAAGAAAACGAGAAAAGGCGAAGTCAAAAGATCAAGAGTGCAAAAAGAACGGAAGTCCAAGGCCTATTCTAAAGATTTATCGAAGAAAATGTCTAAAGACGGAAGTTTAATGAATTCGAAGAACCAAGTCTAATTAAAGAAGAAAATTATAAGACGAGTTCAATTTATATCGACAAATCCCAAGACGACGTCGAGAAAGACAAAGAATTTAAATCGAGTCGAGACAAGAAGAAAGAAAGAAGAAAGCATCAACACTCCTCCTCTCCTCCTATATAATCCCTCCTAATATGTCATTAGGAGGTGTTAGTCATTTTAGGAGTAGATAGATTAGTTTTAGGATTAAGAGTAGATAGATTTAATTTCTCTCTCTAAGTTTTCTTTCAAGTTTTCTTAAATCTTTCATCTTTAAATCTTGTAATCTTGAATCTTTAATCTTTGTCTTTAATTTTGAGCTTTTTATTAATCTCATTCTACTTTTCTTATTAGTTTTTCTTAATCGTAATCTTTTTCATCATCTTTTTACATAAAGTTTATAGCTTTTTACTTTTCTTGGTTCGTCTTTAAAGTTTTTATAAGTTTTATCATTCATCTATTAGTTTTGTTTAGCTTATTGGTGTTTTTCTTTGCTTATTTTCCTTTAAAAGTTGAGTTTTAAGTGCTTATTTTCGTCCTTTTTAGTGTCCCTATTTTTTAGGAAATCTAATTCGATTTTGCAATTATTGCGACATTGTGCCTTAATTTTGCAATTATTGTGAAATCTTCAATTTTGCAATTATTGCGACATTGTGCCTTAATTTTGCAATTATTGCGACATTGTGCCTTAATTTTGAAATTATTGCGAAATCTTCAATTTCGCAATTATTGCGACGTTGTGCCTTAATTTTGCAATTATTGCGAAATTTTTGTTATGATTGCGGAATTATAGCCAACATTGTGAAATCTTCCTTGTTTGAGCATTGCGAAATCATTGGTTTTTAGCATTACGAAATCTTGGATTTTGAGTAATTGCGGAATTAATCTTTTAATTGCGGAATTAATTCATTTTTTTATTATTGCGAAATTAAATAGTTTTTGTTTAAATTTATTTTTCCCGCCATTTTTACTTAGCTTTATTTTTACTTGTTTGTCTTAGTTTATTTTCAGAGTTATTTAATTTTAATGTTTTTAAATTTACGTTTTGTTAAGCTTTAACTTCTCATCATTTACTTTTAAAGTTTTTATATTTTCGTCATTTACTTAATTTTTTTTAAAGTCGTATTTTTAGTTTAATCTTTTCAAGCTTTCATCTTAATTTCTTTTAAAGTCTTTTATTCAAGTTTTAATTAGTTTATCGCTTTTATTATTTTGTTATTTACGTTAAAGTCTGCATTTTTATTTTAAAATAGATACTCAACGACCGATTCTTTCTTTTCACCAAGAACAACTGAGTCACACATTCAACCGGAGATCAATTCGATGAGACCGTGAACAACGAAATTATAACCTAGCAAAACTATACTTTCAATACTCTTACCCAAAACATCTCTATTTACGACGGTGAAGATTGTGGTGACTAAGGATGGTAGGATAGGTTAAAGTCCAATGATTCTTCCAGAACCGAAGGAATCTTCCTAAGGACATTCCATAGCTAGAAATAGTAGTCTTTAGGAAAGATGGAGAAGGTTTGTGAACGTAGCTGAATGTCGACCAAGTACTTATGTTAGCACTAGAACAATCACAACAAGGTGCTAGTTATGACGTATTGGTAAGCATTGAAGGGGTTGAAGAATGAAAAAGAATTTAAAGATAAAGGGTGAAAAGAAAGCAGCCCTCCTTACAACCATAGGCAGAAACCGGGTCAACACATATGCTATTGAGATCATTTTTTAATGATTCTTGATATTGAAGATAGACATCATGGACCTAGTGATGCAATGCACAACCCATCCCAGCTAACTCAGACATCTCTTAAAAGATATTTGTTTTAATCACACGGAGACAACACATTATCTATTGATTTATTCACTCCGAATAAATTGGTATTGAAATGGTGGCACTCCTCTCCAGCCTCCGATCACTAAAATCTAAAATGCACGATTGAGTCTAGAGCCATTTAAGATCATCAAATATCTCATTAGGACACACTTTCATAATTCCTTGCTTCTTCACACACTGTGAAAAGTAAGAAAGATCTTAAGAGTCCTACGCAAAATCTTCAGATCTTTCTTGAACATCCGAGTAATATGAAAGTATTTACAATGAAGATGGAAATCCTTCTTGAGCGAATATAAAAAAGCTCATGGTAGGTGACTTGTGCGATTCTTTATGAATCAAGATTGTGACAACTGGAAAGCATCAATGTAAAACCCGCATGCTTCTATCATGAATAGTACCCTTAAGATCGTACGTACTAGATTAAAACTTTCCTATTATAGCATGATTACGATTACGTGTTAGGATTTTACGTATTACGTATGTGTTAGAACACGACAAGTATTTACTACGCATGAGCATGCAATAATTATTTGACAATAATTAATCAAGAGCATGCGATCATGAAATCATGAACGTAATTAAATCACGAACTATTATTAATTACGTATATATATTTATTACGAGCGTAAATAAATATATTAGGTCACGTTAATTATTTAACGAGAACACATTAAACGCGAACACAAATAAACATGAACGAACAATTAAACATCGAGACACAGAAAACGGTACGGGTACCCCATGTGGGGCCCCTACCCGCGGCAACAAGGAAGAGATGGGCCAAGCCCATCTCAAAATTCACTAAAGAGGGGAAAAGGGAAAATTAACTAGTCATTTTTCACTTTACAAAAGATTAAACAAAAACCTAAAAGTTCTCTTCCTCTTTTCTTTCTTTTGGCCGCCGAATACAAACACACCAAAGGAGGTGATTGTTTGATCTTTGATCTTGGTTTTGGTGCAAGTGTTCGTGTTTGTTCATCCTCGTTAGATCCACGCATTCGGTATATGTTTTTTACCCTTTTTCTTTTTGATTTGATCAAATAATTAATTAAGAACAAGATGTTTTTAAAACCTAATTAAAAACATAGGTCTAACATGAAAATGGTTTTTGGAAGAAATCAAAAAGGGTGTTTTAGGGGAGTTTGTTTTGGTCGGCGCCTAAACCGAACCCCAAGGGGGTCTCGGTTTGGCTACTCGACCACCACCGAGACCATATGGTCCCGGTTGGATGGTGTGGGTCCCACGGAAGCAGCAAGACAAGGGGAACCCCGAAGTGGTTCGGGGTATGGTGTCGATTTCACGTCCGGTTCATGGGTTCTAGTCAAGATCCGGTTCACGGTTTATGTTAAGATTATTTTTTTATAATCATATGTTAAATTAAATTAATAAACATGACATGATTAATTTAATAACATGACTTAGGTTATAATTAAGTTATTAGATCATGAAATTATTAACCTAAGTATTTTATATTTTCTAGACTAATAATTAATTAATTTTTAAAAAACCATGGTTATAATTAATTAATTAACATGACTTTGGTTATATTATTGATAAGTAATAATACATGTTTTAACCTAAGTATTTAACTTTATTTAATTAAAAACATGATATACTTTAATAAAATATTTTAACCTATAGTTTATTTAAATTACATGAAATAATTAATAAACTATACATTATATCTTTATGACTTAGAAAATAATCATGAAAACACTTAGGCTTATATACTTAGCTTATTTAACCAGCTTATGTCTAATTATGGAAACTTTCTATTTTTAGAAACTTATTTAATTAAGGCAGCTAATCTATTTATGGAAACTTTCTATTTTTAGAAACTATTTAATTAAGGCAGCTGATCTATTTATGGAAACTTTCTATTTATAGAAACTTATCTATTTTAAGCAGTAATTCTATTTTTGGAAACTTTCTATTTTTGGAAACTTTCTATTTTTGGAAACTTTCTATTTTTGGAAACTTTCTATTTTTGGTAACTTTCTATTTTTGGAAACTTTCTATTTTTGGAAACTTTCTATTTTTGGAAACTTTCTATTTTAGGAAACTTGCTATTTTTGGAAAGTTACTTTATTACATAGTAAGTATAATAATACATGAAATACCAGAAATACTTAATCAGAATAAACAGAGTATAAGATAAACACAGTTTAAGGCTTAAAACAGTAAAACATGATGTGAACATATAAATAAGCTAAGACATGACATAAAACCAGTTAGTATTTAGTAAGCAGATACTTATTCATGTATGTATTTATGTAGCATTAGTGATACCGAAGTAGGATTCTCCTCAGTTCATCTTCTTCGTTCACTGGACATAAGGTAGGGATTCCCGTCCTTTCAGTATGGACATTCTTTCCTTATTAGGATTCCCCGTATGCAGCCAAATGTTTTCCCGTAGTATAAATTTATTTGTTTGATTTGCTTATGTTTAATTTAGAATACCTATAGCCATATACATGCATGACCAGTTTCACCTAGTTATGGAGGTACCATAACCATAACATTAGAGGCACTGATGTTATGACTTCACCACGGCGGAGTGATTGCTCGTGGCGTCCCTTCAGCTTTTGGCCATATTTTTATATTTATCATGTGGGGCGTATAGGTGCATCCTAGTTACATGTTTTCAGTCAGGATTTCATGGTGAATGTGGTGTGTGTCTTGCATCCTTCATAAGGAGCTGATCCCTCCTACCCAAAACCAGTATATTAAATTAGAGGCAGCCCCTCTAATTTGCATGATGAGGTCACCCCTCCAAGTATTCATGCACGGTGGATTTTCATGACCTATATTGGCTAATGGTAAAATTATGTTAAACAGTTTTCATAAGATAAACATAAGACTTTTCAAACTATAAAACCAGTTTTATGAACATGTTCCAGGTTTTCCAAGACTTATACATTTTCGCTGCTGTTAAGTCTTTATTATGTTTTAGTCATTCATACTATGTCTATATCCGTGCACTGAGCGTTTTGCTCAGCCGTTACTTTCCTTTCCATGTCCCAAAACGGTAGGTACCCTAGGAAAGACTCGAGCATTTAGAGGACGTGCATAGGATGGAAGCTGCTAGAGACTTCTTTTCCTTTTTGCCTTCATATACTTATGCTTGTTTAGTCTTTCATTCATTTCTTTTGCTTTATTATGTTTTGGGCTTATGTTTGGGAACCGATGTTTGGTTCCGGTTATCCCTATGGTCATGTAATGTTTTAGACATTTATCCTTGTATGCTTTGATGACACGCCATAATTACGCGTAACGTTCCATTATCAAAATGGGGTGTTACAATTATGGTATCAGAGCCAAGGCTTCGACCTGTAGGCTCTAAAACTTGACATGTGACTAGTGGGTAGTCACCAGGAGCTTCCTAAGCCAACGTTTCTTATACCACGTATTGATGTTTTCAGCGCATTGTTGTTTTAACAATGATGTTTTCAGCACCTTGAGATTTTAACCTTGATGTTTTCATCGATATTGTTTTACTAATATGGATGGACAACCGTCATTCATATTTAGTTATGTGTCATTGTTTCATGCATAATGTTCCTCGTGAACTGTGGCTATGTGGACTGAACCCCAGTAGTTCATAATTAGTCACATAAATTTTTTCTGATAAGTTTTGACATATGAGTTTCATTTATTTATGTTTCATGTATCATTGTTGCAGGGATTATGACTAAGTAATGGTTGGTACAGGACTGGCCTTATTTAGTCGCATGTGCTTTTATCGAAACTTTTAACTTTGGGACCGACCCATAGGCGTCCCCTCGCCATATCTTTTGTTTTGGGACCGACCCATAGGCGTCCCCTTGCACATATAAGGGTTTTTATAAACTACATTACGCATTCATGCATTGTTTTTCATGCATAAAATTTTTCTCATGATTTATTGGCATAAAATTATTTTTATGTCCCCTCATAAATTACTATGTTTTTATGTCAAGTATGTTTTCATACTGTCATGGTTAGACTCTTTTTCATGCTGATTATGTTATACACTCCTCCATGTTAAATTATTTCGTGTTTCTTCATGATAATTGCGTCTTCATGTAGATTACGTCTTACGCCTCATTTGTTATTATGCCTTCATGCAAGACATAGTTGGATTTCATTAAATTCTGCTTTCATGATAGTCATGGTTGGTTTTCATTGATCATGTTGTTAGGCAAATCATCGTTGAATTTGGTGTAACCACACTTTAGCGTTTCTCGATACAACCAGAATGATGTCTATGCTAATACTGCCAGGTTATCATGATGGTTTTTCCTAACCGTCTAACCGATACACCTTCCTTAAATCATGACAAATGATCGACCCCATACCGATCATTTCATGTGCATTTCGTGTGTACTCCATGTACCTTATTCCATGTGTATTTCACATACCTTAATCCATGTGTATTTCGCTTGCAATACTTCACGAGTATTCGCTAGTTGATTCTAAATCATCTCAGGTGTATGTTCAATTGCTGATATTCTACAAGGTTGCTGATACCGCTCATAACTTGGAGATGTTACTAAAGGTTGATGCTGCTGACGTTCGGAGACGCTACGAGATGCGGATGCTGTTCACAACCTGGATATCCTACAAGACGAAGACAAAGGCGTCAGAGCAAAGAAATTGGACGAGAAGATGCTTCACCATCAGACGATTTCCATCAATCATTGTCCCTATTTCTTAGTTACATGTCACACGTCATTCGGCTGTCATTTCAGCTATATGAGTGCAAACCGGTACCAGCCGGCCACTCAGTTGAATAGTTACATGAATCACGGTCATGAGAATGACCGTCATGGAACTGACAGACAAGACGATAGTAACCACTACTATGACAAAAACTATACTAGAAATCGCAACTGAGGCTCCGGCCGCGGACGTGATCAGACATACAAAGGATCAGTAGTCCAACCGATCCGCCAAGTCTGGCATAATAACCTAATATTGTAGTTCTATTGTTTTACGTCTCGAGACACATGTCAAGACATCAGTCAAGACACATGTCTCACGTATACTTTCTGAAGACACATGTCAAGACACCAGTCAAGACATATGTCACGCTTACATTTCTCAAGACACAAGTCAAGACACATGACTCACGTCTAATTATGGAACATTTCTAAGAAATTCAGGGTACCCTCCAAGGGTATATCCATTTTGTTGTGCCATGTATTAATCAGGCCACAAGAATTTCAATACCATTACCGACGCATCAGTGAGAACTGTCACGTTGCAGATGTCACTTTCATTTCTTTCACCATATTTCACATATTCATGACCATGAAGGACGCCTTTCATACTCCTACGTATACGAAGGTTTTCCTTCGGCTTAATGATGAGGTGCAAGCTGCTAGCGCATTTCCTCAGACAGACACGAAATGAATTTTATTCTAATTATGGACTATGAACAGCACACCATGCTACGATTCATAATTATGTACAGTAATGTTCAGGCTCCTGAATACATTCAGCTTGATTTTCCATCAGGAAAATCTGTACAAATTATCTATGCTTACAAGCATGTGCGTTGTTAGCCATGGTCGGTAAAATTTTCTAGCTGTCAGTAAGACACGACCACTTAAGTCTCTTACGCATAGCCAGTTGATTATTCCAAAATCTTCCTATACATTCTAGAAGAACCTACAAGGAGAAGGATGGTACCATGAGATTTTGTGTCGACTACCATCGATTTAAACAAATCACCATTCATGACCGTTATTCTCCTCCACGTATTGACAACATGTCCAATCGACCTTATAGTGTTAATCACTTTTCCAAGATCGAACTCATGATCATGGTGCCAACAGTGACGAGTGAAAGAGCAGGACATGTCCATGACTGCTATTCGTACACGACTCGGTCATGCTAGATTTATGATTTTGATTTAGTCTCATCAATGCTCCAGCCGCATTATAAGAATGAGTTTCCATGACTCATAAGCAAATTCATCAGTGTTTTCGTTGAGGATAACCTAATTTCCTCTAAGTCTAGAGAAGAACAGGAAGACCATATCTGCACCATGTTGCAAATTCTATGACAAGAGAAATTTCACCCTGGAAATTTTTCCAATATCAATTCTGATTGATTACAGTGACACGCTGGATCACATGGATTTGCATGGTTAATTTTACCATGACTCAGCTTATGCGAAAAGATGAGAACCCTACATTACACTAGGTGTTCTAGAAAATCCTACGCTAAGAGAAGTCTAGATTCATAGACTCAGAGTTTTGCAAACTCCTATGCATCAAGTTCGATGAAGCAAGATACAGTTACGTCCATATCTATGTACCTGACATACCAACAGGTTAAGATAGGACACCAACAGACTGGGTTGTTTTCATCATCTGAAATTGTGAACAGAAATGGGACAAGATCTTCGTGGATTTTGGTTACCAGATTAACGCAAACTCAGAGGAAGCAAGAAGCTGTCTGTGTTATTGCCAACAGTTTGATCAAGTCTGCAGAATCCTTACATCCGTACGGATTTCAGAACCAATAGATTGATCGGACACATTCCACGCCAAGGCTCATCCGATCACTTGGCGATCCCTCAGTTATCGGGTCAGACAAAGGTTCGCATTTGTGCTCCTTGTTTACGTCCACGACTTTGTTCTAATTTCACGACTTGCTTTCGCGCTTGCGTTCATGACACTGTTCACGTTCATGATGGCATCTCGGCTTACGATTTTATGTTATTTTTCCTCATTCTAGGAAGTTTTGCAAGAACTTGAGAGACCAGACCCAAGTTTAGTATAACTCCCTATCCTCAGATAGACGTTACTCGTCATATTCTATGTCTCACCATGTAGCGTTTGGTGTTACCGCCATTATATTCTATGTTCACGATATGTTTCACATGTCATGTACATTCCATGTTCCTCACATGATGATCAAGATATGTTAAACGTATCATGGATCACGATATGTTTACTCATATTACACTCATCATAACCCCACGTATTACGTTCAAAAAATTTCATGTGTCACATTCAAAATTTTTCACGTACTACGTTTCTTTCTGTCTCGCGCATCATTGCTAATTATCAGTTAAGTTAGAGTGTTTTGCACGATAACGTTTTAGTTGCCCTTACACGTTAATTCTTATTCCCTCGATCAAATTTAGGTGATCTACCTTACGTTGATAACCAAGTCAAGGTCACGAGGACCAAGATTTATCATTCGTGTCAAGATCTTGTAAAGGAACCGTTCTAAGAGGGAGGCCACTTAGAAACGGACAAGTCCATCCGGACTTCGTATCCATTTTTCTCTTATCAATTAGATATGTCCTTTCAGTCACGTCACGTTCCATGTCCTTTCAAGACATGTCACGTTCCTTGTTCCTTCTGCCAGGTCACCTGTACGTTCATTTATCTTACATACCCTCTCAGTTTGATTCGGGTATGTTTCTCTTTCAGTTACGTTATCTGTAATTCGGGGACGAATTATTCTTTTTAGGTGGGAAGAGTTGTAAAACCCGCATGCTTCTATCATGAATAATACCCTTAAGATCGTACGTACTAGATTAAAACTTTCCTATTATAGCATGATTACGATTACGTGTTAGGATTTTACGTATTACGTACGTGTTAGAACACGATAAGTATTTACTACGCATGAGCACGCAATAATTATTTGACAATAATTAATCACGAGCATGTGATCATGAAATCATGAACGTAATTAAATCACGAACTATTATTAATTACGTATATATATTTATTACGAGGTAAATAAATATATTAGGTCACGATAATTATTTAACGAGAACACATTAAACGCGAACACAAATAAACATGAACGAACAATTAAATATCGAGACCCGGAAAACGGTACGGGTACCCCATGTGGGGGCCCTACCCGCGGAAACAAGGAAGAGATGGGCCAAGCCCATCTCAAAATTCACTAAAGAGGGGTTAAGGGAAAATTAACTAGTCATTTTTCACTTTATAGAAGATTAAACAAAAACCTAAAAGTTCTCCTCCTATTTTCTTTCTTTTGGCCGCCGAATACAAACACACCAAAGGAGGTGATTGTTTGATCTTTGATCTTGGTTTTGGTGCAAGTCTTCGTGTTTGTTCATCCTCGTTAGATCCACGCATTCGGTATATGTTTTTTACCCTTTTTCTTTTTAATTTGATATAATAATTAATTAAGAACAAGATGTTTTTAAAACCTAATTAAAAACATAGATCTAACATGAAAATGGTTTTTGGAAGATATCAAAAAGGGTGTTTTAAGGGTGGTTGTTTTGGCCGGCGCCTAAACCGAACCCCAAGGGGGTCTCGGTTTGGCTACTCGACCACCACTGAGACCATATGATCCCGGTTGAATGGTGTGGGCCTAATGTAGAAGTTTTTACTAGTTGAAAAAGTTCGTTTCTCGGTGTCTAATCGAATTGATCTCTGGTTAATTGTGTGACTCAGTTGTTCTTGGTGAATCAAATAAAAGAGTTGTCGTTGTCTAAAACTAATTAAAAATGAAACCTTGAAACAAATAGAAATAAAGAAAAGATGGTAAAGAGAAACAACAAAAGATGAAAAACTTAGCGAAAAGTAAATTGCGAGAAAATTAAAAGGTAAATAAAGTAAATGATGCAAATCAAAACTTAAACTAAAAGGAAATCAAATAAAAATTCAAATAAAGAAAAAGGCGGGAAAAATAAAACTTGAAAATAAAAGACAAAAACTTAAAAAGAAAAACAAACAAAAAGACTGACAGACCTTGATTCGGAAGTTTAAAACTTCCGAATGAACTGGCTTCATTCGGAACTTTTGGACTTCCGGACGAAGCTTGCTTCATTCGGAACTTTTGACTTCCGGATGAAGCTGGCTTCATTCGGAACTTTTGGACTTCCGGACGAAGCTTGCTTCATTCGGAACTTTTGACTTCCGGATGAAGCTTGCTTCATTCGGAACTTTTGGACTTCCGGATGAAGCTACTTCACTCGGAACTTTTCAAGTTCCGAATGAACCCTCTTGATCCGGAAGTTAACTGGGAATGATAAAATACAGAAACAACCTTCCCCGAAGAACAGGGACATACAGTAACCAAGAATCTATCCTCAAATTAATCAAAATCAAACAAAAGATTAAACCAAAACAACCAATAAGTATCAACTAACAATAATCAATCAAAACAAATCATCAAAACTAACAAACATAACCAAATCAATCAAAACCCACTTGATCAAAATCATAAAAATTCAAGAACATGAACAATGAAGATAAAGAACAAATCAAACAAGAAAGGTAGAAGGAGATTGGCAATAAGATAAAGATTAACAACAATTAAAGGTAAACTTACTTGGAATTAAAAGAAGATTAAAGGTGCGTTACAAGAGAATTAAAGTGCATAAAATTAAAGAACAAGGAATGAAAATGGGGAAGAGAGGCTTGTCAAGCCTCCAACAACTTAAACAAATGGCTAATAATGTGTATTTATAGGGGAGGAAGGAATTAGTGGAAGGAAGCTTCCTCCCCTCTTTCCTCTTTTCCTTAATTGCGTCATTAGGTCCCTCCTTTCATTAATCTTCTTAAATCTTGGACTATAATGACTTTGGCTCGGGATTTCTTTGAACTCGTCTTGTAATTCTTCAATAAATTAGACTTGAGTTCTTCGGCTTTTGGTAAACTTCCGTCTTTTGACTTTTTTTCTTTGATAAATCTTCAAAATTGGTCTTGGACTTCCGTTCTTTTTCCACTCTTGATCTTTCGACTTCATCTTCCGTCTTTTTCTACGATAAAAGCCCGTGAGTGCCGTGTTTTATCCACTTTTCACCTTTTCATCCTAAATCACAACAAAAACACAAACCACGCATAATTCCGACATAAATGACATAAAATACACGTTTTGGCTTGGTTATTATTGCAATTAAGTGGTAAAAAGGATGGGTGTTTCCACACCTATCAAATCCCCTACACTTAACCATTGCAATGCCCTCATGCAATGCTTAGCAATAAAGCAAGGTTTACACTTTCCATCATAATCAACCTACCTTGGCCTTTATTAAACAACTAAGGAAAATCAAAAAGATAGAAAATAACAAGATGCAACAAGGAAGAAACTTGTAAAGAAATCTAAGACTTACATTAGGGCTTGTATGTCATGAATGTTTATCACCCTCAAGTTTCACGTTCCCCATGCCAAGCATAAAAACAAGATCATTGTTAGTACAAGTTAGCATAACAAACATTTACTCATGCGGTTCAATTAATCACTCAAACTCCCTTATTCCTATGGGTATCTCTTATATTTTATTTTTGTCTTAGAATGATCATGAAGATGCATTGTTGGACTTATTTCGATAGTTTATTTAATGTTGAAAGCAAAGTAGGACGATTTGATCAATAGTTAGCTAAAGGACAAAATCTCTTAAAACTGCTTCTCGGGATATCAAAAAGTTCATATCTTGGCATAACTTGGTTCACGATTTGAGACCTTTCTCGGGCCGATATTTGGCATGTACTTCATACTTCATATCTTGAGAGACGTGCTTGAGATAATGGTCTTCTCATCGTTCATAGAGTTTCTTCACTTGGAGACTTTTGAGAGGTACTCCAACTTTGTTGACCACGACTTCATGATTATTTCTTCAATCTCTATTTGGGATTATGAGATACAACGATACGCCTCCTTTTCGGACTTGGATCTATTTATCCTCATACCTTGTTAGGGTCTTTTCGGATAGACTTCTCCATCATCTTTATGGGAGTTGATTGCTTTTCGTCGTGAGTCTTGATCCTTCATATTGACTTTGGGAATAATGCTTTTCACATCACTTTGGATCTTCAGCAATAAAATTGAATCCTCATGCCTTGTTAGGGCCTTTTCGGACTCGCCAATCTTCGCGCCCCGCTTCATAAGTTATGCTTTGGCTATGAACTCTTATCATTACCGAGCAACTTTTAAACGATCTTGGGCTAGAAGCTAAGTAACTTTTCAAATCGTACGACCTTACTTATTGCAGATAAATTATTAGCAAGTGATGGGAGAAAAAGATCATAATTAACTCACATAAGTTAATGAGAGAATACCAAACTTGTAACCAACTCTATCATTTCTCGTTCTCCACAATTTAAAATCTCAAGGAAAGAGACTCGTGGATGCTTAGCCTAATAAACCAATCAAGGTCTACATGGTTAAGGATACTAGCTAGAGTGAACTTGGATAAGTAAACTCGGGTTGAGTCAAAATATTCACAACAGGCCTAATATATCTAAGATATCTAAACTTGCTAAAACCATTTTATTAAAATAAGAGAAAAATAGCAAAAATAATGGGAACTACAACTAGGCCAAAATAGATTAAAAATTTTGAAAAATGTCGAAAAATTGATTTTCCGGTTAAAATGAGGGCAAATACAAGGAAAAGACCACTTAACTTCGATAGAAGTCCCCCCTACACTTAATATAAACATTGTCCTCAATGTTTAAGCATGTGGGAGTAAACTCCCCTACACTTAGGACATTGTATACTTTGTTTAAATCTTGCTAAGGAAGAGACAACAAAAGAGATTCCTATTTTAATATTGAGAAATATAAAATAGTGAATCGAAAAAAATTTAGGATAGAACCAGGAAGAAGGGAACACGGAATCACGGTTCGTCAAAAGTCATCAAGAGTGTGTCTTTGAAGCTTGAATCCCTGCAATGATAAGACATAAAACAAGAAACACCAACGGGGCTTCCCCCTACACTTATGATGAAAATAGATAGATAATTGGGTTGCCTCCCAAAAAGCGCTTGTTTTTGTTAACTGAGTCACGAGCCTGACTCGTCCCCGGATTAAATGGTCCATGGGGAAGCCTCGAATGTGATATCGGGATCAAAGACCTTGTCCTCGTTCCCGGAGGACATCAACAAAGGAGAGGCGGGGGGATAAGTCTTGAAAGGGAGAAAGGTCCTTTCAACATACGTATAGTATGTGAATTCAATATCCACGGGAGGTGGGTTGGGTATAGTAAGCACATTGTCCTCCCCCAAAGACAATGGATGCTGAGCAATCGGCAAATCCATAATGGTATCAATGATAGCATAATCAATGTCACCTCCCGGATCAAAACACTCATCCTCCGTGATAGTGGCTAAAATGGAGGATGGAAGGTGCTCGGGAGGGGGACTTGGGTCAATACTTTCCTGCAGCAAATTATCAAAAATAATGTCCCCCTCCGTGTCAGAGTCATCAATACCTGGAGGGATGGAGTGGATATCGATTTCTTCCAGCAATGGGTCATTATCTTCAACGGGAGGAATAGATGGAGGTAAAGACTTGGAAAGAGAAGGAGAAGTCAACGCTTCGATTTGAGAAATAAGAAGGTTCACTTTCCGTAATCCATCGCGAAGAAGCACGTCTTCCACCTCATCCACAAAATCATGTTCATCGGTGAACTGCTCGTAAACCAGAGAGAATAAATCGTCATCGTCTGCATCTCCCGGTGGAGATTAAGAAATTTCAGAAGTGAAATTCTCATAGCAGAGAGAAGAATCGTCATCACTAGGATCGACCTCGTCCGTGAGAGCAACGTCGTCCTCAGGCTCCATAGCAGGTAAATCACAAACCTCATCATCCAATACTTTGTCGAGACCAACATCACTAAGCTCATTCAACGAATCTAGATCCTTAGATGAAGTAGGAACATCGACAGTAGGAGCAGTAACTTCAGAAGATGTGTTGAAAGTGCATACAACATCATCGTCATCATCATCATAATAGTATTGATGCACAAGCGGAGGGGTATAATCACTAAGATTAGATACTTGCTCTTGTTGCAGTCGCTTTTCCTCGTCCCTAAGTTCTTTAAGCAAAACAACGGCTTCTTGAAGTTGCAAAACAATGGAGTGTGTTTCTTCATTCAAGGTAGTGAGTTGTGGGTCAAGATTAATTTGCTGAGAGGATTGATGATTGAGGGTGTGATGTGGGGGCTCAAAGTGTTGTAAACCTGAATTATAGCAAGGTTGTGGCTCATAGTTGTTCATCGGTTGAGAATAATTAGAAACCATGTTTGGTTCATAATAATCCATAGGTGAAGAAAACTGAGGACCCGGAGTTTGCTCATAATAATTCATTGGTTGACAATAATAGGTATCGTGAGGACCCCCACAGTTGTTACTGTAAAACCCGTAAAAATAAGGTCATAATTTAATTCTATTTTCAATTATTTTGAAGTATTTTATAACGTTAAATATTATTATGTTTAACGGTTTAAGTTGAAACCAATATTAAATATTATATTTTAATATTTTGACGAGCAACGAGGACTACTAGTGATCGCGATACCGACGGATGCGAAAAATTTTATATTTTATTATCGATAGTTTCGATATTTAATACTTTCGACGATATCGTTTCAATTACGTATCGAGTCGTTATATTATTATTTTTCGTGTGCGTTTAAACTTTTAAAAAGTACAATCTAACATTTTCAGGTAGTGAAATATTTTCTCGTATAATATTTTGAAACTTATTTTTGTGTTGGTTGACGAACTCACAATTTACGGATTTAAATTTGGGCTTACGTGCATAATTTAGCGTCCCTTACGACTAAACCGGAAACCTTAGGATTACGTATTTACGTTTTTGAACTCCGTTTTTGATGAGACAATTTTTATTGGATTCTTTTTGTGTCGTTGATTCATAGTTTATAAAAACGTTTTTCGTAAAACGACCCGAGGGCACGCAAATCGAGAAAACTAGAATCAAGGAATACCCGTAAATTAGTGAGGTGGGACAAAATACATTATCCCACCCCACTAGCTAACATGGGATGGCACACATGACACCACATCTAAGGATGTGGCATCATGTTAACTAACTAGCTACAAGTGTAAGCATTAGCTTACACCTTAAGCTTACACTTTCCACTTCCTAGTCAAAACCATTAGCTACTACACACACCACCATTTCCATACATGCAAACAACCTCAAATCCTCTCAACCACATCACCCCTTGCCTTCCACTTTCAAGCTACAAACACCCCTTTTGATCTTTTCTAGCCATGAAATACATGTTAACTAGCTCTATCATGGAGTTATCTTGAAGCCTTGATCATTTGGTGGCCATATTAACAACATTGGAGGTGATTTGCTTGTGTCCTAGGTCTGATTTCTCAACTATTG
This sequence comes from Glebionis coronaria, assembly GCA_025667525.1. Taxonomy (NCBI): domain Eukaryota; kingdom Viridiplantae; phylum Streptophyta; class Magnoliopsida; order Asterales; family Asteraceae; genus Glebionis; species Glebionis coronaria. Next base: position 272,731,872 of record CM046875.1, on the reverse strand, counting down.
TTCTTGGTGTTTGATGATCTTGGAGTTACTTGTGGTGTTCATCAAGTTCTTGTCTTCCAAAAACAAGAAATACACTTGGTTGGTAAAGAAGATCATCCTCTCCATTTTCTCTTGTTATTTTTGTAAAGAACAAATGTATTTTCTTTATTATTGTATATGTATATGATGTATATATGATGATAAAAATGTTGTGTGGGGATCAAGTGTTGATAAATATGCTTAAAAAGGTTAATAACTATAAGAAATAAGGCTAAAATCATGCTTATTTAGTTGGCTGTATAAAAACAGTATATAACTAAAACTTGAACTGATAAAATTGCATGGTATGATCCATTTACAGTAAGTACAAGATGTTATACACATGTGAGAGTTGGCCATGCAATGGAATCAATATAATGAGTGAGATATGATCAAAACAAGTTGGGTGTTCTAATCTGAATAAGCAGTTTTGTAGGGACTGTTAAGACAAGATAAACTTAAAATGAGCAGTAGCTATAACTAAGTTAAATGTATCACATAATATGAAGAACATGTCACCCAAAAATGAGCTTCTAATTCATTATAGAACTCTAGATATGATAAAAATGGTGAACATGAAGATAAAAAACAGATTTTGAGAATTAATGTTTATTATTATTATATAAGCACTCAAATTTTATTGTATAAAATGTAAAATAAAAACCCACTAACTTATGAAACTTATTTATATAAATATGTAAAAGGTTAATTAAATGGATAAATTATATAAATGGTTATGGAATAATACTTATAAGTAATAAAAACTATAAACTTTATTTTTACGACTTTTTCGGCTATTACCGTAAAATTAACGTTTTTCGCCAAATAAAACTTAGACGATCAAACCCGTCTAATGTAAAGTTTTTAAAAGTCATATACTGATATATAAGTAACTAATACAAGTAAAAACCGATAAAACCCGAACTATAGGACATACGGACATTAACGAGCTAACTAAGCATATTGGACTAATAATTGGACTAAATAAGTTAAACACTTATAAAAAGAACTTATTGGGCTTAACCCATTTGGGCCCAACATGGAAAGTATAGATACTGATAATATAGGTATAAAATAGATTAAAACAAGTTAAAGAACTTATACTAAGCTTATTGTACTTAAAATAGGTAAGTAGGTAAAACTAGTAAACTAGTAAAAAGTTACCAAAACGTAAACACTAAAATGAGTAAACAAGGATATATAAACCCACTTGATCATCATATGTACAAAATCATCATATGTATATTGTTATTTTGATAAAAGTCATTAGACAAGAGTCTAAGACCGATTATTATTTATATAGGTTTCCGTGACCGAAGCACGCCCGTAGCTGATAATCCGCCTTCCATTATCAACGTGAGTCTATAGCCTCGCTTTATACTAGTTATTAAATGATTTTAAACCCGCGAGGGGGAATACATGTTTTATAAACTTAGAACACAAGATTTTTATGGTATGCTTTGTCCCTCTATGAATGGACCCGTGGTTGCCTTTAAATTGCATTAAGTGATTGCCTTAGTTAAAGCCTCAATTATGGACCGTTAATTAACCTATGATGGGTTAACCGCTAGTACAATTAATAGATCTATGGGGGAAGCCGCCCCGGTTCAGTTTTTGTGGACTTGTCATAGAAGCTTAGGCCCGACCTCCACACTGTTTGAGCATATTGTATTGAGAAGTCAGGTATACGGCAATGTACCAATAATCTGGAGGTAACCGACAATTAATAAATCTCTCGTCTTATTAGACTGATATGGGAGTGTCTAAGGGCTCGGTTCCATGAGCTTATTGCAATTTATGCTATATATAATTATCATTGTTGATGCAAATTATTATTTGATGCTTATAAGCATGCCACAAACTTATAATCTTTGCTTGTGTTCAAATTGATTTCATAAACCTATAGATTCACTCGGCATTTTTGCTGATTGTTTTACTCACATGTATTTCAGGTAATCAAGAAGTGGAAGCTTGGAGGTCACGGGGAATGAAGTTGTGCACTGCTTTTGTTGTTCAAACTCTTTGATTTATTTATCGTTCCATTTTTAAAACAAACCAATATGTTGTTTTAACTTATCTTTTGGTAACGATTACTTGGGACTACGCTACTCTGACAAATGTTTTAGGAACGATAAATCTAAAACGTCTCTTTTCGAGTCGTTCTTTATAAATTATGTGTTGTTGTATCATTGTTTAGCACCCAAAGATGTATTCCGCTGCGTGTAAATTTGGGGGTGTTAAAGATTGGTACCAAAGCCATGAGTTATAGAGAACTAGGTCTTTTTCAAAAAAAAAACCTAAACTATAACTGTCGGTTTTATTTTTCAAAGAGTCGGTGCACATGATTTCGCGTGACTTCAGGTTCAAGCTACTTCTGGGATTACAACTTTAGTATACATTATTATGTATGCCTTATTGCAAAGTATTTCTAAATAAATACTATAATCCTTTATCGATATATATTTATGTCGTTAAACTTTTCGATAAAAGTTTATCATTTATTAATGATTAACTTAAATAAATACAATGAATTTTCAAGATCTTTCTGTATATATTTTTGAAGTATTTAAATTGCTTTTATTGCAAAAATTTTATATTATGACCTTACATACCTTCATCTGCGCGCGTTACTTTCATTATTTAACCCTTTGAGATATCTACGTAGATATCCAAATCGTCTTCCGGCTATTTGTGCTTGGACGTCTTTTAACGTAATCTCTAGACCATTGTGTAGCTCAATGTGTCCTTGGAATAGACTAACCGCTATTTATTGACATTTATATGTATCGACTCCAAAGTGTATTGTTCGCTTATATCTCGGTAACGTCATCGTCATTTTATAAATCATCGTCTAGATTATGGCGCTAGATTGGAATACGATTTTACATCTATAAACTTGTATTATCCTCTTTCATTAACCTTCTTGCTCTCGGAACGCAACCTATGAATGTTCCATTCTTTTCTTTTTATGTTTTGTGTTTTTGGACAATCGTGGCACCAAGGAGATTTGCCTACATTGCCCCTTGAAACTTAAATTACGAACGTCTTTCACCGTTTGCTTCCTAAATTTCGTGTTGAAGACCTTGAAGCATTTTCTGTCATTCATCATGCTATATTTTATTTGATGCTCATTACGAGATTTATTTTTCGTTGTTATAAAATCCACAAGACATGTGTGTATATATGTATATATTTTGAGCCGTTAAGAAGTGTCGAAAAATACACTTTATGCAGAAACTGTAGGGGCAGTATAAACAGCTCAAAACTTAAAAGTAAAACCTGCATTTTTTAAAATAAAATAGTCAAACCTGCACAAAACTTGCAGGGGTATTTTGGTCATTTTACATTGGTTTTCAGGTCTCGGGTAAAACTAGAAAGTCGTCTGAAACATCGTTTTGCATCAAAATGCTTTAGACTCTGAGTCTTGGAGATGTCGTTTATCGGGTCAATTAATCGGCTCATATTTAAAAGTTAAATCTGATAGAAAATTTAGAACATGAGTTTTAAATGTTTCTAAGCTGTTTTGATTTCATTTGAGATCGTAAAATTTTAACAAATATTATTTTACAACTAACGAATACTAGTTGCATGTGAAAATATTTAAAAATAAAAACAGTACAAGATTAGCAATTACCGGATTAATGGTGTAATATAAAAACGAATAACATTCTTTCTTAAAAGCATGTATGTATCGTGTAGCTTACGATGAGTACACATTTGGATTGTTTTATTCTTTTTATATATATGACTCTTTTGTCATTCGATATTATTTTTATTTTTCTTCTAACCTTCCACTGATTTGAGTTGAGTTTTGAAGTTTTGCCTTCACATTCTTCGTTGACATTCTTATCGCGTATCTCATGACGTTTTCGTCTAAACCTTATAACCCTTTGAAAACTTAACCACTTGTAACCATTTCATTGGTTGTTTTATGAGCTACTATTTGCCACTTTTGCAAAACTTTGATTACTTTATACGTTGTCATAATATCATATTATAAATAAATCTGATATTGTTTTACGATTATTTTCACCAATTATTTTTACTTTGGTCTTATAAAATACTTTTTGTAACATTAAAAGTTGCTTATTGAGTATCTCACAAATTACTTCTAAACTATAAATTCATAAACTATTTTTAAATTCCATTTTACAAATGGCATGATTTATATAAACATAAGAAACGTAATACTTTTCGACAAAATTGAGCACTGCATTGCTAGCCCTAAATTATACATGGCCTGATCACCTATGTCTAATTAAAAGGAGCCATGCTAGGCTGAATAGTAGTCACCTTAAAAATCTTGATAATAAAGAACTTTTTACTTGTATTTATGATAAAGATAAATAAAATGTGAAAAGAAGTTTTGAAAACCTTCATATTTTATGCAAGTAGCGCAATTTCTATGCATCCGCATATGTTTTCTTACCTTTCGTTAAACGAATTACGTGATTTTAAATACGTTTTTACTCGATGATTGTTTTTCCACTTGTTACTTCATTTTGTCTTATAACTGATTTCTTTTGACCATTCGTCTAATTACCGACTGTTGATAAATGACTTGAAAGTCTCAATGTTTTATCCTTCCTTCTCGTCCAATCTTCTTAATGCGACTGGGTAGATCTTTGGAATGTCTCTGCACGTGAATAATGAATTATCACTAGAGTAATTTCCGTATATCCGGGATGACGTCCGTCACTCTCGTTTGTCTCGAAATCCACTCTTGTGAACCGTGCTTTGACTTCTCTCTTTAAACACTAACATCGTTCATTTGATTTGTTTTAATTACAAGTGATTATTAGGAATTTTCTTTGATTAAAATTTTTGTATGGATCTTATTTCCGATCGTGTAACGACCACCGTTAAGTTAACAAACTGATATTGGTGAACCATCGACCGCACTAACAAACTTGACAACTTGTTTAATCTATTATTTCTTATCGTAATACCATCGACGCCTTTATTTTATTATTCTCTTTAAGAATTCATACGACATTTGCTTCGTTCTCTTTTGTACCGTTGATTTCGTACTAATTGTTGACTATTATTTCCATTCGTATTCGTTGTTATCTTGTCACCTTTCGAAACCCGAATATATCCCATATTTATTTTGAAATAATAAACACCTTTATGTATTTCTACAACGTATTATAAAATTTTATGGAACTTTTATACATTTTCCAATGATTTTAAATTATCGAAATAACTACCATAAGAAAAAGGTCAAATTTATACATCATATTTTGTATAACTAAAACTAATGTTTAAAATGAAATTATGATCTATCTTTTGAACTAATTGACTTATCATACTTTACTTTTAATGTAATGAAAATTACCGGTTTAATTTATATTCCTAACAATGATTTAATTTGAAAATTATATTTTCTAAATTGTAACCATCAATACGAGTTTAATTAATAAATTCGTGTTATTCTTTCAAAGTTTCTTAAGACAACCAAAATAAATTATGAAGCTATTTAACTTCTATTTTTAATATATTATCTTTATCAAGAAGGTACCTCAACTAAGTTTTAAGGTAATACAAATCCGGGACGGATGACTGTGACAAACGTTATTTTAATATTAATATTTAATTCATTTTTCGCCCTCATTTTTCTAGTATTGTGAATTATTATGTTTTACGGTTACGTGATTCGAGATCCCTCATCGATCGTTAACCTTAAATCATTTTACCACATCTTGTCCGTTTATGCGTTTATTGAATTCATTTTTATCTCGTTCTGTTCCTCGTATTGAAGATCAATATTTTATTCTGAGTTTTAAATGAATCTCGGGAAGCAGTGTATAAGGAGAAACGATAAGTGTCACCAGGATTTATGTGTGTACTTGTGGAATGATTGAGGACCGAATCTCTTAATGAATGGAGTTAATAAATTCGTTTCAACCTCGAGGAGTATGTTGAAGCCGACACCGCAAGTGGAAAGACTCTGGAGATCAAGTGGTTATTATCAAGGGTTCGTTCAAGGTTTTTCTCGATGATTAACGATGGAGATCTATCATCGATGTTTATGTTCGACCTTTTCTTTTATGTACGTATATGGTGTGTGATCTAGTCAAATGATCTTAAGTTGTGAGAACTTGAGACGGCATCATCCGATGACGTCCGATCATGTAGAACACATATTATGTAATATCTTTTTGACATTCAACAACGATGTTTATTGAGTCTTTGAATGCGCGTTGGCGAAAGTGAGATGGTGTCTTTGTATTATCTTTTGAGTAGGGACCCGCGTGTGAGCACCCTCCGATGACGAAATTTTTTTCTTGTTAGTTCTTTTTGATGTGTGTCCATGGCTATCCGGCTGATGGATATCCTTTAAATTACAACCTTCCTTTTTACTGGACTTACCCGAAAATCCTGTCATCTATTCTTGTCGTCTAACGAGATTCGTGTAATTCATAAAATTTTCATGTGTCGAGTTTGACAGGTGACTTGTGGATAAGGATTTACTTATTCCTTTTTGGTGAGATACAACTTGACAACAAGTTGCGTTTTGTAAAAGAACCAGTAGAGATCGTGGATCGAGATACACGTGGGAACGTAAGGACTTCTTTATAAGGAATGCCCTCAACCTTCCGGGTAGTGAACAACTCGTGTATGAGGCGAGTTGAGCGCCGGGACGTCGCTCCCTTAAGGTGGTGAGGATGTAAAACCCGTAAAAATAAGGTCATAATTTAATTCTATTTTCAATTATTTTGAAGTATTTTATAACGTTAAATATTATTATGTTTAACGGTTTAAGTTGAAACCAATATTAAATATTATATTTTAATACTTTGACGAGCAACGAGGACTACTAGTGATCGCGATACCGACGGATGCCAAAAATTTTATATTTTATTATCGATAGTTTCGATATTTAATACTTTCGACGATATCGTTTCAATTACGTATCGAGTCGTTATATTATTATTTTTCGTGTGCGTTTAAACTTTTAAAAAGTACAATCTAACATTTTCAGGTAGTGAAATATTTTCTCGTATAATATTTTGAAACTTATTTTTGTGTTGGTTGACGAACTCACAATTTACGGATTGAAATTTGGGCTTACGTGCATAATTTAGCGTCCCTTACGACTAAACCGGAAACCTTAGGATTACGTATTTACGTTTTTGAACTCCGTTTTTGATGAGACAATTTTTATTGGATTCATTTTGTGTCGTTGATTCATAATTTATAAAAACGTTTTTCGTAAAACGACCCGAGGGCACGCAAATCGAGAAAACTAGAATCGACGAATACCCGTAAATTAGTGAGGTGGGACAAAATACATTATCCCACCCCACTAGCTAACATGGGATGGCACACATGACACCACATCTAAGGATGTGGCATCATGTTAACTAACTAGCTACAAGTGTAAGCATTAGCTTACACCTTAAGCTTACACTTTCCACTTCCTAGTCAAAACCATTAGCTACTACACACACCACCATTTCCATACATGCAAACAACCTCAAATCCTCTCAACCACATCACCCCTTGCCTTCCACTTTCAAGCTACAAACACCCCTTTGATCTTTTCTAGCCATGAAATACATGTTAACTAGCTCTATCATGGAGTTATCTTGAAGCCTTGATCATTTGGTGGCCATATTAACAACATTGGAGGTGATTTGCTTGTGTCCTAGGTCTGATTTCTCAACTATTGTTCTTGGTGTTTGATGATCTTGGAGTTACTTGTGGTGTTCATCAAGTTCTTGTCTTCCAAAAACAAGAAATACACTTGGTTGGTAAAGAAGATCATCCTCTCCATTTTCTCTTGTTATTTTTGTAAAGAATAAATGTATTTTCTTTATTATTGTATATGTATATTATGTATATATGATGATAAAAATGTTGTGTGGGGATCAAGTGTTGATAAATATGCTTAAAAAGGTTAATAACTATAAGAAATAAGGCTAAAATCATGCTTATTTAGTTGGCTGTATAAAAACAGTATATAACTAAAACTTGAACAGATAAAATTGCATGGTATAATCCATTTACAGTAAGTACAAGATGTTATACACATGTGAGAGTTGGCCATGCAATGGAATCAATATAATGAGTGAGATATGATCAAAACAAGTTGGGTGTTCTAATCTGAATAAGCAGTTTTGTAGGGACTGTTAAGGCAAGATAAACTTAAAATGAGCAGTAGCTATAACTAAGTTAAATGTATCACATAATATGAAGAACATGTCACCCAAAAATGAGCTTCTAATTCATTATAGAACTCTAGATATGATAAAAATGGTGAACATGAAGATAAAAAACAGATTTTGAGAATTAATGTTTATTATTATTATATAAGCACTCAAATTTTATTGTATAAAATGTAAAATAAAAACCCACTAACTTATGAAACTTATTTATATAAATATGTAAAAGGTTAATTAAATGGATAAATTATATAAATGGTTATGGAATAATACTTATAAGTAATAAAAACTATAAACTTGATTTTTACGACTTTTTCGGCTATTACCGTAAAATTAACGTTTTTCGCCAAATAAAACTTAGACGATCAAACCCGTCTAATGTAAAGTTTTTAAAAGTCATATACTGATATATAAGTAACTAATACAAGTAAAAACCGATAAAACCCGAACTATAGGACATACGGACATTAACGAGCTAACTAAGCATATTGGACTAATAATTGGACTAAATAAGTTAAACACTTATAAAAAGAACTTATTGGGCTTAACCCATTTGGGCCCAACATGGAAAGTATAGATACTGATAATATAGGTATAAAATGGATTAAAACAAGTTAAAGAACTTATACTAAGCTTATTGTACTTAAAATAGGTAAGTAGGTAAAACTAGTAAACTAGTAAAAAGTTACCAAAACGTAAACACTAAAATGAGTAAACAAGGATATATAAACCCACTTGATCATCATATGTACAAAATCATCATATGTATATTGTTATTTTGATAAAAGTCATTAGACAAGAGTCTAAGACCGATTATTATTTATATAGGTTTCCGTGACCGAAGCACGCCCGTAGCTGATAATCCGCCTTCCATTATCAACGTGAGTCTATAGCCTCGCTTTATACTAGTTATTAAATGATTTTAAACCCGCGAGGGGGAATACATGTTTTATAAACTTAGAACACAAGATTTTTATGGTATGCTTTGTCCCTCTATGAATGGACCCGTGGTTGCCTTTAAATTGCATTAAGTGATTGCCTTAGTTAAAGCCTCAATTATGGACCGTTAATTAACCTATGATGGGTTAACCGCTAGTACAATTAATAGATCTATGGGGGAAGCCGCCCCGGTTCAGTTTTTGTGGACTTGTCATAGAAGCTTAGGCCCGACCTCCACACTGTTTGAGCATATTGTATTGAGAAGTCAGGTATACGGCAATGTACCAATAATCTGGAGGTAACCGACAATTAATAAATCTCTCGTCTTATTAGACTGATATGGGAGTGTCTAAGGGCTCGGTTCCATGAGCTTATTGCAATTTATGCTATATATAATTATCATTGTTGATGCAAATTATTATTTGATGCTTATAAGCATGCCACAAACTTATAATCTTTGCTTGTGTTCAAATTGATTTCATAAACCTATAGATTCACTCGGCATTTTTGCTGATTGTTTTACTCACATGTATTTCAGGTAATCAAGAAGTGGAAGCTTGGAGGTCACGGGGAATGAAGTTGTGCACTGCTTTTGTTGTTCAAACTCTTTGATTTATTTATCGTTCCATTTTTAAAACAAACCAATATGTTGTTTTAACTTATCTTTTGGTAACGATTACTTGGGACTACGCTACTCTGACAAATGTTTTAGGAACGATAAATCTAAAACGTCTCTTTTCGAGTCGTTCTTTATAAATTATGTGTTGTTGTATCATTGTTTAGCACCCAAAGATGTATTCCGCTGCGTGTAAATTTGGGGGTGTTAAAGTTGCAAACCGGGTATGGAGAAAAATCAGGTGCGTCTTGTGGGTAGCAATTTTCATTGTCATAATTGTACCCCGATTCTTGCCCGTGACCATACGGGTATCGAACCGGGCACGAAACATGCCAATGAGAATCACTTCCACAATAGATGCACGGGGGAACAGGAGGTGGGTTCAAAAAGAATGAATTAGTCGAGTTGCACAAAGGACAAAATCCGAATTGTGTGTTGTCGATATCGTTTCCACACCGCTCACATGTACACCATTGACAAGAGTTGTTCCCAGATAATTGTTTCCCACACCGGACGCAATGGACATAAAAATCCATAAAGAAAGATAGATAAGCAAGAAGAATATTTTTGGTGCAAAACTTTGAAAAAGAAATGCTTTTTATGATTTTTTTAAAATGTTTTTGGATTTTTGAAAATTTTGGACACGAAAAATAACGTTCACAAGTGAACGGATCCCAAAATCTAACGCGTCTCACACAAAAAACCGTTAATCTTCACGAAAAGAGCCGGCAGCGGCGCCATTTTAATGTAGAAGTTTTTACTAGTTGAAAAAGTTCGTTTCTCGGTGTCTAATCGAATTGATCTCTGGTTAATTGTGTGACTCAGTTGTTCTTGGTGAATCAAATAAAAGAGTTGTCGTTGTCTAAAACTAATTAAAAATGAAACCTGGAAACAAATAGAAATAAAGAAAAGATGGTAAAGAGAAACAACAAAAGATGAAAAACTTAGCGAAAAGTAAATTGCGAGAAAATTAAAAGGTAAATAAATTAAATGATGCAAATCAAAACTTAAACTAAAAGGAAAGCAAATAAAAATTCAAATAAAGAAAAAGGCGGGAAAAATAAAACTTGAAAATAAAAGACAAAAACTTAAAAAGAAAAACAAACAAAAAGACTGACAGACCTTGATTCAGAAGTTTAAAACTTCCGAATGAACTGGCTTCATTCAGAACTTTTGGACTTCCGGACGAAGCTTGCTTCATTCGGAACTTTTGACTTCCGGATGAAGCTGGCTTCATTCGGAACTTTTGGACTTCCGGACGAAGCTGCTTCATTCGGAACTTTTGACTTCCGGATGAAGCTTGCTTCATTCGGAACTTTTGGACTTCCGGATGAAGCTACTTCACTCGGAACTTTTCAAGTTCCGAATGAACCCTCTTGATCCGGAAGTTAACTGGGAATGATAAAATACAGAAACAACCTTCCCCGAAGAACAGGGACATACAGTAACAAAGAATCTATCCTCAAATTAATCAAAATCAAACAAAAGATTAAACCAAAACAACCAATAAGCATCAACTAACAATAATCAATCAGAACAAATCATCAAAACTAACAAACATAACCAAATCAATCAAAACCCACTTGATCAAAATCATAAAAATTCAAGAACATGAACAATGAAGATAAAGAACAAATCAAACAAGAAAGGTAGAAGGAGATTGGCAATAAGATAAAGATTAACAACAATTAAAGGTAAACTTACTTGGAATTAAAAGAAGATTAAAGGTGCGTTACAAGAGAATTAAAGTGCATAAAATTAAAGAACAAGGAATTAAAATGGGGAAGAGAGGCTTGTCAAGCCTCCAACAACTTAAACAAATGGCTAATAATGTGTATTTATAGGGGAGGAAGGGATTAGTGGAAGGAAGCTTCCTCCCCTCTTTCCTCTTTTCCTTAATTGCGTCATTAGGTCCCTCCTTTATTTAATCTTCTTAAATCTTGGACTATAATGACTTTGGCTCGGGATTTCTTTGAACTCGTCTTGTAATTCTTCAATAAATTAGACTTGAGTTCTTCGGCTTTTGGTAAACTTCCGTCTTTTGACTTTTTTTCTTTGATAAATCTTCAAAATTGGTCTTGGACTTCCGTTCTTTTTCCACGCTTGATCTTTCGACTTCATCTTCCGTCTTTTTCTACGATAAAAGCCCGTGAGTGCCGTGTTTTATCCACTTTTCACCTTTTCGTCCTAAATCACAACAAAAACACAAACCACGCATAATTCCGACATAAATGACATAAAATGCACGTTTTGGCTTGGTTATTATTGCAATTAAGTGGTAAAAAGGATGGGTGTTTACACACCTATCAGGGCCCCACGGCAGCAGCAAGACAAGGGGAACCCTGAAGTGGTTCGGGGTATGGTGTCTATTTCACGTCCGATTCATGGGTTCTAGTCAAGATCCGGTTCACGGTTTATATTAAGATTATTTTTTTATAATCATATGTTAAATTAAATTAATAAACATGACATGATTAATTTAATAACATGACTTAGGTTATAATTAAGTTATTAGATCATGAAATTCTTAACCTAAGTATTTTATATTTTCTAGACTAATAATTAATTAATCATTTAAAAACCATGGTTATAATTAATTAATTAACATGACTTAGGTTATATTATTGATAAGTAATAATACATGTTTTAACCTAAGTATTTAACTTTATTTAATTAAAAACATGATATACTTTAATTAAATATTTTAACCTATAGTTTATTTAAATTACATGAAATAATTAATAAACTATACATTATATCTTTATGACTTAGAAAATAATAATGAAAACACTTAAGCTTATATACTTAGCTTATTTAACCAGCTTATGTCTAATTATGGAAACTTTCTATTTTTAGAAACTTATTTAATTAAGACAGCTAATCTATTTATAGAAACTTTCTATTTTTAGAAACTATTTAACTAAGGCAGTTGATCTATTTATGGAAACTTTCTATTTATAGAAACTTATCTATCTTAAGCATTAATTCTATTTTAGAAACTTTCTATTTTTGGTAACTTTCTATTTTTAGAAACTTTCTATTTTTGGAAACTTTCTATTTTTGGAAACTTTCTATTTTTGGTAACTTTCTATTTTTGGAAACTTTCTATTTTTAGAAACTTTCTATTTTTGGAAACTTTCTATTTTTGGAAACTTTTTATTTTAGGAAACCTGCTATTTTTGGAAAGTTACTTATTATTACACAATAAGTATAATAATACATGAAATACCAGAAATACTTAATCAGAATAAACAGAGTATAAGATAAACACAGTTTAAGGCTTAAAACAGTAAAACATGATGTGAACATATAAAATAAGCTAAGACATGACATAAAACCAGTTACGTATTTAGTAAGCAGATACTTATTCATGTATGTATTTATGTAGCATTAGTGATACCGAAGTAGGATTCTCCTCAGTTCATCTTCTTCGTTCACTGGACATAAGGTACGGATTCCCGTCCTTTCAGTATGGATATTCTTTCCTTATTAGGATTCCCCGTATGCAGCCAAATGTTTTCCCGTAGTATAAGTTTATATGTTTGATTTGCTTATGTTTAATTTAGAATACCTATAGCCATATACATGCATGACCAGTTTCACCTAGTTATGGAGGTACCATAACCATAACATTAGAGGCACTGATGTTATGACTTCACCACGGCGGAGTGATTGCTCGTGGCGTCCCTTCAGCTTTTGGCCATATTTTTATATTTATCATGTGGGGCGTATGCACTGGGTGCATCCTAGTTACATGTTTTTAGTCAGGATTTCATGGTGAATGTGGTGTGTGCCTTGCATCCTTCACAAGGAGCTGATCCCTCCTACCGAAAACCACTATATTAAATTAGAGGCAGCCCCTCTAATTTGCATGATGAGGTCACCCCTCCAAGTATTCATGCACGGTGGATTTGCATGACCTATATTTGCTAATGGTAAAATTATGTTAAACAGTTTTCATAAGATAAACATAAGGCTTTTCAAACTATAAAACCAGTTTTATGAACATGTTCCAGGTTTTCCAAGACTTATACATTTCCGCTGCTATTAAGTCTTTATTATGTTTTAGTCATTCATACTATGTCTATATCCGTGCACTGAGCGTTTTGCTCAGCCGTTACTTTCCTTTCCATGTCCCAAAACGACAGGTACCCTAGGAAAGACTCGAGCATTTGGAGGACGTGCATAGGATGGAAGCTGCTAGAGACTTCTTTTCCTTTTTGCCTTCATATACTTATGCTTGTTTAATCTTTCATTCATTTCTTTTGCTTTATTATGTTTTGGGCTTATGTTTGGGAACCGATGTTTGGTTCCGGTTATCCCTATGGTCATGTAATGTTTTAGACATTTATCCTTGTATGCTTTGATGACACGCCATAATTACGGTAACGTTCCATTATCAAAATGGGGTGTTACAATCAATGGTTTAATTCTTAACTGAACTTAAACACGTTACAGGCCTCTACGCAATATCTTAGTGATCTTGCCAGAACATTCAGAGTGACACTCTATAGTGTTCACAGCGATGAGTGTAAATCCTTCTAGTGTTAACCTCAAACAACATTTGGTAGGTAACTTGCAAGATTCTATATGAATCAAGCTCGTGACAACTGGAAAGAAACGATGGTGCGATTCTTTAATGAATGAAACTTGTTCCAGCAATCGGATTTGACGGCTTCAAATCATACGGATAATATTATCTAAATGATTCACTCTTTATGTTCGCAGTCAGCTTTGGACGGTCGAAATCTTGTCAAGGAGGTTTTAATTGAAACTACCTGCCACAAGTACGATATTTAATATCGTCCAACGGTCTTCACCGACCGGAGGTAAAATGCTACCGAATTAGAATGAAATGTTCAATGCCATTTCATCCGTGTATATGTTTAGTTGCTAATTGTCTTATGCAGCGTAACAAGAAGGTGGCATTGCGGTGTATAATCTAGAAAAAGTCGTCAACACATGCTTATACTGTATGCACTTAATACTTTAACAAATTCAAGAAAGCCTAAAAGTCAAGTCTTCTGTTGTATCAAACTCTAAAGCTTTTAAGAATTTATAAATGAATAAGTATGTGGAACATGAAGTCATGAGGAGACAAATTTCACAAGTGATGAATGCACAAGGTCAAGGCAAGGAAACATGCTCAAGACTAAAGTCAAAGATCTCATCAGCATATTCACAAGAACAAGATTGAAGACTCAAGCATAGTATGATAGGTTTAAGATTTTGTAAAATGGTATGACCTCCCTTAGGGGGAGATTGATGGAAATATGTTTTTCCAAAGAAAGTCTCGGTCACATCATTGTTAGCATAGATCACGAGCTATAGACTATTTAGGAAATTGTAACTTGGAGTGACCTCCTTTAGGGGGAGATTGTTGGAAATACGTTTTTACGTATTTATAAAGGATCGGTCACTCCAACGATATATACGTAGATTAGGCTCGTGATCTAGTCATGTAAGTATAATTCATAAAGCCCACATGTAGGGTGGGCTATATATACCCTTCCTAGCATGTTAAGAAGGGTAGTTGTTGATTCACATTTCACTAATCTAATATCTTTCTCTCAAATCCTCTCCTTTTTCTCACTACTTTCTCTCTCTAGTTCTCATCTCCTTCCATCTATTTAGATCAATCAAACACTTGTACAATTTCAAGAAAATGTGGACCTACACCTTCTCAGTTAAATGTCAAACGTCACTCGGCTATTCTTTCAATCAGAAGAGTGGGAACTGGTACACGGCCGGCCACTCAGCAGACTAGTTACATGAACCACGGTCAGAATGACAATCACGTGCTAATAATTAATCAGTCGGTAGCCATCGGAACTCCGGAATGGACCTGACCATAAATACAGAGGTCAGCAATCTAACCGGTCCGCTAATCCTAACAGTAACCAGAATTTTTCAACCTTGTTCATATCCACCTACTAAAACACCTGTCAAGACACAGGTCTCAAGTATCATTTTGAAAGACACCTGTCAGGACACCAGGCATGATACATGTCCTACGAATATTTTCTCAAGGCACGAGTCATGACTCATAACTCCATATGTTTTCTAAAACAGGCCCTCGGTAATAAAGGATATCCTCCAAGGGGTATACTCGTTCGATTATGCCACGCGTAAATTAGACCATTAAAAAATCAGTTACTACCACGGGAGTATTGTCCAGGTTAGACATGCAGTGTTCGCTAGGTTACAGATGATACAAATTCAGTGAGATCGGCCACGTGTACTTCACTTTTTCATATGTCAGCTTTATCTTAAATCATGTATTACCTACCTTCCAGCCAGAAAACACTCCATGGTATCACCATATTTATAAAGGTTTTCCTTCCAGTTAAAGACGAGATCTGTTTTACTAACTCCTGAACATGTTTATTATATTTCCTGCCAGAAAAATCGGTATAAATTGTTTCTGCTTTACAAACGCGTGACTTATTATTCCATTGCTATGAAGACTTTCTAGATACCAGTTATGACCCGATTTTTGAAGTTCCTTAAATCCATGGTCAGCAGATTATTCCAGATTTTTCAGATGTATTTCCAGAAGGGTTCTAGAAATCCTCCCTAACCACGAGACGGAGTTTAACATAGAGCTTGTCTCAAGGACATAACCTGTTTTCAGAACTCCTTATCGCAGGGCTTCAGCCGAGTTAAAAGGGTTACAGCATTAGATGCAAGAGTTACCGGAAGGAGGCTTTATTTGCCCTAGCGCACCACCAGGAGGTGCACCGTTTTCTGTCTATCAGGAAGAAGGCCGGTAACATGGGATCATGTATCGATCACCGAAAATTTTAGAAGATCACCGTTCATAATCGATGTTCATCTCACGTATAGAAGGTTTATCTGATCTGCTACGATGTCTGAAACATTTTTCCAAAAATACTTCATGATCATGCTATAATCAGTGGTAAAAGAAAGAACAGGACATTTCCAAGACTACTTTTGCACACGTTATGGTCTCTCTAAAACTTTGATTTTACTTTTGGGCTACTGAATGCTCCAGCTATATTATGAAATTGATGAATAAAATTTTCCATGAATTCTCAGAGAAAATCGTCAAATTATTCATTAATAACATTCTGGTCTGCTAAAATCTAGAGAAGAACACGAGAATCGTCTTCTCACGGTCATGCAGATTCTCGTATAGAAGAAAATAATATACGCAACTTTCCAGATGTGAGTTCCAGTTGAACAAGGTGGCATTTTTGGGCCACGTAATTCAGTAGAAAGAAGTTTCAGAAATCCCGCGAAGGTGAAGGCCATCACCAGATGCTCAAGACCGACGTATGTGACTGAAGTACGAATTTTTCTAGAATTCAGTTAGTTACTACCACGGAAATTGCTGACATTTCTCACTATTATCTTTCCATGACTAAGCTTACGCATAAAGGAGAGAACCTACCCTAAAAATTTTGTGTTCCATAAGATCCTACGCTAGGAGAGGTCTAATTTACCGAAAGTCAAAATTTTCCATGACTATTCGTATAGATTCCACAAGAATGTACCATAATCCCAGGCAAAATCTTGATAGAAGCAGTATAACACCTTGATGCAGCTATGTTAATATCAAGATGCCTGACATACCAGCAGGTTAAAGATAGAACACCAAGATGCTAGAAGTTCATCTCAACCAACATAATTTGGGAACAGAGAAAGGACAAGACCTCCACGTATTTTGTTATCAGTTTACGATAGACTCAAAAGAAGTATGATACTATCTCACTTTCGACCATTTAACCCAGCCTACACATTTCTTTCATCCGAAAGGATTATGCAGTAGCAGATCTGCAAGAAATTCAGCAATAGAACGTATGATTTCACGGTATTCCATCAACAAGCATATCAGGTAGAAATTCACGTTCACGTTTACGTTAACCTTCATGTTTACGTCTCACATTCATATTATAATGTTGTTTCAGTCCATATTTTGTGCTATCTCGTGATTTAAGTTCATGTTCACGTTGATGACATTGTTCACGTTCAGGTTCGTGTTTCACCTCACGATACACGTTTCATAACTTGTTATTGAATACGGTTACAGAAAGCTTAAGAAACCAGACTCAAGTTTAGCACAACTTTTCCATACCCAGACAAACGTTTCTCGTCTCAGTCTGTATCATTTGGCACTCCTTCCTCAATCAGCATACGTTCATGATATGTCCTAGTATCACGTTCACAGTATGTTTCACGTACCATATTCACAGTATGTTTCACGTATCACATTCACATTATACTCCATGCACAGCGTTCCTCATATAATCACGGACCACGTTCACAAGTGCTCACGTAGCACGTTCACAATTGTTCACGTAGTTCGTCCCAATATGTTTTCAGCAGCTTTGCTCAGAGATATAGAAGTCGTCGTTTCATGTTAATTGTACGTATTGTTTCATGTATCCTACGTGTTATATTTTATTCATTCGATTAGATTCAGAAAATCCATCTCAAGTATGGAACCAAAAACTATTCAGCATCGTCAGGACAGGGTCATTAGGACCAAGATTTTCATTGTGTTTAGACCTTTGAAGGAGCTGTTTCGAGCGGGAAGCCACTCGGAACGGAGGAGTCCATCCGGACCTCTCATCCTTTTCCATCAATAATTTAGTTAAGTTCTTTCAGTCATATTACGTTCCATGTCCCCTTCAGCCATGTCATGTTCCATGTTCTCTTTAGTCATGTCATGTTCATATCCTTTCAGCTTACATGTCTTTTCAGCTTAGGTGTTCTTCAGTTCTTATAATCCCAGCAGCTTTATCACCTTTAATTCGGAGACAAATTTTCCTTTTTAGAGTGGAAGAAATTGTAAAACCTGCAGCATTAACATGCCTCTAATTCGAGGACGAATTATTTTTTTAGAGGGGAAGAGTTGTAAAACTCGTCTTTAAAATCCTTGAATAATTACACGTAGTCTCAGACTTTATTAAAACGTTACATGAGATATTATTTATTATAATATTATGTAATTACTTATTCAGAAAATAAATAATACAAGTCATGGGTTAACACGAGAAATTTAATATTCGTACACGAGCGTGAATTAGTAAAATATGAAGCGAAAACAGAAAATGTGTATGTGTGGTGTTTGGGCCGCAACTTCATAACAAAGAGAAAGGAAAATGGGCCTAGTGCTCAGCCCATGTGAATAATAAACCACCAGGGTTTGTTTTTTTCTTTCATTTACAAAACAAGTTAAACAAAAAATAGGGTTTGGGTGTTTTGTGGTTATACCGCCGACAGTCAAGAGAAAAATAAAGGAGAGACGAGATATGAACGTGGTTGGTTGATTCATGTTCGTGTTTGGCTTGTTTATTACTAGATCGTAAATGGTAATACACCCTTTCTTTTCTTTTGTAACTCGAAACCTATATGTTTTAATCAAGGAAAACGTATAAAACATAAAGGTAAAAATGGATTAGAACGAATCATGGTTTGGTTTTGTTGTTTTCACAAAAAACCAAGACCTCAAGGTCTTGGTGTGTCTCCATTTTGGCCTATTCGCGACCCTATTAGGGCGTGGTGGTTGGTTTGATTGAAATGGCCGCAGCCCAAAACCCATCAAGGGTGCTTGGTTCGTAACAGTGAGAAACAAGGGAGACCAGCGGGTGTGTTTGTTTGATTTAGTGGCAACTAAGAGTCTAGAGACTCTCGGTGGGTCTTATTTGTTCCAGCAGGGGGTTCGGTTGAGTTTAATTCCAGGATTAGCAACATTTTAGTGACAGAAAATTCTGTCGCAGTTTACTATAGAGAGTTTGGTCACGGTTTTAGCGACGGCCTAGCGACAGAAAATTTTGTCGCTAATCCGGCTGCGAGTATATTGTTTGTTGTTTTGTTTTGTGTGATCGAGAAAGACATCTCGGTAGACTCGGGTTCGGGTTACACGGATTTTATAACAAGAGGCGTTTGATTTAGCAATTTAATAATCAAGCTTTTAATTTTATTATATGTGATAAATTAATCAAAGTGTAAATCATTTTAAATTAATTTAATTAACAATTATTAAACTAATCATGTTTTATTAATTTACTTAGTTAATACTTTGATAATATTTTGAATGATTAATTGTTCATGGAACCATTTATTAAACCATTTTGGAAGTTTCTATTATAGAAAACTTTCTATTTTAAGAAACTTTCTATTTTTAGCAGGTTACTTGTAACAGTATAATATTAATACAAGAGGTATAGTAATACACTAATCAGGGTACAAGTAATACACTAATCAGAAATACTTAAGAACAGTCAGATTTATTAGATTATACACAGAACAGTAAAACAATACAAGAACATCTAAATCAAGTTAAGAACAGGAAAAATTAGTAACAGTAAACATTAATCACACAACTCATTAACGTTCCTTATATATGTAGTATCTGTGAAGTTGGAGTAGATCCTTCAGCTTTCATTCTCAATTCGTTACTGGACACGAGGTACGGATTTCCCTTCCTTCAGTATGGACTTCCTTTCCTATGCATGATTAGGATCTCCCGTCTGCAACCATCTGTTTTCCCAGTTATATGTTTTAAAACTTTACATGATTGACATGATAACTATATTAATTGCCTGAGCTTTATATACATGCAAGACCAGTTACGACTAGTTACGGAGGTACCGTAACCATGACACTTGAGGCACCGGTGTCATGACTCCTCTGCGGGGGAGTGATTTCTCGCAGCGTCCCTTTTATTTCAGCTTGGCCATTTTATCAGTATTATCAGTGGGGCGTATGGGTGCATCCTAGTTTAACAGTTTACAACTTATCATGTGAATGTGGTGTGTTAATAACTTATTTTTAATGTGTGAAAATTTTCTCTAGTTTCAATTCGAATTGATTTTCAGTTCAAGGTGGACTTAGTCGTTTTTGGTGAATGAAAAGAAAATTGTTTATCTATAGCTACTTAAAAAGGAAACGAGACAAATATTAAAAAATAGGCTATTAATAAAATAAAACTGTCGGGAAAGAAAATACTACATAAAAACTTTCGGATAAAAATACTAAGGCTAAATTAAAGATAAACAATTAATAGAAATTTAAAAAGATAAGTAAAAAAATAAGACAATCTAAAACTATATAGAAAATTTTAAAAAAACAAATTCGGATAAACTGGAAATAAACTTTCGGATAATATAAAACAAAAACTTTCGGAAAAATACCATAAACACTTTCGAAATATTTGCAAACTTTCGAATTAAACTTTTGGAATAATTATAAAAATACTAAAATTAAACTTCCATTTTAATAACCGAATTTTAATATATAAAACTTGCTCTAGTTTCAATCCGAATTTGTTAGCCCTATATTTTATATAGTCGAACAAGAATGTAATAGGTCATCTTGTATTGTAATAGGTTAGTCGGGTTAATCGGGCTTGGACTTAAGCTAATATTTTTTAAGGTAGGGGCTTTATGCCCAATATAGGCCATGCCCGGCCCAAGTGTTAAAGCCCATGAGCCCACCAAGCTCATGGGTATATAAACCCCCTTCCATGTTGATATGAGCAAAAACTCATATCAATTTATCAACAAATAACCCTGAAACATGAAGCAAAATACCAATTTATCTTGCAAAAACAGTGTTATGTGGTATGTTTGTGTTTGTATACACTTGTGTAGGTAAAAGGATGCATTTTCAAACAAACAAGGGATAATCAAGCTTAAATTGATGAAAAAGACAAAGAAGGATCAAAAGTGACAAGACTTTGAAGTACAAGGACCTATCTTGACAAACTGCCAAAGATGGAGGACCAAAGTGTAAATATTGTAAAAAGTCAAGATCATAGTCAAACAAGGTCAACTTTCAAGTCAACTCAGTCAAAGGACCAATTCTGCTCAAGAATGATGCTTGAAGGACTAAAAATGCCAAAGAAATGAAGTTACAAGCTCAAAGATACAAGGTGCCAAAGTCTAGGGGCTAAATCTGCCAATCTTGGAAATTAATTCAAGTTTAATCCATGTGATACATTTTTAACCAATGAGAAGGCAACAAAACAAGCATACGGATTGCCAAATCACAAGCATTAAATATCCACTAGCCGCCACTCATTAATGAACGTATCTGAACAGTGCAATCCGTGTGCCTTGTTTTCAACCATTCAGAGCATGACACGTGTCAGTTTCAAACGGCCAAAAATTCCCAGGATCGTTTTTGAGCTACAATGGATTTCATGGAAAGTTATAAACATCAAAAGCGCTTATTTTTGAGAGACGAACACAATGGTCATCACCAATTAACATCAAAACAACTCAATCAAAAAGCCCCAATTCATGTTCATACTTGCAAGATGAACTTAGCAGAATTATGCCACGTGGAATGCTGGGATTGGTCCCAACACGTCACCAACCCCAACACTTCTCCTTCTCAAGTCTATAAATAGCAGATTAGGTCTTCATTTGTAAGGAGTAGTTGTAAGTGTGAAAAAACACACATTTACCTTTTCCTTTCAATCTTTTCCCTTTTTAGCTAAACTACTCAAGAGTTTGACACACTCTTGAGTTAGTTAGTTAGTTAGCATCATTTCAACAACTTTGTAACTGAATTCCATCAATAAAATTCAAATTCTTCATTTCCCGCCAAAATTTCTCTTCATCATTACTGTTCATACCTGCTTTCCATTGAGACTTGTGTTGCTGTTTGAAGTTTGTTATGATCATACATTGATCATAACTAACTTTGGAGTGAAGATAGTAGCTGTTTGTTGATTTCAGTTCAAATCCATAGCTTATGAGATGAATTCATGCCATGGAGATGTTTCTTGTTGATTTGTAGCAGTTCTGTTGATTGTAGATTGTTGATCTAGTGCTAAGGTAGTGGTTAGCACTAGGATAGAGAGTACAACACTCCTCTACTTCCCAATGGTTTCCTCACAAGGTTCAAATGCTACTTGATTTTGGTTCCACTAAAATTGTCAACTGCATGCTTCTTTTCTAGTGTAAATCTTGATGATTGTATGATCAAATTTGTTTAGTTTGGATTTGATCTGATTCTAGACCTGTTTGTAGCTTAATTGCTACTTATCTGCTTATTGAATTGGTTTGTGCTTTAGTTGTTAGCCTTATTCAGTCCTTTCTAGTCCTATCACCTTATTTGAGTTCTAGTTGACCTCATTGCTTGCAAACAGCTTTTATACATTTCATTTTGAACACTAAATTTGGTTTGTTAATGGTTTTCATAAAGTCTTAACTAGTTCTATAAAAGTCTTTGAAAATTTTCATATAGTTCAGATAAAGGAGTGTTTGGAATTAGATTTTGAAAAGTTTTCAAGTGTTGGTTTTTGGCAAGCTAATGATCATTTCTAGTTGATAGGTCATAACAAAGTGTTTTAAGTCATTTTCAAGTCAAATATCAGTTCAAAAAGGCAATTGGCAAGAAAAAGGATTGGGTCAATTTCCATTCAGTTTTGCTTAAAAAAGTTGTCATTTTCATTTAGCTGGCATTTGCTTGTTTGTTGATGAAATCTTGCCAAACCAGTTCTCAATTGTAGTTCAATATATGAAGTTTAATAGTCCATAAGCATTTTGTACAGTTTCCATTCAACAAATAGAAATAAGCAAAAATCTGAACAGTTGAGATAAGCAATGTTTCTGTAAATGGAAACTGCATTTTCAGATCTTTTGATTCTATTCATTAACTTTGCAATTTTCTTTCATAAATCCACTTAGTAGATGGTATTGGTTGATATTTGAGAGTTTCAGCTTTTTGTAAAAAAAATCTGGTCAACGCTTGGTCAACATAAGCCATTTTCAGCTTATTTCAATTTCCCAGCTTATTACTTGATGAAATTTGATATGACTTGATTTCCCGTTCATCATTTGAGCTCATTAATCAGTTTAAGCAATCAAGTTGTGCATGTCCAGATTGTCCTAGAGCTTATTGTGTGCTTATTGTGAAGTGCTTATTTGCTTATTTGACATTTTCAGCAAGATTCCTTTTATAGACCTAGCTTAATTTGAATTCTAAGTGTTTTGCAATTGGTTTGACTGAATTTGGTTCAGTAATAAGCTTAAATGAGCTTATTTATTGAGTAACCCATTTTTGGCTTAAATACTTTTAGAAATTGCATTTTGGTCCCTCTTGTATTAAACAGTTTCTAACTTTGGCTAAAACTTGCTAATTTCTAGGGTTTGCACAAATAAGTCCTTTCAGTTTTGAATTTGTTAAATTTCAGTTAGTAGTTTTGGAATTTGTTACTTTTTGGTTAGTTTGTTACATAGATTTCATAATTGATCCTTTTGGTTTGCTGTTTTACACTTTCAGTCCTTATACTTGTTAGACTTTACATTTTGAGCATTTAATTTTCATAGAATTTACATTTTCAGTCCTTTTAGTTTTAAAATTTACATTTTGAATCTTACTTGAATAAAAACTTGGTATTTGCACGATGTTTTACATATAAGTAGGTAATAATTTTCAATTTTGCAAGGCTTTGTTGAATTAGCAAATAGAATATCCAAAAAAAGATTAAAAACCAAAAACAGTTAAAAACCCGATATTGATTGGACTTTCAATTAGCAAGAACTGAGAAAAACGAACTGCATTATATACAATTTCAAACGGCGCCGTAGCCGGTTCTTTGACTTTACGAGAGACTATCGATTGACGGTTTTCATTGGCTTTTGGGATCCGTTCACCTTGTGAACGTTATTTTTACGTATCATAAATCAAAATTAAATAAAAAAAAATCAAAAATATAAAAATATATAAAAACTAAAAAATTAACAAAACAATTCTTTTCCTAAAGAATTGACCAAAAAAAACATTAAAAAATCCAAAAAAGCAATCTTTTTCCTAAGAGATTGCACCCAAAAATATATATTATTGGATTTTCTCGGTTTTTATGTACATATAGTATTTTCTCCTAAAAACTCATAAATACAAAAATATTTTCCATATATTATTATAAGTAAATACGTATACGTATAAGAACAACCAATCTACATATTCTCCATAAGTATTGCCAAGGCAATACACCGTGTTGAGGGGCGTTCCGGTCCTTGACACGTGTATCGATCAAACAAAATAAAGCAAGAATAGATAAATACTCTCAATAAGCAACAATTCGAAGAATACGAACATTTAAGTGAATAGAAAGGCGATGTGCTATAAAATGCCATCTAAGGGTCAATAGGTACTTAAGTGCTTCGCGCCACCTAACCCCCCGTTCACTTGTAAGTATTCTAAGAAGGAAGGCTTCATTGGGGGTCTTGCACCCAAGTAGTACATACGTATATTGTTATTTTCTTGTGGATATTTAATATTGAAACTCGAAGAGGATAATCCATTTCTCTTCAAAGTCACACGAGAGCTTCTCTCTCATTCCTCGTATTGAGTTGCATGCTCACTCGCGGGCGTGCACAAATACCGATTGGTGTACAACCTCTTCCTCCGAAAAGGAAGAAAAAGAGAAAGAGTAAGACCACCACCGTCCATCAAGCCGATCACGAGAATCGTGCTTTGACTCCTCCACCACAAGAAGCCATGGCTGTTGATAATCGTTCTTTGATGGAACGTATGCAAACCAATGTTCATGGATATGCTAGTGCTATTAGAATTCCCAAAATTCCCGCAAATACATTTGAGCTAAAAACGTCTATGGTTACTATGGTTTCACAATCACCTTTCTATGGTAACAAGAATGATGATCCTCATGCTCGCCTTAAGAGATTCCTTTCTCTTTGCAATACCATTAAGCACAATGGAGTTCCACATGATGCTATTAAGTTGATGTTAGTGTCATTTTCACTAGAGGGACCCGCTAAGCATTGGTTAGACACCCAACCACCCGATAGTATCACCACATGGGATGGTTTCACCACTAAGTTTTTGAATAAGTTCTTTCCTCCATCTAAGACCATGACTTTGAGGAACTTAATTATAGGCTTTCAACAAAAACCTAGTCAATCCTTTAGTGATGCTTGGGAAGAGTATAGTGAGTTATTGAGGCGATGCCCTAACCATGGATTGGATGATGTTCACCAAATCAATACCTTCTATAATGGCCTTAAACCTCATCACCAAGATTCACTCAATGCTTCCGCGGGAGGGAATATTCTTCTTAAATCCATGCAAGAGGCCTTGGACATCATTGAGACTAAAGCTATGGTTCAAACGAACAATCAATGTGAAGAAAGGGTTCATGTTATCCAAAACAATTCTCAAATACCTTGTGATAACCAATTCCTTAAATATCACCAAGAGATCCTTCAACAAGTCAAACAAGGTCAACAAGAAATGACTCAAGGGATAGTTCAAGCCCTTAAGACCGCTTCATTGAACAACTCTTCAAATAATGTGAATGCCATCACCCTTTCTTGTGTAACTTGTGGAGGTCCCCATTCTTATGAACAATGTGATAAGGTGCAAGTTTATAAAGGAGAATGCTATGCTTACCAAGAGGAACATCGTGAACACTTCAAGCCAAATATCAATCCAAATAACCTTTCTTATAAGTCCCAAAACTACCTTACTCCATCGGGCTTCCCACCCCAACCACCCACCCAAATTGAACAAAATCCTCCTCAACTTTTACAAAGGAATCAAGGGCAAAGACCACCTTACCAAGGAAATAACTACAAGGCACCCAATCAATTTCAACCTCAAGGAAATAACTTCTATCCACCAAACCAAGGGTTTAATCCACCACCTCAATCTTTCCCACAACAAGGTTTTTATCAAGGAAATGTGCAATTTAACCCTATGGATTTGGTGCTTCAAAAGTTCACTTCTTTTGAGAAACAATTGAAAGATAGTCAAGAGGAAAATAACAAGAAATTTTCTCTTCTTCAAAACCAAATTATGTATAATCAAAGACCACAAGGGGCTTTACCTTCCAACACACAAACAAACCCAAGGGCCAATGTCAATGCTATTACAACAAGAAGTGGAAAGACAACAAAGGATCCTTCACCTCCTAAACCTACCATTGTTCAACCCACTTATGCTCCTACTTGTGACAAGCCTTCTACCTCTACTTCACCTCCTCAAAATGCTCCCATTTCTCCAACTTCAACACCTACTCATGAAACACTCAATAAGGAAAATCCTTCATCAACCACTCAACCACAACCAAAACCAAGTCTTCCTTATCCCTTAAGATTGAGAAAAGAAAAGCTTAAGAACAAGGATGATATCCAAGTTTCTAACTTTTTGAGGATGTTCAAGCAACTTAACATCAATATCTCCTTTACGGAAGCTTTAGCCAATATGCCTAAGTTTGCTAAGATGATTAAGGACTTGCTTTCTAACAAGGAAAGATTGGTGGATTTGCCTAATGCTTCTTTGAGTGAAAATTGCTCCGCGGTTTTGCTTAAGAAGTTGCCTACTAAGCTTGGAGATCCGGGGAGGTTTTTTATTCCTTGCAATTTCCCAGGGGTGGAAAATTGTATGGTTTTAGCGGATTTAGGAGCAAGCATAAACCTCATGCCATTATCGATTTGGAAGAAACTTTCACTTCCCGAGCTTACTCCTACTAAGATGAATCTTGAGTTGGCCAACCGTACTATAGCTTATCCGGTGGGAATTGCGGAGGATGTTTTTGTGGGGGTTGATAGATTTACATTTCCCGCGGATTTTGTGGTGGTTGATTATTATATGGATCCTAGAGTGCCTTTGATTGTTGGTAGGCCATTTTTAAGAACGGGTCGTACTTTAATCGATGTGGCGGAAGGAGAACTTACAATACGGGTAGGAGATGAGAGAGTTGTGTTTAACATGGGGAAGTTGTCTAAAAAGTCTAATGATCCCGAAGCGGTAAAACATATTGATGTTGTGCAAGAGGAGGAAACACAAGATGATCTTCTTGATGAAGTTTGTGATGAGTACTTTTATGAAGCTTGCTCAAGTGGAGATTATGATTTACCTCATATTGAGACCATTGCTTCCATCACTTCATTTTTAGATTGTCATGCACATCAAGAGCTAAACCTTAGTGAAATCCCATATGACACTCCACTTTTCCACAATGATAACCATGTTTATGAGAACTTTAGTGATGGAGAATCTTCTCTTTGTGATTCACCAACATATGATGACTATAGTGATGATGAGCTTTCTACTTGTGACTCTCCATTTGTTGATGATCATACTTCCTTTGGTTTTGAGGGATCACCAATTTTTGATAGTCCAATCTATGATGTTTATGGTGATGAGGAGGATTCTATCATTGATGAGATTGATGAGTTTTTAGAGGTGGATATACCTTTTGATTACATTCTTGGTTATCTTGATGAGGAGGGGGACATACTCTATTTAGAATCTCTATTGAATGAAGATCCTTTACCTTTTTCCTTGCCAACCTCAACTTTTCAAAGTGATAAAGGAAAACAAGTCATGATGGTTCCTTCCAAGAGCTTGTTGTTACCCATGCCTTCACAACCTTTCTCTCACCATGTGACCTACAAAGAAGAGTCTTCTAAGGCAACCAACACTTATTGTTTTCCCATCAAGGAACGGATTTTTGATCCTGGCATAGAGCTTGCTAAACCATCTCAGTACCCACCTGATGCAACAAAAGGAAACCTTGTGAAAGATTTGAGAGCTTTACACTATTACCTTGGGAAGAACATATGGGAAACCATTTTGGAGAACTACACCTCATTCTTTTCACCATTGCTTGGGAAGCTAGTTGTTGAATTGTGTTATAAGTGGGAGGGTAATTATGTATTTGATCCTGGGGGATATTTATGGAGTTTTGATAAATGAACACTTGTTTTACCTCATCATGGAGATTTTTCTTAAAAAGGGCAAAATTTTTCTTCTCCATGATATGTTTTTGACACTTTTAAGTGTGGGACGAGTCGAGCTAGAGACTCATTAACTCAAGCATCGTATAACTAGGTTTAGAGTGTTGTAGGGTAGAAATAAAGGTATAGACTTGGAGATAAGTGTAGGGGAGACCTTCTTTTGTCTTCATGATTGTTTGTAGGGTTGCTCACTCATCTCATGCTTTGGAGCTTATGGAGGAGGCCCTTGTATCCGGTTCACTTCGTTACTATAGTGATTTTTCATTCACACCTTGTGCTTAAACATGATTTCACTAATAGTTGTCCTTTCCTTAACTTGGGTTAAGCAAAGTCTATTCATTGTAATAAGTGTAGGGGAAGTTTTTATACTTCCATGCTCTTAAACATTGAGGACAATGTTTAGCTTAAGTGTAGGGGGGTCTTCTATCGAAGTGACCTTACCTAGAACTTGTCATTGTTTCTCATGATAACATGGAAAATTGGATTTTCAACATTTTTCAAATTTTTGATCTACTTTGGCCACCAAAAATATGCATTCATAATTTTTGCATCAATCATTTTGCATAACACATTTGCATTGAATATATTTCTTCTTTTATGTTTTATCAAAAAGTTGGAAAAAGGAAAAATATAATAAAACATGGTTTTAACAAGTTTAGATTTCTTTGTCATATTAGGCCCGCCATGGATATTTTGACTCAACCCGAGTTTGCTTATCTAAGCATCCTCTAGCTAGTATCCTTAACCATGTAGTCCTTCATTGGTTTATTAGGCTAAGCATCCACCAATTTCATTATTTGAGATTTTAAATTTGTGGAGAATGGGAAATGATAGAGTTGAAGCAAGTGTAAAAGGGCTAGATAAACTTCATGATAATTACTTGTGGCTAAACCCTTCTCTTCTTTGCCTCTATTTTCTTCGCATGTATATAATTGTTAATAAATAATCAAGAACGGTTTTAATTGGTTTGTAATCTCTTATGCATTTTTGGCTAATCATTCATGGTTGATATAAGAACGTCTTAAGATTCTAAGTTAGAACGTTTTATGTGTACTAGACTTATGTCATGCTCAATATTTAGCGGGTGTTTTTCCTTTTATTCTTTTGAACTTTCTTTGTGAGGAATAAATAAAAATAAGAGCGGCTTATAAAAAATGAGTGGCTAGAAAAAAAAAAGAAGAAAAAAAAAAGAAAAAAAAATAATTATACAGGACTCCCAAGAGGGGCAGTGTGGTGTTAATTATAGTGACTATTGAGTTCCAATATTACCTTGACGGGTTGCGGGGATTCAATAGATTGCTCCAATCCAATATTACCTTGACGGGTTACGGGATTGAAGATCCAAAGTCTCAAAAAGATGGCGGATGTAAATTATTGCGTGAGTTTTATTTTTCTTTCCGCAGCGAGTGTGTAGCTACTTATGAAAGCATGACATGAGGATTTTACACATAAGGCGAATGACTTATTACTCTTGAAACGGACTTATATTAATTGTGAGCGGTTTTTCAAGTAATGGATGAGAGGATTACTTAGGATTAAAACCGTGCTTCCTTATTTTTGGATTTTACACTTCTTATACATCACACTTGAAATAATGACAAATTTGCCCATAAGCAATTTGCTCAAATAATAACCGGTTCCACATTTAATTGTCATGAATAAGTTGATGCACTTTTTACTTGTGAAT
Organism: Glebionis coronaria; assembly: GCA_025667525.1. Taxonomy (NCBI): domain Eukaryota; kingdom Viridiplantae; phylum Streptophyta; class Magnoliopsida; order Asterales; family Asteraceae; genus Glebionis; species Glebionis coronaria. The sequence goes on along the minus strand of CM046875.1, from coordinate 272,701,698 downwards.
GCAATGATTCCATTTTTTTAAGCTTGGTATGGGGAAAGTGAAACTTGAGGGTGATAAATGTCCATGGTACCCAAGCCCTAATCTAAGGCATTGAATTCTTTATGAGTTATTTCCATCAAAACCATTTCAAGAAAAATCAAAAAGATATAGATAGCATTGTATTTTGCTCATTGCATTGTTAAAAGCCAAAATCATGCATCATGTAGTTTAGAGTAGTGTAGATACATTCCATATGGCCAAGGTGGATTAATTATGAGGAAAATGTAAATTTGTGCTTTAAAATATATAGAATTGCATGAGGACATGACAATGTTCAAGTGTAGGGGATTTGATATGAGCAAAAACTCATATCAATTTATCAACAAATAACCCTAAAACATGAAGCAAAATACCAATTTATCTTGCAAAAACAGTGTTATGTGGTATGTTTGTGTTTGTGTTTGTGTACACTTGTGTTGGTAAAAGGATGCATTTTCAAGCAAACAAGGGATAATCAAGCTTAAATTGATGAAAAAGACAAAGAAGGATCAAAAGTGACAAGACTTTGAAGTACAAGGACCTATCTTGACAAACTGCCAAAGATGGAGGACCAAAGTGTAAATATTGTAAAAAGTCAAGATCATAGTCAAACAAGGTCAACTTTCAAGTCAACTCAGTCAAAGGACCAATTCTGCTCAAGAATGAAGCTTGAAGGACTAAAAATGCCAAAGAAATGAAGTTACAAGCTCAAAGATACAAGCTGCCAAAGTCTAGGGGCTAAATCTGCCAATCTTGGAAATTAATTCAAGTTTAATCCATGTGATACATTTTTAACCAATGAGAAGGCAGCAAAACAAGCGTACGGATTGCCAAATCACAAGCATTAAATATCCACTAGCCGCCACTCATTAATGAACGTATCTGAACAGTGCAATCCGTGTGCCTTGTTTTCAACCATTCAGAGCATGACACGTGTCAGTTTCAAACGGCCAAAAATTCCCAGGATCGTTTTTAAGCTACAATGGATTTCATGGAAAGTTATAAACATCAAAAGCGCTTATTTTTGAGAGACGAACACAATGGTCACACCAATTAACATCAAATCAACTCAATCAAAAAGCCCCAATTCATGTTCATACTTGCAAGATGAACTTAGCAGAATTATGCCACGTGGAATGCTGGGATTGGTCCCAACACGTCACCAACCCCAACACTTCTCCTTCTCACGTCTATAAATAGCAGATTAGGTCTTCATTTGTAAGGAGTAGTTGTAAGTGTGAAAAAACACACATTTACCTTTTCCTTTCAATCTTTTCCCTTTTTAGCTAAACTACTCAAGAGTTTGACACACTCTTGAGTTAGTTAGTTAGTTAGCATCATTTCAACAACTTTGTAACTGAATTCCATCAATAAAATTCAAATTTTTCATTTCCCGCCAAAATTTCTCTTCATCATTACTATTCATACCTGCTTTCCATTGAGACTTGTGTTGCTGTTTGAAGTTTGTTATGATCATACATTGATCATAACTAACTTTGGAGTGAAGATAGTAGCTGTTTATTGATTTCAGTTCAAATCCATAGCTTATGAGATGAATTCATGCCATGGAGATGTTTCTTGTTGATTTGTAGCAGTTCTGTTGATTGTAGATTGTTGATCTAGTGCTAAGATGGTGGTTAGCACTAGGATAGAGAGTACAGCACTCCTCTACTTCCCAATGGTTTCCTCACAAGGTTCAAATGCTACTTGATTTTGGTTCCACTAAAATTTTCAACTGCATGCTTCTTTTCTAGTGTAAATCTTGATGATTGTATGATCAAATTTGTTTAGTTTGGATTTGATCTGATTCTAGACCTGTTTGTAGCTTAATTGCTACTTATCTGCTTATTGAATTGGTTTGTGCTTAAGTTGTTAGCCTTATTCAGTCCTTTCTAGTCCTATCACCTTATTTGAGTTCTAGTTGACCTCATTGCTTGCAAACAGCTTTTATACATTTCATTTTGAACACTAAATTTAGTTTGTTAAAGGTTTTCATTCAGTCTTAACTAGTTCTATAAAAGTCTTTTAAAATTTTCATATAGTTCAGATAAAGGAGTGTTTGGAATTAGCTTTTGAAAAGTTTTCAAGTGTTGGTTTTTGGCAAGCTAATGATCATTTCTAGTTGATAGGTCATAACAAAGTGTTTTAAGTCATTTTCAAGTTAAATATCAGTTCAAAAAGGCAATTGGCAAGAAAAAGGATTGGGTCAATTTCCATTCAGTTTTGCTTAAAAAAGTTGTCATTTTCATTTAGCTGGCATTTGCTTGTTTGTTGATGAAATCTTGCCAAACTAGTTCTCAATTGTAGTTCAATATATGAAGTTTAATAGTCCATAAGCATTTTGTACAGTTTCCATTCAGCAAATAGAAATAAGCAAAAATCTGAATAGTTGAGATAAGCAATGTTTCTGTAAATGGAAACTGCATTTTCAGATCTTTTGATTCTATTCATTAACTTTGCAATTTTCTTTCACAAATCCACTTAGTAGATGGTATTGGTTGATATTTGAGAGTTTCAGCTTTTTGTAAAAAAAATTTGGTCAACGCTTGGTCAACATAAGCCATTTTCAGCTTATTTCAATTTCCCAGCTTATTACTTGATTAAATTTGATATGACTTGATTTCCCGTTCATCATTTGAGCTCATTAATCAGTTTAAGCACAAAACTCCAGTTGTGCATGTCCAGATTGTCCTAGAGCTTATTGTGTGCTTATTGTGAAGTGCTTATTTGCTTATTTGACATTTTCAGCAAGATTCCTTTTATAGACCTAGCTTAATTTGAATTCTAAGTGTTTTGCAATTGGTTTGACTGAATTTGGTTCAGTAATAAGCTTAAACGAGCTTATTTGTTGAGTAACCCGTTTTTGGCTTAAATACTTTAAGAAATTGCATTTTGGTCCCTCTTGTATTAAACAGTTTCTAACTTTGGCTAAAACTTGCTAATTTCTAGGGATTGCACAAATAAGTCCTTTAAGTTTTGAATTTGTTAAATTTCAATTAGTAGTTTTGGAATTTCTTACTTTTTGGTTAGTTTGTTACATAGATTTCATAATTGATCCTTTTGGTTTGCTGTTTTACACTTTCAGTCCTTATACTTTTTAGACTTTACATTTTGAGCATTTAATTTTCATAGAATTTGCATTTTCAGTCCTTTTAGTTTTAAAATTTACATTTTGAATCTTACTTGAATAAAAACATGGTATTTGCACGATGTTTTACATATAAGTAGGTAATATTTTTCAATTTTGCAAGGCTTTGTTGAATTAGCAAATAGAATATCCAAAAAAGATTAACAACCAAAAACAGTTAAAAACCCGATATTGATTGGACTTTCAATTAGCAAGAACTGAGAAAAACGAACTGCATTATATACAATTTCACATGTGTGGAAGAGGTTGTTGGTTCATTTTACTTTCTCTTTCTAGTAAACATTAACCTTCCACCATTCTCTCTACTTTCTCTCTCTAACTTTCTTCTCTTTCTCTCTAAATCTACTCTAAATCTTGTGTTATGGATTCAAGTGGGATTAACGTTTGGTATCAAGAGCCTATAGTGGATAGGTGATTGAAGATTTTGTGGTGTGTTTTCATTGGATTCGAGAGTCTTGATTGATTTTTACCCAAGTTTCAAAAAATTTTCGTGTTTTTGTCATTCCAAGTGATCCACATATCTTCTACATAGTTGTGGTAGGGATTTGGGTGCTTTCGTTTGGTTAAAATCACGGATTTCTAGGCAAAAATATCATTTTTTTTATCTAAAGTTTTGAAACAGTACCAACATTGCGACAACATAGCCTTGTTATCACATCGCAATGGCTAGGGTTTATGCATTGCGATCAGTATTGCGATAGGTTCCTGTTTGTGGTATTGCGACAGATCTGCCATTGCGATAGAAAAACATTGCGACAGACCTGTTATTGTGACAAGGTGTTATTGCGATAGTTTGGATATTACGACAGATTAGTTATTGCGATAGGTTTGTTGGCATTGCGGCAGGTTATATATTGCGACAGGTTTCTTGACATTGCGACAGACTTAATTTTTGAGATATAGCGACAAAATATTTTGAGACATTGCGACAGACTTTGAGATATTGCGAGAGAATATTTTGAGGCATTGCGATAGAGATCATTTGTGTCCATTGCGACAAGTTAATCTTTGAGATATTGTGAAAGTATTTGGGTATTGTTCAATCATTTGAAGTTTTTCCAACTATTAACTTGTGAAAATTTTCGAATCGTGCAATTTTTTGATTTCTTGTGACCACATTGTTAAAGGATTTCGTCAATTTTTTCCGAATTGTCAACCACAATCACACCACAACACATCTACTAAAGATCCTAATCCATTCACAAGTATTCAGCATATCTAACAACAACATCAACATTGCGACTACTAATCAAGTTCGTTTGGAACAAGGTGGCAACGGTAATCCACCTGTGATGACAGCCGGTTGCTACGTTCAGTGGAGATCTCGTTTCCTGATATTTCTTGATGGAAAAGAGAAACGAACCGCTCCTCGTCATTGCCTTGAGAATCCACCTCTAGTTTTTGAATTCAGACCCATTACCACACAAGCAGAAGATGGTACTTCATCAACTACACGAGCTATGGAGGATTTCGACACATGTCTTGCTGAGAAAAAGAAACTCCTCCAAGCTGAAGCTGATGTTGTTAACTACATACTCACTGGGATTGATAACGTTATCTATTCCACGGTTGATGCATGTCCTAATGCTATGGAAATGTGGTTTACAATTCATCGATTAAAGCAAGGTGAGTCGATCAATGTTCAAGATCTCGAGACTAATCTACTTTGGGAGTTTGGAAAATTCACATCCGAAGATGGTGAATCCATTGACTCATATTACTGGAAATTCTACAATATGATGAATGAGCTTGTCAGAAATCAGTGCACCATTTCTAATCATCATGCCAATGTTCAGTTTTTACTTCAACTCAAACCGGAATGGCAAAGGTTTGAGACTTTGGTTAAACAAAGGGAAGATATCAAGACTATCTCCTATCAAAAACTTTATGATATCTTGAAACAACATCAGAATGAAGTGAATGAAAAGGCAGAACGGTCTTTTAACTCTATTGCTTTTGTGGTTGCTACTTCAACAAAACCCGTTCACCGTCAACAACCACCTACTCATCCCTCAAGGTCATCCAGCTCATCCACCAAACCTCTAGCTACTGCTAGAAACAAAGACAAAGCAATTTTCCCCACTCCACCTCCAAAGTATGACACCGAGTCAGATGGAGACAGTGATGATGAACAAACTTCAAGGCACAAGAAGATTGAAGAACTCATGTCTTTACTCACCATAACTTATAAGAAGATCTAAAAACCTAACAACAACAACCTCAGATCATCATCCAATGCTAGATATAAGGAAGTTGATCATGCACCTAGGTATTATCGTGATGTTAGGTATGATAATCAGAGGATGCCGAATCAAGTTGGGGCTAGAGATACTGTAGGCACTCCGGTTGTGCAGAAGACTGGGATTCAATGCTTCAACTGTAAGGGATTTGGGCACATGGATAGGGAATGGAAGAAGACAAAACGGGTTAAGGATTCGGGATATCACAAGGAAAAGATGTTGTTGTGTAAGAAAGAAGAAGCAGGGATTCCACTCACAGCAGATGAAGTTGACTGGCGTGATGAGACTGACGATGAAGTCGATGATCAAGAGTTGGAGGCACATTACGGGTACATGGCAAAGATTCAAGAAGTGATTCCTGAGACTACTGACAATTCTAGACCTATCTTTGATTCTGAGCCAATTAAAAAGGTACCATCATACGATAACTATAATGTGTTTGCTAATGAATGACGGCTTCCTGAGCAACGCGAAAGCATCAGTGACACATATGCAATGGACACGGAGGATAGCAATATCTCTACGGATTCACAGCATATGTGTAATGATGACGGAAATGCTACTCAGGATACTAACTCGGAAGAGGACCGTGATTTGCTTGCGTCTATTATTGATTCTTTAAAACGTGAAATTGATGAAAACAAAAAGGCTAATAAACGTCTAAAGTAAGCAAACACATCCTTGGCGAGGAGATAGATAGGCTTCGAGAGTGTGATTTTGTAAAAGAAGCTGATCGACGAGTTGCAATAGCTAATGGTTTGGTATATGAACGTAAGGTGCTCAACGAACAATATTGTTCTAAAGTAACACACAAAATTCATATGTCAAAACAAAAGATATCGGAACTTGAAGAACAACTGCAGCTACATAAACTCCATATTACTGAGTTCGAGTCGGTTAACAAAGAACAAACTAAGCTTTATAAAACTCGTGAAGAAAAGGATATTGAAAACATTCTTGCTTTGGAAAAGAGAGTCAAAACGTTAAACAACATTGTTTACAAAATGGTTCAGTCTATTCAAACTATGAATATGCTCAATAGAAATATGAAAACGAGTTTTGCTAAGCCTGAATATCTCAAGAACGTTCAAACTATCAAGCCTGCTCTTTATGATATCGGTTGTTATGTTGATAATCTTGCTCTTATGCTTTCCCCTGACTGCGATGAAATCATTCGTCATCAAGAAGAAAGTCGATCAAACTTAAGTGATTTGATAAACTTCTCTGATTCTAACAATCATATTAAGTTTGTTCCTCAAAAAGAACTTTCAAAAGAACAAAAGATGTATACTAGTGGTCCACCACCAAATGATGAACCGGAAAAGAAAGTTTCATTAAAAAGGGGTTTTAAAAAGCAATCAATTTTGTTAGAAAAGCGAATTTTGGATGAAAAACGTAAATGGGATGAAAAAAGTAAAAGTGTTCAGCATTTTGAGTTTATAAAACAAGGGGTTTTAAATTTATACAAAGGTGTTGTCGATTATGAAAAAGTTTCTAGAGATACCGTTTGGAATATTAAACCTCACCCACAAATTGAAGTCGTCATTCAACAATGTATTGTTCCTACCATCGACGATCTTTCAAACAATGTGGAAATGTTTTATAATGCTCTCACTGAGGAAATGATAGCTGATATAAGATATGTTAAATCTCTTGAAGATGAGGTTGATTTTGTTCAAACAAATTTAAAGAAACAAGAAACCCAACTTTCTAACGAAATCGATCAACTTTCGCGAGAATATTTTCGTATTGACCATCTGAATGTTATTGTTGTTGATAAATGTCAAAATATTGAGGTTGAGCTTTCAAAACATATTGATTTAAACAAAGAACTTGCGAAAAGATTTTTTAATCTTGAGAAAAATTACCACTCTTGAACTTTCTTTACAACTTGATGATCAATCTCATAATCATAAAAAGAGTCAAGAACTGGCAGCTTCTTTGGTTCGTCAACTGAATGAAAAAGATTTTGAAATAAATGATTTGAAAGCTCAGCTACACGAAAGGGACATAGCCATCAGTGAGTTACAAAAACTCATTTAGAAAATTAAAGGAAAGTCTGTATTGGGTAAATCATCTGTCGTTCGTCAATCGAATGCAGTTAAATTCCCTAAATCATCTGTTTTGGGAAAATCCCCACAGACTTTTCCTAAGATAGGAAATGATAAGAGCACAAATGTGATAGCACCAGGAATGTATAAGATGAACACTAGGCCCACTCAAACTGGAACATCGTGGTTACCTCAGTATATTAGGAAAACTAATCAACGTGTGTCTTCTTCTACAGGAGTAATTCCCACTACTAGCGTTAGTGGACCACAGCTAAGAGCACTAGAATGCAAGTTAAGGTCATGCCTAACAATATCAAACAAAGAAGTTGGAAGTAGAAGACCACCGTAGGAATTTTAAGTTTTCTAAAAATAAAACGTCTGTAACTGCATGTAATGACGGTTTGAATGCTAAGACCTCGGATGTTGAATTTGCTTGTGTTGAATGTGGAAAATGTGTTCGGAATTTTAATCATGATGGTTGTGCTTTTAATCATAATGGCGTGAATGCTAGAACTAGGAATCCTACTCTTGTGCCCACTAGTACTAGAAAACCTACAAGAACTTTGAACCAATCCATTTCTCAACCACTTAAGAAACTAAGTGCGTTAGAATCTACTACTCTGCTAAACAAAACAGGTTAAAGAAGCTTTATGAGAACATGATTAGGACATGTACACGGGGGTATTCGAGATTTACACCACCCGGATACAAATGGGTACCTAAGTTAACCACTTTAGTAATTGGGTCTATGAATATCAGTTTGCCTCTAGAATTTGCATTTAGGCCCACTACTATTTTGGAACCCGTTTCTATAAAGGGCTCCCATTTGTCAAATGCTACATTGTCTCCTAATTCTTATGCAGCTCGTCAAGATCATTCTCTTCATCATGGACTCTGGGTACACAAAGCACATGACGGGCAATCTCAATCTTCTAATAACTTCATGGAGAAGTTTCTGGGTACGGTACGGTTTGGAAATGATCAGTTTGCACCGATACTCGGATATGGCGATTTGGTTCAAGGGAATATTACTATTACACGGGTTTATTATGTCAAGGACTGAATCAAAATTTATTCTCGGTTAGTCAATTTTGTGATGCGGATTTGGAAGTGGCTTTTCGGGAAACTACTTGCTATGTTAGAGACTACGATGGGAATGACCTTCTTACAGGTTCTTGTGGTTCTGATCTCTACACCGTAACTCTTCAAGATAAATCTTCATCAAATCCAATTTGCTTAATGGCTAAAGCTTCATCATCCCAAGCATGGTTAAGGCATCAACGATTGTCACATCTCAACTTTGACACCATCAACTTGCTTTCGAAGAATGATATTGTGACCGGTCTTCCTAAGTTAAAATTCGTCAAAGATCATCTTTGTTCTTCTTGTTAGTTGGGAAAAGCAAAACGAAAGTCTTTCAAAACGAAGACTATCCCAAGCTCAAAAGGACGATTGGAACTTCCATACATGGATTTATGTGGTCCCATGGTGTAGAGAGTATTAACGGGAAAAAGTATATTCTTGTGATTGTCGATGATTACTCCAGATACACATGGAATTACTTCTTAAGGTCCAAAGATGAAACACCGGAGGTTCTCAAAAACTTTCTCAAGATGATACAACGTAATCTTCAAGATCAAGTCTTAACGGTAATAACGGATAGGGGTACTGAATTTTTGAACATGACTTTGCAAGCCTACTTTCAAAAAGAAGGCATCGAACATCAAACTTAAATTGCTCGAACTCCTGAACAAAACGGCGTTGTCGAAAGACGGAACCGTACTTTGGTTGAGGCAGCTCGAACAATGCTTTCTGCATCAAAATTACCACTATTTTTCTGGGCTGAAGCAATTGCAACTGTCTGTTATACTCAGAATCGATCTCTCGTCATCCCTAGACATGAAAAGACACCTTACCACATATTCAATGGCAGGAAACCTACTGTCAAATTCTTTCACGTATTTGGATCTTTATGCTACATTCTTAAAGACGGTGAGAATCTCGACAAGATGAAAGAAAAAGGTGATGCATGTATTTTTGTGGGGTATGCTACATTGTCGAAAGGATATCGAGTCTACAACAAGAGAACAAAGATTATTGTCGAAAAAATTCATGTGAACTTTGACGAATTGCCACAAATGGTACTTGATCACAACAGCTCAAGTCCCGCACATCAATGTCCAGCAATGGCACCTACATAAAATAGTGTACGTCTCATGCAAGAACGTCAAGAAAGTACTCCTACAGCTGACTCGACAGATACGACTCAAATGAATGAGTTGGTTGATTTATATGACCTAATGTTTGATGAATATTACTATGGAAACAATCAAGTTGTGTCAAAGCCTTCCGCTGTCAATACTGCTGATGCACCCGAACAAAGTCAACGAGACACAACTACATCTACTTCAGCAACCGTTGCTCAAGAGACAATTCCATTGGATACTCAACAAACTCAAGAAACCATCATACAACCAACATCACTAACCGTCAATGCTGAAGGAGGAAACAACAATCAAGCAGTCGATGCACAATCTAAAGAAGAAGAATTTATCAACCCGTTCGGTACACCGGTACGCGAAGTCGGAGAGTCTTCTACTCAACATGTTCATCCATCCAACATGCATACATTCTACCAACGATATCCATCCACTCACCATTGGACACGTGATCATCCATTGGAGCAAGTCAATGGAAATCCCTCACAACCGGTTCGAACACGCAGACAACTCGAAATTGATGGCGATGTGTGTATGTATGCACTCACCGTGAGTTCAACTGTACCTACAAACATCAAGCAAGCCATGACTGATCATGTGTGGATTAAATAAATGCAAGACGAAATGCATCAGTTTGAACGCCTAAATGTTTGGGAATTTGTTGATAGACCCTATGGAATTTCGCTTTTAGATTTCAAATGGATCTGGAAAAACAAACTGGATAAAGAATAAACCATCATCAAAAACAAATCTCGTCTTGTAGTTAAGGGATATCATCAACAAGAAGGGATAGATTTCGATGAATCATTTGCTCCAATTGCTCGTTTGGAAGCAGTCAGGATATTCCTTGCTTATGCTGCACATAAAGGCTTCACGGTTTATCAGATGGACGTTAAAACTGCTTTTCTCAACGGTCATTTGAAGGAAGAAGTATATGTGAATCAGCCGGAAGGATTCGTTGATCCTTATCATCCTTACAAAGTCTACCGTCTCAAGAAGGCAGTATATGGACTCAAACAAGATCCAAGGGCGTGGTACGATTAACGATCAAACTTCTTGGTATCCAAAGGATTCTCCAAAGGTTCCATTGATCCTACTCTCTTTATTAATAAATATGGGGATGACATTTTGCTTGTGCAAGTTTATGTTGATGACATCATTTTTGGTTCTACGAACCCAAAACTTTCAAAACGTTTTGAAAAAATAATGCACAACAAATTTGAAATGTCAATGATGGGGGAGCTAAAATTCTTTTTGGGCCTCCAGATTCATCAATCCCCACGTGGTATCTTTATTAACCAAGCTAAGTATGCTCAATAGATACTTAAAAAGCATGGTATGCAATCATGTGCTCACGCTCGTACACCATTTTCGACCACATCCCTAGACGTTGACTTGTACTCATATTTCGTAGATCAAACGTGATATCGCGGTATGATTGGGTCACTTATGTACCTTACAGCCAGCAGGCCTGATATTCATCATGGCACATGATATTGTGCACGATATTAAGCCAGACCTACTCAAAAACACCTCAAAGAGGTTAAACGGATCTTTCGGTACCTTAAGAATACCATTCACATGGGACTCTGGTATCCGAGGGAAACCGGTTTTCATCTAACAGCTTTTTCAGATTCTGATCACGCAGGTTTCCTTGATAGTCGAAAAACCACTTCTGGTAGCATAAAATTTCTAGGGGAAGACAAGCTTGTGAGCTGGTCGTAAAGAAGCAGGATTGCACTTCGCTCTCCTCAGCTGAAGCAAAATATGTGGCTCTATCCGCGTGTTGTGCTCAAGTCCTCTAGATGAGAACTCAACTCACGGATTATGGCTTCCATTTTGATAAAATACATATTTATTGTGACTCAAAGTCGGCCATTGCCATCTCTTGCAATCCGGTTCAGCACTCCCGTACCAAGCACATCGCAGTCAGATATCACTTTATCAAGGAACAAGTGGAACGTGGTATCGTGGAATTATACTTTGTCAGAATTAAGTACCAGATAGCAGACTTGTTTACTAAAGCTCTATCCCAAAATAGGTTTCAGTATCTCAATGGCCGTCTTGGTATGAAGTATATGACTCCATAAGACTTGGAGGTTTTGGCAAATGAAGCTGCTTGATATTCTCTCATAATGACTTTAAGTGCATTACAGCTTAGGACTCGAGCCTCAAATAAGGAAAGTTTATCACGGACGATAACTTATCCTTCTCAACGAGAAATTGATATTTCTCGGTCATGAGCTTCTCATAAAAATCAAAGTTTTTAAGTTCATGAAAAATGACTTCTAAGTAAATGTTAGCTTAGAACTCGAACTTCACCTTAAGGGGAGTTTATCACGGATGATAACTTATCCTTCAAAACTGGAAATTAATTTTTCTCGGTCATGAGCTAGTAAAAACATTTAAAGTTTTGAGCTTATGTAAATCGGAATTATTTTAAAACCGTTGAACACAATTTTTTCAAGAAATTCTCAAAAGGTTTTTCTAAATCTTTCGCAATTGTGTGTTCAACACTCCCTTCCTCATAATATGGTTTTTATATATCTAAAAAATGACATATGTTATTTTGATCAATTTTTGAGGGGGAGCGTTTTAAAATCAAGCCTTTAATGTTGTTGGGTACATCTCAGATATTGTCATATTTTATGTATTCAACACATTCCAAAAACGGTTTAAAACTGTCATATGTAATATACCATATCGGATAAGGCATCTCAACTCCGTACCTCAACATATTTTGTGGTGTCGTTTTTCCAAAATATTGTCAAATTTTTGTTTCAAGACACACATATATTGTTGAGGGGGAGTACCCCGACTTCAAAAGTTCCATGATTCATGCGTACACACATGTTTCTCTCCTAATCGGTTTTAGAAATTGTCATATTTTAATCAATTAGTATCTCTAATATTATGTTTTTTATATTAGAGATATGGGAGAAAATGTGATTAAAATGTAATATATCGCAACATGTGATCTTAAAGACTCAAGTGAAACTCTTTCCTTCACATGCTAAACTATTTCATATATCGGTGCATGTGTGTAGGGGGATCTTTCGGAAATGTAAAACTTTCAGAGTGTTAAAAGTTTTGATTTTTATCAAGCACTTTGAATGGTTTTCAAAGGTTTATGGTTACGATCTATACCCAAAACAACCTACTATCCATGACGGAACGATGGAGTGAAAAGGTGGTTTATGATAGGAAACTAAGTCCTATGATCCAACCATAACCGGAGGGATCTACCCAAGGACATTCCATAGCTAGAAATAGTTGTCCTTATGAAAGATGGAGTGGAATGAAGCTGAATGCGGACCAGTTACTTAAGTTAGCACTAGAACAATCACAACAAGATGCTAGTGATGCCGTATTGGTAAGCATTGAAGGAGTTGAATATTCTATGCAACTTAGGTAGAAACTGTGTTAACACATCTTTTGAAGACAAGTTTCATGGACCCAGTGATGCGATGCACAACCCTTCCCCAGCCATTCGAGTTTCTCTCAAAAGAAACTTGTCTCATTGTCACGAAGATCAACACGTATCTATTGACTTTCTCACTTCGAGTTAGTTAATATTGAAAAGGTGGCAGTCTACTCCAGCCTCCGACTACTAAAATGCACTTATCGAGTCTAGAGCCAAAAAGAGATCAATCTATTATCTCATTAGGACACAATCGATTCCTACGCATTATCCTTGTGATATTGCCAGAACATCTGAGTGATACGGTTCACAATGAAGATGGAAATCCTGCTTGAGCAAGCATCAAACAAGCTCATCGTAGGTAACTTGTGCGATTCTAAACGAATCAAACTTGTGAGAACTGGAAAGCAACTAAGTTTAACTTCTTAAGTGATTTAAACTTGATTCCAAGCTTCTTCATAAAATCCGTGTGATCTTGCCAGAAAATTCAGAGTGACACTCATTAGTGCTCACAGTGACGAATGGAAATCCGTCTAGTGTCAACATCAAATAGCACTACGGTAGGTGACTCGCTAGATTCTATATGAATCGAGCTTGTGACAAACTGGAAAGCAACAATGGTGCGATTCTTATATAATCAAACTTGTTCTAGGAATTCGGAATTGACGACTCTAATCAGACGGATAATTTATCCTTATGATTTACTCTTTACGTTCGCAGTATGCTTTAAGACGGTCGAGTAAAGAGAACTGGCTACTACCGCCAGGAAACCCTGTCAAGGAGGTTCTTAATCTAATCTACCCGATCACATGTACGGTATCTAATATCGTCTAACGGTCTTCACCGACCGGAGGTAAAACGCTACCGAGTTAGGGTGAAATGTTCAAAGCCATTTCGTCCGTGTCTATATATGTTGCTGCATATCAAGAAGGTGGCGTAGTTGTGTACTAACCGAAGTCGTCTTCACATGTTCATACTGCAAGCTAAAGACTTCCCCTACTCTGATAATCTATGGATACCACAAGGTATAACTTCAACTGTATTTACGTGGCAGATTGTTAGCCTTTCGAAATCCACAAAGTATGAACATGTCGAATCAGAAGTCACAAGAGCACAAGATGGTGATAATCAAGATACTTAAGAATGTAAGAATGTAATAGGTCATCTTGTCACAAGAGCACAAGATGAACACTATCAAGGATAGATTGAAGATCTCAAGCACTCAAACTCAAAAGACGAAGGCTCAATATAAAGATCACAAAGGCATGAAGGAACAAAACTGTTATAAACAAGATCAAGACCAAGATACAAGACCTATGAAGGAAGATCACCTCCACAATAATGTATTCACTCAATCCTCTTATGTATTTTAAAGATGACCGATACATTGGGGGAGATTGTTAGCCCTATATTTTATATAGTCGAACAAGAATGTAATAGGTCATCTTAGTCGTTAACGTTCTTGTATTATAATAGGTTAGTCGGGTTAACCGGGCTTGGACTTAAGCTAATATTTTCTAAGGTAGGGGCTTTATGCCCAATATAGGCCAAGCTCGGCGCAAGTGTCAAAGCCCATGAGCCCACCAAGTTCATGGGTATATAAACCCTCTTCCATGTGTGGAAGAGGGTGTTGGTTCATTTTACTTTCTCTCTCTAGTAAACATTAACCTTCCATCATTCTCTCTACTTTCTCTCTCTAACTTTCTTCTCTTTCTCTCTAAATCTACTCTAAATCTTGTGTTATTGATGGAAGTGGGATTAACAGAATTGATTTTTAGTTCAAAGTGGACTTAGTCATTTTTTGTGGATAAAATAACGATTGGTTATATATTTCAACTTAAAAAAATAAAACGAGGTAAATATTAAAAATAGGCAGAAAATAAAAGTTAAAACTTTCGGATAAACTAGAAATAAAACTTTCGGGAAAAATAAAACTAAAATGACTTTCGGATAAAAAACTAAAAGACTTTTGGATAAAAAAACTAAAATGACTTTCAAATAAAAAACTAAAATGACTTTAGGATAAAAAAACGACTATCGCTATAATAAAATGAAATGACTTTTAAAAACTTGAAAATGACTTTCGCAATTTATTTCACCCTGTCACTTTCCGAGTTATTTGCAAATGACTTTTGCAATCATTTCTTTTAGTGCCCACTTTCGCAACTTACTTTTTTAAAGGCATCACTTTCGCATGTTTTACTTTACTGGTCACTATCGGATGTATTTTGGATGTAATCACTTTCGGAGAAATATTAAACTAACACTTTCGTAATAAAAAAACTAAAACTAACTTTCGGATAAAATAAGAAACTGACTTTCGGGAAAAAGGTTAAAAACCCTTTTCCGAAAGTAAACTATACGCAATAACAGCCAGACTCGATCTAGATCCTAAAAACACGGGTACTCAAATAAGCTAAAATAAGCCAAATTAATTTTTAAAATAAGCCAAACACAACAAGAATAAAAATTTTAATAAGCACCAAATAAGCAAAACAATAAAATCTATTTTAAAAACATTAAGCTTCCAAATCCACTCAACAATAAACCTAAACACAAAATAAGCAATAATAAGATCAATAAGCTAACAAGATTAAACAATCAAAACACAAATTAAACAAGAAAGGAAGAATGAGATTAATGAAAAGCTTAATGAAAAGATTAAGATTCAAGATTTAACAATGGAAGATTTAAAGAAAGATTAAGACATGAAATATGAAAAGTAATTTAAAACTTAACTATTAACTACTAACTACAAATGAAGGGAAATGAGGCTTTATATAGTGGAGGATTGGTTGGTGATGCTGCTCTTTCTTTCTTTTCTTTCGTCTTCTCGTCTTGACAATAATTCGTCGTTCTCGACTTTGTCTTGGGATTCGTCGATAAATAAAACTAAACCCGTCTTCTAATTTCTTCTTTTATTAGATTTGGTTCTTCGACTTGTTAAACTTCCGTCTTTGGTCTTTTGCTTCAATAAATCTTTAGAATAGGCCTTTTACTTCTGTTTTTTTTTTTCACTTTTGATCTTTTGACTTGTCTTTTGTCTTTATCTTCGATAAAAGCCCGTGAAATCTCGTGTTTTCTTCCTTTTTCATCTTTTGGTCCTGAAACAAAACAAAAACACAAACCACACGTAATTCCGACTTTTACGACATTAAACACACGTTTTGGTCTTGTTTTTATTTGTTTTAAGTGGTAAAAGGATAAGTGTTTTCACAGTTATTAAATCCCCTACACTTGACCATTGCAATGACCTCACGCAATACATTAATTTCAAAGCAACATTTTCATTTTCCTCATAATTAACCCACCTTGGCCCATATTACATACTACGACACTATGGAAACTAAAAAGATAGAAAATTTCTCAAAAGAAAAAGATATACAATTTCACATTATTTAATTTACTTGAAATTGTTTGATGGAAGAAACTTGTAAAGAAATCAAAAACTTGAATTAGGGCTTTGGTGTCATAAATATTTATCACCCTCAAGTTTCACGTTCCCCACACCAAGCTTAAAAACGAGATCATTGTTATTATAAGTTAGTAAAGCTAACACTTACTCATGTGGTTTAATTATTCACTTAGACCCCCTTATTCCTATGGTGTATCTCTTGTATTTTATTATTGTCTTGAATGATCACGAGGATGCATTTTTGACTTATTTCGATAATTTATTTAGGCCGAAAATAAAGTAGGACGATTTAATCCATAGTTAGCTAAAGGACAAAATCTTTTAAAACGGCTTCTCGAGATCTCATAAAGTTCATATCTTGGTATAACTCGTTTCACGATTTGAGACCTTTCTTGGACCGATATTTGGCATTTACTTCATACTTAGAATCTTGAGAGACGTTCTTGAAATAATGGTCTTCTCTTCATATGTGGAATTTCTTCACTTGAAGTTTTTGAGAGATTCTTCAAACTTGGACCACGACTTCTTCATTTTATTTTCAATCTTTATTTGGGATTTTGATATACAACGATCCGCCTCCTTTTCGGACTGGGATATATTTATCCTCATACCTTGTTAGGGTCTTTTTGGATAGATTTCTCCATGATCTTTATGGGAGTAGATGTTTTTCGTCGTGTGTCTTGATCCTTCATATTGATTTTGGAATGATGATTCTTCACATCATCTTGGATCTTTAGCAACAAAATGGAGCCCTCATGCCTTGTTAGGGCCTTTTTGGACTTGCCAATCTTTGCGTCCTGCTTCAATCCCGAGAAACCTTTAAACGATCTTGGGCTAGAAGCTAAGTAATTTTTTAAATCGTACGACCTTATTTATTGCAATTATTTATTGACAAGTGATGGGAGAAAAAGGTTATAATTAACTCACATAAATTCATGAAATAATACAAAACTTATAATTGACTATATTATTTCTCGTTCTCCATAATTTAAAATCTCAAAGAATGAGACTCGTGGATGCTTAGTCTAATAAACCAATTAAGGTCCATATGGTTAAGGATACTAGCTAGAGTAAACACAAATAAGGAAACTCGGGTTGAGTCAAAATATTCACGACGGGCCTAATATATCAAAGACATCTAAACTCGTTAAAACAATTTTATTTATTTATTTATTTTGACTTTATTCTAGAAATGGAATAAATACATATGATGAAAGAAAATAACGATAATAAAAGGAAATACTACTAGGCCAAAATAGATCAAAAATATGAAAAATGTCGAAAAAATCAAATTTCTGGTTAAAATAAGGACAAATTCATGGAAAAGCCCACTTAACTTCAATAGAAGTCTCCCCTACACTTAATATAAACAGTGTCCTCAATTTTTAAGCATGTGGAAGTATACTCTCCTACACTTAGGACATTGTACACGTTGTTTAAAATCAAGCAAAGGAAGAAACAACTAAAGTGATTACATTTATTCAACTTATTTATGTACAAGTATGATTCACAATAGTTTTGATAGAACCGGTATCACGGGTACACGGGATCACGGGTCGCGTCAAAAAGCACCAAAAGTGGATCATTAAAGCACATATCCTGCACAACATCACAAAACACAACCTACTTGTCTCCCCCTACACTTATTGGTTGAAAAGGTAAAAAGGTGGAAAAGGATAAAATCTAACCTAGTTATACAATGCTTGATTTATTTATCACGAGTCTCTAGCTCGACTCAATTTCACGAATATCATCGTTCAAATGGGAAAATCATGGAAAAACCGAGATTTCCAAGGGAGGAAAATCTCTCCATGATAAAGGATGAATCACACTCACATAAAGAATACCCCAAGAAAGTCCACTGGGGTCAAAGACATCATTTCCATATTGAAAGGAAATACACCCCAAGGTGGTAAAAGCACACAAGTATAAAACAAGAGGGGTATCCTTAGTCAAAAATCTCTTGCAAGGAATTGTATGGTGTTATGGTAAGGATAGAACTAAAGTCTCTATTCCTGGATCAAACACATTTTCCTTAAGGGGAAATAGCAAGATGTGTTTTCCTTAAAGCTCAAAATGTCATTGAAATCCAAAGTAGGAGAGTTGTCATCTTCCAAACTTGATGTGAAAACATAAGAATCATCGGAGTCATAAGAAAACTCATCCTCGTGAGGGAAATAGGAATTTAGAAAGATATCTAAATCCTCCTCAAATGGAATATTCTCTAAAATAGGGTCAGTATCTAAAGTTGGAGGATCCTCTTCAAAAGTCCTAACTCCCAATATAGGAATATAAGAGTCAAATGGAGACTCAAGAATGGGAGGATCACTCATAGAGATAATATGATCATTAGGCTCACTAGGTGTCTCGTTAAAACCAAAAGAAATGAGATCACTTAAAGAAGTGTCGTCATCATAGTCATCGTAGATTAGGGTATCAAAGATTTAATGCTCTAAAGGTGTCTCTCCAAGATCTAAAGGAAAATGAGCACTTGAAAAAGTGTCATCACTTCGGTATCGTAAATGGTATTATCTAAAACTGGAGGCTCAAAAGGTGGTTCCTCTAAATCCAAAATAGTGTGATCACTTGAAGAAGTGGCATCACTATAGGTATCATAGAGTGGTGTATCCTCAAAATCCGAAGTGGAATGATCACTTAAAGAATAGGCATCACTAAAATCATAATTAGCTTCCTTATTTTCTTCAAAAAGTGGATTATCATTTGAAGTTTCAAAAAGTGGATTTGAATGTACCACAAAATCATTAAGGTTAAACCATTTAGTTTCAAAAGGATTGATAAAACTTTCTTCATTATCAAAATTAAGCACATCAATCATATTGACCGATTCTTTTCCATTTGATTTACTTGTGATCTTTCCCATTTTAAAATTTTGTTTATCTTACCCAGCCCTAAGAATTAATTCTCCTTCGGCTACATCAACTAATGCTTTTCTGGTTCTTAAGAATGGTCGACCAAGTATTAACGGAATACGAGGATCCATCTTATAGTCAACTACGACAAAATCTACGGGAAAAGTGAATGTTCCAACCCGAACAAAAACGTCTTCGGCAATACCAATGGGGTAAGCGAGAGTTCTATTGGCTAACTCGAGAGTCATACGAGTCAGTACAAGGTAGGGTAATGATAATTGTTTCCACACACTTAAAGGCATTAAATTGATACTAGCCCCAAGATATGTTAAAGCCATACAATCCTCAATTTCGGGAAATGAGCAAGGTAACACGAATCGACCGGGATCTCCTAGCTTTTTGGGAAGTTCTTTGTGGAGAATCACGGAACAATTCTCATTTAAACGAGTGTTAACAAGCTCTACCATTTTTTATTTCTTTTTTTTTTGAACGGCAAAATTTTATTCAACACTAGCAAGATGCTAGAAAATTACAAAGAGTAAACCACTAAAGGGTTTTGAATCCAATTGTTCCAAGAGATGGAATTCGACTTACATCTAGAAGAAAACCATCTAAAAGAAAAGTCTATAATCTTATCAAAAAGAAGGCTACGTTTAGGAGCCTCGTCGCCAAAAATAGAATCGTTACGATAACACCATAAATACCACAGACTAGCAGAGCAAATGACATCGATGATCTTTTTGTGAATACCCGGCAAAGATGAATCGTCAATCCAGTTAAAAAGATCAGGCAGACTTGCAATATCAGGAACAATGAGGTTTATCCACTTGAAAACACGAATCCAAACAAGTGAAGCGAGAGAGCAGGCCCATAACGTGTGAAAAGAAGTTTCGGTGCTTGCATCACAAGTCGGACAAATCAACGAATTAATCTCTATACCACGACGACTGAGATTCCATCTAGTAGGGAGCCGGTCACGACATGCTCTCTAAACGAAAATATTAACCTTCTTAGGGAGGATTTGATTCCAACGAGTAGCATAGCTTTGGATAGGCAAATAGGCCGTGTCAATGTGACAACGAGCGCTTCGAACAGAAAAATTACCACCTAGAGACCAAATCCACACATCTTCAGAATCATTGAGAATAATAGGATTGATCAAATTCTGGAGAATAACAAGCTGCGTAGCATTTCTCCCCGAAAAAGAGGTACGAACCCAAGAAATATTCCAACCGTTATGCCAATTCTCTTGAACCGAGCTGTCTTTATTAGAAGCTAGGTGAAAAAGACGTGGAAACAAAGATTTTAAAGGAGCTGAATCAGCCAAAGAATCATACCAAAAGGAAGTGGTAGCACCGTTGTTAACTTGACGCTTCATAGCAGAAAGATGAATGAAATTCTTCTCATGTAACCGGTTAATAGAGCCAACAATGCGAGACCAAACACCTTTACACTTGATGCGACTGAAGAAGCTGGCAGGATCAGGATTGTGACCATGAATAGCGATTATCAAGCGAGCCCAAAGAGCGTGAGGATTAGTAATAAATCTCCAACGCCATTTAAGAATAAGAGCTTGATTCAAAGCAAATAAACTGCCAATACCGAGGCCCCCCTTGTCTTTAGGAGCAAGAATCTCCTTCCAGCGGATCCAATGAACCTTATGCAATTGATCAGAACTGCCCCAGAAAAAATTTGCACGAATAGCTTCCAACTTCTTATCAACCAGGGACGGCATCGGGAAAAAGGAGAAAAAATAAGTACCAAGCGCACCCAAAACGGAGGAAACAAGGGTCGCTCTTCCACCAATGGAAAGAAGAGAAGCTTTCCATCTCGATAAACGGCTGGAAAACTTATCAACCATGCAATCCCAACTATTGACACGAGACATATTGCAATCAACAGGAAGGCCCAAATATTTGAAAGAAGAATTCAAAGGGCAGCATCCGGTAGTAGAAGCAAGAGCCGATATCTCATTAGGGGAAACTCCAACCCCATAAAGCTTTGATTTATGATAATTAATCTTTAAACCCGAAACTTTATGAAAGCAATCGAGAATAGCAACGAGACATTTAAGGTTTTTACTCGACCAATCACCAATGAAGAGGGCATCGTCTGCAAAGAAAAGGTGAGAGAGATTCAAGTTGTTGATGTTGAACCCAAAGTAAAGATTAGCAGCCATAGCATCTTCCATAGCCACGTGGAGACCTTCCATGGCAATGATAAATAAAAAAGGAGAGAGCGGATCCCCTTGCCGAAGGCCACGATGAATACCAAATTCACGAGAAGGGCTACCATTAATCAGAACCGAGGTAGAAGCAGAAGAGAGGCACCCTGATATCCATTTGATCCAATTATCACTGAATCCCATGAAGTGAAGAATCCGAAACAAAAAATCCCAAGAAACGGAATCAAAGGCTTTTTCAAAGTCAACTTTAAACACCATGAGCTTAGATTTTTTCTTTTTACACCACTGGATCACCTCGTTAACCATCAAGGGCCCATCGAGAATCTGTCGGTTTTTTATAAAAGCCGACTGTTCCTGACTTATGATCGAATCAATGACACCAGCAAGCCGATTCGCCAACACTTTAGCAATAATTTTGTATTGAGCCCCAATGAGGCTAATGGGACGAAAATCGCTAGCAACCATAGGGTTATGGACTTTGGGAATGAGAGTAATAAAAGAACTATTACAACCTCTATGCAACGAACCAGAAGAGAAAAAATGATGAACAAAAGCGACAACCTCATCTTTTATAGTTTCCCAAAACTCCTTATAGAAGGCGAAAGTAAAACCATCCGGACCCGGGGATTTATCCGAACCACAATCCCAGATAGCCGCTTTGATCTCATTGGCCGAAATAGGAGAGTCCATGAGCTCAGATTGATCATTAGACAACGCTTTATAGAACGGACTTCTGTTGACAACCTTTAGAACCTCTTTATAACTAAACTTCTGTTCAAAGAAGGAAGAAAAAGCGTCTTTTACCTGAATGGGATCATCAATCCATTGACCGTCAACTTTAATACCTTTGATAGCAAGATATCTACGTTTTTGATTGACAGTGGCATGAAAAAATTTAGTGTTCTCATCAGCCTCAGCGCACCATTTGATTTTGGCTTTTTGAGAGAAATCAAGGGACTCATTAGCCTCGATTTGACGGATCCTGTCAATCCAAGTGGATCTTTGGTTATCAGCAACAAAGGAGGAAGAGTTGGACACAAACACCCCTCATATTTGAATTCTCTTGAAAATTACCTAATAGTAGTAAAAATACGTGTTTAGGAAAACAACGTATAATGGGCAAGTATTAAACTCGACGATTTAGGAAAACTGACGAATCGCATAAGTACGAGTTCATTCTCGAAGGAGGTGTGTGAATTAAGTGCTAATTATATAAAATCAAATTTGGATTAGTGTCGTTTTTGGATTTTAAGAGAGATAAATAAAGACGAGCTACGACTAAGATTACACTACGACGTAATGACGTAAAACGATGACGTAAATACGTAAAACGTGACAAAATTAAAAATTAAAGCTAAAGATAAATTAAAAATTAAAACTAAGTTTAAAATATTATAAATAAGTATAAAAATTCAATAAATAAATTTTAAAACCTTTTATTAATTAAATATTCAATTTTAAATGCTAATTAAAGCCCTAAAATTAAATGTAATTAAGAAAAGCCCAAAACATTATTTTATTAAACTAATATCTAACTTATATTATTTAAAGACTAAAAAGTATTTTTCCTAAATTTTAAAAAATATTTTTCTATTTTTAAAAAGCTAGAAACACCTTTTAAACTAAAATAATGATTAAAAATAATAAAATAATGCTAAAAATAAACTTACTGTTTCAAAAATCCTATTTTATATTACTAAACAGTAGAAAAATTAAAAAGTTTGAAAAAAGTAATTTTTCTCACTAAAGGACAAAACAATTTGATTTAAAACCTAATTAAACTAAAATTAAATCTAAAAAAATAGAGAAAAAGAGTGAGTAGTAAAACTTTTTAAACTAAAAATCTTAATATATTTTACTGTATCTAAGAAAATTGTTAAAACTGAATAATATGAAATTTTTGCACTAAAAGACAAAAGACAAAATAATTAAAACTAATAAAAACTAAATTTAATCTAAAAATATAATAAATGAACAGTAAAATAAAATAAAAGTTAATGAAAATTCATAAAATAAATACATAAACATAAGAAAATTGAAATGAGGGAAAAATACTCAATTTTGTCCACTAAAGACAAAATAATATGAAATCTGAAAGTGACACTTAAGGGACTTTGTCCTTAGTGCCAACAGTGGCTACAAATGTACTATCAGTGGGAAGTTTCTTCCCACTGCTCTATATGAAAAACGGGTCTGTGGACCTTTTATCTTGTACAATATTTGTTATTGGGTCTTGTTGGATACCAAAGGCACCCCCACAACCAGTTGGGTTGTGGGGAGTCAATCAAACAATAAAAAACACAAGTCAAATGCAAGAAAAACAAAAAAAGGGCAGATTCAAGTCACTGATATGAATGGTGTGGTTTGATGAACAGTTGCTGATATAGATGGTCTACAAACTAATTTCAAGCACCCAAATCTTGTTCAAAACACCACTAAACTACCATTAACTGATTTCAAATCCTAGATAAAAATAACCTCTAACAGTATGCAAGATTTCATAAACAAGATTGCTAAAACACACTAGTTTTAAGCTTACTGAGTTTTATACTAGTTTTTAACCCAAAATTTAACAAGAAAACCCTTTTTTAAACCTCCACAAGCTAAGATACCCTACTGATAACACTTGCAACTACTCATTAGAGTATGTTTAAACTGGTTTCAAGCCAAAACTTTGTCACTAACTTGCCTTAAATCCCAAATCCAAACACCCCTTTATAATACTGAAATTAAAATTAACAAAGGACTTATGGTCAAATCTACTCAAAACTGATTAAACTCTATCTACTATGCATCAAAACCATCAAATAAGCATAAAGAAACCATAAAACAAGCACATAAACAAAATCCCACAAAATCACATAACCACTTAATAAAAAGCATAAAAACTTTCAAAAGGGGTTCAAGCCGTTTTACCTGGTTGATGCCTTCCTTTGGGGAGGTTTTAAGCTTAAAGGAGCTTATGAAAATAGTAGAGAAGCCCTGTTGGTAGGTCTACAACAGACCTAGGGCATATATGTCTTCAAAAGAAAAAAAATGAATGGAGAATGATGTTGTATCCTGCACAATTCACAACGAACCAATGAGGCAAATCTAAGTTTGAGAAACTGAAACCAAAAGCTTTTCAAACAGTAAGTGGTTAAGCTTTAAAAAGATTTTTTTGAAAATAAAAACCCTTTGAGGACCAAATTTTTGAAACTAAGAGATGGTAACAAGCAATAAAGAGTAACATGTTCAAATATTAAGGATTTATTTCAGTTGTCACGTCAATAAATCCCCAAAAACTTGAGCTTGGATCCAAAAACTTTCAAGAAAAACTTGATTTTTTGAAAATATTTTGTGAAATATAGAGAACTTTATAAACCTTTAAGCTAATTTTTCAAATTAATGAAAAAGATTAAACTAAGAAAACTGAATAACTTGGAACACAGTATTGCATAAAAATCGAATTTTCATTTTCATTAATAATTCAAAAAAATTTACAAAACTGGAACAAGAAATAAGAGACACAAGTTGTCTCCTATTTATACAAAGGTGAAGAACTATCTAGAATCTATAATGCATAAACCCTAATCGTGCTTGAATGTCCAGAAATGCCCTTGGTCATCTCCATTTTGAATTTGGTCAAAACATGCCTTCTTGTGACCTCTGATCATAACACATGGGATGACAGCTGTAGAAGTGATCATGGACGTTAAACAATCCGTTGGGAACAAGTTTTTATCCTCAGTTGTTGATTTCCAGTGGAGATGCCAAATTTGCTCTCTTTGGTGAGGCAGGGGAGTCACGTGGGGCCTACATAAGTCACGGGGTTGTGATTTTGTGGTTGGGATATGGTTAGTATGGGGTGTATTAGGGATCTGGAAAGTGACAAACAAAAACCCTTTGAATTAGGTTCGATTAGGATTAGGGTTTATTGTTCTTGAGTGTGTGTTTTAATGTGTGTTTTGATCTGGCATTAGGTTTAAAAATTTGTTTAGTGGGAAAACTGATTTAATAATATTTAGTTTGAAAATAATATTAATTAACCTGGTTTAGGGTAATGGAGGGGTGACGTGGGTTTAAGGATGAGTTGGTGAGGTGTAACTGGTGGGATGGGATGAGGTGTAATGGTGATTAGCTGTGATGTCTTTGGATGTCTGCCCAAATGAGTCCTTGGATTCCCCTTTACTTGTCAAACCAAGTTCTAACAGCCTAAAACAAAACTCCTTTGTAAATGAAGTTTGTATTCTTCTATTTTGGCCACCAAAAACTTTCATAACTTGATTCAAGGACCTTATGTGTATTTTGAGCATTCTTCAAGGGCCATTAATGCATATTCTTGAAATATTAGGGACCCAAATGCAATAATTGAGATTTACAAGGGTATAATATGACAAGTCTTCAAAAGTTGAGGGACCAATCTTGCCAATCTTCAAAACTTCAAGGACTTCAATGGAAAATCATGATTCGGGTCCAGTTCTTTCTGCGGCTTCGTTTCCCGTGTTTGTTTTTGCTTGATTCTTTTTATCTTTTTGTTAATTTCATGATATTCGTTCCTAAAATACACAATGAACAAACACAAGCATATTTTGGGGTATTTTGATTATATTTTAAGCATTTTAAGCCTGATTTGGACGATTAGACTCTGTATAATTGTAGTCTCATCACTCCCCCATACTTAACCATTGCTGTGACCTCACGCAATTCTAAAATTAAGTATCGTAGAACTTTCAAAATTCATTTTATGATGACATTTATTGAAGACAAAAACTTAAATAAACTACTACATGTGTTTTAGACATCATGTATTGTTTTCATCATGATTAAGTGACTTTTAGGGTCAAAGAATAAGAACACGTGAATGCCTCATATAGATAAGTTCGTCATCCTCCGTTTTCACTTGATTCCATGCTAAGCGTGTAACGAGATCATTGTTATTATAAGTTAGCAACACAATTAATACTCATGAGTGTTAATTACGTACCTAGACACCCTTATTCCTGATTGTATCTCTTATATTCTATTTTTGTTTTAATGATCACGAGGATACATCGTTGACGTATTTCTATAATTTATTAAGGCCGAAAATAAAGTAGCACGATTTAATCGATAGTTAGCCAAAGGACACGATCTTTTAAAACTGCTTCTCGTAATCTCCTTAAGTTCATATCTTGGCATAACTCGTTTCACGATTTAAGACCTTTCTCGGACCGATATTTGGCATGTCTTTCGAACTTCAAATCTTGGAAGACGTTCTTGAAATAATGGTCTTCATATATGGAATTACTTCACTTGACGTTTTGGACCACGACTTCATCATTTTTGTTCAAACTTTATTTGGTATTGTGATATACAACGATCCGCCTCCTTTTAGGACTTGGATCTATTTATCCTCATACCTTGTTAAGGTCTTTTTGGATAGACTTCTCCATGATCTTTAGGGGAGTATTGCTTTTCGTTGTGTGTGTCGATCCTACATATTGATTTTTGAACAATGATACTTCACATCATCTTGGATGTTTAGCAAAAAAATAGAGTTCCTCATGCCTTGTGAGGGCCTTTTTGGAACTTGCCAATCTTCGCATCCCACTTCAATAAGTTATGCCTTGGCTATGAACTCTATTCGAACACAAGCAACTTTTAAACGATCTTGGGCTAGAAGCTAAGTTACCTTTTAAATCGCACGACCTTCTTATTGCATTTATTTAAACAAAAGCGTGGGATAATAATCTACTAATTACTACACATGAGATCGTGAAAGATTAAAAGACTTATAAATAACTCTATCATTTCTCGTCCTCATTTAAGAGACTTACCCTAAAAGTTAAGGAATCGAAGCTAAGTGCTCAACACGCACGGTCGAGTCAAAAATTACTCTTATCCTCACCATCGGAAAACCTAGATTCGTGTCTTAAACACTTATGAAAAATAAGAAAAATTTTAAAATTTGGCCACTTTTAGCCTTATTTTGCAACAAAATGATAACAAAAAGATGAAAATTGGATTGTGTGGTGACGTAAGCAAGGTGAAGTATCTACTCACCCCCACCCCATACTAAAACTAAACATTGTCCTCAATGTTTTGAGTCTAGGAGTGAAACACCCCCATACTAGAGACGAAGTAGAATGCCTAATCTCGAGCACAGAAAGGGTAAAACGAATAACCTAAAAGCTGTTTATGAATTACGCTAATAAGATAAACGTTAGAACATAAAAGGATATCATCGGATATCGGAATCTCAGAAGGCAACGATCGAAGCTCGAGTGATCCGTAAAACGAACACGAGAGGCTTCAATGATGACAATGAACCTAATGAATTATAATATCAAACAACCACGAAACAAAGGTAGGAAGAGCACAAGTCCCTTCGTAACACTATTAGAAAGCAATAATATTTACAAGGATAAGCATGATAATCCCCCACGAGGCACCTTGTTTTGATAACCGAGTCAAAAGCTCGACTCGAATCCCTATAAATGTGATCATTTAAGGATAATCTTGGTTTGGTCATTTTTGATGGGGCTTACATGATAAACAATCGCCAAAAGTACATGGAGTACTTTAAAAACCCGATATACGTGTATCGGGGTCAAAGATAGCGTCCTCGTTTTCGGATGAAAGACGAAATAACGCTACTCCAACGCATGATAAAACCCCAAAGGGGTAGAAGAAAATAGATGAGAAGTAGAAGGGTGGGACAATGGGTAAGGCAAACTTATGAGCTACTCGAGGTAGACTCGCACCAAGCAAATAGATAAGTTTTCCATTTATTGCATCGGTGGAAGACCAAGATTTCCCTTTACAAGTAATTATGGGATCGTAAATCTCGTCCTCGGTGGAGAAATGTGAGAGAACATAAGGGGCTTCCCCCACACTAGATCCACACCAACCGTCGTCAAAAGGAGTAGACGAGGTGGTAGCACTCAAACAACGATGTGATGACGGAGTTAGAAATGTAGAAAAATATTTTAAATCAAATTTAAAATCCTTTCCTTTTTCATCGTTTAAAAACTCTTTATGAAAGCCCGATTTTATGATGTCGAAAATATTTGGCGTTTCTAATTCCAAATTGGTCACGCTAAAAATCCTCACATTTAAGTCGCGGTTAGGGGGTGGTGGATTGTATAAGTTCTCAAAACGTCGATCAACAAAGAACACTGCCCCCTCGGGGTCATATTCGTCATCCTCATGAACGTCGATCTCATCGATTTCTTCATCAAAGATAGGCTTGTCAAAACAAGGTTTGTCATTCCCCTCCTTGATTATCATAGAAACTCTCTCGAAAAGATTACGATTAAGCAGGAAACGATCATTCATTTGTGGGTATTGTTGATAAGTTAAATCCTCACGAATGTGGTAAACGTAATTCTCATTTGAGGAGTGTTGATTAGGTAACTCCTCGAGAATTGGATTTTGGGTCACATGAGTTGGTTTGTCATCAAAAATAAGACGTTCCAACTCATTAAGTTCATCGTCGATCTTGGAAAAATCAACCTCACTCGTAGGTGGAAGTGGAGTAAAAGAGCTAGCTCTCGTTCGATAATTTCCTCAATCTCGGATCGAACTCATAATCATCGTACTTCACATGTGAGGATTTCTTTTGGGAGAATCCTCAAAAATGGCATGTGGTTTTCAAAGTACGTGATCAATCTCGGCAAAATCGCCATCGTCGTCGTCAAAGAAAGAGTCGATGTGAGCACTCACAACCATGGTCTTAAAAGTCGAATGACTAGGCTTAGGTGACTTTTCTATGACGAGAGGATCGATGTCGATGAAACCTTTAGCCTCAACGGGTGTTGGGCTAGGAAATGGAGACACTTCGATGGAGTTAGAAGTTGAAGCCTCAAAGACGTGGTCCTTCGAAGGTGGTGAAGACGAGTCCATTTTTGTTATTGTCGTGATGGCACTAACGTCGCCCTTCGGAATTGGTCGTTCACTTGTTTCACCGAATACATCCCAAAGTTATTTTTCATCCATAAATTTATGAATACCCTTTTGAATTAAGTAAACGTATTCTTTATCATTAAACTCATCATCTTTAAAACAATTCATTTTAATTCTTTCAAAACATGTGTCAAGCCTCATATTTTCCGCTAAAGTTAACATTTTGAAATCATTAGAATTTGAAACATTAGGTTTTGAAACCTCGGTTTTTTCATGATCATTTGAAACTTGGAATTTATTCGTGAAAAAGTCCATTTGTTCCTCCCCATATCTCATAGTAAGTTTCCCACCGTGGACGTCGATTATAGTTCGAGCCGTCGATAAAAATGGTCGGCCTAAAATAATGGAACATTTAGGATCAAACTCATAATCGGATATGACGAATTCCGCGGGAAAAACAACCTTTCCAACTTTAACATAGACACCCTCGGCTATTCCAATTGGTATAAGTGGTGTACAATTTGTAAGCTCGGTTGTCATGTTCGTGGGGGTAAATGAAGGCAATTTCATCAATTTCCAAAGAGAATGAGGCATGAGATTGATGCTAGCACCTAAATTGGCAAGGGCTAAACATCCCTCAATCTCAGAAAAATCACAAGGTAATAGAAATTGGCCTGGATCCTCTTCCTTTCTCGGCATATGCCTTTTGGGTTTTTTAAGAAGGATCTATGCACAAGTTTTTTCAAGGGTTACTTTGGTAAGGTCGATAAAACTCTCTTTTTGAACCGTGGATGGAGTTTGAGGTACACGAGGGTGTGCACTCTTTTCCTTGGTCTCCACGTTCATCCCCTCGACTTTAGAACATGAATAAGTCTTGGAAGTCGAGGGTTGAGAAGAAGGAACAACTCGAAATCCATCAAGGTAAGGGGTAATCACACGACTTTTCTCACGAGATGAGGCGGATTTACATTGTCCCTTCAGATTAGCAATGGTGTCACTAGGTAACGAACTCGACGAAGCACCCGAGGCTTTGTTCATAATAGCCGAAAACATCTTTTTAATATCAATTTTTCTTTGCTCAATTTTGTTGTTTTGTCCTCTCAACGTGTTTGAAAATTCGTTTTTCATATCACCAATGCGTTTCTAATCTCATCATATTAGCGTCATTTGATTTAACGTAATTTTGAAAATCATTTGAGCCATTATAGTTTTGATTGAAAGCTTGGTTTTGATCCCCTTGAAAATTGTTCCCTTGATTAGCGTTGTTTGAAAAATTCGAATTTTGCCCATTGTTGAAATTCCGGTTTTGATTGTCGTTGTTAAAACCTCGATTTTGCCAATCCAATTTTTGACCTTGATTATAACCTTGATTACCATGATTGTTTCCTTGAAAATTGTTACGATTTTGAAAATTATTGCCTTGATTGTTGTTGTTCATTTGTTGCGATGGACCGTTGTTATTTTGATTTTGATTAGAAAAATTGTTGTTTAACGCGCTTACACTCGACGTTTGGCCATCCGTAGCCGCACACTCGTAATAATTATGTGGTCCACCGCAAAACGTGCACGATGCCTCGACCTCTTTCACCGTAGCGGGAGCGTCTTCCTTTTGCATCTCAATTAAGAACGACGTAAACACATTCGTCAACTTGTCAACTTTCGCATCAACTCTCTCAACGTCGCGATTAGAATTACTAACATTGGCGACATTAGCAACACCCGGTGTGTTGCGGAGTTGGTAAACCTTGGATCGATTTTTTATAATCATTAATGCATCCTTCAGAGTCTTACACAAAAAGTTTCCACCGGTGGCGGAATTAACGAATCTTGTTCTTGAAAACGAAGACCGTTGTAAAACATATCGATTGGTGCAACTCGGAAAATCCATGGTGAGGACATTACCTAAACAATTCCTTAAAACGATCCCACGCGTCTCTAAATGATTCATTCGGTTTTTGCTCAAATCTCGTAATCTCGTTTTTAAAAAACGTTGTCTTAGACGGTGGGAAAAAATGATTAACGAATTTGGAAACGAGATCCTTCCACGTAATAATAGAATTAGGTGGCTCTTTCTCGTACCAATCCTTGGCGGTACCATCGAGCGAGTACGGAAAAAGCATAAGCTTGACGACATCGGTGTCGACGTTCTGAAACTTGCTCGTGGCCAAAAGACGATCAAAATTCTGAATATGGTCATGAGGATTATCGGCTTCAGACCTCGAAACTTAATAGCTTGTATCAACGAAAGCATTCCGCTCCTAATCTCAAAATTCTCCGCTTCGATAGCGGGAATTACGATCGCGTCTCCATAACCCTCGGTGGGCGCTTGGAGCAATTCCATCATCGAACAATTGTCGGCCATCTAGTCTATGGTCTCTTCAACAACGATATTAGGAACGTCGGTCTCTAAATCTCGTCTACGTCGTCGATTCCTTCGATTATGATAGCATCGATTCGAAGCGTCGCTAGAATTAGAATATGTGCATGCACTAAGCGTAGAATGGGGGTAGCAAAGAAGATTCTTTTTGCGGTTTTTCGATTTTTCAATTTTTTTGGTCTTTTGATTGTTTTTTAATTTTTTTGGATTTTTTGTGTATTACGTAGACTCAAATCTACAAATCTCTCCTCGAATCGATTTCTCAATTAAAGAAGCCTCGAAGAATGAAAACGATCACGTGGAGTGAACGCCTTCGATAACTTTAGAACGTTGGTGGAACACCAAAACGTTTAAGAGGGTTTAATCTTGAAAACAAGCAAATATAATATACGTAGATAATACTTGGGCGGAAAACCCTCGATTGGCCCTCTTTATCAAAACACACACAAGCAAGCGGAGGAAACGAGGCGGCGCTAAGCACTTAAGAGCCTTTGTCCTTTAGGTCGTGAAATACAACCGCCTTATACCCACCTTATAGTTTGTGTTAATCAAAATTAAGCGTCACGAAAGTATTTATCTATTTTGCCTGTAAACTTTTGCTTTGGATTCGAATAAAATAATTGAGTGATGAAATCCCAATTAAGGTTGTGTTTTCACGCTTTTGGACATATTGTATATTTATTGTGATACGTAAATACAATATACTAATAATATTCACAAAAAACGAAAATCAATATATCTATAATATAGTAAAAAGATTGTTGTGTGTTTAATTTAGGAAAACTAAATACGATTTATTTGCATATTATAATATAATAGAGAAAAATAAAAAAATTGAGTATGTACGATATATACGCTTTCCAAAAAATGAAAAGCAAAAACGCACTACTCACACAAACACGATAATAATAATGGCAACTCAAAAACACCTCCCCGGCAGCGGCGCCAAAATGATAGTGGTAAAAATACGTGTTTTAGAAAACAACGTATAATGGGCAAGTACTAAACTCGACGATTTAGGAAAACCGAAGAATCGAATAAGTGCGAGTTCGTTCTCGAAGGAGGTGTGTGAATTAAGTGCCAATTATATAAAATCAAATTTGGATTAGTGTCGTCTTTGGATTTTAAGAGAGAAAAATAAAGACGAGCTACGACTACGATTACACTACTACGTAATGACGTAAAAGGATAACGTAAATACGTAAAACCTGAAAAAATTAAAAATTAAAGCTAAAGATTAATTAAAAATGAAAACTAAGTTTAAAATAATATAAATAAGAATAAAAATTCAATAAATTAATTTTAAAACCTTTTATTAATTAAATATTCAATTTAAATGCTAATTAAAGCCCTAAAATTAAATATAATTAAGAATCTTAAACTAATACCTCACTTATATTATTTAAAGACTAAAAAGTATTTTTCCTAAATTTTAATAAATATTTTTCTATTTTTTTAAAAGCTAGAAACACCTTTTAAACTAAAATAATGATTAAAAATAATAAAATAATGCTAAAAATAAACTTATTGTTTCAAAAATCCTATTTTATATTACTAAACAGTAGAAAAATAAAAAATTTGAAAAAAGTAATTTTTCCCAATAAAAGACAAAACAGTTTGATTTAAAACCTAATTAAACTAAAATTAAATCTAAAAAAATAGCAAAAAAGAGTGAACAATAAAACTTTTTAAACTAAAAATCTTAAAATATTTTTCTGAATCTAAGAAAATTTTTAAAACTAAAAAATATGAAATTTTTGCACTAAAAGACAAAAGACAGAATAATTAAAACTAATAAAAACTGAATTTAATCTAAAATAATAATAAATGAACAGTAAAATAAAATAAAACTTAATGAAAATTCATAAAATAAATACATAAACACAAGAAAATTTAAATGAGGGAAAATTACTCAATTTTGTCCACTAAAGACAAAATAATATGAAATCTGAAAGTGACACTTAAGGGACTTTTGTCCTTAGTGCCAGCAGTGGCTACAAATGCACTATCATTGGGAAGTTTCTTCCCACTACTCTATATGAAAAACGGGTATGTGGACCTTTTAGCTTGTAAAATTTTTGTTACTGGGTTTTGTTGGATACCAAAGGCACCCCTACCAACCAGTTGGGTTGTGGGGAGTCAATCAAACAATAAAAACCACAAGTCAAATGCAAGAAAAAACAATCAAAAGGGCAACTTCAATTCATTGATATGAATGGTGTGGTCTGATGAACAGTTGTTGATATAGATGGTCTACAAACGAATTTCAAGAACCCAAATCTTATTTAGAACACCACTAAACTACCACTAACTGATTTCAAATCCTAGATAACAATAACCTCTAACAGTATGCAAGGTTTCATAACGAAGATTGCTAAAACATACTAGTTTTAAGCTTACTGAGTTTTATGCTAGTTTTTTACCCAAAATTTAACATGAAAAACCTTTTTAAACCTCCACAAGCTATGATACCCTACTGATAACACTTACAACTACTCTTTAGAATGTGTTTAAACTGGTTTCAAGCCAAAACTTTGTCACCAACTTGCCTTAAATCCCAAATCCAAACATCCCTTTATAAAACTAAAATCAAAATTAACAAAGAACTTACGGTTAAATCTACTCAAAACTGATTAAACTCTATCTACTATACATCAAAACCATCAAATAAGCATAAACAAACCATAAAACAAGCACATAAACAACAATCCCACAAAATCACATATCCACTTAATAAAAAGCATAAAAACTTTCAAAAGGGGTTCAAGCCGTTTTACTTGGCTTATGCCTTCCTCTTGGGGGTTTCTAAGCTTAAAGGAGCTTATGCAAATAGTAGAGAAGCCCTGTTGGTAGGTCTACAACAGACCTAGGGCATATATTTCTTCAAAAGAAAAAATGAATGGAGAATGATGGGTCTTGTTTGATCTTGTATCCTACACAATTCACAACAAACCAAAGAGACAAATCCAAGTTTGAGAAACTGAAACCAAAAGCTTGTCAAAGCTTTTCAAACAGTAAGTGGTTATGCTTTAAACAGATTTTTTGAATATAAAAACCCTTTGAGGACCAAACTTTTGAAACTAAGAGATGGTAACAAGCAATAAAGAGTAACAAGTTCAAATCTTAAGGATTTATTTCTGTTGTCACGTCAATAAATCCCCAAAAACTTGAGCTTGGATCCAAAAACTTTCAAGAAAAACTTGAAATTCTGAAAAATATTTTGTGAAATATATAGAACTTTATAAACCTTTAAGCTAATTTTACAAATGAATGAAAAAGATTAAACTAAGAAAACTGAATAACTTGGAACACAGTATTGCATAAAAATCAAATTTTCATTTTCATTAATAATTTAAAAAAATTTACAAAACTGGAACAAGAAATAAGAGACAAGTTGTCTCCTATTTATACAAAGGTGAAGAACTATCTAGAATCTATAATTCATAAACCCTAATCATGCTTGAATGTCCAGAAATGCCCTTGGTCTTCTCCATTTTGAATTTGGTCAAAACATGCCTTCTTGTGACCTCTGATCATAGCACATGGGATGACAGCTATAAAAGTGATCATGGACGTTAAACAATCCTTTGGGAACAAGTTTTTATCCTCAGCTATTGATTTCCTATGGAGATGCCAAATTTGCTATCTTTGGTGAGGCAGGGAGTCACGTGGGGCCTACATAAGTCACGGGGTTCTGATTTTGTGGTTGGGATATTGTTAGTGTGGGGTGTATTAGGGATCTGGAAAGTGACAAACAAAACCCCTTTGAATTAGGTTCGATTGGGATTAGGGTTAATTGTTCTTGATTGTGTGTTTTAATGTGTTTTTTGATCTGGTATTAGGTTTAAAAAATTGTTTAGTGGGAAAACTGATTTAATAATATTTAGTTTGAAAATAATATTAATTAACCTGGTTTAGGGTAGTGGAGCGGTGACGTGGGTTTAAGGATGAGGTGGTGAGGTGTAATTCGTGGGATGGGATGAGGTGTAATGGTGATTGGTTGTGATGTCTTTGGATGTCTGCCCAAATGAGTCCCTGGATTCCCCTTTACTTGTCAAACCAAGTTCTAACAGCCTAAAACAAAACTCCTTTGTAAATGAAGTTTGTATTCTTCTATTTTGGCCACCAAAAACTTTCATAACTTGATTCAAGGACCTTATGTGTATTTTGAGCATTCTTCAAGGGCTATTAATGCATATTCTTGAAATATTAGTGACCCAAATGAAGAAATTGAGATTTGCAAGGGTATAGTATGACAAGTCTTCAAATGTTGAGGGACCAATCTTGCCAATCTTCAAAACTTCAAGGACTTCAATGGAAAATCATGATTCGGGTCCGGTTCTTTGTGCGGCTTCGTTTCCCGTGTTTGTTTTTGCTGATTCTTGTGATCTTTTGTTGATTTCACGATATCCATTCCTAAAATACACAATGAACAAACATAAACATATTTTGGGGTATTTTGATGATATTTTAAGTTTTTTAAGCCCGATTTGGACGATGAGACTATGTATAATTGCAGTCTCATCATTACCCCTTTGTGGACCTTGGTTCATTGGTGGTTATTGGGTATTGGTTAACAATTGTGGAGGTAGTCTAACATGAGGTTGAAAACCAGGGGGAGCCAAATAGTTAGTAGGTTTATAAGACAAATTATTAGCATCCACATTAGATTTAAAATGAACCCTCTCATTAGTGTTTTAAGCCTACACTTGTGGTTAAGATTGATCATAAACCTTATCACAATTTAAGTACGGATGTGGTCCACCACAAGTCTCACAAGACTCACTCATGGCATGAACGTGCCTAGTGGGAGGGGTATTGACTTTTAAAGCAAGTTTGTCACAATTGAAGTAAGGTCTTTTATTTGATTATTAACCTCACTATCACTAGCACTAGCCATAGCAGCCTTACAGTTTTAGTTTGAACTTTGGCCTTGTTTTCAATTATATTCCAAGCATCATTCATTGATTTAACCAAAATATTTCCCCCCGAAACACTATTTAGTGAGTCTTGGTCATTCAAAGTAAATCTATTGTAAAACGTATTAATTTGATGAACGTTAGTAAAACCATGTTGAGGACACCTTCTTAAAAGCTCCTTAAATCTATCCGAAGACTCACTAAATGTTTCCCCATATTTTTGTTTAAAGGTGATAATGTCATTCCTTCAAGCGGTAGTCCGAGATGGGAGAAAGAAGTAGTTAATGAACTTGGTCTCTAAATCTGCCCATGTAAGAATACTTTGGGGTGGTTCCTTATCAAGTCAAATACGGGCTTGTCCCTCGAGGGAAAAAGTAAAGAGGAACAAACGTATTGCCTCTTGAGTCACCCCATTGTATTTCACCGTATTGGTCAAATGTATGAATCTCTTAATATGATCGTGAGGGTCATCTTGGGAACGGCCCAAAAATGGTGTAGCCGAAACCATTTGAATAAAACCCGTTTTAATTTCAATCGCGTCATCATTGCCCTCCACGTGGGATTGCAAGATCACAATCATCAGTCGATTATCCATTGCCATCGTATTGTCGAAAGCTTGATTCTCGAGATCGGCTTGAGAGACGGTCTTTTTGTTCTTTTTCTTTTTCTTAGAAGAATTAGAAGTATTAGTTACACCACTCAGTATGTGTGCACGCGCGCGAGTGCGCATACAACTAAACACGAGGAATGAGGTAGGAGACCTCGGTCGACTTTGAAAGAGAAGAGATTATCCCCCTCGAGGTTCAATATGAAAAGGCTACAAGAAAATATATACGTAATACTACTTGGGTGGAATAATCCTCAATTAGCCTTCCTTCTAAAAATACTCACAAGTGAACGGGGGGAATGAGCTGGCGCGAAGCACTTAAGTACCTAGCTTCCCTTAGACGGCCTTTTATAGCACATCACCTATCTATTCACTGTATAGTTCGTATTTTTCGAATTCTTGCTTATCGAATGTATTTATCTATTTTTTCCTTTTATTTTGTTTGATCGATACACGTATATGGAACCGGAACGCCTCCAAATACGGGGTATTGCAAGCAATACTTATGGAATATTGTGTATTGGGGTTCTTATACGTAATATCTAAAGTAAAAAGAAAATCTTTTTGTATATTTTTTTAAATAAAATATATTCACAATAAAAGACGAAAGAAATCAAAATAAGAAAAATAATAATACGTAATATTTTTGGTGTAATACTTTAGAAAAAGTATTACCTTTTTTATTTTTTAATTGTTTTTGTTGTAATTCTTAGGAAAGAATATGCTATTGATTTTTATATATTTTTGTATTTTTAGAATTTTTGATTTTTTTTATATTTGCTTTTTTAACAAGAAAAATAACGTTAAAAATGAACGGATCCCAAAATCCAAATCGTCTCACGAAAAATCGTCAATCGTAAAGAGATCGAAGCGGCAGCGGTGCCATTTTAATAACTGATTTTTAAAGTGTGAAAATTTGCTCTAGTTTCAATTCGAATTGATTTTTAGTTCAAAGTGGACTTAGTCGTTTTTGGTGAATGAAAAGAAAATTGGTTATCTATAGCTACTTAAAAAGGAAATGAGACAAATATTAAAAAATAGGCTATTAATAAAATAAAATTGTCAGGAAAGAAAATACTACATAAAAACTTTCGGATAAAAATACTAAGTCTAAATTAAAAATAAACAATTAATAAAAATTTAAAAAGATAAGTAAAAAAAATAGACAATCTAAAATATATAGAAAAATTTTAAAAAACAAATTCGAATAAACTGGAAATAGACTTTCGGATAAAATAAAACAAATACTTTCGGAAAAATAGCATAAACACTTTCGGAATATTTGCAAACTTTCGAATTAAACTTTCGGAATAATTATAAAAATAGTAAAATTAAACTTTCATTTTAATAACCGAATTTTAATATATAAAATTTGCTCTAGTTTCAGTTCGAATTGATTTTCATTTTAAAGTGGACTTAGTCGTTTTTTGTGGATAAATAAAGATTGGTTATCTATTTCTACTTAAAAAGAAATGAGGCAAATATTAAAAATAGGGAGAAAATAAAAGTTAAAACTCTCGGATAAACTAGAAATAAAATATTCGGGAAAAATATAACTAAAATGACTTTCGGATAAAAAACTAAAATGACTTTTGGATAAAAAACTAAATTGACTTTCGGATAAAAAACTAAAATGACTTTCGGATAAAAAAACGACTTTCGTTATAATAAAATGAAATGACTTTTAAAAACTTGCAAATGAGTTTCACAATTTATTTCACCCTGTCACTTTCGGAGTTATTTGCAAATGCCTTTCGCAATCGTTTCTTTTAGTGCCCACTTTCGCAACTTATTTTTTTAAAGGCATCACTTTCGCATGTTTTACTTTACTAGTCACTTTAGGATGTATTTTGGATGTAATCACTTTCAGAGAAATATTAAACTAACACTTTCCCAATAAAAAAACTAAAACTAACTTTCGGATAAAATAAGAAACTGACGTTCGGGAAAAAGATTAAAAACCCTTTTCCGAAAGTAAACTATACGCAATAACAGACAGACTCTTTCTAGATCCTAAAAACACGGGTACTTAAATAAGCTAAAATAAGCCAAATTAATTCTTATAATAAGCCAAACACAACCAGAATAAAAATTCTAATAAGCACCAAATAAGCAAAACAATAAAATATATTTTAGAAACATTAAGCTACCAAAGCCACTCAACAATAAACTTAAACACAAAATAAGCAATAATAAGATCAATAAGCTAACAAGATTAAACAATTAAAACACAAATTAAACAAGAAAGGAAGAATGAGATTAATGAAAAGCTTAATGAAAAGATTAAGATTCAAGATTTAATAATGGAAGATTTAAAGAAAGATTAAGACATGAAAGATGAAAAGTAATTTAAAACTAAACTATTAACTACTAACTACAAATGAAGGGAAATGAGTCTTTATATAGTGGAGGATTGGTTGGTGATGTTTCTCTTTCTTTCTTTTCTTTCGTCTTCTCGTCTTGACAATAATTCATCCTTCTCGACTTTGTATTGGGATTCGTCCATAAATAAAACTGAACCCGTCTTCTAATTTCTTCTTTTATTAGATTTGGTTCTTCGACTTGTTAAACTTCTCACTTTGGTCTTTTTCTTCAATAAATCTTCAGAATAGGCCTTTGACTTCCGTTCTTTTGCACTTTTGATCTTTTGACTTGTCTTTTGTCTTTCTCTTCGATAAAAGACCGTAAAATCCCGTGTTTTCTTTCTTTTTCGTCTTTTGGTCCTGAAACACAACAAAAACATAAACCACGCGTAATTCTGACTTTTACGACATTAGACACACGTTTTGGTCTCGTTTTTATTTGTTTTAAGTGCTAAAAGGATAACTGTTTTCACACTTATTATGTGTGCTATACATCCTTCACATTAGAGTTGATCCCTGATAGGTGTGAAAACACCCATCCTTTTTACCACTTAATTACAATAATAACCGAGTCAAAACGTGTATTTTATGTCATTTATGTCGGAATTATGCGTGATTTGTGTTTTTGTTGTAATTTAGGACGAAAAGGTGAAAAGTGGAGAAAACACGGGTATTCACGGACTTCTATCGAAGTTAAGTGGCCTTTTCCTTGTATTTGTCCTCATTTTAACCAGAAAATTTGATTTTTCGACATTTTTCAAAATTTTTAATCTATTTTGGCCTAGTTGTATAAATTGTTAATAAAGTGGTTTTAGATTTTTCTTAGTCGTGAACATTTTGACTCAACCCGAGTTTACTTACCTAAGTTTACTCTAGCTAGTATCCTTAACGTGTTTAAGTCAAGTTTTGCTAGGCTTTTATATAGGGAGCTATAAAACGCGAAAGTCTTAACTCTCACGGGTTAAGAACAAGAACTTTTCGCAAGTTCCTATAATTGATCCTAGAGAGTCGTTTATCAAGGGAACTTTAAAACGCGATTTCTAAACTTGAAAAAGTCTAAGAGTTTGCAA
The DNA here is from genome assembly GCA_025667525.1 of Glebionis coronaria. Taxonomy (NCBI): domain Eukaryota; kingdom Viridiplantae; phylum Streptophyta; class Magnoliopsida; order Asterales; family Asteraceae; genus Glebionis; species Glebionis coronaria. The sequence goes on along the minus strand of CM046875.1, from coordinate 272,660,929 downwards.
GATCCTATAGGCGACTCGAAAACCCAAAACTTTGATTTAATAGGCTAAGCATCCACGAGTCTCATTACTTGAGATTTTAAATTGTGGAGAACGAGAGATGATAGAGTCAATTATAAGTTTGGTATTCTTTCGGGAATTTATGTGAGTTAATTATAAGCCTATTCTCCCTTCGCTTGTTAATAAATCTATCAGCAATAAATAAGGTTGTACGATTTAAAAGGTTACTTAGCTTCTAGCCCAAGATCGTTTAAAAGTTGCTCGGTATGGATTAGAGTTCATAGCCAAGGCATAACTTATTGAAGCGGGATGCGAAGATTGGCGAGTCCGAAAAGGCCCTAACAAGGCATGAGGGCTATATTTTGTTGCTAAAGATCCAAAAGTGATGTGAAGAATCATTTATCGAAAATCTATATGAAGGATCGAGACACACGACGAAAAGCAAGTACTCCCAAAAGATCATGGAGAAGTCTATCCAAAAAGGCCCTAACAAGGTATGAGGATAAATAGATCCAAGTCCTAAAAGGAGGCGGATCATTGTATATCAAAGTCCAAAGTAAAGATTGGAGAAAAATGAAGAAGTCGTGGTCCAAATATGAAAAATCTCTCAAAACTTCAAGTGTAGAAATTCCTATTATGAAGAGAAGACCATTATTTCATGAACGTCTCTCAAGGTTTGAAGTATGAAGTCGCTGCCAAATATCGGTCCGAGAAAGGTCTCAAATCGCGAAGCGAGTTATGCCAAGATATGAACTTTATGAGGCCCCGAGAAGCAGTTTTAAAAGATTTTGTCCTTTAGCTAACTATTGATTAAATCGTTCACTTTATTTTTGGACTAAATAACTATCGAAATAAGTCAAAAATGCATCCTCGTGATCATTCAAGACAACAATAAAATATAAGAGATACCCCTAGGAATAAGGGAGTCTAAGTGAATAATTGGCCCACATGAGTTCGTGTTAGTTTGCTAACTTATAATAACAATGATCTCGTTTCTAAGCTTAGTTTGGAGAAAGTGAAAACTTGAGGATGATGATCATTCACGACATTTTCAAAACCCAAGGTATGTTTTTGATTTCTTTACTTTGTATATTTATAATTTTCTATCTCTTTAATAAAGGCCAACGTGGATTGATTGTGATGAAAAATGTAAAATTGCTTTGTAACTAATGCATTGCATGAGGACATTGCAATTGTTAAGTGTAGGGGATTTGATAGGTGTGAAAACACCCATCCTTTTTACCACTTAATTACAATAATAACCGAGTCAAAACGTGTATTTTATGTCGTTTATGTCGGAATTATGCGTGGTTTGTGTTTTTGTTGTAATTTAGGACGAAAAGGTGAAAAGTGGAGAAAACACGGGTATTCACGGGCTTTTATAGAAGAAAACGACAAAAGACGAAGTCAAAAGATCAAGAGTGCAAAAAGAACGGAAGTACAAAGCCTATTCTAAAGATTTATCGAAGAACAAGTCTAAAGACGGAAGTTTAATTAAGCCAAAGAACTCAAGTCTAATAAATGAAGAAATTATAAGACGAGTTTAAATTAATCCCGAGACAAAGTCGAAAAAAGTCGAAGAACTTAAAAGACGAAAAGACGTGAAGAAAGAGAGAAAGAAAAGAGGAAGCCACCAACCACTCCCTTTTCCCTATAAATACCCTTCATTTCACCACATGAAGGGAGTTAGTCATTTAGTTAGTTTTAGTTTTAGGAGTAGGAGTAGTTTAGCTTTAGTGAGAGAAAGTGACAGTTTCTCTCACTAGAACTTTAATCTTTCATCTTTTATCTTTCTTGTTTTTAATCAAACCTTTACTTTTTAAGCTTGATCTTGTCTTAATATTTATATTATTAATCTTTCTTGATAATCTCAATCTTGCTTTCATCATCTTTTTCATCTAGTTCTTATTTAAAGTTTTGATCTTTTTAATTTTTCGTGCTTAAAAGTTCATATTTTTATGTTTTGATTTTAAAAGTTTGTTTATTTAAAGTTTTGACAAGTTATTATTCATGCTTATTGAGTTCATCTCACTTTAGATTCGTTCTAATTTTGGTCATTAGCTTATTTCCATAGCTTATTGATCTTGCTTAACTTTCGGATCAAAGAGTGTAATCGGAAAAGGGAAACCCTTTTCCGATCTGTCATTCCGACCAGCATACCCTTTTTCCGATCACCCAATCGGAAAAGGGTTTTGCTCATTCTGATGTGCCTTTCTTTTCATTATTCCGATTAGTGTAAATTTGATTATTCCGATTGGGCATTTTCTCTATATTCCGATTGGATTTGTTTGGTAACATTCCGATTTGGTTTCATCTCTTGACATTCCGATTATGTCCAATTTGCACATTCCGATTGCAGGGCAATTCCAACTTTCCGATCATCCGATCGGAATACATTCCGATCGGGGCACCTTTTTGGGTGTATTCCGATTGGGTGGTTTTGGTTTGTTTTAATACTTTGTTCTAGTTAAAGTGTTAATTTTTCTCGTTTTATTTTTAGTTCATTTTAATTTTGTTTTGTATTTTTATTTAATTGTCAATTTACTTTTCGTTAAGTTTTAATTTTACGTCATTTAATTTCACGTCATTTACTTTTAACGTTTTATATATTGCACCCTTTACGTTTCAACTAGCTTTAGCTTTAATTTCTCGTCCATTATTTTATAGTCTTGCACATTTATTTTACCAAAACCAAACATATTATTTTCACCAAGAACAACTAATCTCACACAATTAACCAGAGATCAATTCGATTAGACACCGAGAAAACGAACTTTCAACGAGTAAAATTTCATACATTAAAATGGCGCCGCTGCCGGCTCTTTTCGTGAGGATCAAAGGTTTTTTGTGAGAGACGCGTTGGCTTTTGGGACCCGTTCACTTGTGAACGTTATTTTTTCGTATCAAAAATTTTCAAAAATCCAAAAACATTTGAAAAATCATAAAAAGCATTTCTTTTTCAAAGTTTTGCACCAAAAATATTCTTCTTGCTTATCTATCTTTCTTTATGGATTTTTATGTCCATTGTGTCCGGTGTGGGAAACAATTATCTGGGAACAACTCTTGTCAATGGTGTACATGTGAGCGGTGTGGAAACGATATCGACTACACACAATCCGGATTTTGTCCCTTGTGCAACTCAACTAATTCATTATTTTTGAACCCACCTCCTGTTCCCCCGTGCATCTATTGTGGAAGCGATTCTCATTGGCATGTGTCGTGCCCGGTTCAAAACCCGTATGGACACGGGCAAGAACCTGGGTACAATTATGACAATGATAATAGCTATCAACAAGAGGCACCTAGTTTCTCTCCATACCCATGGTTCTATATTTGTGGGGGCCCTCACGATGCTTCTTTTTGTGATCCGTCGCAAATCTTTGAGAAAGTACCGTGCTATCATCCTAGTGTCTATAACCGAGAGCCCCCACATCACACCCTCAATCATCCATCCTCTCAGCAAACTAGTCTTGATCAACAACTCACTTCTTTGAATGACATTCTAGAAAGTATAGCTCAACTTCGAGCGGACTTACATCAGGAAAGGCAACCGTTGCTTGATGTGGACGAAACCTTGAAAACCACCGACACCTTTTTAAGCCAATTTAGTCGTTTTCCGTTCTTTTCTACACCAAAATGTTTAATTACAGCATGGGATAGAATTGGTGAAATTGAACATACTCGGGGCGATGAACAACAAAAGTTGTTGCATGAGCTTCTTAAAGATGTGGAGGTTATCAAGGAAGAGTTAGCCGACTACGTCACTCCTAACTGGACTCGTCCCATCTATTATGATGATGATGACGATGATTATGTCTACACTTTCAACCAATCTTCTGAAGTTGCTGCTCCTACTGTCGATGTGCCTACTGCATCTAAGGATCTAGATTCATTGAATGAGCTTAGTGATGTTGGTCTCGACAAGGTATTGGATGATGAGGTTCGTGACTTACCTGCTATGGAGCCTGAGGACGACGTTGCTCTTACGGAAGAGGTCGATCCTAGTGATGACGATTTTTCTCCAAGCTATGAGAATTTCACTTTTGAAAATTCTCAATCTCCACCGGGAGATGCGGGTGATGACGATTTATTTTCTCCGGTTTACGAGAAGTTCACCGATGAACATGATCTTGTGGATGAGGTGGAAGATGTGCTTCTTCGTGATAGATTACGGAAAGTTCACCTTCTTATTGCTCAAATCGAAGCGTTGACTTCTCCTCCTCTTTCCAAGTCTTTACCTCCATCTATTCCTTCTGTTGAAGATAATGACCCATTGCTGGAAGAAATCGATATTCACTCCATCCCTCCAGGTATTGATGATTCTGACACGGAGGGGGACATTATTTGTGATAATTTGCTGCAGGAAAGTATTGACCCAAGTCCCCCTCCCGAGCACCTTTCATCCTCCCCTTTAGCCACTATTTCGGAGGATGAGTGCTTTGACCCGGGAGGTGACATTGATTATGCTATGATTGATAACAATACGGATTTGCCGCTTGCTCAGCATTTATTGTCTTTGGGGGAGGACAATGTGCTTACTTTACCCAACCCACCTCCCGTGGATCTTGAATTCACATACTTCTCGTATGTTGAAAGGACTTTTCTCCCATTCAAGACTTATCCCCCCGCCTCTCCTTTGTTGATGTCAACCGGGAACGAGGACAAGGTCTTTGATCCCGGTATTACATTCGAGGCTTCCCCATGGACCATTTAATTCGGGGACGAGTCAGGCTCGTGACTCGGTTAACAAAAACAAGCGTTTTTTGGGAGGCAACCCAATTATCTATCTATTTTCACCATAAGTGTAGGGGGGAGCCCCGTGGTGTTTCTTGCTTTCTTTCTTATCATGTGCAGGGATTAGAGCTTCAAAGACACACTCTTGATGACTTTTGACGAATCGTGACTCCGTGTTCCCTTCTCCCCGGTTCTATCCTAAACTCTTTTCGATTCACTATTTTATATTTCTCAATATTAAAATAGGAATCGCTTTAGTTGTCTCTTTCTTAGCGAGATTTAAACAACGTGCACAATGTCCTACGTGTAGGGGAGTTTACTCCCACATGCTTAAACATTGAGGACAATGTTTATATTAAGTGTAGGGGGGACTTCTATCGAAGTTAAGTGGCCTTTTCCTTGTATTTGTCCTCATTTTAACCAGAAAATTTGATTTTTCGACATTTTTCAAAATTGTTAATCTATTTTGGCCTAGTTGTATAGTTGTATTTTCCTTTATCATGTTTAGTTTCTTTCCATTGCTAGAATAAATTGTTAATAAAGTGGTTTTAGATTTTTCTTAGTCGGGAACATTTTGACTCAACCCGAGTTTACTTACCTAAGTTTACTCTAGCTAGTATCCTTAACGTGTTTAAGTCAAGTTTTGCTAGGCTTTTATATAGGGAGCTATAAAACGCGAAAGTCTTAACTCTCACGGGTTAAGAACCAGAACTTTTCGCAAGTTCCTATAATTGATCCTAGAGAGTCGTTTATCAAGGGAACTTCAAAACGCGATTTCTAAACTTGAAAAAGTCTAAGAGTTTGCAAGATCCTATAGGCGACTCGAAAACCCAAAACTTTGATTTAATAGGCTAAGCATCCACGAGTCTCATTACTTGAGATTTTAAATTGTGGAGAACGAGAGATGATAGAGTTAATTATAAGTTTGGTATTCTTTCGGGAATTTATGTGAGTTAATTATAAGCCTATTCTCCCTTCGCTTGTTAATAAATCTATCTGCAATAAATAAGGTTGTACGATTTAAAAGGTTACTTAGCTTCTAGCCCAAGATCGTTTAAAATTTGCTCGGTATGGATTAGAGTTCATAGCCAAGGCATAACTTATTGAAGCGAGATGCGAAGATTGGCGAGTCCGAATGTAACCCCCCTCAATTGCTATGCGCAGCGGAACTACAACAATGGGTGCTACACAGTATTCATTGCACACAAGATATATCAAACGACGCTAAAAAGACGTCAACTTAAAACTTGAAATTAAAATTTGTTAGATGATACATGTCCACGGTTTTTCCCAACCCCAAATAGTACACAGAGTTTAGCGTTTTCGGTCCCCATAAATCTTAACCCAAGAATTTCAGTTTACAACCACATGACATTAAACTTAAAAATTGTTTAAGTAGAAAAGGAGGGAAAAACAAGCGGACTCCAAGCCGTACACACAACATCCATCCCATTCATGCTCCATCCTACACCTCAGCGGTTACCTGAAACACATGCCAAAAATTTGGTCAACGAAAACGTTGAGTGGAATTCATAGGTTTTACAATCCATTTGAACGTATATATAATAAAAACCATTCGTGATCATTTATAGTCTTGTCGATCAAACAAACTATAATCAGGATACTGACAATTGTGTTTAAGCTCATGACACTAATCCGTTAACTCAATCACCCGCGTAAATAATACCGGCGTGATTCAGATGAAACCAGTGCCCCTTCTAAAGGCATCAGTTGCAATTATACCTTATTTCTCATACCAAATAATCTACCGCAGAACTTACTATAAGTACAGCTTCTCGGCTAGCATTGGGTCGTTAACCCCGTAGTACTACAAATTGCATAAGCGGCTATTTCTCCCTACTCGAGGGCAGGACAATAGTTAATAGTTCATGATTTTAGGGACTTTTGCAACTTTGGTACTCAACACAATTCTAAGGCAACTTTCGGGTCTAACAATCATTCATGATATACGTTCCTTTTAAAAACTAGCATGCATTTCCCTCGCGGGTAAAACAATTTGAAATAATATAAGCGAGGCTATAAATTCACACCTTATATCTTAAGTAGTCGGTAGTTCGAGGGATGATCACTGACGATATTACGGATGCCCGGGTAAATCAACACCTATCACAAATAACGCGTAATGAGTAATCTCACTTTAAATACTTACGGTACTGTATAAAATACATATATACTAGTCACTTAGGACAAGTATAACTCACGCCAAAAACAAAATAACAAGTATCACTCATTTTATACCATTCGTTCTCATTACTTATGTTGTCCATTTTTACCCATTCTCGCCGGTACTCGACTAAAGTACGGGCTGTTTTACCTTATTTAACCACACTTATAAAATTTGACAAAATTTCCAAAAATCCTATAAGACCTTTAGATGACATGTTTTTAAGCCCAATAAAAGTTTTTACTTTTACGACCCGTTACGCAACTCTTTTCCACGACTACATTTTACGGGCTGAAATTGCACTTCGACCAATTTTGACCTCTTTGACCTATATGAAAAATACCTTTGACTTCCTTGACACCTAAGTCAACATATAGACCCATTTACACAGGTTAGGGACCAAATTTTGACCCTTGACCATTTACCAATTCATACTTGTGACCCTCGGGATTTGACTAAAACTTTGCACAAATTCGGATTATGAAAGTCCTCGTCTCCCGGTACCCGATCTTTAATATGTCATAACTTTTAGCTCGTTTTGAGTCACGGGCTCTACCTTATACCAAATTAAAGCTAGAAAGACCCTCTATCACTACATTTAGTTTTAAAGACCTGGAAAAAAAATAATTTTTATGAAATGGACCAAATGTTTCTGCCTAAAAATGACCATACCAAAAACGCACTTAGGCTCGATTCCAAGCCTTCTAACCACCACTAAACATCATCCTAAGCCTTCCCAAACATATCCTAACATCAAATTTCAGTCCTACCCCTATTGATCAACCAATCTCAAAATCAAAACTTCAAAGAAATGAACATGCAACTAGTGAAACCTATGTAAAACATCCTAAAACATTAAGCCAAACACAATAATAACACTCAAAATCAACAACCACCATGGCTCCCCAAACACCCCCATTGCCGTGGGGTTTGGGTGACCCAATCACCACAACCAAATTAATTTTGGTGGGTTTTCTTGGTGTTCTTGCATCCATAACACTTAAAATCAACATGCATTAGCTCATTTAGCCACAAAAACGAATTTGGATAATCTTGAAAAATCTTGGAAAATTTTTGTTAATGCATGTGGGATTTGAGCACATGAACATGTAGGGAATGACCAAACTAGATGTGGTCTAACCTTAGTTTTTAGGAAAATCAAGTGGAAAAAGATTTTTGGTGGATTTCTTGGTGGTGTGGGGGTGTCCGTCGGCTAGAGAGACAAGGGAGGGAGAGAGTGTTTGATTTTTGGTGAAAAATTTTGTATGTGTTTGTGTGTGTGTCAACTTTGGCCTTTTTGGTGGGTTGGGAGGGGCCTAATTGCAATTTTTAACTTCTTTTGGCCTTAAATGAAAAACGTCCTCAAAACTTTGCGGGTTCGACTTATTTGTCAATTTTGAAAATTTTACGGGAGTCGGAAATCTTCCCGAACGCTCCAAAATATTTTTGGGATACTTTAAATGTACTCGGAAGGCTATAAAACTCACCCGACTCAATTTAACACGAACCGTAAATAAAATTCTCGAAAAATTACATTATCGATAAATCGTCAAAAATTATATAAAGTTGGGCATCCCTCGGGATCGTAATCGTCATCGTCCTTCTTAAAACGTCAATCGTAAAAATTATAACCTCGAACATCGGCTTTAACCAAAATACTTATAAGTATAGAAATTAAAATTTATTAAAAATTTCAAAAATTAGCGTAATTTAGGGTATCGTTAATGACCTCGATTCTAGGGTGTCACATCCACCCCTCCTTAAAGAGAGCGACGTCCCGGCGCTCGCCTCTTCTTGTACTCACATTTCGTCTTACTGGAACAGATGAGGATACCTTTCCTTGAAAAAGTCCTCACGTTCCCAGGTGTATTCCGGTCCACGCTTAGAATTCCATCGGACCTTCACAATAGGAATCCTACTACGCTTCAACCGCTTGACCTCCCGGTCCATAATTTCCACAGGTTCTTCCACAAAGTGCATTTTGTCGTCTAGTCGAATCTCGTCCAAAGGAATCACCAATTCCTTATCCGCCAAACTCTTCTTCAGGTTCGATACGTGAAACGTGTCATGAATAGCACTAAGTTCGGTCGGCAATTCTAACTTGTACGCTACCGGTCCAATTCGTTCAACGATCTTAAACGGTCCAATATACCTCGGACTCAACTTTCCTTTCTTTCCAAAACGAATTACACCCTTCCACGGCGATACCTTGAGCATAACCATATCTCCAACTTCAAACTCCAACGGTTTCCTTCGGTTATCGGCATAACTCTTCTGTCGGCTTCTCGCAGCAAGTAATCGGTTCTTGATCTGCACGATCTTCTCTGTCGTTTCTAATACCATTTCGGGTCCAGTCAATTGACTTTCCCCTACTTCACTCCAACACACAGGCGATCTACACTTCCTTCCATACAATGCTTCGAACGGTGCCGCTTTGATACTCGCATGATAACTATTATTGTACGAAAATTCCACCAGAGGCAAGTGGCGTTCCCAACTTCCTCCAAAATCAATCACGCATGCTCGGAGCATGTCCTCCATCGTTTGAATCGTTCGTTCGCTCTGGCCGTCAGTTTCCGGGTGATAAGCCGTGCTTAAACTTAGTTCAGTGCCCATCGCACGTTGAAGCGATTTCCAAAATTCCGACGTAAATCTACTGTCGCGATCCGAAATGATCGATAACGGCACTCCATGTCTACAGACGATCTCCTTCACGTACACGCTGGCGAGTCTTTCCATGCTGTCCGTCTTCTTCATAGGTAAGAAATGAGCAGATTTCGTCAACCTATCCACAATTACCCATATCATATCGCTTCCACTAGGAGTCCTAGGTAAACCCGTCACGAAATCCATTGCGATTTTCTCCCATTTCCATTCTGGTATCTCCGGTTGTACCAACAATCCAGATGGTTTCTTATGTTCTGCCTGAACCTTCGCGCAAGTCAAACATTTACTAACGTAACGAGCAATATCCGCCTTCATATTCGGCCACCAATAAACTTTCTTCAGGTCGTGGTACATCTTATCCGATCCAGGATGTATCGAATACTTCGACTTATGCGACTCATTCATAACCAATTCTCGAACTCCAGGCTTTCCTTCCTCAGATGAACACAATGGTAACCAAATCCGATTCTCAAAATATCTTAGTCCGTCAGACCTAATCACGAAAAGAGGTTTCAACATTCGTCCCAAGTTTTCGGCTTCAACATTCCCTTTCATTAGTCCTCTCTCCTGAGCCTTCAGTATGGTTTCGGTTAAGTCAACGCTCTCACTCATCACTAAAGCTCTAACCCTCAAAGGTTTCTCCCGTTCCTTCCTACTCAATGCATCCGCTACAACATTCGCCTTGCCAGGGTGGTAGCGAATTTCGCAGTCATAATCACTCAATAGTTCAACCCATCGTCTTTGTCGCATATTCAACTCCTTTTCATCTAAAATGTGCTGCAAACTCTTGTGATCAGTGCATACAACATACTTTGTCCCATACAGATAGTGTCTCCACAGTTTCAACGCAAAAACTACCGCTCCTAATTCCAAATCGTGCGTCGTGTAGTTCTCCTCGTTCTTCCTTAATTGCCTCGACGCGTAAGCTATCACCTTTTCACGTTGCATTAATACCGCTCCATAACCCTTACGAGACGCATCACAATACACTACGAAGTCTTCGGTTCCTTCAGGCAATGATAAAATCGGCGCGGAACATAACTTATCCTTGAGCGTTTCGAAAGCAAGCTCTTCCTCATTTCCCCATTCATACACCCTATTCTTTTCGGTAAGCCTCGTCAATGGTTTTGCAATCAAAGAAAATCCTTCAATAAACCTTCGATAATACCCCGCTAAACCCAGAAATTGTCGAACTTCAGTCGGCGTCGTCGGTGCTGACCATTCCCTGATCGCTATTATCTTAGCAGGATCTACACGAACTCCCTCACTATCGATCACATGACCTAGAAACTGCACTGATTCCAACCAAAACTCACACTTAGAGAATTTTGCATACAGCTTCTCTTTTCTCAACAACTCCAAAACCTTTCTTAGGTGCTTCTCGTGCTCCTCCTTACTCTTAGAGTAAATAAGTATATCATCGATGAAAACAATAACAAACTTATCTAGATACGGCTTGCACACGCGATTCATAAGGTCCATGAATACAGCAGGTGCGTTCGTCAACCCAAACGGCATCACTCGAAATTCAAAGTGTCCATACCGCGTACGAAAGGCAGTTACAGGAATATCCTCCTCTCTTACACGCAGTTGATGATACCCTGATCTTAAATCGATCTTTGAGTATACGCTGGAACCTTGCAATTGATCGAACAAATCATCAATCCTCGGTAATGGGTACCGATTCTTAATCGTCAGCTTATTGAGTTCCCTATAGTCAATACACATCCTAAACGAACCATCCTTCTTCTTTACGAACAACACTGGCGCTCCCCAAGGTGATGAGCTCGGCCTAATAAATCCTTTGTCCATCAATTCCTTCAATTGATCCGCTAACTCCTTTAACTCAGATGGTGCTAAGCGATAAGGTGCACGTGCGACCGGCGCAGCTCCTGGCACTAAATCAATTCGAAACTCGACCTCACGGGTAGGCGGTAAACCTGGCAACTCGTCTGGAAAAACGTCCGGATACTCGCAAATAACTGGTACCTCTTCGATCCTCGCCTCTACATCACCATTGCTCGAAACTTGTGCCAAAAACACATCGCATCCGCTCTCTACGTACTTCATCATTTTCAAACACGAAATCACCTTCAAACGAGAAGTGCATTCGTCTCCTTTAACCGTCAAAACCCTATTCCTCAGCGGAATCTGAACCAATCTCTCACCACAGACGATCGTAGCACTGTGCGCCATTAGCCAATCCATTCCCACAATCACGTCAAACGATCCTAGCTCTATAGGCATCAAGTCGATTTTAAAAGCGTAATTTCCTAACTTCAAGGTACACCCTTTCAGTATAGAATTCGTACTAACAATTTTTCCATCGGCTAATTCAACATTATAACTAGTCGTTAACAACACCGGTTCTCTATCAATATGACGACTAAATCTAACGTCTACAAAACTCTTGTCGGAGCCAGAATCAAATAAAATACTAGCATAACAAGCGTCTAGCAAAAACGTACCGGTAACCACATTTGGACCCTGTGGTTTATCAGCAGTTCCCACTTGATACACAGCAGCCGCATTATTACCTCCCCGCCTGTTTCCTGCCTTCGGGCAATTTGCTTGCACATGACCCCTTTCTCCACAGCTATAACATCCCCTCATCCTAATAGCATTAGCCCCAGTGGCTACTCCTCCCGTTCGACAACCAGAAGTCCTATGACCTGCCTTTCCACACTTGCCGCACGCCGGCGGGCAATTTCCAACATGATACAAATTGCACTTTCCACAATGGGGATTCACTTTCACACCTCTAGGGTTCGTCACTGCCCTCATCCCTTCGTTCCTTCTCTGATTAAACTGCTGATTACGGTTCGGCCCATGGTTGTTTCGATTTCCACCTCGGTTCTGGCCTTGGGATTGATTGCTTTGTGCTGCTTCCCATTTCCTTTTGTTGCCTTCAGCAATGTAGTTCTGCTTGTCCTGAAGCTTAACGTCCATCAAAGCGTGAGCCATTTGAACCGCTTCATCAAACGTTCCAGGTTTTGACGAAGTTGTTTCACCTTTGATGTTGCTAGATAAACCCTTAATATATTGCTTCATTTTCTTGGCATCATTGGCAAATATGTCCGGACACAAAAGACTTAACTCATTGAATCTCCTGGTGTAAGCAGCTATATCGTTGTTCTTCAAGGTCAAGTGCCTCAATTCGTCCTCCAATTGCCCCAATTCCTCCCCTGGGCAAAACTTCTTAGTCAACAAAGCCTTGGTCGCATTCCACGTCCTTGCATTCGCTACAGCCAATCCAACCGTAGCTACCTGGGTATTCCACCAACTTAACGCATCATCAAGAAACGTAGCTGCTGCAAACTTTACTTTATCTGCTTCTGCACAACCACTGATTTCAAATGTACTTTCAACCTTTTCCAACCACCGTCTAAGTTCTAAAGCTCCACCCGTTCCACGGAACTGCGTGGGACCGCACTTCATAAAACTAGAATAGGTACACACCCTCGGGGCTTGCTGTCTCCCCGCGTTCCTTCCTGGATCCTGATTTCTCCCAGCTCGGTCCGCTTCCAACGCATTAGCTATAGCTTCCTGAATCATGGTGTTAACACGATCGGCGGTCAACTTTGGAGGCATGGTGTTATCGAATATCTCTTTCTGCAAGACAAGAAAAATAGAAAAACAATGTAAGTATTCATATCAAGTTTCCCAGACATAAAATACATACAACGACACATCACTACGGAGTTACTAATATTCATTAATTCACACCACAAAATATCAAATTTAAGACATATCACAGATCATGAAAGGTAACATAGATTGTATTGATAATTAACCAAAATCGTGACAAGTATTGCCACTACAATCGTTCACCACAAAACATCAAGTACTTGAGTTTCTCGTCATAATACCATCATACAAAGGTCCAAAATAGTTCTATTACAATGATCAAAGAAAATACAAAACAAGTAACTAGGCATGTGGTGATCCACACGGCCTCTTGGATGGCGGCTCGTCGTCGTCTTCCTCGGTTTCCTCATCACTAACGTCCTCATCCACATCATTCACTTTCCTTTTTCCTTTCTCATCCGGCCCACATTCTGTTTCCTTTTTCGTCCCTGATGTGGATCCACACTCAATCGCTACCTGACTTCCCACCGTAATACAAGCACCTCCAGTAGGCGGCTGAATCATGAAGTCGTTCGCCTCCATCTCCAAATCGTCCACGAATCTCCAATCCGGGGGCAATGAATCTCTCACACGATGCTCCCAACTCTGCATCCTCGACAACCTCACCTGATCCTCCCTCACACGGTCAAGACTAGCACTTAAATTTGCAACCATTGATCTTAAACTGTTGATGTCACTTTTGTTCACATTCCCGTCATACTCAATTCTCGCAGTCCTTTCCAACAGTCTTTCGTCCGCCTTTTCATTCTCGTCGAATCTACTGACCACCCTTGATTCCACTACATACCTCATGCACATCGATCCTTCCAAACCTCTCACAGTCCGTCGTACGTCATGATAAATCCTCGGTCCGGGACAGCAAATTCTTGGGATGCCTTGATGAAGAGAATTTGCACTCATTGCACCTTCGGCTCTTCTGGGGATATCTGGTACACCAACCAGATGGGAAGTACGCATAGGCGTGGGGCAAGTAGTTCTCCTTGGGTCGGGGTCCTGGGCTCGTACATCGTTTCCGTTATCGTTAGGCGGTACCTCGGCCATTCCTGCAATAACAGCGAATTTCGGAGGGTACATAAGTAATTATAGAATAGTTATAAATACATGCATGCAAATGCAATGCAAAGGTGGTACATATGCCCGAAATGTAATAATATGATGCTCATGCATGATTAATACAAAAATTACGATGTCGGATATTTCACGTAAAATTCAACGTCTACATATAGTAATTCCATACTTATGTAATAATTACCCACATATATACTTTACTCAAAAGTATACGTCAAATGCCATAAATACAACAATAAATCTTACCGGAGCCATGCAGGATAGTTGTGTGTGCTTGGACCCTTTCTTACGACACCAAAAGTTATAGTTTAGGATTTTCAAAAACGACCTAGTTCTCTATAACTCGTGGCTCTGATACCAATCTGTAACACCCCCTCAATTGCTATGCGCAGCGGAACTACAACAATGGGTGCTACACAGTATTCATTGCACACAAGATATATCAAACGACGCTAAAAAGACGTCAACTTAAAACTTGAAATTAAAATTTGTTAGATGATACATGTCCACGGTTTTTCCCAACCCCAAATAGTACACAGAGTTTAGCGTTTTCGGTCCCCATGAATCTTAACCCAAGAATTTCAGTTTACAACCACATGACATTAAACTTAAAAATTGTTTAAGTAGAAAAGGAGGGAAAAACAAGCGGACTCCAAGCCGTACACACAACATCCATCCCATGCATGCTCCATCCTACACCTCAGCGGTTACCTGAAACACATGCCAAAAATTTGGTCAACGAAAACGTTGAGTGGAATTCATAGGTTTTACAATCCATTTGAACGTATATATAATAAAAACCATTCGTGATCATTTATAGTCTTGTCGATCAAACAAACTATAATCAGGATACTGACAATTGTGTTTAAGCTCATGACACTAATCCGTTAACTCAATCACCCGCGTAAATAATACCGGCGTGATTCAGATGAAACCAGTGCCCCTTCTAAAGGCATCAGTTGCAATTATACCTTATTTCTCATACAAAATAATCTACCGCAGAACTTACTATAAGTACAGCTTCTCGGCTAGCATTGGGTCGTTAACCCCGTAGTACTACAAATTGCATAAGCGGCTATTTCCCCCTACTCGAGGGCAGGACAATAGTTAATAGTTCATGATTTTAGGGACTTTTGCAACTTTGGTACTCAACACAATTCTAAGGCAACTTTCGGGTCTAACAATCATTCATGATATACGTTCCTTTTAAAAACTAGCATGCATTTCCCTCGCGGGTAAAACAATTTGAAATAATATAAGCGAGGCTATAAATTCACACCTTATATCTTAAGTAGTCGGTAGTTCGAGGGATGATCACTGACGATATTACGGATGCCCGGGTAAATCAACACCTATCACAAATAACGCGTAATGAGTAATCTCACTTTAAATACTTACGGTACTGTATAAAATACATATATACTAGTCACTTAGGACAAGTATAACTCACGCCAAAAACAAAATAACAAGTATCACTCATTTTATACCATTCGTTCTCATTACTTATGTTGTCCATTTTTACCCATTCTCGCCGGTACTCGACTAAAGTACGGGCTGTTTTACCTTATTTAACCACACTTATAAAATTTGACAAAATTTCCAAAAATCCTATAAGACCTGTAGATGACATGTTTTTAAGCCCAATAAAATTTTTTACTTTTACGACCCGTTACGCAACTCTTTTCCACGACTACATTTTACGGGCTGAAATTGCACTTCGACCAATTTTGACCTCTTTGACCTATATGAAAAATACCTTTGACTTCCTTGACACCTAAGTCAACATATAGACCCATTTACACAGGTTAGGGACCAAATTTTGACCCTTGACCATTTACCAATTCATACTTGTGACCCTCGGGATTTGACTAAAACTTTGCACAAATTCGGATTATGAAAGTCCTCGTCTCCCGGTACCCGATCTTTAATATGTCATAACTTTGAGCTCGTTTTGAGTCACGGGCTCTACCTTATACCAAATTAAAGCTAGAAAGACCCTCTATCACTACATTTAGTTTTCAAGACCTGGAAAAAAAATAATTTTTATGAAATGGACCAAATGTTTCTGCCTAAAAATGACCATACCAAAAACGCACTTAGGCTCGATTCCAAGCCTTCTAACCACCACTAAACATCATCCTAAGCCTTCCCAAACATATCCTAACATCAAATTTCAGTCCTACCCCTATTGATCAACCAATCTCAAAATCAAAACTTCAAAGAAATGAACATGCAACTAGTGAAACCTATGTAAAACATCCTAAAACATTAAGCCAAACACAATAATAACACTCAAAATCAACAACCACCATGGCTCCCCAAACACCCCCATTGCCGTGGGGTTTGGGTGACCCAATCACCACAACCAAATTAATTTTGGTGGGTTTTCTTGGTGTTCTTGCATCCATAACACTTAAAATCAACATGCATTAGCTCATTTAGCCACAAAAACGAATTTGGATAATCTTGAAAAATCTTGGAAAATTTTTGTTAATGCATGTGGGATTTGAGCACATGAACATGTAGGGAATGACCAAACTAGATGTGGTCTAACCTTAGTTTTTAGGAAAATCAAGTGGAAAAAGATTTTTGGTGGATTTCTTGGTGGTGTGGGGGTGTCCGTCGGCTAGAGAGACAAGGGAGGGAGAGAGTGTTTGATTTTTGGTGAAAAATTTTGTATGTGTTTGTGTGTGTGTCAACTTTGGCCTTTTTGGTGGGTTGGGAGGGGCCTAATTGCAATTTTTAACTTCTTTTGGCCTTAAATGAAAAACGTCCTCAAAACTTTGCGGGTTCGACTTATTTGTCAATTTTGAAAATTTTACGGGAGTCGGAAATCTTCCCGAACGCTCCAAAATATTTTTGGGATACTTTAAATGTACTCGGAAGGCTATAAAACTCACCCGACTCAATTTAACACGAACCGTAAATAAAATTCTCGAAAAATTACATTATCGATAAATCGTCAAAAATTATATAAAGTTGGGCATCCCTCGGGATCGTAATCGTCATCGTCCTTCTTAAAACGTCAATCGTAAAAATTATAACCTCGAACGTCGGCTTTAACCAAAATACTTATAAGTATAGAAATTAAAATTTATTAAAAATTTCAAAAATTAGCGTAATTTAGGGTATCGTTAATGACCTCGATTCTAGGGTGTCACACCGAAAAGGCCCTGACAAGGCATGAGGGCTATATTTTGTTGCTAAAGATCCAAAAGTGATGTGAAGAATCATTTATCGAAAATCTATATGAAGGATCGAGACACACGACGAAAAGCAAGTACTCCCAAAAGATCATGGAGAAGTCTATCCAAAAAGGCCCTAACAAGGTATGAGGATAAATAGATCCAAGTCCTAAAAGGAGGCGGATCGTTGTATATCAAAGTCCAAAGTAACGATTGGAGAAAAATGAAGAAGTCGTGGTCCAAATATGAAAAATCTCTCAAAACTTCAAGTGTAGAAATTCCTATTATGAAGAGAAGACCATTATTTCATGAACGTCTCTCAAGGTTTGAAGTATGAAGTCGCTGCCAAATATCGGTCCGAGAAAGGTCTCAAATCGCGAAGCGAGTTATGCCAAGATATGAACTTTATGAGGCCCCGAGAAGCAATTTTAAAAGATTTTGTCCTTTAGCTAACTATTGATTAAATCGTTCACTTTATTTTCGGACTAAATAACTATCGAAATAAGTCAAAAATGCATTGTAACACCCCATTTTGATAAATGAAATGTCACGCGTAATTATGGCGTGTCATCAAAGCATGCAAGGTAAAATGTAGTAAAACATACATGACCATAGGGAAAACCGGAATCAAACATCGGTTCCCAAACATAAGCCCAAAACATAAAACAAAGTAAATGAACTGAATGAAAGACTAAACAAGCATAAATATATGAAGGAAACAGGAGAAGAAGTCTATGGCAGCTTCCATCCTATGCATGTCCTCCAAATGCTCGAGTCTTGGGTACCTGCCGTTTTGGGACATGGAAAGGAAAGTAACGGCTGAGCAAAACGCTCAGTGCACGGATATACAATATAGCATGAAATAGGATAAGCATGTAACATATAACAGCGGAAGACTAAGTTCTGAGTAGACTGGTTAAGTATTGAGAAAACTGGTTTTATAGTTTGAAAAGCCTTATGTTTATCTTATGAAAACTGTTTTGACATATATATACCATAGCCCATATAGGTCATGAAAAGGTCACGTGCATGAATACTTGGAGGGGTGACCTCATC
This sequence comes from Glebionis coronaria, assembly GCA_025667525.1. Classification (NCBI taxonomy): domain Eukaryota; kingdom Viridiplantae; phylum Streptophyta; class Magnoliopsida; order Asterales; family Asteraceae; genus Glebionis; species Glebionis coronaria. The sequence continues at coordinate 272,642,389 of CM046875.1, read as the reverse complement.
ATGCTGATTAGAGGGGATGCCTCTAATTAATATATTGGTTTGGGTAGGAGGGATCAACTCCTTGTGAAGGATGCAAGGCACACACCACATTCACCATGAAATACTGAATAAAACATGTAACTAGGATGCACCCATACGCCCCACAGGATATAATAATATGGCCAAAACTAAAAGGGACGCCACGAGCAATCACTCCGCCGTGGGGAAGTCATAACATTGGTGCCTCCAATGTTATGGTTATGGTACCTCCATAACTAGGTGAAACTGGTCATGCTTGTATATGGCTATAGATTATGCTAATTAAACATAAGCGGTTCAAAACAATAAAACAATTACTGGGGAAAACAGTTGGCTGCATACGGGGAAATCCTAATAAGGAAGGAATGCCCATACTGAAAGGACGGGAATCCGTACCTCAAGTCCGGTGAATGAACGGAAGAGAGACTCCTACTTCTGGATCACTAATGCTACATGAATACGCACGTGTATAAGTATCGAACTACTGAATACCTACTGGGTTTTATGTCTTATCTTAGCTTATTTTATATGTTTTAAGTCATGTTTTACTGTTTTAAGCCTTAATCTGTGTTCATCTTATATTCTGATTAATCTGATTAAGTATTACTGGTAATTCATGTATTATTATACTTACCGTGTAATAATAAATAACTTTCCAAAAATAGCAGGTTTCCAAAAATAGAAAGTTTCCAAAAATAGAAAGTTTCCAAAAATAGAAAGTTTCCTAAAATAGAATTTACTGCTAAAAATAGATTAGTTTCTAAAAATAGATCAGCTGCCTTAATTAAATAAGTTTCCATATATAGAAGGTTTCCATGATTAGATTAGCTGCCTGAAATAGATAGATTTCCATATATAGAAATAAGCTGGTTAATTAAGCTAATAACATAAGCTAAGTGTTTTCAGATTAATATTCTAAGTCATGAGATTATAGAGTATAGTTTATTAATTATTACATGTAATTTAAATAAACTATAGGTTAAAAGTATTTAATTATCATGTGATTTAATTAAATAAGATATAAATACTTAGGTTAAAACATGTATTATTAACTAATAATAATAAACCTAAGTCCATGTTTTTAATTAAATTAATTATCTAGCATGTTAAACCAATTTAATTAATCTTGTAATAGCAAGTCATTATTTATTAATTTAATTACCTTGTAAAGTTAATAAGCATGTAAAGTTAATTAACTTTTAAAACGATAACCCGTAACCATGTATTATTTATTAAAACGCGTCGTGACTCAAACCCGTGAAAATATGTTGTTTTTATGTTTACATATTCACCGAACCAAACAGCCCTTAAATATGTTTATTAATCTGACAGCCAAACGCACCCTTAAGTTGCTTATAAAACAGGTTGCCAAACACCCTGTTAAAACCCGTTGCCAAACACCCTTTAACTGCCAGTTCCTCCTGGCAGTTTTGAGTTTCCCCTGTCTGTTCAATATTTCCACCGTCAGGCTAGAAAGGCCAACCGTGGGTTCCCACTGGTAGACCGGAATTACCACTGGCCGCAGCCAGTGGTTTTCCCTTGCTTGCTCGCTGGGTTACCCCCGCTAGAACAGAACCACGCCAGCACCCAATTAGGGTTGCGGCTGGTGGCTTATTGTACCACCGAGACACATGAGTGTCTCGGTTTGTGTGCCAAACAACACAAAAATCAGCAAACGACACCCCGTTATTCAGACGCGTCATTATTACATGATTTGGATTATACCTCCTCGATTCGTGATCTTTTATTAAAAGAAGAAAACAAAAGACGAGATTAATGGAGCCTTACTTGCGTTTTGGTTTAGAACATACAGAAAACGAACACCACCCTCAGCCTTGATCGAATCCATGTGATATTCTTGGTTTGCTGTTTCATATGTCGCAGGAAGGAGACAAAGAAAATGAGCGGCGTCCTCCATTTTTTTATTTAGGGTTTTATTGTCTTAACATAATAAAAGAAAAAAAACTAACTCCCGTCCTTTTATTTTTTTCTTCTCTAGCCGGTTTGTAATAAACATGGGCCTCGGCCCATCTCCCTTTTCCTTCTTGTCCAAACAGTCGGCCCAGAACTAATAATGGCCCTTTACTTAGTTTTATTTAAATTAATTCGCGACAAGCTAAAAAATGTTACGCGTAATCATGTCTTTTGTTATGTCGTGTATTTTTATTGTTATCGTTATACGTGTTTAAACGTAAATATTATTTACTTGATTACTTGTCGCGTTAATTTAATATACTTAATATTAATCGTGTTAAATATTATCGTCGTACGGTTTAACTGTCGTGAATTATTACTATTATGATTTTAATTATTCTACGTAAGTTCATGTCGTATATTAGTAATAATTTACAATATACGTATTTGTTTACCGTACGTAATTAATATACGTAACTACTTGTCCCGTCTATTTATATACGCCAAGCTCATGTTAGATGTTCATGACTACATGTTCATGATTTATTCGTCATTGTTTAATATTATCGTATAACAACACGTACGAAATACTCAAAATTCTTATACGTGAAATGTAAACAAGTTAAAAAAGGAAAGTGCTAATCCTATACGTACGATCGTAAGGGTATTATTCATGGTAAAGCATGCGGGTTTTACAACTCTTCCCCCCTAAAAAGAATAATTCGTCCCCGAATTATAGATAACGTAACTGAAAGAGAAACATACCGGAATCAAACAGAGGGGGTATATAAGATTAATGAACGTACATGTGACCTGGTAGAAGGAACGCGGAACGTGACATGTCTTGAAAGGACATGAAACGTGACGTGACTGAAAGGACATATCCAATTGATGAGAAAAACGGATAAAAGTCCGGATGAACTTGTCCGTTTCCAAGTGGCCTCCCTCTTGGAACGGTTCCTTCAAAAGATCCTGACACTAATGATAAATCTTGGTCCTCCTGACCTTGACTTGGAATACAAAGAAATTCTTGGTTATTAACGGAAAGTAGATCCCCTAAATTCGATCGAGGAAAATAAGAGTTAACGTGCAAGGGTAACTGAAACGTTACGATACAAGACCATCTGACTTAACTGATAATTAGAACGATGCGCGAGACATAAAGAAACGTAGTACGTGAAAAAAATTTGAACGTGATACGTGAAAAATTTTGAACGTGCTACGTGGAGATATGGCGAGTGTAGTATGAGTAAACATATCGTGATCCATGATACGTGTAACATATCCTGATCATGATATGAGGAACGTGGAATGAACATGACATGTGAGACATATCGTGATCATAGAATATAATGGTGGTAACACCAAACGCTACAAGGTGAGACGTGGAATATGACGTGAAACGTCTATCTGATGATGGAGAGTTATACTAAACTTGGGTCTGGTCTCACAAGTTCTTGCAAACTTCCAGAATGAGAAAAGAAATGAACGTAAAATCGTAAGCCAAAATACGATCATGAACGTGAATAGTGTCATGAACGTGAGTGCGAAAGCAAGTCGTGGAATTAGAATGAAGACGTGAAGTAAGATAGGAGTACAATTACGAATCTTTGTCTGACCCGATAGCTGAGGGATTGCCAAGTGATCGGATGAGCCTTGGCTGGAACATGTTCGTTCAATCTGTTGGTTCTGAAATCCGTACGGATGTAAGGATTCTGCAGACTTGATCAAACTGTTGGCAATAACCCAGATAGCATCATGCTTCTTCTGAGTTTGCTGAAATCTGGTAACTAAAATCCATGGAGATCTTGTCCCTTTTGATTCACAATTTCATATGATGAAAACATCCCAGTTTGTTGGTGTCCTATCTTAACCTGTTGATATGTCAGGTACCTAGATATGAACGTAACTGTATCTTGCTTCTTAGAACTTGATACCTAGGAGTTTGCGAAACTCTGAGTATCTGAATCTAGACTTCTCCTAGCGTGTAGTTTTCTAGAACACCTAATGTAGTGTAGGGTTCTCTCCTTTACGCATAAGCTGAGTCATGGTAAGATTAACCATAGAAACCCATGTGATTCAGTGTGTCAGTGTAATCAAACAGAATTGATATTGGAAAAAAAAAATTTCCAGGGTAGAATTTCTCTTGTCATAGAATTTGCAACATAGTGCAGATATGGTCTTCCTGTTCTTCTCTAGGCTTAGAGGAAATCAGGTTATCCTTAATGAAAACGCTGATGAATTTGTTTAGGAGTTCATGGAAACTCAATTTATTAAGTCCATAATGCGGTTGGAGCATTGATGAGACTAATTCAAAATCATAAATTTAGCATGATCGAGTCGTGTACGAATAGCGGTCATGGACATGTCCTGCTTTTTCACTCGTCACTGTTGGTAGCATGATCGTGAGTTCGATCTTGGAAAAGCGATTAACACTATACGGTTGATTGGACATGCTGTCAATATGTGGAGGAGAATAACGGTCATGAATGGTGATTTGTTTAAGTCGACGGTAGTCGACACATAATCTCATGGTACTATCCTTCTCCTTGAAGGTTCTTCTGGAGTGTAAGGAACAATTTTGGAATAATCCGTTGGTTATGCGTAAAAGGACCTTAGTAATCGTATGTTACTGACAGCTAGAAAATTTAGCAATTATGGCTAACAAAGCACGTGCTTGAAAAGCATAGATAATTCGTACAGATTTTCCTGATGGAAAATCAAGCTGAATGTATTCAGGAGCCTGAACATTACTGTACATAATTAGGAATCATAGCATGGTGTGGTGTTCATAGTACATAATTAGGATAAAATTCACCTCGTGTCTGTCCGAGGAAATGCGTTAGCAGCTTGGATCTTATCATTAAGCTGAAGGAAAACCTTCGTATGCGTGGGAATACGAAAGGCTTCCTTCATGGTTATGAATATATGAACTATGGTGAAAGAAATGAAAGTGACATCGGCAACGTGGCAGTTCTCACTGATGCGCCGATAATGGTATTGAAATTCTTGTGGCCTGATTAATACATGGCACAACAACATAGATATACCCTTGGAGGGTACCCTAAATTTCTTAGAAATGTTCCATAATTAGACGTGAGTCATGTGTCTTGACTCGTGTCTTGAGAAATGTAAGCGTGACATATGTCTTGACTGGTATCTTGACATGTGTCCTCAGAAAGTATGCGTGAGACATGTGTCTTGACTGATGTCTTGACATGTGTCTCGAGATGTGAAACCATTAGAACTACAAATATTAGGTTAATATGCCAGAATTGGCGGATCGGTTGTACTACTGATCATTTGTATGTCTGATCACGTCCGTGGCCGGAGCCTCGGTTGCGATTTCTAGGATAGTTGCTGTCATAGTAGTGGTTACTATCATCTTGTCTGTCGGTTCCATGACGGTCATTCTCATGACCGTGACTCATGTAACTATTTAGCTGAGTGGCCGGCTGGTACTGGTTTGCACTCATATGGCTGAAATGACAGCCGAACGACGTGTGACATGTAACTATGAATTTGGTACAATGATTGATGGGAATTGTCTGATGGTGAAGCATCTTCTCGTCCAATTGCTTTGCTCCGACGCCTTTGTCTTCGTCTTTTAGGATCTCCAGGTTGTGAACAGCATCAGCATCAGCATCTCGTAGCGTCTCCCAACATCAGCAGCATCAACCTTCAGTAACATCTCCAAGCTATGAGCGGCATCGACAACCTTGTAGAATATCAGCAAGTGAACATACGCCTGAGATGATTTAGAATCGACTAGCGAATACTCGTGAAGTATTGCAAGTGGAATACACATGGATTAAGGTACATGTAATACACATGAAATACGGTACGTGGAGTACACATGGAATGCACATGAAATGATCGGTATGGGCTCTATCATTTGTCATGATTTAAGGAAAGTAAACCGGTTAAACGGTTAGGAAAACCATCATGATAACCTGGCAGTATTAACATAGACATCATTCTGGTTGCATAGAGAAACGCTAAAGTGTGGTTACACAAGATTCAACGATGATTTGCCTGACAACATGATCAATGAAAACCAACCATGACTATCATGAAAGCATGATTCAAGAAATCTAACAATGTCTTGCAGGACAACGTAAATAACAAAAGAGGCATGAAACATAATCAACATGAAGACGGAATTATCATGAGGAAACATGAAACCATCTATTATGAAGAAGTGTATAACATAATCAGCATGAAACTGAAGTTAACCATGACAGTATGAAGGCATACTTGACATAAAGACATAATAACTTATGATGGGACATGAAAAAAATTTATGCCAATTTAAATCATGAGAAAACTTTTATGCAAGAAAACAGTGCATGAATGCGTAATGTAGTTTATAAAACCTTTATATGTGCGAGGGAACGCCTATGGGTCGGTTCCAAAACAAAAGACATGGCGAGGGGACGCCTATGGGTCGGTCCCAAAGTTAAAAGTTTCGATAAAAGCACATGCGACTAAATAGGGCCAGTCCTGTACCAACCATTACTTAGTCAAAATTCCTGCAACAGATGACATATGATATAAATGCATGAATGAATGAAACGTAAATAATTAAAATCATTGTCAAAACTTAACAGAAAAAATTTTTATGTGAAAAATGTGAACTACTGGGGTTCAGTCCACATAATCACAGTTCACGAGGAACGTCATGCATGGACACTGACACATAACTAAATATGGATGACGGTTGTTCATTCCATATTGGTAAAACAATATCGATGAAAACATCAAGGTTAAAACCTCAAGGTGCTGAAAACATCATGGTTAAAATAACAATGCGCTGAAAACATCAATACGTAGAATAACAGACGTTGGCTTAGGAAGCTCCTGGTGACTACCCACTAGTCACAGGTCGAGTTTTAGAGCCTACAGGTCGAAGCCTTGGCTCTGATACCATAATTGTAACACCCCATTTTGATAAATGGAATGTCACGCATAATTATGGCGTGTCATCAAAGCATGCGAGGTAAAATGTAGTAAAACATACATGACCATAGGGAAAACCGGAATCAAACATCGGTTCCCAAACATAAGCCCAAAACATAAAACAAAGTAAATGAACTGAATGAAAGACTAAACAAGCATAAATATATGAAGGAAACAGGAGAAGAAGTCTATGGCAGCTTCCATCCTATGCATGTCCTCCAAATGCTCGAGTCTTGGGTACCTGCCGTTTTGGGACATGGAAAGGAAAGTAACGGCTGAGAAAAACGCTCAGTGCACAGATATATAATATAGCATGAAATAGGATAAGCATGTAACATATGACAGCTGAAGACTAAGTTCTGAGTAGACTGGTTAAGTATTGAGAAAACTGGTTTTATAGTTTGAAAAGCCTTATGTTTATCTTATGAAAACTGTTTTAACATATATATACCATAGCCCATATAGGTCATGAAAAGGTCACGTGCATGAATACTTGGAGGGGTGACCTCATCATGCTGATTAGAGGGGAGGCCTCTAATTAATATACTGGTTTGGGTAGGAGGGATCAACTCCTTGTGAAGGATGCAAGGCACACACCATATTCACCATGACATACTGAATAAAACATGTAACTATGATGCACCCATACGCCCCACATGATATAATAATATGACCAAAACTGAAAGGGACGCCACGAGCAATCACTCCGCCGTGGGGAAGTCATAACATTGGTGCCTCCAATGTTATGGTTATGGTACCTCCATAACTAGGTGAAACTGGTCATGCTTGTATATGGCTATAGATTATGCTAATTAAACATAAGCGGTTCAAAACAATAAAACAATTACTGGGGAAAACAGTTGGCTGCATACGGGGAAATCCTAATAAGGAAAGAATGCCCATACTGAAAGGACGGGAATCCGTACCTCAAGTCCAGTGAATGAACGGAAGAGAGACTCCTACTTCTGGATAACTAATGCTACATGAATACGCACGTGTATAAGTATCGAACTACTGAATACGTACTGGGTTTTATGTCTTATCTTAGCTTATTTTATATGTTTTAAGTCATGTTTTACTGTTTTAAGCCTTAATCTGTGTTCATCTTATATTCTGATTAATCTGATTAAGTATTACTGGTTATTCATGTATTATTATACTTACCGTGTAATAATAAGTAGCTTTCCAAAAATAGCAGGTTTCCAAAAATAGAAAGTTTCCAAAAATAGAAAGTTTCCAAAAATAGAAAGTTTCCTAAAATAGAATTTACTGCTAAAAATAGAGTAGTTTCTAAAAATAGATCAGCTGCCTTAATTAAATAAGTTTCCATATATAGAAGGTTTCCATGATTAGATTAGCTGCCTGAAATAGATAGATTTCCATATATAGAAATAAGCTGGTTAATTAAGCTAATAATATAAGCTAAGTGTTTTCAGATTAATATTCTAAGTCATGAGATTATAGAGTATAGTTTATTAATTATTACATGTAATTTAAATAAACTATAGGTTAAAAGTATTTAATTATCATGTGATTTAATTAAATAAGATATAAATACTTAGGTTAAAACATGTATTATTAATTAATAATAATAAACCTAAGTCCATGTTTTTAATTAAATTAATTATCTAGCATGTTAAACCAATTTAATTAATCTTGTAATAGCAAGTCATTATTTATTAATTTAATTACGTTGTAAAGTTAACAAGCATGTAAAGTTAATTAACTTTTAAAACGATAACCCGTAACCATGTATTATTTATTAAAACGCGTCGTGACTCAAACCCGTGAAAATATGTTGTTTTTATGTTTACATATTCACCGAACCAAACAGCCCTTAAATATGTTTATTAATCTGACAGCCAAACGCACCCTTAAGTTGCTTATAAAACAGGTTGCCAAACACCCTGTTAAAACCCGTTGCCAAACACCCTTTAACTGCCAGTTCCTCCTGGCAGTTTTGAGTTTCCCCTGTCTGTTCAATATTTCCACCGTCAGGCTAGAAGGGCCAACCGTGGGTTCCCACTGGTAGACCGGAATTACCACTGGCCGCAGCCAGTGGTTTTCCCTTGCTTGCTCGCTGGGTTACCCCCGCTAGAACAGAACCACGCCAGCACCCAATTAGGGTTGCGGCTGGTGGCTTATTGTACCACCGAGACACATGAGTGTCTCGGTTTGTGTGCCAAACGAACACAAAAATCAGCAAACGACACCCCCTTATTCAGACGCGTCATTATTACATGATTTGGATTACCTCCTCGATTCGTGATCTTTTATTAAAAGAAGAAAACAAAAGACGAGATTAATGGAGCCTTACTTGCGTTTTGGTTTAGAAACATACAGAAAACAAACACCACCCTCAGCCTTGATCGAATCTATGTGATATTCTTGGTTTGCTGTTTCATATGTCGCAGGAAGGAGACAAAGAAAATGAGCGGCGTCCTCCATTTTTTTATTTAGGGTTTTATTGTCTTAACATAATAAAAGAAAAAAAAACTAACTCCCGTCCTTTTATTTTTTTCTTCTCTAGCCGGTTTGTAATAAACATGGGCCTCGGCCCATCTCCCTTTTCCTTCTTGTCCAAACAGTCGGCCCAGAACTAATAATGGCCCTTTACTTAGTTTTATTTAAATTAATTCGCGACAAGCTAAAAAATGTTATGCGTAATCATGTCTTTTGTTATGTCGTGTATTTTTATTGTTATCGTTATACGTGTTTAAACGTAAATATTATTTACGTGATTACTTGTCACGTTAATTTAATATACTTAATATTAATCGTGTTAAATATTATCGTCGTGCGGTTTAACTGTCGTGAATTATTACTATTATGATTTTAATTATTCTACGTAAGTTCATGTCGTATATTAGTAATAATTTACAATATACGTATTTGTTTACCGTACGTAATTAATATACGTAACTACTTGTCCCGTCTATTTATATACGCCAAGCTCATGTTAGATGTTCATGACTACATGTTCATGATTTATTCGTCATCGTTTAATATTATCGTATAACAACACGTACGAAATACTCAAAATTCTTATACGTGAAATGTAAACAAGTTAAAAAAGGAAAGTGCTAATCCTATACGTACGATCGTAAGGGTATTATTCATGGCAAAGCATGCGGGTTTTACATGCATCCTCGTGATCATTCAAGACAACAATAAAATATAAGAGATACCCCTAGGAATAAGGGAGTCTAAGTGGATTGATTGTGATGAAAAATGTAAAATTGCTTTGTAACTAATGCATTACATAAGGACATTGCAATGGTTAAGTGTAGGGGATTTGATAGGTGTGAAAACACCCATCCTTTTTACCACTTAATTACAATAATAACCGAGTCAAAACGTGTATTTTATGTCATTTATGTCGGAATTATGCGTGGTTTGTGTTTTTGTTGTAATTTAGGACGAAAAGGTGAAAAGTGGAGAAAACACGGGTATTCACGGAATTTTATAGAAGAAAACGACAAAAGACGAAGTCAAAAGATAAAGAGTGCAAAAAGAACGGAAGTCCAAAGCCTATTCTAAAGATTTATCGAAGAACAAGTCTAAAGACGGAAGTTTAATTAAGCCAAAGAACTCAAGTCTAATAAATGAAGAAATTATAAGACGAGTTTAAATTAATCCCGAGACAAAGTCGAAAAAAGTCGAAGAAATTAAAAGACGAAAAGACGTGAAGAAAGAAAGAAAGAAAAGAGGAAGCCACCAACCACTCCCTTTTCCCTATAAATACCCTTCATTTCACCACATGAAGGGAGTTAGTCATTTAATTAGTTTTAGTTTTATGAGTAGGAGTAGTTTAGCTTTAGTGAGAGAAAGTGACAGTTTCTCTCACTAGAACTTTAATCTTTCATCTTTTATCTTTCTTGTTTTTAATCAAACCTTTACTTTTTAAGCTTGATCTTGTCTTAATATTTATATTATTAATCTTTCTTGATAATCTCAATCTTGCTTTCATCATCTTTTTCATCTAGTTCTTATTTAAAGTTTTGATCTTTTTAATTTTTCGTGCTTAAAAGTTCATATTTTTATGTTTTGATTTTAAAAGTTTGTTTATTTAAAGTTTTGACAAGTTATTATTCATGCTTATTGAGTTCATCTCACTTTAGATTCGTTCTAATTTTGGTCATTAGCTTATTTCCATAGCTTATTGATCTTGCTTAACATTCGGATCAAAGAGTGTAATCGGAAAAGGGAAACCCTTTTCCGATCTGTCATTCCGACTAGCATACCCTTTTTCCGATCACCCAATCGGAAAAGGGTTTTGCTCATTCCGATGTGCCTCTCTTTCCATTATTCCGATTAGTGTAAATTTGATTATTCCGATTGGGCATTTTCTCTATATTCCGATTGGATTCGTTTGGTAACATTCTGATTTGGTTTCATCTCTTGACATTCCGATTATGTCCAATTTGCACATTCCGATTGCAGGGCAATTCCAACTTTCCGATCATCCGATCGGAATACATTCCGATCGGGGCACCTTTTTGGGTGTATTCCGATTGGGTGGTTTTGGTTTGTTTTAATACTTTGTTCTAGTTAAAGTGTTAATTTTTCTCGTTTATTTTTAGTTCATTTTAATTTTGTTTTGTATTTTTATTTAATTGTCAATTTACTTTTCGTTAAGTTTTAATTTTACGTCATTTAATTTCACGTCATTTACACTTAACGTTTTAAATATTGCACCCTTTACGTTTCAACTAGTTGTAGTCTTAATTACTTGTCATTTAATTTTAAGTCTTGCACATTTAATTTACCAAAACCAAAAATATTTGATTCACCAAGAACAACTGAGTCGCACATTTAGCCAGAAATCAATTCGAAGAGATACCGAGAAACGAACAACTTTCAACTAATAAAATCCATACATTAATCCCTCCACCCAGCTTATTAGTTAGAGGTTACCCCTCTATAGCATGACAAGGTTACCCCTCTATGTATTCATGCAGATGTTGTTACAACACATGACCTATATGAGCTCTTGGAACTTAAAAGACAGTAAATGCATGTTTTCATATTTAACAGATTATAATTCAGCTTTACTATTTTTAAATCAGACTTTTCAGAACATACACAGTTTTCCGTTGCATTTTACATATCAGTCTTATAGCTTCAGTATTTGTTATCTGTTTCATTACAGCATTTATTAGCATGCTTTATATCGGTTCACTGGGCGTTATACTCAGCCGTAGTTTTCCTTTTATGTTCCAGACGGCAGGTACACAAGGACGCTCTTAGGACTCTAAGACTGTATGTGCATTTGGATGGAAGCTATCCAGACTTCTTTACTTTCTGCACTTCATACATTACTTTGCTTGTTTGGACATTGTTTAGTCCTTCCTTTCAGTACTTAATTATTTGTGTTTAAGCTTATGTTGGACTATCGATGTTTGATTCCGGTATTTCCGTCATGGTCAGTTAATGTTTATAAGACATTTGCCTTGCATGCTTTGATGACATGCCATAAATACATGTAACAATCCACTTATCCAAGTGGGGTGTTACAATCGAGACATACGACGAGAAGCAATTTACTCCTAATACGATTGCGGAAAAGTCTATCCAAAAAGGCCCTTACAAGGCATGAGGATTGATATGAGTGTAATTACTCATATCATTTATATCTCAAAATGGTCTTAAAATTCATAAAACATATGGATATGGTATTGTATATACTTGTTATATTGTTTCATGTGTGTACGTACCAAGGTCACAAAAAACGGCAAAAATCGACACGAGTTTGAAGATTTCACCAAAAGCCAAAAGACAATATCGTTTTTATTCGAGGATTCAAGTTTATAAAGTTTTATTGGGCCAAGTGGGTCCCACATGTGCTTAATGGGCCTAAAAGCCCATTTATGAAAATGTTAAGTTTCAACTTGTTATATGTTTAACAAGTTCAGCCCAAGCCCAAAAGTATCAAAAAAATGGACGGATGAAGTTAAGTTTATATGTTGGATCCAAAATTCATTCAAATCCCAAGATACAAATAAGAGACGTAGGAAGTTTATTAGCTTGGGTCCAATAAAGCCCAAGATGTGAGAAAGTATAGACGGTGAAAGAAAGTTATATACTTTCTATGGTCAACTTTTCAGTCAAAAGAAATAAATAAAAGAGACGAGAGAAAGCAAAGAAAATTGGGGAAGAACTTGTATGCAGTGAAGAACCCTAATTATTAGGGAGGGAAATTGATGTTCACGCGCCCAAATAAATAAAAGAGAAAATAGGAGAAAGAAGCCACGAATATTCCAAGTACCAAGCTCCACGTAAAGCTTGGATTCGTCACCAAAGGATTCTTATTGGCTGATTTCCTGCCATCTTATTAAAGAGCCAATGATATCTTGCCAAATCATCAGCAGACTAGCACACATCTTGCCAGGGTGGCAATCCGTGTGAATCAATGGCGTATCTCGGCCCTTGGATCAAAACAGAGAAGAAATAGAGTCTAAGATGCTTCATCAAGGGTCGAAAATCGTTCATCTACCTCAAGCCAACCCCTATGGTTTAGCTATAAATACCCCTTCATTTACTGTAATTTATCATCCCTCTTTTTAATTTACTGTTATAATGATAATTTTTAGATAGAGTTGTATTTTCTTTTTTTATAAATATTGTAATGATTTGATTCAGTTTAATAAAATTTCATTTTCAGTTTCATCATCTTTATTTCCATCGTTTGGTATTTTTATTAAAGTTATTGAACTTAAGTTCGATAAATAATCAAGTTTTATTCAGTAAGCTAAACCATAGCTTATATGGATAATTAAAGAGTGAATAAGGATATTTATTTATCCCCACTGGATAGATGTTTAATAAATACATATGCTGGTTCGTAATAAGTTCGTGCTTCGAGGGTTTTGCTTAGTTAACTATTAAGGTAATTAAGAAGGTGTAATAATCTGGTGGGGCATTTTGGTGTCGTTTTAGATAAGTCAGCTCAGCGCCTGACTTCTTCATCAAAGGATTCTTTAAACGGTTAAGCTCATTTTACCTTCTAAGTTGTTAGTTTGATCTGCTTGTAATATGAGTTTATTGATTAGTCTTTATGTTGTTTATGTTTAAATGGATTTGTTTAAGTTTTAATAATCTGCTGATTATGTTTGGATGAATTGAGTTTTCATTATATGTGAACACATATCTGTTACTTGTTATGTTATTTGAACTCTTTGTGGTCTGTTTAATAATGAATCTGCTCATACATTGTTTCCAGTTTATTATTGTTGCTATCAAGTTGTTTAACTGCTGATGTTAATTTGATATACATGAGTCATTTAATTAATATTATGTTTGATTCGAATGTATGCGTACTATTAGAATCTGCTAAGTTGTTTAAATGTTTTCTAAATTGAATCTGTATGCTAGTTTTTAAAATAAGGTTATTGATATGTAAAATCTGAGGTTTCTATAATTGCTGCCTTGTTAAAGGCTGTTACTTAGTTGGAGGATTGCTGCTGAAATTAGAGGCTTTAGTTTTCATATTAGATTGTTGAATTTTGTAGTTGATATATCTGCTCTTTGGTGTTGTTCATTCGATTCATCTAGTGTATTTGGTTTTAACTGATGTTGTTAAAATAAGTTGAAGCTTTGATTTTGTTTGAGTTTGCTTAAATCTAATCTTAACTCGTTTTTGTGGAGTTACGTGAGTATAATCTACTTAAATTTAGTACTGAACATTTGTTATATTGCCTTAACTGCTTTTCTATGTTGTTGATGTATGGTGATTTGTGAAATTGATGATTTATTAGATTTTTGAATAATTTAAGTATGTTGTTATAATTAATCTTGTTGTATTCTTGCTAGACCCGAATTAGGCTTAATTCGGGTTGGCTGGGCTCCGGCTCCTGCACCAAGTGAATCGTTTGGTTGGGATCCTGCACACTAAACGACACGCGTTAGGCTTACCGTGGGAATGTTTCCCACGATTAGACTCCGACGTGAGAGTAAGTAATCGATTAGGGTTTATGTGAGTTCAGAGAGTAGAACGTAATACCTTTGTGGAACCCTTGGGGGTTCCTTTTATAGGCAGTGGAACCCTAGTTGGCTACCACTTGATACTTCGGCCCCAAGGAAAGGATAACTATCAGAATTAGAATGATTGTTATCTTCTAATTTTGGTAGTGAATATCCTTCTCTATTGGGATAAAGCTATTCCTAGACAGAATATGATTATGTCTGACCCTATGTCGGCCGCACCGGGCCGTGGGCCGCACATATGTGTGCGGTCACTGTTCATCCAAGCCCATAAGCCTGAATGACATTATCCCACCCATCTGTGATGGGCCGGATACGGGTAATACCCATGGGCCGGGTTCATGACCCGGCTGGGGACTATACGTCATCATGTCCCCCCAGTCAAGTTGTTACAACCATAGGCGTAACCTCTAGACTACCAAGATGCTCCCTGGACGTAACAAGAAAAAATAGGGAATGATAAGCTGTCCAAGATTTTGTGCTCGCCGCACATGGCAACCTGACTTAGGAAATTATTCCATTATTACCTCGACCGCACATGGCGACAGAGACAAATTAAATATAGCATTAAATGACAACTCTTACGTAAGAGCCGCATATCCCGACATTAATAATTGTTCACCTGACATTTTGACTGACAAAAGTGCAAACAGTCAGAACCTTGAGCAGTGCAAACGTTTGAGTCAGAAGTGACCCGTGGGTCCCGCCTGACGTTTCATTTGCCACTTGCCCCTAACCACACGATCAAGAATAGTTGAAGACACGTGTCACACATCCAACAAGTCATGACCCACGAGGCAACCCTATAAATAAGCCACCCCTACGGCTGTGTGAAACACACAGTTATAACCTCCATTTCTGCCATTAAAGCTTTCTTCTTAGCTCAAATCACTAGTGCTAACACCAATTTTTCCATAGAGGAGTAATTCAACTCCGGCCCTTGTAGTGTTCTACTTATAAAGTAGACTGGAGTTTTCACTGTATCTCTATCTGTCATAAGTACCGCGCTTATTGCGCCATGAGTGGCTGAGAGATACATAATGAGTTCCTCCTTTGGCCGGGGAGCTACTAGCATAGGGAGGGATGCAAGATGCTGCTTGAGTTGGCCGAAAGCTTCCTCGGCTTCCTTCGTCCACCAGAAGTCTCCCTTCCTAATGCACTTCTTGAGTGTCTTAAATAGGGGTAATGATTTCTCTGCGGATTTAGATAAGAACCTATTCAGCCCGCTAGTTTCCCATTTAAGGATTGCACCTCCTTCCGTGTCTGGGGGGATGGCAGTTGTATTACTGCGTCCGTCTTCTCTGGGCAAGGTTTGATGCCGTTTGGATCAATCAAATATCCAAGGAACATTCCCTCCGTTGCCCCAAACGTATATTTCTTTGGATTTAACTTCATGTTAATCCTTCTCAGTGTGTCGAATGTCTCTTGGACATCCTGGAGAAGTGCCTCCTCCGTGTGACTTTTTATAACCAAGTCATCCACATAGACTTCCAAGTTACGACCTATCTGTGATTCAAAAGCTTTGTCCACCAGCCGTTGATATGTAGCACCAGCGTTCTTCAGTCCAAACAGCATTTTCGTATAGCAATATACGCCCTGGCTCGTATGGAACGCCGTTTTTTCTGCATCCTCCTCCGCCATCTGGATCTGGTGATACCCTTTATATGCGTCCAAGAAGCATTTAAAAGGATACCCACATAGGGATTCCACCTTCCAATCGATTTCCGGTAACGGGTAACAATCCTGTGGGCAGGCCTTGTTTAGATCCGTAAAATCTACACACATGCGCCAACTTCCGTCATGTTTCTTGACCATGACCGGATTGGATAACCACTCGTGGTAGTATACCTCGCGCATGATGCCTGCGTCCACTAGTTTCCGTACTTCCTCCAATATCACTCGGCTGCGCTCAGGCGCCTGGCCGCGCTTCTTTTGCTTGATGGGTTGGTACCCTTGGGGATCTGGAGCTTATGCTCTGCTATCGCACGTGGCACGCCTGTCATATGCTTTGGCTCCCATGCGAATATATCTAAGTTTGCACTTAAAAGAGAGCACATGGCCTTTTTGCCGTTATCCGAGAGCGCCCCTCCTATGGATACCTCCTGTTCCGGATAGTCAGGGTGAATGCCTACCTTCCAGTTGGGAGGTGGTGATCCATCCTTGGGTGGAACATGTGGAGCCGATGTTGTCACGGTGTGACACTCGGATTCCGGTACGATTGTGTTGTAAATGGTAACAATTCCCCCCTCAACGGGGAATTTGATCATTCCGTGCGCTGTGGAGGGTACCGCTCATATAGCCAAAATACCTGGTCTGCCTATTATCCCATTGTACGGAGAATGTGAGCGTATCACCATGAAGTTCATCCACGCCGTAGTGGAGTGTTCCTCATTCCCAATGGTTACAAGCAGTCGTAGTTGCCCTATTGGTCAGATAGTATCTCCACTAAAGCCGGTGAGCGGCGCCGTGGCCGGTACTAATTGGCTTCTTATTTCTGGGCATAACTGCACAAAATAGTGTTCATACTGTACCTCTGTTGACGACCCTCCATCCACATACATGCGACGAACATTGTGTGTTCCAATGCTTATCTCAATGGTGAGAGGCGCATCGGTCATATCGCTCGCTGTGATGGGAGGGAACGAGATTTCCCTGCCGCGTGAAAATTTTTGGCCAACTTTCTGCCTAGTGCGGCGTTGTCTGGATTGGATCATGTATATGGTCGAAGGTTTGTCCTTTTGGGGATCCTTCTTATCGTACTTCTTGTTGTTGTCTTTTCCATCCTTCCAATCCTTAACTAGGTGCTTGAGTTTACCTGATTTGATCAGCGACTCAATATGCTTCTTGAGCTGGATACACTCCTCTGTACCGTGGCCTTTGTCATTATGGAACTCGCAGAAGCGATTTCCTTGCCGACGTTCCGGCGGAGTGGTCATTGGGGGAGGCCTTGGAAAGTTCGCCCCTTCCGTCAGCAAGATCTCCCGGTAGGACATCTTTAGGGGAGTGAACTTATCGTCCGGCCATCCTCCTTTGCTCTGGCTCTTATAGTCTGAGCCCTTGCTATTGTTCTGATTGCCTTGACCGCCCGACTGTCTCCGAGACTGGTCATTTGACCGGTACCCATTTCCTCTGGATGGGTAGGCCGCGGCAACAGCTGTTTCTCCTTCTATGAAATTTCTGACCCTTTCCATGAGGTCATCATTTTTCTCTGGACGCTTGTCATTGAGGCGCCTGATCAACTCCCTGTCTGTTATGGCATGCATGTAGTCAGAGATTTTCAGGAGCTCCGGCATTGTTTTCGTGCGCGTGCACTCATCATTGAAGCGTTTAGTGAAGGCTTCTGTGGACTTCCCCGGCCGTTGTTTGACAGTCGCCAATGAGACCGGATCCCTATTATACTTCTTCCTCTGAGTATAATTATTCTCGAACGCAGTGCGTAGTTCCGTGAAACTATAAATGCTCCGAGGAGGGAGTGCCTCAAACCAGTCACGGGCATTTCCGATCAAAGTTGAATTGAACATTTGGCACCATATAGGCATGGGCCATCGCTCAATTTTAGCCTGCGTATCGAATATTTTAAGGTGATCAACCGGATCACCAGTCCCATCATAGGTCTTGACACACGCCGGCATGCGACGTTTGGTGTCCTCAGAATAGTTCCGTATGCGGAGGGTGAACGGGTCTTCCCTGGGATCCGCCCATGGCCGGGTGAGCCTAGGGTCATCCCATGGTTCACACCATGGACGCGAAAGATCCTCCGCTTCTGCATCTCGATAATAAGGGCCACCATAATACTCATCATTGTTTGGTGGTGGTGGAGGGGTACGCCTAGGTCGGCGACGCTTAGGCGGATGGTCATCTGAGTCTTCTCCTGACAGGTCTGGAGACGGTGGTGGTGCCCCATCCTTTTGGTAGGGACCACTTTTTTGGGATGAACCGGAAGCCTTCTTCCTAGTGTTCATCCTGTCCCACACGCTCGTGCGACGAGCGGTTCTGGCCAACTCTCGATCTGTCCGCTCGGGTGAACCATCAGACTTGTCTCCTCCTTCTCGAGACTGCATTAGTTCCTGTATGAGGCGATCCCCTATGCGCTCAAACACATTCCTGGGTTGAGGGGTTTCCTCAAAGATGCTCTGCTCCTGAGGTCGAGCTCTCCTTTTCCTCTGATTTTGGGAAGAAGTGATTGGTCCGGTGTCACCAAAGTTGAGTCTGGATTGGAGGTTCCTCCCTAGATTCAACCTTGACGCGATCCCCGGGACGATCCTATCGAAGTTCTGCGTGAGAACTCGAGTAAGATCCTCCTCGCTGAGTGGTAGGACCTCTACTTCTTCCTCTACCGATGGTCTGCGCGGCTCCTTGTTAGGAGGGTTGGGCGCACTCTCTGGGTCAGGGTTGTCCAGGGTTGAAGTAGGTGGGGGTGTCATGGAGATCGTGCTCGTTACCCCCAGGGGCTGAAAGCCGCCACGGTTACCAGGTCCGCCTGCAAGGCGGCTGGGTGATTGATTGGGGATGAGTATCCCTTCCCCTTGGGACTTCCGATTTCCAGGATTCGTGTTCTGGGATTGGCTTGCTGGTGTCCCTTCGTCATTGAAAATTCAGAATGAGGTTTTTGTTCTAGCTTAGTGTAATGGGTCCCACGGATGGCGCCAACTTGTTGATGCAAAAGTTGGGTGATCCTTGCTAGACCCGAATTAGGCTTAATTCGGGTTGGCTGGGCTCCGGCTCCTGCACCAAGTGAATCGTTTGGTTGATATCATGCACACTAAACGACACGCGTTAGGCTTACCGTGGGAATGTTTCCCACGATTAGACTCCGGCGTGAGAGTAAGTAATCGATTAGGGTTTATGTGAGTTGAGAGAGTAGAACGTAATACCTATGTGGAACCCTTGGGGGTTCCTTTTATAGGAAGTGGAACCCTAGTGGGCTACCACTTGATACTTCGGCCCCAAGGAAAGGATAACTATCAGAATTAGAATGATTGTTATCTTCTAATTTTGGTAGTGAATATCCTTCTCTATTGGGATAAAGCTATTCCTAGACAAAATATGATTCTGTCTGACCCTATGTCGGCCGCACCGGGCCGTGGGCCGCACACATGTGTGCGGTCACTGTTCATCCAAGCCCATAAGCCTGAATGACATTATCCCACCCATCTGTGATGGGCCGGATACGGGTAGTACCCATGGGCCGGGTTCATGACCCGGCTGGGGACTATACGTCATCATGCATATATTAATTTATTGTACTAAAAATAATTAACATAAAAAATATGTCATCCATGGGTCTCGTCCTCGAGACCCTCTGTTCAATTGTCCAGCAACTCTACCAACTGAGTTGGGCCCACTTTTAGTTACAATTATTACATTAGGGTCTTTTATAACGTGTTTGGTTTAATTGCATTTTAATAACAAACGTTTCTTTTATCATTAGTTAGTTTAAAATTTTAAATATAAAAAGTTAATATTATTTTTAATAAATAAAAGTTTATTTAATTTTGTCACATTTTATTAGTTTAAATCAAATAAAAATAAATTTTAAATAAATCAAATAAAGTAAAAAAATAATATAGTTTAATTTGTCTTTTAGATTAAATTTGGGAACGGTTCATGCACTTTTAAAATTCGTAGGATTTTTAGATACAAATCGAAATCAATTCAAATCAATTGTCCAAATTAAAACGAAAGTCTCAAATTCACAATTTCTTCGTGTTCGTTGAACCGGGATCAGTCTCGTGTTTAATTGATCCGTCTTTAGCTTATTTTGAACTATTACTTTTTTTCCTAAAGGTAATTTCCTTAATTTTCTCTATAACGTATTACATTAAAATACACCGACATTTTCCCACACATCAAAAATTTTGGCGCCGCTGCCGGGGAAATTGTGTACGATTCTTTCGTGGCGTTTTGTTGATCGTTGACTTGAAGACCATTTTCATCCTTGGAAATTTTTGTTATTTTTTTATATGAATAATATAAATATCGATTTTTCGTGTTTTTTTTGCTAATATATTGTATTATGTAGAACAATATATTCACCTACCTCCAGAAGCGTGAAAACGCAAAACCTAGTTGGGATTTCATCACCAAGCTATTGTATTCGAATCCAAAACAAAGAATAAAGGCAAAATAGATAAATAATAATAAAAAGTTTGAACTCGATTTATACAAACTATAAGGTAGGTATAAGGCGACGAGCTATAAAATGCCGTCTACGAAAAAAGGTTTTTAAGTGCTTGTGCCACCTCGTTTCCCCGCTTGCTTGTGCGTATATTGAGAGGGACGACCGATTATTGGTTTGCCATCTCATGTAGTAATAAACCTTATTTTTGTCGATGTTTACTTATTGAACCTCAAGACGTTTAGGTTTTCACCTACGTTTCAAAGTCGAACGAGGGTAGTTTACTTCCATAGTAATTATTCTTACTCCTTTTTTTAATCAATCTTTGATTGATTTGAAAAATAATAAATAGCAAAAATAATCTTCTTCTAATCTATTTTCTTTTCTTCAAACCTCTAAATTCTCGTCATTTTGGTTTATGCAATTACGTTCTAATCGTCTTTTGTTTAATCTCGATAGACTTGAAAACATTCCTCGTAGAAATAGAAATCATCAACAACGAGTAGTGGAACCCGAGCTTCCAACTATTTTTGTAGAGATGGCCGATAACCGAACAATGGAGGAATTGCTCTGTGCACCCATCGAAGGGTACGGGGAAGCAATCGTTGTGCCGGCTATCTTGGCGGATCATTATGAGATACGGGTCTTATATCACTCATTCGTGCCGACCAATTTCGAGGAAATGAGACGGATAACCCGCATTCTCATATTCGGAATTTTCTTCGTATCACCTCGACTCTTAAGTTTAGAGATGTGCCGAATGACGCGATTAAGCTCATGCTTTTTCCGTACTCGCTCGAGGGAAACGCTAAGACTTGGTATGAAAAGGAACCAGCGGTTTCGATTTTGACATGGGACGATCAAGTGTCTAACTTCATGAATTATTTCTTTCCATCATCTAAAACAACTCACTTTAAGAATGAAGTAACTAGGTTTGAATAAAAAGTGCATGAATCGTTTAGAAATGCTTGGGAAAGGTTTAAGGATTTGTTGAGACAATGTCCACACCACGGTTTCACGGAGTTACACCAAATAAATACTTTTTATAATGGACTTAATATGGTTGAACAAGATTCTTTAAATGCCACCGCGGGTGGTAATCTTTTAAGAGAAACTCCGAGAGACGTGTGGGGTATCATTGAGAATAAGTCTAGAGTTCAATATTCACAAAACACACCGGTTTTTTCTCATGTGAATTCATCCAATCCCGAGATTGTTAGATTGGACTCTTAGATTGACACGATTTTGAATTAGATTAGGAAGAATCCTCATGGATCGATTAATGCGGTTGAGAATTTTTGTGTATTGTGTGGTGGAGCACATCCGAATTATGCTTGTTCAACCACGGGGTTTGATCAAGCTAGTGCTTTTGCGGCGACGGGAACTTATGGCCCTAACGGTCAAGCTCCTCGTCAAAACCATGTTGCTCCATCGGGTTTTCCACCTGTTCAAATAGATACAACAATGGAAACAACGGGAATAATTTTTTAGTGGTAAGAAAGGGATTTTTAATCAAGGAAATAGATTTCATGGCAATCAAAACAATCAAGGTTTTCAAAACAACCAAAATGATTTGTCAAGCTATATCAAAACAAATGAGGCAATTTTAAAAGCTTTTGAAAATAATCTTCAAGGACAAATGAACACTTTGAAACTCGATTTTCAAAATACGATAAAGGGGCAAAATAACAAGACTGAGCTTAACCAAACAAGATTAGAGCAAAGCTAAAACCGTATTGAGGGAAATCAAGCTAAGTTTGAGAACAAAATTTTTTTGATGTTTGAAGCAATAATGTGCGAACCCTCCTCTTCTTCGGGTGGCTTACCTAGTAACACCACTCCAAACCCGAAGGGAGATATCAAGTCCATCACTGTTCACAATGATAATACCTTGGATAGGAATTTGGTTTCTCGATCTCAACCTTATGTTTCTTATAAACTGGAAAGGAACCTCGAGACTTTAATGGAAGAGAATCACATTTCCAAAAATGTTTCTCATATCCCACCTCTGATTACTCTCATCACTTCGGTTCCTAAACCACAAGATGTGATCGAGTTTAATCCTCCACCTAAATAGTCATTTCTTGACGTTACCAAGGCAACTTTGGATGTAAATTGTTCTGTGGTTTTCCTTGATTTCTATCACGAGAAATATGGAGATCCGGACCAATTTTTGATACCTTGTGTTTTCCAAGGGCTTGAGGAATGCAAAGCTCTATCCGATCTAGGAGCTAGCATCAACTTAATTCCTTTATCCATGTGGAAGACTCTAGACCTTTCACAACTTACTCCCACTCGAATGACCATTGAGCTTGCTAATGGAACCACCGCTTTCCCGGTTGGCATAGCGGAAGATGTCATTGTTAAAGTGGGGAAGTTTTTGTACCTTAACGATTTTGTAATTTTTGATTATGAGATAAAGCCTCGTGTGCCTTTAATTTTGGGACGTCCATTTTTGTCCATGGCTCAAGTTCTAGTTGATATGAGGAAAGAAGAGAAAAATTATTTTATGGGGATGAAAATGTTGTTTTCAAAGCGGAAAAAGTTCCAAAATATGTTTCTAAAAATATGGAAAGTGTAAAACTTGTTGAAACTTTTGAGAGTGACACAGAAAAGGATTTTCTCATTTACAAGGGTGTTAGGAATATCATAGACCCCTCATTTCGGGAAGGCGAAAAGTTAATTCCGGGGGGAGATGTTTGTTCCATTGAAACGTGTTTTAATATTACCTCGTCTCCACTCCCTCCGAAGGACCAAAATAGATGATACTAAGGCACATTCTTCCATTTAAGAGCCTTTGATTCCTAACTTCACACCGAGTAAAGTTGGTGACTATTCGTTAGATAAGTTCGTCGATGAACTTGCTTCACTTCTTGATCCACTTCCACCGGGAAGTGAAGACGTTTTTGATCTCGATGATGAT
This sequence comes from Glebionis coronaria, assembly GCA_025667525.1. Lineage (NCBI taxonomy): Eukaryota > Viridiplantae > Streptophyta > Magnoliopsida > Asterales > Asteraceae > Glebionis > Glebionis coronaria. The sequence continues at coordinate 272,618,474 of CM046875.1, read as the reverse complement.
TTTTCCAAGATCGAGCGTGATCTTAATAATTTACCTTCCATTCTCGAGGAGTTCTTCGATGAACTTCCCGATAGTGAGAATGATGATCTTGTATCCGAGTGTGAAACACTCGATACTTTGTCAGATATTTCTTGTGATGACAAGAATAATGACACTTATGTGACTTACTCGAATCCTCTGTATGAAGTTTCATGGGACGATAATCCATTGTTTAAAGAGAATTTTGAGAGCACCAATCCAAAGGGAGATATTAATGTGATTAACATTGAGAACCCAATGTCACTATCTTTAATGGATCTTCATCAAACCATCAAACCTCCTTCATCTCTCACCCTTTGTGACGATGAACTCTTCTTTAAGGAGGTTGATGAGTTTCTTTCCATAGACATTCCCTCGGAATTTGAGGAAAAGTCTTATGAATCTAAGGAAGACACTCTCTACCTTGAGAACGTTTCTAATGACGGTTTTGAAAACCCTTGGTTTGATGACCCGATTTATGATGATGATAATGTTGATCCGGAGGGAGAAATTTTCTTTAATGAATACCCGTTTGACAATTCTACTCCAAATCTCCCTCCCACTCGCTTTGATCTTAATGTGCGGGTTTTTCATGCGACTCATTTTGAGTATCATGACCCCTTTGTTCACATTCCAAAGAGTGACAAGGTCAACAAGGTTATGCATGTTGATACCACTATGGATGAGACCTTTACCCCACCATTACCATATGCATTACATGATTATGGATTAGCATGGGGGGGAGACACCGTGTTGTCTATTCTTGTCTCTCCCGAGGATGAGGTATTCGATCCCATAATCATTGATTTAGGGAAATCTCGGCCTTTCACCGATGCAATAATTGAAAGATTTTTCGATCATCTTGGTGTGAGTTTATCTCGGGGAGCATACTATTTCCATTTCATGATTTGTGACATTTACCACCATCTCTTTTTGGAGATTTATGTTGGAGTTTCATCCTTTCATTTGTCATCTGATAACGAGGATGTGATCATTAACCCCGGCATCGTGCTTTATGATGAATTTTATTCCATTATGCCGGTTTTCATCATTTTCCCTAAGGAGCAATGAGTGCGGTGATCGAGTCGAGCTCATGACTCGGTTAACAAAAACGAGGTGCCTTGTGGGGGAGTCTCATACATGCTATCTTCTTTCTATTTTCTAACACTAATAATGGCTTGATCTTTTCAAGCTCGTGTTTGTGTTTTGTTGTGATGTGAATCTTAGGTATGAGCCTAATCATTGAAGACTCTCGTTTTTGGTTTTTGCCCGGTCCACTCAAGCGTCCATACTTTGCATTGTCAAATGGGTAATTTCTTATCCTTTGATTTTAATCGACTAACATTTTATCTTGAGCCTAATTAATAAACGGCTTATAGATTTGCGTACTCTTACCATGTTAGGACTTTTGCATTCGACTCTTCGTGTTCTAGCAAGGGGGTGTTACTCTTGAGCTAGGAAACATTGAGGACAATGTTTGGTTTTAGCATGGGGGAGTCAATCGATATAATCGCTTGCACTTGCTTTTGTCGTGTTCAAACGTAATCGTTTTTCTCATTTTTCATAAAAAATTAAATTTTTAGTGTAATTTTGTGTTTAATAATAAAGAAAATAAGTATTTTTGACACAAATGTAGGCTTTCCGTTGGTGAAAATAACAATAGTTTTTGACTCGATCGGTTTTTACCTTAGCTCATTCCTTAACATGCTTAAATCAAGTTTTGTTAGACTTTTATATAGGGGACTTTAAAATGCGAACGTCTTAACTCGAAAGGGTTTAAGAACAACAACTTTTCGCAAGTTCCTATAATTGATCCTAGAAAGTCATTTATCAATGGAACTTTAAAACGTAAATTCTAAACTTTAAAAAGTCTAAGAAGATGCAAGATCCTATAGATGACTTAAAAACCCAAAACTTTGATTTAATATGGTCTTAATTTAGACTTACAAGGCTAAGTGTCCATCAGTCTCACATCTTTGAGATTTTACAATATGGAGAACAAGAGATGATAGAGTTGATCATAAGTTTTGAGGTTAAGTCTTCCTTTTATAAGTTATTTTGTGTTGATTCTTTCTCCTCGTATTTATTATTTATGCTTGAATATTTAATTGTTTAATAAATGAAGTTTTTAGCGGTTTGGGTTCAATATCTTAACTCTTAACTCCTTATTTTTATTCCCTTTTAATTAAAGTAAGAACGCACTAAGGGTGTCAGCGTCATGTACTTTTTGATCATGGGATTGCAGAATTTGGCTTACTATATATATCATAAATAAAGAAGAATAAATAAAAACATGTACTCTATGAGCCTTCGGGTGGGAGTCATGTAGCACTAGCCTTGTCATTAGAGCCTTAGGGTGTATAGCATGGTGATGTGTTTAATAAAAATTGCTTCATCATTATGAGCCTTAGGGTGTATGATGAATGTCAATTCCCTTTTTTATGTCCAAGGAGCCTTAGGGTGTAAGGAGCACCTTTACATCTTAAAGAGCCTCAAGGTGTATGATGTAAATGTTGCTAACTCCATTAATAAAGTCAAATAGACTGTGGAATAATATTGCTTTAAGTAGTCCTATTAGCCAAATTTCGGATCCAGGAATTCATTCCTCAAATCGTGTTAAGTTACCTTGATGTGGGCTTTCTTTAGTGACAACGGTTTTTGAGGATGAGGTTAGGTTTTGAGTGTTGGGTTTACACCGTTTTTGCCTTCATTTTTAGACTAATAATTATTAAATAAGTCAAATAAGCCATTGGGTGAATGACAATCTTTACAATCTAAAGATACAATTAGGAATAAAGGAGATTGAGTTTAACACAAATTGTTTGTATGATAGGTGTGAAAACACCCATCTTTTCTACCACTTAATTACAATAATAACCGAGCCAAAACGTGTATTTTATGTCTTTTATGTCGGAATTATGCGTGGTTTGTGTTTTTGTTGTGATTTAGGACGAAATTGTGAAAAGTGGAGAAAACACGGCATTCACGGGCTAATATTGAAGAAAAAGACGAAATATGAAGTCGAGAAGTCAAGAGTGCAAAAAGAACGGAAGTCCAAGACCAATTCTGAAGATTTATCAAAGAAAAAGTCAAAAGACGGAAGTTTATCAAAAGCCGAAAAACTCAAGTCTAATTTATTGAATAATTAAAAGACGAGTTCAAAAGGAATCCCGAGCCACAAGTCAATAGAGTCCAAGTTTAAAGAAGATTAGAAGGAAAAAGGACTAATGATGCAGTTAATGAAGATTAAAGGCTTAAGGACCTAATGACGCAATTAAGAAGAAATGAAGGAGGGGAGGAAGCTTCCTAATCCTCCCCTATATATAGATTAGATCTTCATTACTTTCATTTTTGTTGGCTAATAGTGACAATTAGTTCTTCCACTTTTAATTACCTTGTCATTTACTTTATTGTCAAATTTAAATACCTTGTCTTGCACATTAATTTCCATTTAATTTCAAGTAAGTTTTTCTTTTAATTCTTGTTAATCTTTATCTTTATCTTGTTAATCTCATTCTACCTTTCTTTAATCTTTGTGTTGATTTGTTTATGTTCATGTTCTTAATTTTTGTTGATTTATTTAAGTGGGTTTTGATTATCTTGATCTTTATTGTTAGTTTTGTTGTTTTGGATTGACTGTTTATGCTTAATAGATGTTTTGTTATTAGTTTGGTTTAATCTTTTTGTTGATTTGGTTAAGTTTTTGTTAAATCCGTGCTATCTTTATTTCCCTTGTTCTTCGTTATTCTTGTTACTGATCTTTCCCAGGATACAGCCAAGCCCAGCAATATTCCGAGTAAGCTTTTCATTGGATGACTATTCGGAATATTGAATATTCTGAATAGTGGTGTTATTCCGAGTTGGCAGGTTATTCCGCGTAGAGGAATATTCCGAATAGGTGACAATATTCAGAATAGGCCATTTATTCCGAGTAGGCACTTTATTCCGGATTGTGCTAGTATTCCGCATAAGGGACAATATTCCGAGTAGGACTTTATTCCCCATAGGGGACTTATTCCGAATAGGTGACAATATTCAGGGTAGGGAACTTATTCCGAGTAGGCCATTTTATTCCGAATAGACTCACTATTCCGGATAGAGTTTTATTCCGAATAGAGATCATTTTTAGTTTCTTCAATTTCAACTTTTGAGTTTCTACTTTTTAATTTCGAGCTTCATTTTTCCCGCCTTTTTCCTTACTCGCACTTTAAGTTTAATTGCCCTAGATTTATTTTAGTCTTGCCTTAGTTTAAGATTTAGTTTTAGTTGCGTTTTAAGTTTGCCTTAGTTAGATTTAAGTTTGCGTTATTTACACTTAGTGCCTTTTTAATTTCCGTCTTGCTTTTAAATACTTGCACCATTTATTTTAATTAGACTTAGATTTACTTTAACGCACTTTTACTTTAATTGTTTTTGCATTTTTACTTTAAAATACTACAACGACACATTTTTGTTTCACCAAAGAACAGCTGAGTCGCACTTAAACCAGTTTTCAATTCGAAGAGACATACTTAAACGAACTTAATTTTTATACGGGGTGTCAAAAAGCCTTCATTAAAATGGCGCCGCTGCCGGATCTTTTCTTAAAGGTTAACGGTTTTCTGTGAGAGACGCGTTGCTTTTTGGGATCCGTTCACTTGTGAGCGTTATTTTTTTTTGCATAAAAAAATTAAAAAACCATAAAAATTAAAAATTGATAAAAATCCATAAAAATTAAAAATTTCAAAAATCCAAAAAGATTTTATCTTTATTGTGTATATATGTTGTCTTTGTGTTTGGTTTCTTTTTCTTTTGCATTTTCAGGTGTATGCATACTAGATCTTCTAATTATCAAGAGCCCGAGCCTCAAGAAGATTTAGATATGTCAGGTGTTAACAACAATAATATTCCACCGCCCCTTAATAATAACAACAATGTTCTTCCACAGCCCGATCTGCGGACCATGGAGGAACTTTGTCAACCTACCATGTTTGGACGAGGAGGACCGATTGCGCCGATGCAAATCAACGCTCCTGAGTTTTCGTTGAAGCACCACATGATTCAGCAAGTGCAAACAAATCCTTTTAGAGGAATGCCTGATGATGATGCCAACAAACACCTCGACAAGTTCATTACAATCACCCAAAGCATGAAGTTGCCTGGTGCCACAATGGATGTTCTTCGCCTACAACTCTTTCCACATACTTTATCACATCATGCCGAGAAATGGTTTGATCGTCTCCCGAAGAATTCTATTCACACTTGGGATGACATGACTCAACGCTTTTTGTCGCGCTACTTTCCACCATCCATGGTCACAAGCCTTCGCAATCAAATCAGCGGTTTCATGCAAGATCCCGATGAATCTCTTTTTGATGCTTGGGAAAGATATAATGTCTTGATTGATCGTTTTCCAAACCACAACATGCTCCCTGTGACCTTAATAGATACTTTCTACAACGGTTTGACTTTTCGAGATCGTGATACGATTAATGCAGCCGCCGGTGGCACATTCATGAAAAGGAGACCCGAGGAGTGTAGAGAGTTAATTGAGAACATGACTACTCACCACAAAAACTGGGATTCCTCTGCTTCTTCAAGGAACAACCCGAGAGTCAATGTTTCTTCCACCTCAGCAAACCCTGAGATGACCGAACTCACCCGCATGATGACCGAAATGAGCAAAAGTATTACGCTTCTCGCTTCAAACCAACAACAACAACAAGTTAAAGCGGTTGCTAATCCTTGTGAAACATGCGGCGGTCCTCACTCATACAAAGATTGTCCTTCTACACAAGGAAATCCGGAAAATGTGTATGCAGCTTATGGTAATTATTCACCGGAAAATTACCAAGCTCGACCTCAAGGGGATAGAAATTTGCTGAGTTACCGGTCAAACAACTACCTTTCCCCCGGTTTTTCTCCTCAAAACCAAAACCCCACCAACAACTACAATAGAAGCAACCAAATCCCACCAAGAGCTTCTAATCCTTATCACCCACCCGCTCAACAACTCCCACCCAGTAATCCGGATGTTGAGGCCATCTTGAGAACCCAAGGTGAGCAAATCAAGAATTTGCAGAGCCAAATTATCAATCTGAAAGGAGATATTACCAAGCAAGGAAATGAGATTAGATCCGAGCTTCGAGATAATATTCAATCCTCCTTCAGCAATCAAACCAATGATTTGAAGAATATGCTTGCTAGTTTCTTGCCCGTCGCTCAACCTTCTTCTTCGAGTTCTCTACCTTCAAACACCGTCACCAATCCGCGAGCCAATGTGAGTGCTATTACTACGCGTAGTGGAATTACCATTGTCGATCCACCAATCCCACCCCCATCATCTACACCTCCTCCACCACCATTTATCCCTACTCCTCCTACACCTAGTATCAGTGCACCATTACCGTCTCCGCCTCGTCATGACGATGTCTCTAGGAAGGACAATTCAACATCTCAACCTTTACCTACACCTTCACCTTCACCACCAAAACCCAACATCCCTTATCCTTCTCGTTTAGGCAAAACCAAAATGCTAACTAAGGATGACTCCGACGTGACACGCTATGTGAAGATGATCTCTCAGATGAACTTCAACATTAGCTTTCTTGAAGCACTTGTCCACATGCCCAAATTTGTTAAAGCATTTAAGGAATTGCTTAACAAGAAGGAGAAGCTGATTGAACTCGCCAACACACGCTTAAATTAAAACTGCTCTGCAGTTATTCTTAAAGAACTTCCGGAAAAGCTTGGAGATCCCGGTCGTTTTGTGTTGCCTTGCGTGTTCAACAAAACTGAAGAATTTACTGTCCTTGTTGATCTCGGGGCCAGTATAAATCTGATGCCTTTGAGTGTTTGGAAAACACTATCATTACCCGACCTTACTCCAACAAAGATGACTCTTGAACTTGCAAATCGCACTCTCGCTTACCCCGTTGGTATTGCCGAAGATGTGTTCATCAAAGTTGGCACATTTACTTTCCCGGTCGATTTCATCGTTGTTGATTATGAAATGGACCCTCGTATTCCTTTAATACTTGGTCGGCCATTCTTGAGAACCGGACGAGCTTTAGTGGATGTGGCTGAAGGTGAGTTAATCTTACGAGTCGGGGATGATGCACAAGTTTTTAAAATGGGTAAGCTTACAGGCAAATCCTTTGGAGGCCGAGAATCAGTGAATATGATTAATGTGCATGATAATTTTGTCGTCTACAACAATCCTCTATTCGACTCTTCTATTGATAATCCACCTTTTCAAGATGATGTCGATGATTCTCTCCCCAATTTGGAACCTTCTCCCACTTATGATTCTCCACCGGTCTTTGATGCTTATGATGATGAGTCTAGCTCAGATTTGGATGATTTTGATGATTGTACTTCTGAGTATCCCGAGCTGCCCACATATGATGATTTTGATGAGGCCGATACTCTTTCGAGTGATTCTTCACATGATGAAGATCCTCTACCTACATCACTAGATCTTACTTTGGACGATTACTCATTTGAGGAAGACTTCTCTGAATTTCTCAGCACTTACTTCCCTCATGAGAGTGATGCTCCTCCTTATGATTTTGAAGATTATCATCTTGATCCTACTTTGGATTTGAAGAAAATACTTTCTAAGGAGAAGAAACCGGTCGACACCAATATCCACAGCACATACGATTTGACACCTCTTTGTCCCACTTCTGAGGACGAGGTTGTGCTTCTTCGCGGATCTTCTTCCCATCTTGCTGAGCCTGAGTGCTATTTTCCCCTAAAGGAAAAGGTGTTCGACCCCGGTATTGATATTCTACAGCCATCTCAGTATCCACCTGATGAAATAAAAGGAAAAATCTTTGGAATTATTGAAGACATGTTTGCACCACTTCACCCTTGCTTCCACCGTGCTCCATCGCTGCTTAAGGGAACCTTGCCTACTCTTCTTTGGCTTGCCTTGTTCGCCTTAAGCTTGTGCTATTTGATGGACGAAAACTATGTCTTTGATCCTGGTGGATATGTTTCATGCTTCTTACCGTTGATGATCAAGGTCGAGTCAGGCTAATGACTCGGTTAACAAAAATCAAGCGCTTCTTGGGAGGCAACCCATGCATCTATCTTTTCGCTTTCTTTATCATAAGTGTAGGGGAGACCCGTTGGTTTGCTATTTCCTCTCCTCACTTCTTAATCAGGGATTCGAGCTTCAATGATCCACTCTTGATGATTCTTGACGACCCGTGATTCCGTGTTCCATTATCCCGGTTCTATCCTAAACTCTTTTCGATTCACTATTTTATATTCTCTCAATATTAAAATAGGAATCTCTTTAGTTGTCCTTTCCTTAGCGAGATTTAAACAAAGTGCACAATGTCCTAAGTGTAGGGGAGTTAACTTCCACATGCTTAATCATTGAGGACAATGTTTATCTTAAGTGTAGGGGGGACTTCTATCGAAGTTAAGTGGCCTTTTCCTTGTATTTGCCCTCATTTTAACTGGAAAATCCATTTTTCGACATTTTTCAAAATTTTTGATCTATTTTGGCCTATTAGTTTTTCCTTTTATATAGTTATTCTCTTGCCTTATTAGAATAAATCTTTAATAAAGTGGTTTTAATTTTCAAACGTTGTGAATCTTTTGACTCAACCCGAGTTTACTTATCTAAGTTACTCTAGCTAGTATCCTTAAATTGTTTAAGTCAAGTTTTGCTAGGCTTTTATATAGGGAGCTATAAAACACGAAAGTCTTAACTCTCACGGGTTAAGAACAAGAACTTTTCGCAAGTTCCTATAATTGATCCTAGAGAGTCGTTTATCAAGGGAACTTTAAAACGCGATTTCTAAACTTGAAAAAGTCTATGAAATTGCAAGATCCTATAGGCGACTCGAAAACCCAAAACTTTGATTTAATAGGCTAAGTATCCACGAGTCTCATTACTTGAGATTTTAAATTGTGGAGAACGAGAAATGATAGAGCCAATTATAAGTTCGGTATTCTTTCGTGAATTTATGTGAGTTATTTATAAGCCTATCTCCCATCGCTTGCTAATAATTTATCTGCTAATAAATAAGGTTGTACGATTTGAAAAGTTACTTAGCTTCTAGCCCAAGATCTTTTAAAAGTTGCTAGATATGAACTTTATGAGGTCCCGAGAAGCAGTTTTAAAAGATTTTTTCCTTTAGCTAACTATTGATTAAATCGTTCACTTTATTTTTGGCCTAATAAACTATCGAAATAAGTCAACAATGCATCCTCGTGATCATTCAAGACAACAATAAAATAAAAGAGATACACCTAGGAATAAGGGAGTCTAAGTGAATAATTGGCCCACATGAGTTCGTGTTAGTTTGCTAACTTATAATAACAATGATCTCGTTTTTAAGCTTGGTTTGGAGAAAGTGAAAACTTGAGGATGATGATTATTCATAACATTTCCAAAACCCAAGGTATGCTTTTTGATTTCTTTATTTTGAATGTTTATAATTTTCTATCTCTTTAATAAAGGCCACTACGGATTGATTATGATGAAAAGTGTAAACGTGCTTTGTAACTAATGCATTGCATGAGGACATTGCAATGGTCAAGTGTAGGGGATTTGATAGGTGTGAAAACACCCATCTTTTCTACCACTTAATTACAATAATAACCGAGCCAAAACGTGTATTTTATGTCTTTTATGTCGGAATTATGCGTGGTTTGTGTTTTTGTTGTGATTTAGGATGAAATTGTGAAAAGTGGAGAAAACACGGCATTCACGGGCTAATATTGAAGAAAAAGACGAAATATGAAGTCGAGAAGTCAAGAGTGCAAAAAGAACGGAAGTCCAAGACCAATTCTTAAGATTTATCGAAGAAAAAGTCAAAAGACGGAAGTTTATCAAAAGCCGAAAAACTCAAGTCTAATTTATTGAATAATTAAAAGACGAGTTCAAAAGGAATCCCGAGCCACAAGTCAATAGAGTCCAAGTTTAAAGAAGATTAGAAGGAAAAAGGACTAATGATGCAATTAATGAAGATTAAAGGCTTAAGGACCTAATGACGCAATTAAGAAGAAATGAAGGAGGGGAGGAAGCTTCCTAATCCTCCCCTATATATAGATTAGATCTTAATTACTTTCATTTTTGTTGGCTAATAGTCACAATTAGTTCTTCCTCTTTTAATTACCTTGTCATTTACTTTATTGTCAAATTTAAATACCTTGTCTTGCACCTTAATTTCCATTTAATTTCAAGTAAGTTTTTCTTTTAGTTCTTGTTAATCTTTATCTTTATCTTGTTAATCTCATTCTACCTTTCTTTAATCTTTGTGTTGATTTGTTTATGTTCATGTTCTTAATTTTTGTTGATTTATTTAAGTGGGTTTTGATTATCTTGATCTTTATTGTTAGTTTTGTTGTTTTGGATTGATTGTTTATGCTTAATAGATGTTTTGTTATTAGTTTGGTTTAATCTTTTTGTTGATTTGGTTAAGTTTTTGTTAAATCCGTGCTATCTTTATTTCCCTTGTTCTTCGTTATTCTTGTTACTGATATTTCCCAGGATACAGCCAAGCCCAGGAATATTCTGAGTAAGCTTTTCATTTGATGACTATTCGGAATATTGAATATTCCGAATAGTGGTGTTATTTCGAGTTGGCAGGTTATTCCGCGTAGAGGAATATTCCGAATAGGTGACAATATTCAGAATAGGCCATTTATTCCGAGTAGGCACTTTATTCCAGATTGTGCTAGTATTCCGCATAAGGGACAATATTCCGAGTAGGACTTTATTCCGCATAGGGGACTTATTCCGAATAGGTGACAATATTCAGGGTAGGGAACTTATTCCGAGTAGGCCATTTTATTCCGAATAGACTCACTATTCCGGATAGAGTTTTATTCCGAATAGAGATCATTTTTAGTTTCTTTAATTTCAACTTTTGAGTTTCTGCTTTTTAATTTCGAGCTTCATTTTTCCCGCCTTTTTCCTTACTCGCACTTTAAGTTTAATTGCCCTAGATTTATTTTAGTCTTGCCTTAGTTTAAGATTTAGTTTTAGTTGCGTTTTAAGTTTGCCTTAGTTAGATTTAAGTTTGCGTTATTTACACTTAGTGCCTTTTTAATTTCCGTCTTGCTTTTAAATACTTGCACCATTTATTTTAATTAGACTTAGATTTACTTTAACGCACTTGTACTTTAATTGTTTTTGCATTTTTACTTTAAAATACTACAACGACACATTTTGGTTTCACCAAAGAACAGCTGAGTCGCACTTAAACCAGTTTTCAATTCAAAGAGACATACTTAAACGAACTTAATTTTTATACAGGGTGTCAAAAAGCCTTCATTATTGTATGAGTGGTCTTAACATTGGAACTTATGATTGACAATGATCTTGTTTTTAAACTTGGCCTGGAAAGAGTGAAAAGTCGAGGACGATGAACCTATTCGAGTTTTATGATCCTAAAAGTTATTTTTCAATAATGAAAGCAATACATTATGTCTTTGTAAAGTAAAGTGTCAAAAGTTGAATAAAAGTGTAGTTAGTAGCTTTATTTTATCATTGCGTGAGGACGCGACAATTGCTTAGCAAGGGGGAGTTTGATATGAGTGTAATTACTCATATCATTTATATCTCAAAACGGTCTTAAAAAGCATAAAACATATGAATATGGTATTGTATATGCTTGTTTTATTGTTTCATATGTGTAGGTACCAAGTTCACAAAAACCGGAAAAAATCGACACGAGTTTGAAGATTTCACCAAAAGCCAAAAGACAAGATCGTTTTTATTCGAGGATTCAAGTTTATAAAGTTTTATTGGTCCAAGTGGGTCCCAAATGTGCTTAATGGGCCTAAAAGCCCATTTATGAAAATGTTAAGTTTCAACTTGGTTATATGTTTAACAAGTTCAGCCCAAGCCCAAAAGTATCAAAAAAATGGACGGATGAAGTTAAGTTTATATGTTGGGTCCAAAATTCTTTCAAAGCCCAAGATACAAATAAGAGACGTAGGAAGTTTATTAGCTTGGGTCCAATAAAGCCCAAGATGTGAGAAAGTATAGACTGTGAAAGAAAGTTATATACTTTCTATGGTTAACTTTTCAGTTAAAAGAAAGAAATAAAAGAAACAAGAGAAAGCAAAGAAAATTGGGGAAGAACTTCTATGAAATGAAGAACCCTAATTATTAGGGAGGGAAATTGATGTTCACGCCCCCAAATTAATAAGAGAGAAAATAGGAGAAAGAAGCCACAAATATTCCAAGTACCAAGCTCCACGTAGAGCTTGGATTCGTCACCAAAGGATTCTTATTGGCTGATTTCCTGCCATCTTATCAAAGAGCCAATGATATCTTGCCAAATCATCAGCAGACTAGCACACATCTTGCCAGCGTAGAAATCCGTGTGAATCAAGGGCGTATCTCAGCCCTTGGATCAAAACAGAGGGTGGCAATCCGTGTGAATCAAGGGTGGCAATCCGTGTAAATGTGTTCTGAATTGAATTTGTATACTGGTTTTTAAAAAAAGGTTATTGATATGTAAAATCTGAGGTTCCTGTAATTGCTGCCTTGTTTAAGGTTGTTCTTATTTGGAGGATTGCTGCTGAAATTAGAGGCTTTAGTTTGCATATTTAGATTGCTGAATTTTGTAGTTGATATATCTGCTCTTTGGTGTTGTTCATTCGATTCATCTAGTGTATTTGGTTTTAACTAATGTTGTTAAATAAGTTGAAGCTTTGATTTTGTTTGAGTTTGCTTAAATCTAATCTTAGTTCGTTTTTTTACGTGAGTATAATCGGCTTAAATTAGTACTGAACGTTTGTTATATTGCCTTAACTACTTTTCTAAGTTGATGATGTTTGGTGATTTGTGAAATTGATGATTTATTAGATTTTTGAATCATTTAAGTATGCTGTTATAATTTATCTTGCTGTATTCTGGCATATATTAATTTACTGTACCAAAAATAATTAACTTAAAAAATATGTCATCCATGGGTCTCGACCTCGAGACCCTCTGTTCAATTTGTCCAGCAACTCTACCAACTGAGTCGGGCTCACTTTTAGTTACAATTATTACATTAGGGTCTTTTATAACGTGTTTGGTTGAATTGCATTTAAATAACAAACGTTTCTTTTATCATTAGTTAGTTTAAAATGTTAAATATAAAAAGTTAATATTACTTTTAATAAATAAAAGTTTATTTAATTTTGTCACAATTTATTAATTTAAATCAAATAAAAATAAATATAAAATAAATCAAATAAAGTAAAAAAATAATATAGTTTTAATTTGTCTTTTAGATTAAATTTGGGAACGGTTCATGCACTTTTAAAATTCGTAGGATTTTTAGATAAAAATCGAAATCAATTCAAATCGATTGTCCAAATTAAAAAGAAAGTCTCAAATTCATAATTTCTTCGTGTACAACGAACTGGTATCACTCTCTTGTTTAATTGATCTGTCTTTAGCTTATTTTGGACTATTACTTTTTCCTAAAGGTAATTTCTTTAATTTTCTCTATAACGTATTACATTAAAATACACCGACATATTCCCACACATCAAGGATAAATAGATCCAAGTCCGAAAAGGAGGCGGATCGTTGTATATCAAAATCCTAAATAAAGATAAGGATAAATGAAGAAGTCGTGGTCAAAGTTTGAAGAATATCTCACTCCAAATGAAGATGTATACCAAAATGAAGAGAATAGCATAATTTCAAGATCGTCTCTCAAGATTTGAAGTTTGAAGTACATGCCAAATATCGGTCCGAGAAAGGTCTCAAATCGTGAAACAAGTTATGCCAAGATATGAACTTCATGAGATTTGGAGAAGCCGTTTTAAAAGATTTTGTCCTTTAGCTAACTATTGATTAAATAGTCCTACTTTATTTTCGGCCTTACTAAACTATTGAAATAAGTCAAAAATGTATCCTCGTGATCATTCAAGACAAAATAAAATACAAGAGATACACCGTAGGAATAAGGGGGTCTAAGTAAATAATTAAATCACATAAGTAAATGATAGCTTTACTAACTTGTAATAACAATGATCTCGTTTTTACGCTTGGTATGGGGAACGTGAAACTTGAGGGTGATAAATATTCATGACACCAAAAGTCCTAATTTAAGTTTTGGATTTCTTTACGAGTTTCCTCCATCAAACAATTTCAAAGTTAATAAATCAAATGAAATTTTTATATCTTTTATGAAAAGTTTTGATCTTCTCATCGTTGTTAAGTTTCTTTTATAGTAGTAGTAATAGTATATCATAATAAAGGCCGAGATGGGTTAATTATGATGAAAAATGTAAATTTGTGCTTTAAAATCGTGCATTGCATGAGGACATTGCAATGGTCAAATGTAGGGGATTTATTAAGTGTGTAAACACTTATCCTTTTACGACTTAATACAAGGAAAAACCAAACCAAAACATGTACTTAATATCTTAAAATTCGTAATTACGCGTAGTTTTGTGTTTTTGTGTGAAATAGGTACAAAAAATCATAAATTAAAAAAACACGGGATTTCACGGGCATTTATCAAAGAAAAAAGTCAAAGATAAAGTCAAAGGACCAAAGGTGCCAAAAGAATGAAGTTTGGAGGGCTAATGATGAAGATTTAATGAAGTTTTAACAACGAGGACTATTTTTTCCATTCTCCAACAAACCACATGGAAGAGCACAAAATTACGAAGCCAACGGTCCCGACCTCGCGTCGTAACTCCTCACAGTTTTGTTTTCTATGAATTTTAAAGTTTAATAAGTTTTTAAATTTAATAAATAAATAATATAAATATAAATATTTTCGAAAATTAATAATAATAAAAATAAAATAAAGTTTTTATAAAATATATTAATTCAATTTTTGTATTATTATTATTATTATTAATATTATTATTATTATTATTTACTATCAACATCACTTTATTATTATTTTTATTTTATTATTATTATTATTATTATTATTACTATTATTATAAAAAAAAATTAATTATAACATCACTTCATTAGGAATTAATAAGACTTACAAAAAGTTAGTGGGAAGCCGAGATACAAGTTGGGCCCCCACTCCTTTATTATTATTATTATTATTATTATTTTTTTTTTTTTTTATGAAAATCCAATTTTATTAATCACACAAAATTGGAAGGGAGCCGCGAAACAAGCTGCGCGCCCACCCCTTTTTGAATACAAAAACTAAGCCTAGACATCAAAAAACCACCACTCCTCGCGTCATTAGAATGACAACCAGCTAACCGCTTAAGACGCGAGAGAGTGCCCATCGCCTCCTCCTCAAACTCCCCGAAAGTCGAGAAGGCGAATTGAATAAACGAGTAACCATGCTCAGCACAAATAGAAGAATACTTCCTCTTCTTCTTCTGAACGGCCGACTGCAAAGCACTCCCAGGAACCCACGAATCCAACCCCGCCCCTGCAAACGGAGAAACCCCTGTAACATCTAAACACGCATCTTTGCCCTGGGACCAATTGTGTAACAATAAATCTGCTGGCCGAAGATCACGCCCACCATCAGAAACAAATCCCATATCAGCTTCTTTCCTCACCGACACACCAACCTTAGAACAAATATCAAACAACACATCACGAACAATATTGTGCCGAAACTTAACCCCCAAATCACTAGCGCAATGAACAGCATGATCACCCCACAGATCCATCCGATGTACATGGCAACCCGAGCACAAAGAACCATCAGGAAATAAAGGAATCGACAAACGATAACACAATACCGCACGAAACTGTCTCGGGTGCATCCGCTGTCCCAGCCCATCAATCGGAATAGCGAAGAGGTAATCTTGCGCATGAGGAGCACGCACACAGCTGAGAAGTGCCTCTTGACGACGACTCAACCCGAAACGCGACGTCAAACAACCATCAATGAAACCAAAGTAACTCTTTGCCAAAGACTTCATAAACTGGGGGACAGGAGAGCTAGTGGTGACAGAGAGAGGATCGACACCACAACAGGTCGAGAAAGCATCAAGAGCAGACTGAAAAATAGGGCCCGGCGAAACAACCCCAGACCTCGCCAAAATCCGATCCTGCAAATCACCAGACTGTAAACGAGAAGAAATAAAGGCAAAGCACCTGACATCCTCAGCACATAAGACCCCTAGGCCACCAATACTGATAGGAAGAGTAGCAAGACGCCACTGCAAATCACCAAACCCAGGTCCTGAACCCGTAACAATCAACTCCAAAGACGCGCGTAAGGCCTGATAAAACTGTGACAAAACACCCTCAAGAAACCCAGGGGGGCAAGTCCTCAAAGCATACACCAACTTTGAAACACCAGCACAATAACAAAGGAGAAGAAGTTCACATTGTGGGTCATCAAGCCCCTAATAGCCTCTAACAAAGAAATAGCCTAAATTTGCGGGTTATTATTATTATTATTATTATTATTATTATTATTATTGAACAAGTTCATAAATTTGGGGGGGGGTCATATTGCTGCCTGGTCAAAACACGAAAAGCGGTTAAAGGGAATGTTTTGCATATATAAACTTGAAAGGCTGCCTATCTCAGTTAGCAAACTTTCAAGCACTAAGAAACGAGCCAATAGACCCGAGTTCGAATCCTGGGCATGGCTTATGGCTGGGTATTTATAACAGCTGCCACGTGGCACTCTCTAAGTGGTCCACGTGGCGACCCGAACCTGACCCGAACCGACCCAAACTTGACCCGGACCCGAACCTGACCTGACCCGACCCGACCCGATCTAGACCCGATTCAGACCCGGACCCAACCGCTGACGTCATGCTGACATCAGCAATACATGTGACGGCGGCTGGCCAATGCCAGCACGCCACGTGTCACTAACAGGTTGTTATATTTGCAGGTACGAGGTTGCAAAGGCGGCGCTGACACGTCAGACTGACGTGTCAGTCCGAGGTGGCAGGGCTGCGGAGGTGGCAGGGCGGCTGACCAACCAGAGGGTGACACGTGGCAGGCGGCTCTGACATTCAGTACGAGGTGGCAGTGTGGAGAAACGTCAGTGGCGGCTAACCAATCGCAAGGTGACACGTGGCAAATGGTGTGTGTGTAGTACGAGGTTCAGGGGTGGCAGCGTGTGTCAGCATTAAATGGACACGTGATCCCATGTGATAACAACTGGCATCAATTGGGACGGAGAAAACAATGCAATGAGTATGAGAAAAGACAAAACTACCCTTGTGTTGTCCATCATATAGCCCCTCATTTTTTCATTGTAATAGTTAGTTTTTAGTTTTTTCTTTATAGTAGTTTCATATAGCATAGATTTAATTTTTCTCTCAAAGCTTTGTATGTTCCTTTCAACTTTTGTACTAAGCTTATTATTAAGCACTTTTTACTAATAAAAGTTCATGTTTTAGCTTATTCTCATTCTACCTTTCTTAATCTTTTCTTATAATCTAGCTTATTATTTTAGGATTAGTTTTTTATAACTTTTTCCAAATAAGTTACATTTATATACAAGTTTGAAATAAGTTATCTTATTTCAAGCTTATTGTGGGCTTATTTTTCTAGATCTAACTTATTGTGGGTGAATTTGTTGAATTAGCTTTTTAAGCTTTTTGAATCACATAAGTTTTAAGCTTAGGCTTACAACTTATTAATAAGATAGACTTTTAACTAATTACTTTTATTTAATTTAATTTACTTCTTTAATTAATTGCAAGTAGTTGATTAATTTAGTTTATATTTATTTCTATTTTTGATTCACCTTTTAATATTGTAGATCTATTAGTTTTTAGCTTAAAAATTTAAATATTTTTATAAGTAGATCTATTAATTTTTAGATTAAAAATTAAAATATATTTATAAAATCTAAAAAAAATAGTGTAGATCTATTAGCTCTTATCTTAAAAATTTAAAATACTAATTGTTGCTTATCATCCTAACCTCTTGTGTTCTTTTTATCTTGGAGAATCGATACATCACTTTTGGTGAGAAGCTTACGGGTTTTATAGATTTGGTTCGAGATTGATTTGAGAGGCCATGTACTTTACGGGCCGGGTTTCTCTTTTGATTAAGTTTGTAAAACCCGTATTTAAAATCCACGAATATTAAATATGCAGCCTCAGTTTCATTTAATATTAGCTTTAACTTTAAATTAAACGTTAACAGAAAATACGTAGCCTCAGTTTAAATAAATTGTTACTACAACTAATTATTCCGAAAATAATTATCAGATCAGAAATAATACTACGACTAATTATTCAGGAAGTAATTATCATATAAGAAATAATATTACGACTAATTATTCAGGAAGTAATTATCAGATTAGAAATATTATCACGTCGAGAAAAAGTTAAAACGCGAGAAATAAATTATAGTTTACACGATATATATATATATATATATATATATATATATATATATATATATATATATATATATATATATATATATACATATATATATATATATATATATACATATATATATATATATATATATATACATATATATATATATATATATATATATATATATATATATATATATATATATATATATATATATATATATATATATATATATATATATATATATATATATATATATATATATATATATATATATATATATATATATATATATATATATATATATATATATATATATATATATATATATATATATATATATATATATATATATATATATATATATATATATATATATATATATATATATATATATATATATATATATATATATATATATATATATGGTATCGAAAAGCAAATAATAACCGCACAATCACATATACTAGTGGGCCGGGAGTTTTAAAAGAACAAAAGGAGAAAGGGCTGGAGGCCCATTTTATTCTATCTAGGCCGAAAAAAAAGAAAAAAAACAACCGTTATCTTCCTTCCTTGTCTTTTCCTGCCGACGATCAAAACAAAAAGGAATCAGGAAACATTCATGGGTTAGAATCAAGGTCAACGTCTGATTCCTAACCCCTACCACGAAATCCTAAGGAAAACTAATCTCGTTTTATTTTTATCTTTTTGTTTTACGATCCACGAATCCAAAACAGGGGGTGTCGGGTTGTGTTGGTTTCAGGAAAACCGAGAGTCAAGGACTCTTGGTGTGTTGATGTTCGACCCAGGCGAGACCACAGCAAGGTCTCGGTCGTGGTGGTGGAGTTGTTTATTCGGCCGCAACCCAAAACCATGAGGGGGTGTGTGTGGTTTTGATCAGTCGCAACCCACCATGGGTGGTTAGCTTGAAAACAGTGGGAAACGCAACAACAGGGGGTTGTTTTGACTCAGCATGGGGTGTTTAGGATTAACAGGTCATAAAGGTGTGTTTGGGTTTGTAAACAGTGAACCATAACATTAACAATGGGAACAAACCAATAGTAGTGGGAACGAACCCAAAGATTAACATTGGGTTATAATACAAAGACAGGGGGAACAAATCAAGGGCAGTGGCAACCACTGCATTAGCAGTGGGAACCACTGCATAAAACAGTGGGACCACGTCGGCAGTTGTGGGGCCGGTTTGGTTAAACCGAGACGTGGACGTATCGGGGGTTAGTTTTAGCTCGGGTTCGGGTTCGCTATTATTTTATTAACGCCCGAGGAAAATATGTATATTAATTAAATATTTGTTATATAGTGTTGTATAATAAATTAATTAAATTGTAAAATTTTATTAATTTGTTATTAGATCATATGTTATATATTTAGTAATTAAATTAAATATATAATTGTAATTATTTATTATAAAATATTATAAATTAGATAACTAATTTTAAATAATTAATAGAAATTACCTTTTGATTTATTTATTTACTTTTCAAAGAAACAAATTTAGAAACCTTTTTATTATATCCGATTGCTAATTATAGTAATAATAATTATATCGGATATATTGCACATTATACCGTATTCAGGTATACGGAAAATACGTTAATCAGTAAGGTTATCGAATAGTCAGATATTGTCAGTAATATATACAAACAATAATACAAGAATAAAATCAAACTAAGAACAGTTAAGATCAGTAAAAATAAATAAATATCAGTCAACTTATTCGCGCCGTTATTATTGTAGCTTTCGTGAATTCTAAGTAGGAGTTTGTTCAGTTTTCTTCAGTCAGTTTCTAGACAAGAAGTACGGATTTTCTCGTCCTTCAGTAAGGACTTTCTTCTATGCATGATTAGGATTCCCCGTCTACAACCAAATGTTTTCCCCAGTATATGTTTTAAGCTTATCAATAAACATTTTAATAACTAAATAAATTGCTTGAGCTTTATATACAAGCATGACCAGTTATGTACTAGTTACGGAGGTACCGTAACCATGACACTAGAGGCACCGGTGTCTTGACTCTTCTGCGGGGGAGTGATGTCTTTCAGCGTCCCATTTATTCAGCTTGGCCATTTTATCAGTATTATCAGTCGGGCATATGGATGCATCCAAGGCTATCAGTTTACAGTTATCAGGTGAATGTGGTGTGTGCTCTACATTCTTCACATTGGAGTTGATCCCTCCACCCAGCATATTATTTAGAGGTCACCCCTCTACAGCATGACGAGGTCACCCTTCTATTTATTCATGCAACATTTGTTACAGTATATGACCTATATAAGCTCTTGACAATTAAAATACAGTAAATGCATGTTTTCAGATTTAACAGATAACAGTTCAGCTTTATTATTTATAAATTAGACTTTTCAAATTATACTCAAATTTCTGCTGCAACTTTACTTATCAGTCTTACAGCTTCAGTATTTTATCATCTGATTCATTTCAGTATTTTTTATCATGCTTTATATCCGTTCATTGGGCGTTATGCTCAGCCGTAGTTCCTTTCATGTTCTAACGGCAGGTACACCAGGACGCTCTTAGGATTCTGAGAGCATGTGCATTTGTATGGAAGCTATCCAGACTTCTTACTTTATGCACTTCTAACGTTATTCTGCTTATTTGGACATTGTTTAGTCCTTTCTTTCAGTATTTATTTTTAATGTTTTGAGCTTATGTTTGGATTACCGATGTTTCATTCCGGTATTTCCTTTATGGTCAGTTAATGTTTTAGGACATTTATCTTATGCTTTGATGACACACCATAAATACACGTAACGGTCCACTTATCCAAGTGGGGTGTTACAATTATGGTATCAGAGCGCAAGGTTCGACCTGTAGGCTCTAAAACTTGACATGTGACTAGTGGGTAGTCACCAGGAACTTCCCAGATTTTGGCGTTGTTATCTTTCTGGTTTCTCATGCATTTCAATCAGTTTTCTTTATTTTTTAGTCAGCTTTCTTATAATTTTTTACTAAGTAAAAGTTTGGTATAGGACTGGCCATATTTAGTCGCATGTGCTTTTCATTTGAATTTTATTTTGGTGAACCGACCCATAGGCGTTCACCCTTGCCCGTTCAGATTTTGTATTGGTGAACCGACCCATAGGCGTTCATCCTTACTCATGTCAGATTCATGTTTTCAGTTGAATATTACTTGGTGAACCAGCCATAAACATTCACCCTTATTCAGGTCAAATTTTCATGCTTTCAGTTAAATATTGTTTGGTGAACCGAACCATAGACGTTCACCTTTGCTCATATCATGACATTTTATAAAATTTTGACAAGTATAGATTGGACTATAGCCATCCATATTTAGTCCCAGCTTGTAAATTTCTATACACAACAGTTCTCATAAAATGTTGACAAGTATGGATCTAACCAGAATCGCCCATACTTAGTCACATGTTTTCTTCCTTGAATTCTGTGGATTGAACCATAGCCATCCACATCAGTTGATGTTAAATCTCAGTTGATTATACTTTTATGTTCTTTGTAGCAATCAAGTTTTCATACCCTCACATGAACGTCATTTTCATGATGATTAAGTCTCATGTATCCTTATGAGGATTATGTTTTCAACAGGGTGATGATGTGTTCATGCTAAGATACGAAAGGATTACAATAAAAATCATGTTTTCATGATAAATCATGTTTAGTCTTCATCATTTATGTCTTCATGCTGACTGATATGAGTGAAATCTCATATCAATTATATCACAAATCACCCTAAAACACAAAGAAAAATACCTAATTTTGATGTATAAAAGCAGTATTATGGGTATGTTTTGTTGTTTATGCTTTGTGTAGGTAAAATGATACAATTATGGAGGAAACAAAGGAATTCAAGCTTTATTAATGAAGAAAAGACAAAAGGAGGATGAAAAGTAACAAGCTAATCAAAGTCAAAGGACCTTTCTTGACAACTTTCAAAGATGAAGGACTAAAAGTGCAATTATGAGAAAGTCAAGAACAAGTCAAATTTGGTCAACTATCAAGTCAAATAGTCAAAGGATCATTATTGTGCAAGTTTGAAGCTAGAAGGACCAAAAATGACAAAGAAATGAAGATCCTAGCTCAAAGCAACATTCTGCCAAGTTAAAGACTAAAAATGACAACTTTCAAGTAACTTTGTGTTTGATCCGAGTATACAAGAAACTAACCAATGAAATGCCTTATATCAGGGGACAAGGATGCCACCTCAACGCCAGCTGGCCATTCACAACCACTTTTCATTTATTACCAAATCCAAACAGTGCATCCACTATCCATTTATTCAGCCAATAGAAAATCAGAGATTGGATAATGATCCATGTGCACCTCTTTCTCCAAATAACAACAAAACACGTGTCATCTTCATACTTCAACGAACCCAGATTCAAGATCAAGAAGGAATGCATTCAGATCAAGTGTTCTACATGAAAACTACTCAAAAACAAGAGACGAATCGATCCCAAGTAGTTAATTGAGCTGAAATCTACTTAACTGAAAAACCCTAATTTTGTTCTTCAACGGCTATAATCAATTGGAAGATCAAGGCCACGTGGAAGCTGTGGATTGGCTCCAACACGTCATCCATCCCCAACAAACTCCATCTCAACTCTATAAATAGCCTAGTTGTTAGTCATTTTGTGTATTTTACCTAGTGTGTGAATTTACACATACTTCACTTTTTCTCTCAACTTTTAGTTCGCTTCCTAGATAGCTACTAATCTCAAGAGTCTGACAAGCTCTTAAGTTAGTTAGTTTAGTTGTAACAAACTTGTAACAAACATCCACCATTAATAAACCTTCAAATTTCATTCGCACTCAAATTCATTTCTCAATTATGCATTATCATACTTCTACTGTTACTGTGTGATTCTATTGATCAAACAAGATCAATAGAGCTTGTTTGATTGATTTTGGAAGCTTGTAGCTGGTTCAGATGTTTCTAGTTCACTTCCATAGCCAAAAGTAGCAGATTGTAGCAGGGGAGATGATTTGTAGATGTCGATGATGAGTTGATTGTTAATGGTGGTAGATAGTTGTTGATTGTGTTGATCATAGTTGTCTCAGCGCCTAACTACTCCAACAAAGGTGGCTTCAAGCTAAAAGGCATCAAATTACTTTTTTAAATTCCACTAAAAAGTTTTGACATGCTCAATTCTTAGATACTTAGCTTACCTACTATAATGTGACTGATTTAGTGTGCTTTTGGTGTATTTGATATGATTTGATAGTTAGCTAGTAGTTTTATAGCTTTTAGTTCATTCTTGCTTCTAAAATTTTGGTCTATTCAGCTTAATCAGTTGGTGATTTTGAGTTTCTTAGTGCAAACCTGATGGTACTTTTTTGTTTTGATGCTCATTTGAGTTACTTGAAAAGATCTGATAAGTCGCTTGTGCTTTTAAAAGCTTTTGCTCAAAAAGTCTTTACAAAGTTTTGTTAACAGGTTTAACTTGTGTTTGGATCAGTGTGGTTTTAGTGTATCAGCTTTTGAAACTTGTTGATTTTAGTCCACATACACTCAATAGGTCAGTTTAAGTCATTGTTCAAAGTTTTATAGTCAAAGTTTTATTCAAATAGGCAATTGGCTGATAAAAAGTGTGGGTCAGTCTTTGCAAGTCTAAACTAGCAATCTTTGATCACCTCCTAATTCTTTGTTGTGGATGTTTTTAGTTCATTTTTGTTCCTAGTTGTAGTCAAACATATGTACTTTCAGAATCACTAAGTGAGATAATACAGTTCTCATATTTAAACTAGAAAACAGCTTAGTAATATGTTGTTGAGCAAACTCATGTTTCTGTGATCATATCCAATTGCTTTTTCATTTCCCATTAATATACTTCAAAAAACTTGCAATTTTGTTTCACAAATCTGTTCACAAACATGTTCTAATTGATTTTTGAGAAAATCAACTTTTTGTAATTTCTTGGTCAACGAAAGTCAACAATAAGCCATTTTTGCTTAATTTGAGATTCCAGCTTATTGGCTTAATCATTTTCAGAATTTCTTGACATTCCAACCTTCTTATCACTAGCTTAATCATTTTCATTAAAAAAATCCAAGTGTGGGAGTCTGAAACAGCTTATAGCTTATTTTGAGCTTATTGGAATAATCCAACTTGAGATTTACTTGCTTTTAGCTCATTTCCTTGGACAAGTCTAGCTTAATTTCAATTTTAAGCGTTTTGCAAAAAAGTTGGAACTATTTTGGTTGAGTAATAAGTTCAAACGAGCTTATTGTTACATTGTTGCCCGTTTTTGTATTATTTCTTGTTTAATTGCAAACTAGTCCCTTGACTTTCAAGTGTTGGTTAATCAGCTTTGTTAAAACAAGTTTTTAGGGTTTACATGGATTAGTCCTTGAATTTTTCAGTTTGTTACATTTCTGTTTGGCAGTTTTGAATTTTGTTGGTTAGTTGATATAATTTGTTATAATTTTCACTTTTAGTCCCTAAACTTTTTGAATTTACACATTTAGTCCTTGTACTTTTATTTTATTTTTACATTTTGAGCACTTTTACATTTGTGCATTTAATACTTGTGATACTTGCACTAATTGTGGTAATTGAAACTTGTTTTACGGATACATAGCAATACTTTTTCCACTTTTTATGTGATTCTTTGAATAGACATCGATAGCAAAAACCTTTGTTAACACCAAAAACAATTAAAAACTTCAGGTTAATTAGACTTTCAATTAGTTGTGAGCTTGGAAAAACGAACTTGAAAAAATCATATATTAAATGGTGCCGCTGCCGGTTCAGGACATTACGAGAGACTATTGATTGACGATTTCGATTTGATTTTGGGAACCGTTCACCTCGTGAGCGTTCCTTTTACGTATCATAAATCCAAAAGATAAAAAAATAAAAAAGATAAAAATATAAAAACTAAAAAACCACAAAATCAATTCTTTCCTATGAATTGAACCAAAATAATAAAAAATTCAAAAAGTAATCTTTTTCCTAAAATATTACACCAAATGTATATTGTATATATCGGTTTTCATCGTTTTTACGTACATATAGTATTTTCTTAAAAAACCCAATAAATACAAAAATATTTTCTCTATATTATTATATGTAGATACATATACGTATACGAACAACTAATACACATACTTCCATAAGTATTGCCGTGTCAATACACCGTTCTTCGGGGCGTTCCGGTCCTAAGTTCGTGTATAGATCAAAGTAAATTAAAGGCAAAAATAGATAAATACTTCCAATAGGAAAGAATTCGAAGAATACGAACTAATAAAGTGAATAGATAGGCGACGTGCTATAAAATGCCGTCTAAGGGTTAATAGGTACTTAAGTGCTTCGCGCCACCTAACCCCCCATTCACTAGTGAGTATTCTAAGAAGGAAAGCTTAGTGGGGGTTTTGCCACCCAAAGTATTACTTACATATATTATATTTACTTGTGGATATTACTTATTGAACCTAGGAAAAGATAATCCCTTCTTTTCCAAAATCGATAGAGATCTCCTCTCTCACTCCTCGAGTTGATTTGCAGGTGCACTCGAGCGCGTGCAGACATACCTTTTGGTGTACAACCCATTCCTCCCAAAAGGAAGAACAAGAGAAAGAATAAAAACAACACCGTCCATCAAGCCGATCCCGAGCATCGTGCTTAGAACAACACACAAGAAGCCATGGTCGTCGTTGACAATAGACCATTGATGGATATCCTCCAATCAAATGTGGAGGGAAATGCCAATGCCATTGTTATACCCGAGATACCCGCAAACACCTTTGAACTTAAGACAAATATGATCACTATGGTTTCTTCTACATCATTCTTAGGGAGACCCATGGATGATCCCCATGATCATATCAAGAAGTTTTTGTCCATATGCAATACACTTAAGTACAATGGGGTTCCTCCTGATGCCATTAAGTTAATCTTAGTTCCATTCTCCTTAGAGGGTAATGCTAGGTATTGGCTAGATAGACAACCACCTAAGAGCATTGATGTTCGTTTGAATGTCTTAATTTTTTTCAAGATATTACCACACAAATGACTAGAAACATAAACACGGCAAAGTATACCCTTTCATGAGCATAGCTTAAATGTAAAGTCCAGTTTGTTCCACGGGATTGTTGTTATCAAAATATTAAAACAGTTACCTCTAGAGTGTCACAAGTTCTAAAGATATACTTAACAATTGGTATTAAAGGGTGCGTTGGCTAAGGTTATAACCATATGATAGATAGGTAGCAAGAATGAAATATAAGCACATAAACAATGTAAGACAACATACCGATTATTAGTCGTGCATGCATGATAGTAGTTTTTCTACCCTTTTAGGAAAAAGGAATATATGGCAAGTATTAAGCGTTACGCTTTAGGAAAAACGTAAAACCGAATAAGTGCGAGTTCGTTCTCGAAGGAGGTGTATGTGTTAAGTGCCAATTATATAAAATCAAAGTTTGGATTAGTGTCGTTTTTAGATTAGAAGAGAGAAAATTAAAGACGAACTACGACTACGATACACTACGACGTAAAATGTAAAACGATGACGTAATTACGTAAAACGCGACGAAATTAAAAATTAAAACTAAAAATTAGTTAAAAATGAAAACTAAGTCTTAAATAATATAAATAAGAATAAAAATTCAATAAATAAATTTTATAACTTTTTATTAATTAAATATTCAATTTTAAATGCTAATTAAAGCCCTAAAATTAAATATAATTAAGAAAAAGCCCAAAATATTATTTTATTGAACTAATAACTCACTTATATTATTTAAAGACTAAAAAGTATTTTTCCTAAATTTTATAGACTATTTTTCTATTTTTTAAAAGCTAAAAACAATTTTTAAACTAAAATAATGCATAAAAATAATAAAATAATGCTAAAATTAATTTGACTATTTGAAAAATCCTAAAATATATTACTGAATAGTAGATAATTTTAAAAAGTTGGAAACAAATATTTTTTACACTAAAAGACAAAACAGTTTTAATTAAATCCTAATTAAACTAAAATTAAATCTAAAAATTAATAAAAAGATGAACAGTAAAACTTTTTAAAACTAAAAATCTTAAAATAATTTGCTGAAATAGGAAAATTTTTAAAACTGAAAAATACAAACTTTTTGCACTAAAAGACAAAAATAGCATTAATAAAAACTAATTAAAATGGAATTAATTCTAAAAGATAGTAAATGAATAGTAATTTAAAATTAAACTAACTGAAAAATCATAAAATAAATTAACAAAAATAACAAAATTGGAATCAATGAAAACGACCTAAAAATGGTCACTAAAGACAAAAAACTATGAAATCTGAAAGTGACATGTGAGGACTTTTGTCCTTTAGCCCAGCAGTGGGAAACTTAAAACTAACAGTGGGAACTTTGTTCCCACTCACCTAACAGAAAACGGGTACGTAGGGTTTTTGAGCTTAGGAAAGCTTGTTCTTTGGTTATTCTTGGCAATAATGGCACCCTTACACTCAGTGAAGTATAGGGAGTCAAGTTAAGCTATAAAAGACTTAAGTAACACACAAAAATCACACACAATATGCTAAAATCAGTCACTATGAACCAAATGGGGGGTATGTGGGCTTTGCTGGTCTAAATGGTCACTTGGGTGAGTTTTGGTTGGCCAAAACTCACTAAATTCACCATTAAACTTCAACCAAATAATTCTAAATCCTAATTACTACCTATATCTAACAAATAACATAGATTGATGATCAAAAACTTACTAAACAAGGCTGTTTTGTAGACTTACTAATTTTACCAACAAAGGAACATGCAAAACCCTTTTTAATCCTAGAATACTGAAAACCAAATAACAAATACACTAAACCAACCTAATAGAGTGTGTTTGACTATTTTTAAACCGAAGTTGTGTCACCAATTCAGCTTAACATACAGATCCAAACACCCCTTTAATAAGCAGTAAACAAGATTTTACAAAGGACCTTGTATCTAAACAATCAAAACTGATTAAAATCTATTCAACATGCATCATAGACAACATATAGACATGAACAACTTAATATCCAGTATACAAAACAAATCCACGAATGACAAGGCATAAAATAATCAGATTAAGACTAAAAAGAGGGTTCAAGCCTCTAGGTTTTATACCTTATGGGACCCATAATCCAGGCCCCACTATGGCTGCATTGCCATCTCTTTTTAGTTAAAATTGAGCTTATGGCTTATGTTATATGGCTGTTCAAATGTAGAGAAGGTTGACCAATGTCTTCAAAGTCCAAAGAGAATAAAATTGAAATGCCTTGATGGCCTTGCTTTATTCCTGCACAAACACCACCAAACAAAGAACAGCTTCAAGTATCAAAAGACTACAAGTGGTTGGCTTGTAGCTTTTAGTACAGGTAAAGATGAATAAAAAGAAAAATAAGATTTTTTTTTATGAAAAATCTTTGAACCACAAACCTTTTAACAAACCAAACCAGCCTAAAGCTTCCACTTTAACTTCTACTTTAGGCTTGGATTAATTTTTGAAAAATTTTAAAATACGTTTCTTGCAAACTTTACTTGACTAAAAATTTAAGCTAACTTGAAAATGGATGAAAATATTACACTAAATAAACTTATAAAATGGAACACAATAATTTTTGCTAAAATTAAAAGCTTTCATTGTCATTAATAACTTATAAAATTTTTACAAAAAAAATTGGAACAAATTTTTACAATGGAAAACTAATCTATTTATACTAAATCCCTGAATCTTCTAGAATTACAAGAAAAAAAAAGAAACCCTAATCAATGTATTTCCGTCTTTGCCCTTGAATTTGAACTTTTTTTTTTGACTTTTTCTTGGTCAAAACAATGGCATGTGATCTCTGAAGAAGACAAGGACCTTTCCAGATAGAAAGGATTGATCTTGGCCGCTCTTTGAAGTCTTTGGGATCAAGAGTTTGATGAGAATCCTTGATACACTACTGGATTCGTTTTTTGTTATAACAGGGGTGACAGGGGAGACATGAATGGGGCCCATGGTCACATGTAAGAGGTTTCTGGGGATTGGGTTTTGTTGGGTGTGGGGTAAGGAATAAAACCCCCACAGTTAATTGGGAATTTACTTGGTGGTTTTGATTATTAAATCTGGGTGGTTTTTAGGGTTTATGTGAGTGAACAGGTTTATTTGATTCATAATTCGGGGGTTAAGGGGTGTTTAGAGGGAAAGTAATAAAAACATTTTTTAAAAACATTTTTTAATGAAATGAGGTGACGTGGGCTCGTGTCACTGGGTTTAAGGGGGTTGACTGGATATGTTGACCAAGTTTTAATAAACTAGTTATAGGGTGACGTGGAGTGGAGATGACGTGGAGGGATATAAGTGGTGGATGGTGAGGTGGCATTTGTTGATTGGTGAATGTAAGTTTCATTGTCTGCCCAAATACCCCCTCCATGTCCCAAATGCTTGTCACTTTACTTTTCCAGCCTTTAAACTTCAATTCCTTTTGTATAAAACTTTCATTTTTTATACATTGGCCACCAAATGTTTTGCAAAACTTTTCCAAGGGCTTTTAATGCAATATTTGCATTCTTCAAGGACCATAAATGTAAATTCTTGTCATTTAAGGGACCCTATTGTAACTTTTGAGATTTACAAGGGTTTAAAATGATAAGTCTTCAAAAGTAGAGGGACCAATCTTGCCAAATCTTCAAACTTCAAGGACTTCAAAGGAAAATCAACATTCGGGTCCGGTTCTTGGTGCGGCTTTGTTTCCCGAGTTCGTTTTTGCTTCATTCTTGTGATCTTTTGTTGATTTCATGATATCCATACCTAAAATACATAATGAACAAACACAAGCATATATTTCGGTATTTTGATGATATTTTAAGCGTTTTAAGCCCGATTTGGACGATGAGACTATGTATAATTACAGTCTCATCACTCACCCATACTAAACCATTGTCGTGCCCTCACGCAATGCTAGAATTAAGTATCGTAGCACTTCCAAAATTCATTTTATTTGACATTTATTGAAGACATAAATTTAAATAAACTACTACATGTGTTTTAGACATAACGTATTGTTTTCATCACGATAAAGTGGCTTTTAGGGTCAAAGAATAAGAACACGTGAATGCTTCGTTAGAAATAATTTCATCGTCCTCGATTTTCACCCAATTCCATGCTAAGCGTATAACGAGATCATTGTTATTATAAGTTTGCAATACGATCATATCTCATGAGTGTTAATTGCGAACCTAGACTCCCTTATTCCTACTTTGTATCTCTTATATTTTATTTTTGTCTTAATGATCACGAGGATACATGTTGACTTATTTGGATAATTTATTTAGGCCGAAAATAAAGTAGCACGAGTTAATCGATAGTTAGCCGAAGGACACGATCTTTAAAAACTGCTTCTCATAATCTCATTAAGTTCATATCTTGGCATAACTCGTTTCACGATTTGAGACCTTTCTCGGATTGATATTTGGCATGTACTTCATACTTCAAATCATGGAAGACGTTCTTGAAATAATGGTCTTCATATAAGGAATTTCTTCACTTTACGTTTTGGACCACGTCTTCATCATTTTTGTTCAATCGTAATTTGGGATTTGTGATATAAAACGATCCGCCTCCTTTTTGGACTTGATATATTTATCCTTGAAATTGAATATTTTGAAGTTCGTTTTCTCTCGATTCTTGACCAATTGAAAGTCCTAGAAATCTCAAGTTTATAATTGTTCTTGGTTGATAGTGTATTTGGATATTCTATGTCTATCTCAATTAACAAGTAAAAAGGGTGAAAAATATTAAGCTATGTATCCGTAAAACACTTAGCAAATACCAAATAATATTCACAAAAGTTCAAATTGTAAAAACATGAAAGTAAAGTGCTTGAAATGTAAAGTAATTGAAAGTATAAGGCTTGAAATGTAAAGTTCATAAAGTAAAAGGACCAAAAATGTAAAATCCAACAAACTTATAACAAATTTAACAAACTAAACAAACTTCCTAACCAATTTTAGCAAAGACTGAAAGTTTAAGGGGTGTAAACTTATAAAACCTAAAAACTTGAAAGATTAGCAACAAATGTAAACAATTTTAAACAAAAAGGACTAAAATGCAATTAATAAGAATTTCTTAACACAAATACGGGCACAACTAAAGATTAAGCTCGTATAAGCTCAATACTGGACAAATAAGCTCTAACTGGTTTTAAAATGCTTAAAATCGAATTTCAGCTAGACATGTGTAACTGCTTAAAAACAAGTAGAACTCAAGATAGCGTATTCCAATAAGCCAAGAATAAGCTATTTTGAAAATGAGACTTCCCCAATCAGATTTTTATGCTCAATCTTATAAAACAACTTGTTAGGAGTATGGAATGTCTTTCCAATTCAAAAATGATTCACTGAATAAGTTGGAAAATGAATTTAAGCTAGAAAGTGCTTATTTGACCAACTTTGACCAAATTTTCCAAAAAGCTGAAAACTTCAAAATCCACTCGTGACATGTTTTAGACAAGATTTGTGAAAGAAAACTAGAACATTTATGAAGTAGAATTGGAGATCTAAGAAAACAGCCACTTTCCATTATAGAAACTTGCATTTGATCAAGAGCTTATTAAAAAGCTATTTTCTAGCTGAAAACTTAATACTATAGAATTTCCTCTTACAATCTAAAACTTTGTTTATTAAACTACTAGTGAGAAGTGGTTTGAAGCAAATTGGTTAAGAAATGAGTAAATGGAAATGATTTGAATTAAGCTAGTTTTCTGAATGGAAGTTTACACAGACCTTGACCCATACTTTTTGATGTCAATTGCCTGATTGACTAATACTTTGACCACAAAACTGAACTAATGTGTGATGAGATGGCATTTATACATGATCTCATCGTTCTTTTCGGGCTTTAAATGCATATAAATGTCATAAAATACCATATATATGCTTGTGTTTGTTTACTTGTGTATTTTAGGTATGGATATCGTGAAAAAGACAAAAGATCACAAAAAACAAGGAAAAACGGACACGAAAAACGAAGCAGTACAAAGAACCGGGCCCTAGTTCATGATTTATCCAACAATTACCCTTGAAGACTTGAAGATATGCAAGATTGATCCTCAATGAATGAAGAAATGACACTTAAAACCCTTGTGAATTCATAATTACAAGTTTGGTCCCTTAAGTTTGTCAAAATTACACAAATGGTCCTTCAACTTTGAAGAATTGGCAAGATTAGTCCCTCATCAAATCTAATTTGTCAACAATGGTCCCTCATGAATCCAAAGTTACATTAAAGACCTTTGAAGATCAAGAATGTCCAAGATCAGTCCCTCAAATATCCAAAAATGGCAAAAACAACCCTTTTAAACCTTTTGCCAAAGTTTTGTGCCAAAAGTGTGAAGTGGGGAAAGTTATTAACAAAGGAATGCAAGTTTTGTTGGCTGAAAACATTAAATACCCATTTCACCAAAACAAAAGGGCCAAATGTGTTCATTTCAAACTTTCAAACCAAGAAATGCGCCAAACAAACAAGTTTCCCCCAAATTCGGATCAAACTCACCACTGTTCACCTTTTCACCACCCAGAAATTACTTCACTTAAACAAAGGATAATTTTCAATTACCCTGGCACATGTGTGATTCACACATGCAGAAACGCATCCCACACCAAAAACCCTCACTCCCACTCACTATGGACCCCACCTCCAAAACCGTTTCACCTATCATGTGACAAATTATTCTCCAAGGTATGCCACGTGTCAAGATCAACAGCTGAGAGCATTTGCTTCATCCTAAAGCTAAAATGAACGTCCTTGATCACTTTGGACAGCTCACAACCAAGAATCATCTAAAAGACCTCAAGGAAAAAATAGGAATTTCACTTCTAGGGTTTATGAATAGTGCATAGCGAGCATTTGCCTATAAAAAGACCCCTCAACCTGTGAGAGAGCTTTTGTTCCAGTTTTAGGCTATCAATCTTTGTAATTCCTTTTTAAGTTAATAAAATTTGATTTTCTGAATTTTGAGAAATCTTGTTCTTGTTTATTAAAAGTTGGTGTTAGAATAGCCTAATTCTGAGTTCCATTTTGATATTTGAAGGTTTTTGAGGCAAGGTTTTAGTTGATAAAGCTTGGGTTTCAAAAATCAGAAAAGTCCTTGTTTATTTGATCTCACCTTATTGTTTGTTCATCTTAGCAACATTGGAAGCTGGTACTTGTTTAGCTAGTACCTCAGCTCAAACAATCCAAGGCCTGGATGTAGGTCTTGGATGTTTGCACCTTCTCCCTTTTCAATTTTCTCTTTATTTTCTGAATTTTTTGTGAATTTGCATGATAGTTCTTGAATCTGTGTTTTTATGGTTGATTATTGTTCATCTGGTATTGTTTAATGTTTATGAGGTGTTGTTAGTTTGATTTATGGGTTGAATCTGAATGATCCTTTGAAAACTTGTCAAAACATGTTATTAAGGGGTGTTTGGGTTAACTGCATAAGCATGTTTTGATGCTTGATTGAGTGGTTGTTTATTGTTGCTATCTGTTGGTACAGGTTTATCTGATATACTTGGTCATATTGTTGCATTTTTTGTGGTTTGAAACACCTAGATTCTTAATAAGGGTATAAAATCTTGTTTACTTGATAATTTTGGCTTAGGTTTAAGGGACACCTAGATCTAATCATAGACTAGGGCTAACAAGTGATTAAACCTAGTTAATATCACCAGGGAAAGAGATTTGAGTGCCTGAATTTGGATCTGTGGTCAATTAGATCAGCAAAGTAGGCTTGTGTTCTTGTAGTTCATATCAGTAACATTTATTTGCTTTGATCTTGTTATTTACTTTGATTCAGTGTTTGATTTAAGTTTGTTTGTGCTTATTCATAGTTTATATAGCTTGTGTATGCATCCTGTTGAATTTGGTTGGCTTATTCATGCTATATCTGCTTATTTGTGCTTAACTGCTTATTTCACATGTCTGAGCAATATCTGGTGACTGTTTGATTGATTTGAGCTTATTGTGTGAACCAAATTGTGATTTTCTTGTTGATATTGACTCCTTGTGATTCACTGATCACAAGGGTGCCCTTGTTTCCAATTGAATCCAACTAAATCTCTCTAAAAAGCTTGGTCAAATAGTAAAAGCAGTGGGAACCAGTTCCTACTGAAAGTTCCCCCTGCTAGTGTTAATTGGGTTTCAGCTAATCAATAAGCTATAATAGCTTATTTTAACCAGCAACAACTTGGATTTTGTAATAGGTGCTCATCATTTGACCCATGTGTTCATACTGGAGCATTTGGGTGGTTGACTTTAGGGTTTGACTAGAAAACCAACTTAATTGACTTTTTCATAAGT
Organism: Glebionis coronaria; assembly: GCA_025667525.1. Taxonomy (NCBI): domain Eukaryota; kingdom Viridiplantae; phylum Streptophyta; class Magnoliopsida; order Asterales; family Asteraceae; genus Glebionis; species Glebionis coronaria. The sequence goes on along the minus strand of CM046875.1, from coordinate 272,583,901 downwards.
GCTTATTGGTTCATTCTGGCTTATTGGTTTTGCTTATTGGAATTTTGTTGCTTGATTTGGCTTATTGAGTTAATTTGTGACATTTTGCAAGTTGAATCAAGTTCTGAGGTGCCCTAAATCTCAAACCCAACTATTTTGTCTTTTAGTGAAATTGTACTTTGCTTATTTCTTGCTTATTGAGTGTGCTTTTTCAAAATTTCTTTTTACAGATCTCTTAAGCATCCTAAAAGAAGGTTGTGTGTCAAATTAGAGCTTATGGCATTAGCTTATTGCTTAATGGGCTAAAAAGCCCAATAAGGATAAGCTGTTTGCTTAATAAGTTGTGATAAGCTCACTTTCAGATTTTGGGCCTTTAGAGTTTTGTGTTTAGAATCAAATTTTGAGTCAGATTGGGCTTTTCCAAGTTAATTGGGTCAGGTTTGACTTTTTGGGCTAAAAAGCCCATTTAAGTGGACTGTTTTTGGTTTTGGCCCATTTGAGGGCCCAATAGGAGTATTCTGGTCTTTTCACTTTCATTTTATGTTTATTTAGGTTAAAATAAACTAGTTTGCAAGTTTTTAGAATTTTTTATAATTTTTGGAATTATAATATTATTTTAATATTATTTTATTATTATTTTTCAGATTTCACATTTTTCAACTTTTTACATTTTTCTTAGCTTAAACACATTAAAATAAGATTTTTGCAACTCTTAGAATAATTTTATCATTTTTAGATTAATTTTTATAATTATTTTAAGTTTTAATAGTTTTTAAATCATTTTAAATAGTTTTCCTTAGTTTAAAATTTTCTAAAAATAGTTTTTAATCTTTTTAGGTCATTTTAAAGGTTTACCAATTGAAAAATCTTTATTTGGGCTTTTTGATAATTTATTTGATTTTTAGGGCTTTACGTAGCATTTAAAAATTGAATATTTAATTATTTAAAAGGTTTGAAAAAGTTTTGATCATTGGTAAACTCTTAGTTTATTTATTTTGATTTTTGGTAATTTTTTGGTAATTTTTAGAATTAATTTTTATTTTAGCTCATTTTACGGTTTTACGTTTTATCGTCGTAGTAATTAATTTCACGTCTTCGTGATTCTCTTTTCTCATCCCCCTCTAAACCAATATTAATCTCAAACCAATTACGAATTACTCACACACATATGCCTCCTTGGGAAACGAACTTCATTGGGTCATTAGTGCTTAATTTTCCTAAATCATCACTTACAACTAACCGCTTTTACGCTCCTTTTCCTAAAGGTCGTAATTTACCACAATCATTTTGGCGCCGCTGCCGGGGAGGTGTGTCGTGATTAACTTTTCTTGTTGTTTTTAATATTAACCATAAATAGTATTTGTATTAGTAGAAATCTACTAATACGTATTATCGGTTTTATTGGTTTTTCTTGTGAAATTATTATTACTATATTGTACTAAGTATCACAATAAATACAAAGTATCTCCAAAAGTGTGAAAACACAACCTTAATTGGGATTTGATCTCCTAATTATTGTATTCGAATCTCAAACAAAAAGAAAAAGGCAAAAATAGATAAATACTTTTGTGAAGCTCGATTTTGAAAAATACAAACTATAAGGTGGGTATAAGGCGGGTATTATAAAATATACCCTAAGGAATAAGGCTCTTAAGTGCTTCGCGCCGCCTCGTTTCCCCGCTTGCTTGTGAGTATTTTGAGATTGAAGGCTAATCGAGGGTTTTGCCGCCCAAAGTATTATTACGTATAATATATTTGCTTGGTTTCTTTGTGATTAAACCCTTTTGAACAATTTGGTTTTCACCAAAGTTCTAAAGTCATTCGAAGGCGTTCACTCCACGTGATAGTTTTCATTCTTTTGAGCCTTCTTTAATCAAGAGTTTGATTCGAGGAGAGATATGGTAGATTGTTGTCTACGAAGATACACCAAAATCCAAAAAAATTAAAAACAATAAAAAACACAAAAAAAATTGAAAATTCACAAAACACCCAAAAAGAATCTTCTTTGCTCACCTCCCATTCTTTGTGAAGTTTATGATCACTCGTTATCAAGCAAAACGAGCTCGTAAACGACTTCAAAAGCAAGCCAAACAAGAGACGTTGATTGAAGAACAAACTCCAATTGTTGAACCTATTGTAGAACAAGAAGTTGTCATGGCTAATCGTACTATGATGGAGTTGCTACAAGCACCCACCGAGGGTTTTGGAGAGGCCATTATGATTCCCGCTATCCTTGCGGAGAATTTCGAGATTAAGACGGGTTTAATGTCGATGTTGCAAGCTAATAAGTTTAGAGGTCATGAGAAAGACAACCCGCACTACCACATTAGGAATTTTAATCGTCTCACCGCTACTAGCAAGTTTAAGGATGTTCCACATGACGCCATTAAAATGATGTTGTTTCCATACTCGTTAGATGGACCCGCTAAAATTTGGCTTGAGAAAGAACCACCAAATTCGATTTTGACATGGGGTGATATCGTTTCTAAGTTTGTGAACAAGTTTTTTCCACCATCTAAAACAACACATTTGAAAAATGAGATTTCAAGATTTGTTCAATGAAATAATGAAAGTTTTTCAATGGCATGGGAACGCTTTAAAGAAATGTTACATGAATTTCCACACTATGATTTTTCGGAATTGCATCAAATTGATACTTTTTATAATGGTCTTAATGATCATGAACGAGATTACTTGAATGCCGCCGCGGGTGGTAATTTTTTGTGCAAAACGACCGATGAAGCTTTAAAGATTATCGAGAATAGATCTAAGGTTTATAGCCCTCGTAACACACCGTGTGTTCCCAATTTGGGTTCGTCATCGTCGTCATCGTCTCGTAGCATTAATGCCTTACATGATGAAGCTAATGAGGAAAATCGGTTTTTCGATAGATTTGCTAATCTTATGTCCCATTGGAAAGCTCAAGAAGCTTCAAATTCCGCTTCGGTTAAAGCGGTTGCTAAGAGTTGTTTGTCTTGTGGTGGAGCTCATGATCTTTCCTAGTGCATTACCGCGTATGGTAACACTTCGAGTGCTTATGTAGCAACGGGAACTTACAATCAAAACGGCCAAGGTTCCCGCCCAAATCAAGCTCCACCAAATCAAAATGCTAATAACTATCGAAACAACAACCAAGGTGGTAATTACCAAGGCAATTCACGTAACTACAACAAGGGGAATTATCAAAGTGGGAATGGACAAGTCACTAATCAAAACCAAAACCGTGATTTTCAAAACACTACACAAGGTTTTCAAAATGCTCACACTAAAAATCTTCAAGGAGAGTTTTGGATTATGCTAAATCAAATGATGCTAAATTTGATAACATGCAACGTGAGATGATTAGCTTAAGATCCGAGTTGAAAAACGAGCTTAAAAATGACCTTGCTAATGAACTTAAAACTCATGCAAATAAAATGGAAGGAAATGTCCAACGTCTTCAACAAAACAAACAAAAGATGGAACAAGGACAACATGAGATTAAGCAAGAGTTGTTAAAAGCGGATGCTAGGCAATCAAAATTTGAGGACCGAATGGCTAAAATGTTTGAAGCAATCATGTGTAAACCCTCTTCCTCGGGTGGTCTTCCTAGTGATACCATTGCAAACCCGAAGGGAGAAATGAAGGTTATTACTACACGAAGTGGTAAAACTTTCTAGGAACCGATCTCTCGTCCAAGTACTTCTACGGAGAAGGAAATCGAGAAAGAACCCGAGGTGATGGTCGAAAAGGAGCAAATTACAATCCCACGAAGTACCGCTCAAACCACACCTACGGTTGAACCAATACCAATTGTGGAACCTGAGATTCCAAGGCCGTTGCCTAATGTCCAACCGACACCACCCTTACCTTACCCTTCGAGGCGTAACAAGGAAAAGGCACAAGAACAGAATAACTATTAATTTGAGCTATTTATGAAAATGTTTCGTGACATACATTTTAACATAAGTTTTGTCGACGCTCTTATCATGATGCCTCGATTGGCCGCAAACTTCAAAAGTATGCAAAACAAGAAAGAAAAGTTACAACAATCGTCTAGTTGTTCATCGGTTTTTCTTAGCCGCATACCACAAAAAGTCGGTGATCCCGGTAAATTTTTGATTCCATGTGCAATTCAAGATATGGAGGAATGCTACGCCTTGGCCGATCTCGGTGCTAGTATTAATTTAATGCCTCTTGAGATTTTAAAATCGCTTTCGCTTCCGGCTCTTACTCCTTCGAACATGTCTATCGAGATGGCCGATCATTCTACGATTTTAGCATGTGGAGTAGCCGAGGACGTTTTCGTTAAAGTCGGAAAGTTTTACTATCCCGTTGACTTTATCGTTGTAGACATTCCTATCGATTGAAAAGTTCCTCTCATTTTGGGTCGTTCATTTTTGGATACATCAAGAGCACTTATCGATGTTCATGCTCGAAAAATCACCCTTCGTTTCAATGAGGAAGAACTTGTCATCACTGCAACACAAAACTCCAATCTTTCTCATGTCTATTCTATTGCAACTTTAAACCATGGTAATTCAACCAAAGTCGTTTGCAAAGAAATTTCACTAAGAGTTTTAGGAAATGTCGCCAAAAATAATTTACCATTTCCTCCGCCGGTGGAGGTTATGAGTGTAAAGCCTACAAAGAAGAAACCATCAATACTTGAATCGAAAAATCCTTCGCCTCACCTCGAACATTCATTCTTGAAAAGTGTTGATAAGTTACCGGTTTCTACGGAAGATCTTTCGGATGACGAATATGTAGAGCCCGATGGGGAGGTTTTCTTTGTCGATAACGTTTTGAGAACTTACCACCACCAAAACCAAACGATTTTCAAATGTGAGAATTTTTAGTGTGACTAACATCGTCTTAGAAACACCAAATATTTTCGACATAATCAAAAAGGGTTTTCATAAGGAGAGTTTGAAAGGTAAAAAAGGAAAAGATTTTAAATGTGATTTAATTGATTTTTCTACAAATCTAACTCCGTCATCACCACGTGTTTTGAGTGCTACAAGCTCGTCTACTCCTTTTGACGATGCTTTGTGTGGTTTTAGTATGGGGTAAGCCCCTTATGTTCCCTCATCCTTGTCCACCGAGGACGAGATATTCGATCCCGGAATTTCATGTAAAGGGAAATCTCAGTCTTCCACCGATGCAATAAATGGAAACTATATCTATTTGCTTGGTACGAGTCTACCTCGATTAGCTCAAAAGTTTGTCTTAACAATTGTCCCACCCTTCTATTTCTTCTCATCTATTTTATTTAAACCCTTTGGGTTTGTGTTGACACATGATGAAGTAGCGTTGATTTGTTTTTACAATGAAAATGAGAACGCCATCTTCGATCCCGGTATTTTGCACCATCAAAGGACTTAGTCCTTAATACCGGTTACTTTTTGGTCCTTGTTTATCATGTAAGCCCCAACAAAAATTGACCATACCATGATTTTCCCTAAATATTAACATTTTGAGGGGATCGAGTCGAGCTCATGACTCGGTAATCAAAAACGAGGTGCCTCGTGGGGGAGATCCCATGCTTATCCTTTTTTGCTTACTATTCACTAATAAGGGGACTTGTACCCTTCCAACTCGTTGTCTTGTGGTTGTTTGTGATTGTGTTATCTAGATCATCATCATCATCTACGATTGAAGACTCTCGTGTTCGTTTACGTGAGCCTCATCGTTTGCTTGAAGAAGTTTTTCACGAATCCATTGACATATCCTTTATTGTTCTAACAATTATCTTTTAGCATAATTAATAAACGGCTTTAGAAATATTGTTGATCACCCTTTCCATGCTAGATCCTAAGCATTCGATTCTTCGTCTCTAGTATGGGGGTGCTCCACCCTTACACTCGAAACATTGAGGACAATGTTTACTTTTAGTATGGGGGGTGAATAGTTACTTGCTTTGCTACGCCCTCACGCTTTCCAACTTTCAATGTTTTGTTTTTGTTGCTAATAAGGCTAAAAATGGCCAAATTTTAAAATTTTTCTTAGTTTTCATAAGTGTTTTTAAGACACGAATGTATATTTTCCGATGGGTAGAATAAGAGCTAATTTTTTTACTTGATGGGCATTTGGAGCAATTTACATTCCTTAACCCGCTCAATTCAAGTTTTGCTAGACTTTTATATAGGGAGCTTTAAAATGCGAAAGTCTTAGCTCATACGGGTTAAGAACAAGAACTTTTCGCAAGTTCCTATAATTGATCCTAGAAAGTCACTTATCAAGGGAACTATAAAATGCATTCTCTAAGCTTGTAAAAGTTTAAGAAAGTGCAAGATCCTATAGGTGGCTTGAAAACCCAAAACTTTGATTTGATATAGTCTTAATGAAAGCTAATCCAAATTTAGCTTAATTTTGACTTGCATGGCTAAGTATTCACGAGTCTCTTTAATTAGAGGTCTTTATATAGTGAAGAACGAGAAGTGATAGAGTTAGACAAGTGATCATGCTAAACGTAGAACATGAAAATGTTCTTTCAAAAACTCATATGTTTTTAATTGTGGCTTTTTCTTCCCATAAGATCAATGCATTAGGAATAAAAATAATTGCAATAAGTAAGGACGTACGATTTGAAAGGTTACTTAACCTCTAGCGCAAGATCGTTTAAAAGTTGCTCGGGGTTGAATAGAGTTCATAGCCAAGGCATACTTATTGAAGCGGGACGCGAAGATTGGTGATCATCCAAAAAGGCCCTAACAAGGCATGAGGAGCTATATTTTTGCTAAAGATCCAAGATGATGTGAAGTATCATTATTCCTAAATCAATATGAAGGATCGAGACACACGATGAAAAGCAATTACTCCCCTAAAGATCATGGAGAAAGTCTATCCGAAAAGACCCTTACAAGGTATGAGGATAAATATATCCAAGTCCGAAAAGGAGGCGGATCGTTGTATATCAAAATCCAAAGTAAAGATTGAAGAAAAATGATGAAGTCGTGGTCCTAATATGAAGAATCTCTCAAAAACGTCAAGTGATGAAATTCCAAATATATGAAGAGAAGACCATAATTTCAAGAACGTCTTCCCAAGATTTGAAGTATGAAGTACATGCCAAATATCGGTCCAAGAAAGGTCTCAAATCGTGAAACGAGTTATGCCAAGATATGAACTTAAGGAGATACACGAGAAACCGTTTTAAAAGATTTTGTCCTTCGGCTAACTATCGATTAAATCGTGCTACTTTGCTTTCGGACTAATAACTACTCAAATAAGTCAATATGAATCACTTGTGATCCATGAAAAATAGTTAAAAAATGCTAGTAACCCATTTCCTTTTATAATAACTAGGATTGCGGGGAGAAAAAGTATTACACAATTTGGACGTATGAGTAGTGTTAGCATTGTGACTTGTACCAACAATGATCTCGTTTTTGCACTTAGCATGGAATGTATGACAATCAAGGATGACGAATTTTACTCTAAGGGACATTTACTTGTTTCTATTCTTTGACCCTAAAAGTCACATTCGTGATGAAAATCATACATTATGCCTTTACACATCTTCGTAGTAGTGTTGCAAGTCTTTTACTCTTCAATAAAGGTTAATTAAATTGAACTTTGGTGATGCTTAGATACTTTATTCTAGCATTGCGTGAGGGCACGGCAATGTCTTAGTATGGGGGAGTGATGAGATGGCATTTATACATGATCTCATCGTTCTTTTCGAGCTTTAAATGCATATAAATGTCATAAAATACCATATATATGCTTGTGTTTGTTTACTTGTGTATTTTAGGTATGGATATCGTGAAAAAGACAAAAGATCACAAGAAACAAGGAAAAACGGACACGAGAAACGAAGCCATACAAAGAACCGGGCCCTAGTTCATTATTTATCCAACAATTACCCTTGAAGACTTGAAGATTTGCAAGATTGATCCTCAATGAATGAAGAAATGACACTTAAAACCCTTGTGAATTCATAATTACAAGTTTGGTCCCTTAAGTTTGTCAAAATTACACAAATGGTCCTTCAACTTTGAAGAATTGGCAAGATTAGTCCCTCATCAAATCTAATTTGTCAACAATGGTCCCTCATGAATCCAAAGTTACATTGAAGACCTTTGAAGATCAAGAATTTCCAAGATCAGTCCCTCAAATATCCAAAAATGGCAAAAACAACCCTTTTAAACCTTTTGCCATAGTTTTGTGCCAAAAGTGTGAAGTGCGGAAAGTTATTAACAAAGGAAATGCAAGTTTTGTTGGCTGAAAACATTAAATACCCATTTCACCAAAACACAAGGGCCAAAGGTGTTCATTTCAAACTTTCAAACCAAGAAATGCGCCAAACAGACAAGTTTCCCCCAAATTCGGATCAAACTCACCACTGTTCACCTTTTCACCACCCAGAAATTACTTCACTTAAACAAAGGGTCATTTTCAATTACTCTGGCACATGTGTGATTCACACATGCAGAAACGCATCCCAAACTAAAAACCATCACTCCCACTCACTATGGACCCCACCCCCAAGACCGTTTCACCTATCATGTGACAACTTATTCTCTAAGGTATGCCACGTGTCAAGATCAACAGCTGAGAGCCTTTGCTTCATCCTAAAGCTAAAAATAACGTTCTTGATCACTTTGGACAGCTCACAACCAAGAATCATCTAAAAGACCTCAAGGATAAAATAGGAATTTCACTTCTAGGGTTTGTGAATAGTGCATAGCTAGCATTTGCCTATAAAAAGACTCCTCAACCTGTGAGAGAGCTTTTGTTCTAGTTTTAGGCTATCAATCTTTGTAATTCCTTTTTAAGTTAATAAAATTTGATTTTCTGAATTTTGAGAAATCTTGTTCTTGTTTATTAAAAGTTGGTGTTAGAATAGCCTAATTATGAGTTCCATTTTGATATTTGAAGGTTTTTGAGACAAGGTTTTAGTTGATAAAGCTTGGGTTTCAAAAATCAGAAAAGTGCTTGTTTATTTGATCTCACCTTATTGTTTGTTCATCTTAGCAGCATTGGAAGCTGGTACTTGTTTAGCTAGTACCTCAGCTCAAACAATCCAAGGCCTGGATGTAGGTCTCGGAGGTTTGCACCTTATCCCTTTTCAATTTTCTCTTTATTTTCTGAATTTTTGGTGAATTTGCATGATAATTCTTGAATATGTGTTTTTATGGTTGATTATTGTTCATCTGGTATTGTTTGATGTTTATGAGGTGTTGTTAGTTTGATTTATGGGTTGAATCTGAATGATCTTTTGAAAACTTGTCAAAACAGGTTATTAAGGGGTGTTTGGGTTAACTGCATAAGCAGGTTTTGATGCTTGATTGAGTGGTTGTTTATTGTTGTTATCTGTTGGTACATGTTAATCTGATATTCTTGGTCATATTGCTGCATTTTTTGTGGTTTGAAACACCTAGATTCTTAATAAGGGTATAAAATCTTGTTTACTTGATAATTTTGGCTTAGGTTTAAGGGACACCTAGATCTAATCATAGACTAGGGCTAACAAGTGATTAAACCTAGTTAATATCACCAGGGAAAGAGATTTGAGTGCCTGAATTTGGATATGTGGTCAATTAGATCAGCAAAGTAGGCTTGTGTTCTTGTAGTTCATATCAGTAACATTTATCTTCTTTGATCTTTTTATTTACTTTGATTTAGTGTTTGATTTAAGTTTGTTTGTGCTTATTCATAGTTTATATAGCTTGTGTATGCATCCTGTTGAATTTGGTTGGCTTATTCATGCTATATCTGCTTATTTGTGCTTAACTGCTTATTTCACATGTCTGAGCAATATCTGGTGACTGTTTGATTGATTTGAGCTTATTGTGTGAACCAAATTGTGATTTTCTTGTTGATATTGACTCCTTGTGATTCACTGATCACAAGGGTGCCCTTGTTTCCAATTGAATCCAATTAAATCTCTCTAAAAAGCTTGGTCAAATAGTCAAAGCAGTGGGAACCAGTTCCTACTGAAAGTTCCCCTGCTAGTGTTAATTGGGTTTCAGCTTATCAATAAGCTATAATAGCTTATTTTAACTAGCAACAACTTGGATTTTGTAATAGGTGCTCATCATTTGACCCATTTGTTCATACTGGAGCATTTGGGTGGTTGACTTTAGGGTTTGACTAGAAAACCAACTTAATTGACTTTTTTCATAAGTGCTTATTGGTTCATTCTGGCTTATTGGTTTTGCTTATTGGAATTTTGTTGATTGATTTGGCTTATTGAGTTAATTTATGACATTTTGCAAGTTGAATCAAGTTCTGAGGTGCCCTAAATCTCACACCCGACTATTTTGTCTTTTAGTGAAATTGTACTTTGCTTATTTTTGGCTTATTGAGTGTGCTTTTTCAAAATTTCTTTTTATAGATCTCTTAAGCATCCCAAAAGAAGGTTGTGTGTCAAATTAGAGCTTATGGCATTAGCTTATTGCTTAATGGGCTAAAAAGCCTAATAAGGATAAGCTGTTTGCTTAGTAAGCTGTGATAAGCTCACTTTCAGCTTTTGGGCCTTTAGAGTTTTGTGTTTAGAACCAAATTTTGAGTCAGATTGGGTTTTTCCAAGTTAATTGGGCCAGGTTTGACTTTTTGGGCTAAAAAGCCCATTTAAGTGGACTGTTTTTGGTTTTGGCCCATTTGAGGGCCCAATAGGGGTATTCTGGTCTTTTCACTTTCATTTTATGTTTATTTAGGTTAAAATAAACTAGTTTGCAAGTTTTTAGAATTTTTTATAATTTTGGAATTATAATATTATTTTAATATTATTTTATTATTATTTTTCAAATTTCACATTTTTCAACTTTTTACATTTTTCTTAGCTTAAACACATTAAAATAAGATTTTTGCAACTCTTAGAATAATTTTATCATTTTTAGATTAATTTTTATAATTATTTTAAGTTTTAATAGTTTTTAAATCATTTTAAATAGTTTTCCTTAGTTGAAAATTTTCTAAAAATAGTTTTTAATCTTTTTAGGTCATTTTAGAGGTTTACCAATTGAAAAATCTTTATTTGGGCTTTTTAATAATTTATTTGATTTTTAGGGCTTTAATTAGCATTTAAAAATTGAATATTTAATTATTTAAAAGGTTTGAAAAAGTTTTGATCATTGGTAAACTCTTAGTTTATTTATTTCGATTTTTGGTGAATTTTTGGTAATTTTTAGAATTAATTTTTATTTTAGCTCATTTTACGGTTTTACGTTTTATCGTCGTAGTAATTAATTTCACGTCTTCGTCATTCTCTTTTCTCATCTCCTTCTAAACCAATATTAATCTCAAACCAATTACGAATTACTCACACACATATACCTCCTTGGGAAACGAACTTCATTGGGTCATTAGTGCTTGATTTTCCTAAATCATCACTTAATACTTACCGCTTTTACGCTCCTTTTCCTAAAGGTCGTAATTTACCACAATCATTGTGTTACCACTAGTTTACATAATATGAATAAGCAACTCTCAAGTGAATTATAAGACTTGAATCACAAACACTATGCAAATCTAAACACCAGTTATCAAAGCTATTAAGAACTTTTACAAGTTCAATTTGAGTATAAAAGTGTATCAAGTAATGACTGATATCCGGACATGTTTAGTGAGTGAAATGAAAGTAAATGTGACAGATTTCAGACTTGCTCACAAGCTTGAACACAAAATGCACTCTAAAACATTTAACTGATGAAAATGAGAACTGAGATCAAGTAAACTGAGATATAAGCTACAAAAGTACTCAAATGCTATCAATCAAACACAGTCATGCTAAAACAGATCTAAACACATGAACATGGAAGCAAATAATAATTCCACTAAGTATTTAGCATGCAAAGTACAATTCAGTGGAACCAAAAATCAGAATCCTGAAACCTTTTAGCTAGAAGCCTCCATTGATGGAGTAGTATGGCGCTGAGCCAACTAAGATCTACAAGAACAACACCAATACACCACCATTAACCCAATTCATCACCTTCAAATGCTATTTCTGAACCAAATCAACAAGAACTTCTACAAACTGCTACAATGGGACTGGAATGAACTTCTAGGCTATATTGAACATGAATAGCTTCCAAAATTGTATCAAACTCACTTCATTGATCACTTATGATCAATGATATCACAATATCACAACAGTATGCATAATTTGAGTAGGTAAATGAAGATAAGAGAATGAGATGAATATTTTTGTTCTTTTATTGATTTTGGAGGGAAAAGTAGGTACAACAGCTTAACTAACTTCTAACCAACTCTTAAGTGTGTGTCAAACACTTAAGAGTTGTTAACTAACTGAAGAAAGAAACAGAATTAAGAGAGGAAAACTAAAGTGTATGTTTTTGCACACTTAACTACACAAACAAAATGAAAAGGCTAGCTACTATTTATAGAGGTTGATGATGATGTGTTGGGGTAGTCTGACGTGTCTCAACCAATGGGGAGATGTCAGGTGTCACAATCTGGTGAATTGCATATTTAACTCTAAGAACACGAAAGGGGTTTCTTTATCATTTGATCTTCAGGCTAATTAATCTTTGGAGTTGGATTCGTCTCTACATTTTGAGTAACTTTCATGTATAAAGTTCTTCATGAATTTCCTTGTAGCTCAAAATCGATTCTGGGTTCGTTATTTGTTGAAGATACCACGTGTTGTGTTTTGATTGGAAATTTGCCCCTCACATGGATCATTATCCGTATTGGATAAAATGAATTATGGAGTGTTGATCTCTGATTAGCTGATACAAAGATAGTGCGTTACAATGTTGGAGATTTGGTTTATTAAATGAAGGGGTGACTTGGCAGTGTAGGTGGCAATCCGCACCAATGATTTCTTGCAATCTGATTGGTCCACAAAGTTAAGACACGGATCAATCCAAACTTGATGAATTTTTTTACACTTTCAGCCCTTGCCTTTAGCAGATTATCCAAATGAGCTCCTTTCTTCATATAAATGGCAAATTTGGTCCTTTGACTTGCATTCTTGTTTATTTGACTCCCTTGACTTGGTTGACTTGAAGTTTGACCAAGTTTGACTTTAATCTTGACTTTTTCCAAACTTTACATTTAAGTCCCTCAACTTTTGAGTATTGTCAAGATAGGTCCTTCATCTTCAAATGGCTTGTCAACTTTGATCCTTCCCTTGTCTTTTCATCATAAACGAGCTTGATTTCCTCTTGTTTGCTTGAAATTGTATCCTTGTTACCTATTTAAGCATAAACACAAAACATACCACATAATACTGATTATAGCACAAAAGTTAGGTATTTTCTATGTGTTTTAGGGTGATTTGTTGATTAATTGATATGAGATTTTGCTCATATCAAATCCCCTTCACTTCATCATTGCCATGACCTTATGCAATGCTATATTTTAAAGCACAAATTTACATTTTCCTCATAATTAACCATCCTTGGCTAATATGGAATGCTTTTACACTACTCTATACTATATATGATGCATATTTTTAATTTTGTACAATGCAATGCAAAGGAAATCTATTCTAGTTATATATTTTTTATTTCTCTCATAAATGGTTTTGATGGAGAAACTCATAAAGAAATTAATGACTTAAATTAGGGCTTGGGTACCATGGACACTTATCACCCTCAAGTTTCACTTTCCCATACCAATCTTAAAAATGGGATCATTGTATTCACAAGTAAAAAGTGCATCAACTTATTCATGACAATTAAATGTGGAACCGGTTATTATTTGAGCAAATTGCTTTTGGGCAAATTTGTCATTATTTGAAGCGTGAAATATAAGAAATGTAAAATCCAAAAACAAGGAAGCACGGTTTTAATCCTAAGTAATCCTCTCATCCATTACTTGAAAAACAGCTCACAATTAATATAAGTCTGTTTCAAGAGTAATAAGTCATTCGCCTTATGTGTAAAATCCTCATGTCATGCATTAATAAGTAGCTACACACTCGCTAAGGAAAGAAAAATAAAACTCACGCAATAATTTACATCCGTCGCCTTTTTGAGACTTTGGATCTTTAATCCCGCAACCCGTCAAGGTAATATTGGATTGGAGCAACTATTAAATCCCCGCAACCCGTCAAGGTAATATTGGAATCTAATAGTTACTATAATTAACACTTCACTGCCCCTCTTGGGAGTCTTGTATAATTTTTTTTTCTTTTCTTTTTCTTTTTCTTTTTTTCTTTTTTCTAGCCACTCATTTTTTTGTAAGCCGCTCTTATTTTTCTTTATTCTTCACAAAGAAATTTGAAAAGAATAAAAGGAAAAACACCCGCTAAATATTAAGCATGACATAAGTCTAATACACATAAAACGTTCTAACTTAGAATCTTAAAACGTACTTATACCAACCATGAATGATTAGACAAAAATGCATAAGAGACTACAAACCAATTAAAACCGTTCTTGATTATTTATTAACATATATACATGCTAAGAAAATAGAGGTAAAGAAGAGAAGGGGTTAGCCACAAGTAATTATCATGAAGTTTATCTATCCCTTTTGTACTTGCTTCAACTCTATCATCTCCCATTCTCCACAAATTTAAAGTCTCAAATAATGAGAGTAGTGGATGCTTAGCCTAATAGACCAATGAAGGACTACATGGTTAAGGATACTATGCTAGAGAATGCTTGGATAATCAAACTCGGGTTGAGTCAAAGTATCCATGGCGGGCCTAATATGTCAAAGAAGTCTAAACTTGTTAAACCATGTTCTTATTATGTTTTTTCCAATTTTTCATAAAGAACAACAGAAGAAATATATACAATGCAAATGTGTTATGCAAATGAAAAATGATTAATGCAAAAATTATGAATGCATATTTTTGGTGGCCAAAGTAGATCAAAATTTTGAAAAATGTTTGAAAAATTAATTTTCCATGTTATCATGAAGGTAAATGACCATGTCTAGGTAAGGTCACTTCGATAGAAGACCCCTTACACTTAAGCTAAACATTGTCCTGAATGTTTAAGAGCATGGAAGTATAAACTTCCCCTACACTTATGACAATGAATAGACTTTGCTTAACCCAAGTTAAGGAAAGATCAACTATAGTGAATTCATTTTTTAAGCACAATGTGTCTATGAAAAATCACAATAGTGACGAAGTGAACCGGATACAAGGGCCTCCTCCATAAGCTCCAAAGCACATGATGAGTGAGCAACCCTACAAACAACATGAAGACAAAAGGAATGTCTCCCCTACACTTCTCATCAACTCTCCATCCTTATTTCTAACCAACAACACTCTAAGTCTAAAACCTCTAAACCTAGTTATTCAAGCTTGATTTAAAAAGTCTCTAGATCGACTCTTCCCACAATGAATTAATTCAAGGGGAAAATAGGGATCTCTTGGAACATTTCCACGAAAATGTCCTCCCCAAAATAGTGCTTAACACGGTGACCATTCACTTTGAAATTGGGACCATCGGGTTGTGACAACTCAATAGTTCCATATGGAAATACTTGAGCAATAGTGAATGGACCGGACCATCTTGACTTAAGCTTGCCCGCAAAGAGTTTCAACCTTGAGTAAAAGAGGAGAACCGGCTCTCTAACTTTGAACTCATGGTTCTTGATCTTAGCATCATGCAATTGCTTAGTCTTTTCCTTATAAAGCAAAGAGTTCTCATAAGCATTGGCTCTCAATTCATCCATTTCATTAAGTTGATCCTTTCTATGTGAGCCGACTTGATTTAAATCAAAGTTAGCCCACTTGAGAGCCCAAGAAGCCTTATGCTCTAACTCGAATGGGAGGTGGCATGCTATTACATAGACAAGCCTATATGGAGTACAACCAATTGGTGTCTCAAAAGCCGTCCTAAAAGCCCACAAAGCATCATCAAGCTTATCCGACCAAGAAGCTCGATGCTCTCCCACTGTTCTTTCCAAAATTCTCTTTAAACTACGATTTGTGACCTCGGTTTGACCATTGTTTTGAGGGTGATACGCGGTAGAAAGTCTATGGTTAACACCATACTTCTTCATAACTCTTGTGAATTGATCATTACAAAAGTGAGTACCACGATCACTTATAATGGCCCGAGGTACACCAAATCTAGCAAATAATTGCTCCCAAAAACTTTACTACAACTCAAGCATCATTAGTAGGTAAGGCTTTGGCCTCAACCCACTTTGACACATAATCCACCGCTACGAGTATGTACTTATTTCCCTTAGAAGATGGAAAAGGTCCCATAAAATCTATTCCCCACACATCAAAAATCTCACATTCTTGTATGAAGTTTTGTGGCATCTCATCTCGTTGAGTAATTTTTCCTTGTCTTTGACATACATCACAAAATTTCACCATCTCTTGGGCATCTTTGTATATAGAAGGCCAATAGTAACCCGAATCAAAGACTTTCTTGGCGGTATACTTGGGCCCAAAATGTCCACCCGTAGGTCCCTTATGACAAGCTTCTAAAATCTTAAATGCCTCGGGCCCATCTACACACCGTCTAATGATTTGGTCCGCACATTGCCTAAAGAGGTAAGGGTAATCCCAAAAGTAATACTTCACTTCCTTAAGAAATTTCTTCTTTTGTTGGGAAGTGAGACCCTCTATTACCACATCCCCCACAAGATAGTTTGCAATATCCGCATACCAAGGGGTGGCATCCTCTTGAGAAGAGATAGACATAAGCTCCTCTAATGGAAAGGATTCATTGATTTCCTTATGAGGCAAATCTCCTTGAAAAGGATGCTCAAGTCTACTCAAGTGATCCGCCTATAAATTCTCGGCTCCTTTCTTATCACGAATCTCTATCTTAAACTCTTGTAGAAATAAAACCCATCTCAAAAGACTAGGCTTAGCATCTGGCTTTGTCATGAGGTACTTGAGAGCGGAATGATCCGTATACACTACGGTTTTGGATAGCACAAGATAGGGTCTAAATTACTTAAAGGCATAGATTATAGCAAGCAACTCTTTCTCTGTGGTGGTATAATGAAGTTGTGCACCCGTCATGGTTTTACTAGCATAGTGTATAGGTTGAAAATGCTTATTGACTCTTTGTCCTAACACGACCTAATGTAGGAATTTTTCAATTCTTTTTAAAGTCTATTTTTGTTCCTCGATTCGACTCGAATTGATATCCAATTTAAACGTGGATTAATTGTTCTTGGTGAATAAAACTTTGTTTGGTATTTTTAAAACTAAAACTATTAAAAAATTATTTAATCTAGTTTAAAAGGAAAAATTAAAAATACTTAATTAAAACTATTTAAACAAATTTGAAAACTATTTTAAATTTAAATAAAACTTAAATCTAATTAATTTTTTAACTAAAACTTAAATTTAAATGAATTTCTATTTTAAAACTATTTTTATATAAAACAAAAAATAATTAAAACTAACTTTAAAAACTAATTTTAAAAACAATTTAAATTTCTAAAAGTAATTAAAATATTTTTATTTTTTTTATTTTTTTATTTTTTAAACTTTATAAAAGAAAACTTATAAAAAACTTTTTATTTAACTAAACAAATCTTATAATTAAAATAATCTAATAAAACCGACAGCTAGTAAAACCGTATATTGATATTAAAAACTGTAATAAAAATCAAAAGAAGAAGTAGATAAGTTGGTTAACACGTTGCACAATTGAACTAGAGGTCGCAGGTTCGAGTCTCGTTGGAGACAGTTTTTGTTAATATATATTTTTTTTTGAAATTGAAAGAAATTAGTATCAAACTATCAGTTCAATTTAAACTGATAGCTTATCGAATAAGCAGAAATAATATAAGCAATATAATCAAAACCTCATATTTAATAAACTAAACAAATAATGCCAAAATAAAAAATCAGTAAACTAAACTCAAAACCAATTCAAATAAGCAAGTGATCCTAAACAATCAAAATAAGCAAATGAATCTAAAACTTAAAATAAGCAAATCTAAATTTATCAAAAGCAGTAAAGCTAAATCAAATAAGCAAAACTAAGACGAGATATCTAAAAATCAGAGCAGACTCAAAACTATATATAAAAAAACGACTAACAGGCTTATTCTAAATAAACTTAATCAGATAAAACTGAACTCAATGAAATCAAATAAGCTTAAAAGTCTTAAACTGAAATAAGCAAATGATCCTAAAAAGAGAATAAGCAAATGAATCTAAACTTTAAAAAAAATTAACAAATCTAAACAGACATAACAACTAAGCAATACTCTAATCATCAAAACAAAATAAACTTAAATATCAGCAACTTAAAAACTAAACAAGCCAATAGCAAATAACAATAATACATTAGAATTACTAAATATCAGACTATCAAATAACAATACACTAGCATACTTAAAATCAGAAAACTTAAAACTTAAACTAGCAGATTACTTAAACAAAAACAAAAACATAAATCAGCAATCAACTTAATCAAATCTATTTAACAGAAACTTAAACAAATTTAATCTAGAATTTAAATAACATTAAAATAAAAATAGAGATCAAACCTGTGACGAAAACCGTTGAGTAGTAGATCGGCGTTGAGCCGTCTATGAAACGAATCAACACCACCTTAACCAAACCGAACCTCGAACTAAGCTTGAACCAAAATACCTTATCCTCGAACTACCCTTTAGGCTCGAACCAAACATCTACGAACAGTATAGCTATTATATCAAACCAGTAGGGTTTGACCTTTTTTATTCTAATCTTACCTTAATATTTAATTTTCAAGTATTTAAAATAAATAATAACAAAGTAGTAAAGACAAATTTTAAGATGAAACAAAAACTTTTATTAATTCAAAATAGAGATTACAACTTTATAAAAGAGAAAAAAATTACATTAATCCTATTTCTAATTTAAAATATAAAAACAGTAAAATAAAGAAAAATTGGAATGATTAAAAATTACAATATTGGGGGTTTTTATAGGCAAACCCCATAACCTTGTTGAGGAAGTTGGTTGATGAAGACATCCAATCACAGCCGTTGAATCTTCTTTCTCTTTCTTTGTGTTGATCGAACGGTGGTGAATTAGCCTCTTTCACACAGATTGCCAAAGTGGCACAAATCTGTGCTAGTTGTGTTTCTTTGGTGGTGATGTGGCTTGCAATGATTGATGGAGTGGGAGATGGTGAGTTGTTTAAACCAATCAGGATCAAGGGAGGGTGCCACGTCTGATTTGAGGACCACCATCATCTTTATCCCTAAAAAGATGGGGATTTAATTACCCAAGCGTGATTCACACACGCTCCTTAAATCAGAAACCCCCAAATTGGGGTTATTAGGGTTTGGGGGATGGGTGACTACGTTTTGTTTGAGAGAGAGATAAAAGTGTAAAGGTAACTTTGTTTGTAACGAAACACAGTGAGTGTGTGAGTTTGTGTGGGTGGTAAATAAGTCATGTTTGACCGAATAAACACACACGTTTATTCTCTTGACCCAATTATTTGGTTTCCAAATGGGTTTGCAAGCCCATATTCACACGTCCGATTTGTAAATAAATAAGTGATATGGGCTTTTAGTAACTTGGGCCCAAATCTGAAACTAGCCATCCGTTTATATATTGTAGTTTTGGGCCTAATTGGCTTTTGGAAAAAGATAAATATCTTAAATTCCTTATTGGGCTTTTGGGCCCAATACCCAAATGTGGGACCCACTAGGCCCATTAACCTTTAAAATATTAAATCCTCTAAAAACTACTTGTCATTTGGCTTCTCGATCTTTCTTCAAACTCTGTGTCGATTTTGCCGGTTTCCTTGATCTTCGGTACACATTTGGTTCTTTGACTTTGACTTTGACTTTGTCTCTTTCTTTGACTTTTCTTTAACAAATGACCGTGAAATCCCATTTTTTCTTTCCTTTTGATCTTTTGTACCTATTTCACACAAAAACACAAAACCACGCGTAATTCTGAATTTTACGATATTAAACACATGATTAGGTCTTGTTTTTCATTGATTTTAGTGGCAAAAGGATAAGTGTTCACACACTTATTAAATCCCCTACACTTGACCATTGCAATAACCCCATGCAATGCATAATTTAAAAGCATAAAGTTACACTTTCCTCATAATTAACCCATCTTGGCCTTTATACTATTACTACTACAATAAAGAAATTAAAGATAAAAACTTTATTCAAGAAACAAAATTTATAATAATTTATTAACTTGGAAATTATTTGATGGAAGAAACTTGTAAAGAAATCTAAGACTTAAATTAGGGTTTTGGTGTCATGAATATTAATCACCCTCAAGTTTCATGTTCCTCATACCAAGCTTAAAAACAAGATCATTGTTTACCATAAGTTCTTAAGTTAAAAACACTTATATAAGACAATTATGTAATACTCTTTCTCTAATTCCTAAGTTGTATCTCTAGCTTTTAAGGATTGTCATTCACCCGTAGGCTCATTTGACTTATTTGATAATTATTAGTCCAAAATGAACGCAAAACGGTGCAAACCCGACACTCAAAACCTAACCTCATCCTCAAAAAACGTTGTCACTAAAGTAAGCCCACATCAAGGATGATTTAACACGATTTGGGGAATAAATTCTCGGATCCGAAATTTGGCCAATAGTACTACTTATTAATTATTCCTCCAAAGTCATGTAGAATTTATGTGGAGTTTAGCAAGTTCACATAATATTCCCTTAAGCTCTTTAAGATGTAAAAATGCTCCTCATCTATTGTCCACACCCTAAGGCTCCTTGAACGATAAACAAGGGAATTGATTTTTTGATCAATTTTTATTCAACACTTACCATGCCGTACACCCTAAGGCTCTAATGACAAGGTTCGTGCTACATGCCCCACACCCTAAGGCTCCTTGAGGTCATGTTTTAATCCTATTCTTTCTTATTTATGATATATATAGTAGGCCAAATTCCGCGGTCCCATGGTCTGAATACCTCCTACTTAGTGGTTATGAGCCACCTTAGTCGGAAGTCCACAACGCTGGCACCCTCAATGTGTGCATGCTTTAATTACAAGGAGATAAAAGATTTGGCTAAGAGCTAAGATATCAAATCTACACCGCAAAAATCCTCATTTATTAAGCAATTAAATATACAAGCGGGAAGAAAGAGCCACAAAAACTTATATAAGCAAGAATTAACCCTTAAACTTATTATCAACTCTATCATCTCTCGTTCTTCACAATTTAAAATCTCAAGGAATGAGACTCGTGGATGCTTAGCCTAATAAACCAATTAAGGTCCATATGGTTAAGGATACTAGCTAGAGTAAACTTGGATAAGTAAACTCTGGTTTAGTCAAAATATTCACGACGGGCCTAATATATCAAAGATATCTAAACTTGTTAAAACCATTTTATTTATTTATTATTTTGTTGACTTTATTCTTGAAATGGAATTTATTCATACGATGCGATGACAAAAGGAAAGAAAATAAATGGAAATACTACTAGGCCAAAGTAGATCAAATATATTGAAAAATGTTGAAAATTTTTAATTTTCCGGTTAAATGAGGTCAAATTTATGGAAAAGTCCACTAAAATTTGATAGAACTCCCCCTACACTTGAGATAAATATTGCCCTCAATGTTTAAGCATGTGGGAGAATAAACTCCCCTACATTTAGGACATTGAGTACGTTGTTTAAATCGAGCTAAGGAAAAGACAACTAAAGAGATCAATTTTTCACGTTTTATTTATATACAAGATTTAATCACAATAGCAAAAACTTATCAAAGAAACCGGGTACACGGGAACACGGGGTCACGGGTCACGTCAAAAGCACCAAAAGTGGATCATTAAGGAACACGTCCCTGCACAACATCAAAAATCACAAACAAACTACTCGGCTCCCCTACACTTATTGGTGGAAATGGGTGAAGGTGAAAAAGGGTGGAAAGGATGGAAAAGGTAAAAATCTAACCTAGTTATACGATGCTTGATTTATTTATCACGAGTCTCTAGCTCGACTCGATTTCCCGAATGTCATCATTCAAATGGAAAATCATGGGAAAAACCAAGATTTCCAAGGAAGGAAAATCTCTCTATGATAAAGGGTGAAACAAAGTTATATAAGGAATACCCCATAAAAATCCTCCCGGGTCAAACACATAATTTCCATCACGAAAGGAAATAAACCCCGAGGTGGTAAAATCACACAAGGCAAAGAAAAGTGGGGTACCCTTAGTTAAAAATTTCATACGAGGAAAGGTGTTATGGTGATATGGCAATGAAAGCAATAAAGTCTCTATTTCGGGATCAAACACTGGTTCCTTAACGGGAAAATAACAAGAGGTGTTGACATTAAAGCTCAAAATGTTATCATAATGCAAAGTGGGGGATTCGTCCTCTTCCAAACTCGATGTGAAAACATAAGTATCATCGGAGTCATAGGAAAACTCATCCTCGTGAGGAAAATAGGAATTTAGAAAGATATCTAAATCCTCCTCAAATGGAATATCCTCTAAAATAGGGGCAATCACTAAAGGTGGAGGATCCTTTTCAAAAGTCGTAACCCCCAATATAGGAATATAAGAGTCAAAGGGAGACTCAAGAATGGGAGGATCACTTATAGAGATAATAGGATCATTAGGCTCACTAGGTGTCTCATCAAAACCTAAAGAAATGAGATCACTTAAAGAAGAGACATCACTAAAATTAGCTTCCTCATTTTCTTCAAAAAGTGGATTATCATTTGAAGTTTCAAAAAGTGGATTTGAATGTACCACAAAATCATTAAGTTTAAACTTTTTAGTTTCAAAAGGATTGATAAAACTTTCTTCATTATCAAAATTAAGCACATCAATCATATTGACCGATCCTTTTCCGTTTGATTTATTTATCATTTTCTCCATTTTAAACACTTGCTGGTCATTCCCTACCCTAAGAATTAATTCCCCTTAGGCTACATCAACTAATGCTTTTCTGGTTCTTAAGAACGGTCTACCAAGTATTAACGGAATACGAGGATCCATCTCATAGTCGACTACAACAAAGTCCACGGGAAAAGTGAATGTACCAACTCGAACAAAAACGTCGTCGGCAATACCAACGGGGTATGCGAGAGTTCTATTAGCTAACTCGAGAGTCATGCGAGTCGTTACATGGTCGGGTAATGATAATCGTTTCCATACCGAGAGTGGCATAAGATTGATGCTAGCGCCGAGATCCGCTAAAGCCATACAATCATCAATTTGAGGAAACGAGCAAGGTAACACGAATCGTCCGGGATCTCCGAGGTTTTCGGGAAGCTCTTTGAGAAGAATCGCGGAACAATTCTCATTTAAACGGGTGTTAACGAGCTCTACTATTTTTTCTTTCTTATTGAGCAAATCTTTGAATATTTTCACAAATTTAGGCATTTGAGCAAGTGGTTCACTAAGGCTAATGTTAACATTCACTTGGGAAATCATTTTCAAAAAGTTGGAAACATGAACGTCATCTTTGGTGAGCACTTTAGCTTTGTCTAACCTAGAGGGATAAGGGATATTGGGCTTAGACGTTGAAGGTTGAGAAGGAGAAGGACTCGCTTCTTGAACAACCTTAGGGTTAGGCTCATTAGGCAATGGAGAACTAGTACTAGGAGTAGTAGTGGGAGGAATCACCGGAGGAGGAGTAGGATTACTCATTATGACCTTCGGGCCTTGTCTCTCCTTTATGGGCAAAGAGATGGAAGGTCCCACTAAAGTGGCTCCACTTCCAGTAGTGATATCACTCACATTAGCACGAGGGTTAATCTCGGTATTAGAAGGTAAGGCTCCTTGAGGTATAAGGGCTTGCAACATTTGCACGAAATTCCTATCGGTGGACTCTTGCATTTGTTTCATAGTTCTCTCATGTTCGGTCAATTTTTGTAGAACCAAGTCCATTTGAGGATTATGCATGTTCATTTTATTATACCCTTGATTTGGAAAACCGTGGTTGAAGTTATTATTTTGAAACCCTTGATTTTGACCATTAAAATTCCATTGATTGGCATTCCCTTGAAAATTTCCTCGTTGAGGAGCTTGGTTCCTATTTTGAGCGGGTGGGGGTGGTCTTTGTGGAGCTACAAAACCCGGGGGAGCCAAATAGTTAGTACTCTTATAAGACAAATTGTTAACATCAACATTTGGTTTGAAATGAACCCGCTCATTTTCATTGTTGTTATAAGCATAAACTTGTTGTTGTTGATTGAAAACCTTGTCACAATAAAAATACGATGTGGTCCACCACAAGTCTCACACGTTTCACAAGTCTCTTTTAAGGCATTTACTTGACCATTGATGGCTTTGGTATTGTTACCGGTTTGTAGAGCAATTGTTTCAACAAGCGAAGTAAGCTTATCAATTCTCTTGTCGCTCTCACTAGTACTAACACTTGCCATAGTAGCCCTAACACTCTTGGTTTGTACTTTTTCCTTGTTTTCAGTTATTGCCCAAGCCTCGTTCATGGGTTTCACAAGAATATTGCCCCCCGCGGCACTATTAAGTGAGTCTTGGTCATTAAGAGTTAAACCATTGTAAAACGTATTGATTTGATGCACTTTTGTAAAACCATGTTGTGGACATTTTCATAAAAGCTCCTTAAAACGGTCCCAAGACTCACTAAACGTTTCCCCATATTTTTATTCAAAGGTTATGATGTCATTCCTTAAAGAGGTGGTCCGTGATGGTGGGAAAAAGTAGTTAATGAACTTGGTCTCTAAATCCGCCCGTGTAAGAATGCTTTGGGGTGGTTCCTTATCAAGCCAAATCCGGGCTTGTCCTTCTAGGGAAAAAGGAAAGAGCAACAAACGTATTGCTTCTTGAGTCACCCCATTGTATTTCACCGTATTAGTCAAATGGATAAATCTTTTAATATGATCATGGGGGTCATCTTGGGAAAGGCCCAAAAATGGTGTAGCGGAAACCATTTGAATAAAACCCGTTTTGATTTCAAAATTATTTTCTCCAATTACGGGGACAACGATAGATTCATCTTTTCCCTCGATGTGTGATTGCAAAATATCGATCATAGGTCGGTTATCCGTTTCCATCGTACTGTCGAAAGCGCGATTCTCGGGATCGGCTTGAGTGACGATCTTTTTGTTCTTCTTCTTCTTTTTGGAAGAATTAGAAATATTTGGTACACCACTCGGTATGTGTGCACGCGCGCGAGTGCGCATACAACTAAACACGAGGAATGAGGTAGGAGACCTCGGTCGACTTTGAGAGGAAAGGGATTATCCCTCTCGAGTTTCAATATTAAAAAGCTACTAAAAATATATACGTAATACTACTTGAGTTGGCAAACCAATAATCGGTCATCCCTCTCAATATACGCACAAGCAAGCGGGGAAACGAGGTTGCACAAAGCACTTAAAAACCTTTTTCCTTAGACGGCCTTTTATAGCGCATCGCCTTATACCCACCTTATAGTTTGTATAAATCGAGTTTAAACTTTTTACTAGTATTTACCTATTTTGCCTTGATTTTTTCGTTTAGGATTCGAATACAATAGTTAGGTGATGAAATCCCAACTAAGGTCTTATTTGTAAATAGGTAAATTAATTGTTCTACGTAATGTAATATAGGAAAAGAAAAATCTTTTTGTATTTTTTTAAGAAAAATAAATATTCACAATAAAAAGCGAAAGAAATCGAAATAAGAAAAATAACAATAATACATAATATTTTTGGTGTAATACTTTAGGAAAAGTTATACTTTTGGATTTTTTAAATTTTTTGGTGCAAATCTTAGGAAAGAGTTTGCTTTTGAAGATTTTTTATTTTTTTGTATTTTTAAATTTTGGATTTTTTATGTTTTTGATTTTTTTTTAGCAAGAAAAGTAACGTTCAAAATTGAACGGATCCCAAAATCCAAAGCTTCTCACGAAAAATCGTCAATCGTGACGAGCGAACCGGCAGCCGCGCCAATTTAATGTAGGAATTTTTCAATTCTTTTTAAAGTCTATTTTCGTTCCTCGATTCGACTCTAATTGATATCTAATTTAAACGTGGATTTATTGTTCTTGGTGAATAAAACTTTGTTTGGTATTTCAAAAACTAAAACTATTTAATCTAGTTTAAAAGGAAAAATTAAAAATACTTAATTAAAACTATTTAAACAAATTTGAAAACTATTTTAAATTTAAATAAAACTTAAATCTAATTAATTTTTTAACTAAAACTTTTAATTTAAATCAATTTCTATTTTAAAACTATTTTTATATAAAACTAAATTAATTAAAGCTAACTTTAAAAACTAATTTTAAAAACAATTTAAATTTCTAAAAGTAATTAAAATATTTTTATTTTTTTTATTTTTTTATTTTTTAAACTTTATAAAAGAAAACTTATAAAAAACTTTTTATTTAACTAAACAAATCTTATAATTAAAATAATCTAATAAAACCGACAGCTAGTAAAACCCTATATTAATATTAAAAACTGTAATAAAAATCAAAAGAAGAAGTAGATAAGTTGGTTAACATGTTGCACAGTTGAACTAGAGGTCGCAGGTTCGAGTCTCGTTGGAGACAGTTTTTGTTAATATATATTTTTTTGAAATTGAAAGAAATTAGTATCAAACTATCAGTTCAATTGAAACTGATAGCTTATCGAATAAGAAGAATTAATATAAGCAATATAATCAAAACCTCATATTTAATAAACTAAACAAATAATGCCAAAATAAAAAAATCAGTAAACTAAACTCAAAACCAATTCAAATAAGCAAATGATCCTAAACAATCAAAATAAGCAAATGAATCTAAAACTTAAAATAAGCAAATCTAAATTTATCAAAAGCAGTAAAGCTAAATCAAATAAGCAAAACTAACACCAGATATCTAAAAATCAGAGCAGACTCAAAACTATATAAAAAACGACTAACAGGCTTATTCTAAATAAACTCAATCAGATAAAACTGTACTCAATGAAATCAAATAAGCTTAAAATTCTTAAACTGAAATAAGCAAATGATCCTAAATAGAGAATAAGCAAATGAATCTAAACTTAAAAAAAACAAATCTAAACAGACATAACAACTAAGCAATACTCTAAACATCAAAACAAAATAAACTTAAATATCAGCAACTTAAAAACTAAACAAGCCAATAGCAAATAACAATAAATCAGACTTATTAAATATCAGACTATCAAATAACAATACACTAGCATACTTAAAATCAAAAAACTTAAAACTTAAACTAGCAGATTACATAAACAGAAACAAAAACATAAATCAGCAATCAACTTAATCAAATCTATTTAATAGAAACTTAAACAAATTTAATCTATAATTTAAATAACATTAAAATAAAAATAGAGATCAAACCTGTGACGAAAACCGTTGAGCAGTAGATCGGCGTTGAGCCGTCTATGAAACGAATCAACACCACCCTAACCAAACCGAACCTCGAGCTAAGCTTGAACCAAAATACCTTATCTTCGAACTACCCTTTAGGCTCGAACCAAACATCCACGAACAGTATAGCTATTATATCAAACTAGTAGGGTTTGACCTTTTTTATTCCAATCTTACTTTAATATTTAATTTGCAAGTTAAAATAAATAATAACAAAGTAGTAAAGACAAATTATAAGACGAAACAAAAACTTTTATTAATTCAAAAAAGAGATTACAACTTTATAAAAGAAAAAAAATTACGTTAATCCTATTTCTAATTTAAAATAATAAAAACAGTAAAATAAAGAAAAATTGGAATGATTAAAAATTACAATATTGGGGGTTTTTATAGGCAAACCCCAAAACCTTGTTGAGGAAGTTTGTTGATGAAGAAATCCAATCACAGTCGTTGAATCTTCTTTCTCTTTCTCTGTCTTGGTCGAATGGTGGTTAATTAGCCTCTTTCATACAGATTGCCAAAGTGGCACAAATCTGTGCTAGTTGTGTTTCTTTGGTGGTGATGTGGCTTGCAATGATTGGTGGAGTGAGATATGGTGAGTTGTTTAAACCAATCAGGATCAAGAGAGGGTGCCACGTCTGATTTGAGGACCACCATCATCTTTATCCCTAAAAAGATGGGGATTTAATTACCCAAGCGTGATTCACACGCGCTCCATAAATCAGAAATCCCCAAATTGGGGTTATTAGGGTTTAGGGGATGGGTGACTGCGTTTTGTTTGAGAGAGAGATAAAAGTGTAAAGGTAACTTTGTTTGTAACGAAACAAAGTGAGTGTGTGAGTTTGTGTGGGTGGTAAATAAGTCATGTTTGACCGAATAAACACACACGTTTATTCTTTTGACCCAGTTATTTGGTTTCCAAATGGGTTTGCAAGCCCATATTCACACGTCCGGTTTGTAAATAAATAAGTGATATGGGCTTTTAGTAACTTGGGCCCAAATCTGAAACTAGCCATCCGTTTATATATTTTAGTTTTGGGCCTAATGGGCTTTTGGTAAAAGATAAATATCTTAGATTCCTTATTGGGCTTTTGGGCCCAATAGCCCAATGTGGGACCCACTAGGCCCATTAACCTTTTAAATATTAAATCCTCTAAACACGACTTGTCATTTGGCTTCTCGATCTTTCTTCAAACTCTGTGTCGATTTTGCCGGTTTTCGTGATCTTTGGTACACTTTTGGTTCTTTGACTTTGACTTTGTCTCTTTCTTTGACTTTTCTTCAACAAATGACCGTGAAATCCCGTGTTTTCTTTCCTTTTGATCTTTTGTACCTATTTCACACAAAAACACAAAACCACGCGTAATTCCAACTTTTACGATATTAAACACATGATTGGGTCTTGTTTTTCATTGATTTTAGTGGCAAAATGATATGTGTTTACACACTTATTACGGCCCCCACGGCATAATCACTAGCGTCACACATGAGCTTAAAAGGCAATTCCCAATTTGGAGAAACCAAAACGGGAGCCTTAGTCAACTTTTCTTTGAGTATCTCAAAAGAGTCCAAACACTCTTGGTTGAAAATGAAAGGAGCCTTTTTTTCCAAGAGGTGGGTCATCGGTCTTGCAATCTTAGAGAAATCTTGTATGAAACGTCTATAAAAACCCGCATGATCCAAAAAACTTCTAACTCCTTTCACCGTGGTAGATGGGGGAAGCTTAGCAATCACATCTATCTTAGCACGATCCACTACTAAACCTTTGTTAGATATCTTATGTCCCAAGACTATCCCTTCTTTGACCATAAAATGGCACTTCTCCCAATTAAGAACAAGACGTGTTTCTTCAAACCTCTTTAGCATACGTTCTAAATGGGAGAGACAAGAAGTGAATGAATCTCCAAAAACCGAGAAATCATCCATGAAAACTTCCATAGTTTGCTCAATCATGTCATGGAAAATTGCCATCATACACCTTTGAAATTTCCCCGGTGCATTACACAAACCAAAAGGCATTCTCTTGTAAGAAAATCTACTGTAGGGACAAGTGAATGTGGTCTTTTCTTGATCCGTAGGGTCAATGGGTATTTGAAAATAACCCGAGAATCCATCTAGAAAGCAATATTACTCGAATCCCGCTAAGCGTTCAAGCATTTGGTCCATAAAAGGCAATGGGAAATGATCTTTCCTCGTAGCATCATTGAGCTTCCTATAATCAATACAAACTCTCCAACCCGTAACAAGTCTAGTAGGAATAAGCTCTTTGTTCTCATTGGGCACTACGGTGATTTCACCCTTCTTAGGAACACAATGTACCGGGCTAACCCATGGACAGTCGGAAATGGGGTAAATCATGCCCGCATCAAAGAGTTTGATCATTTCCTTCTTAATGACCTCGTGGATTTTAGGGTTAACCCTTCTTTGACTTTAAATAGCGGGTTTGTAATCATCCTCCATAAGGATTTTGTGTGTACAAAAGTTTGGATCAATTCCCCTTATGTCGGATATTTTCCATGCTATAGCTTGCTTATATTTCTTAAGGACTTCTATGAGTTTTTCTTTCTCATCCTCTTTCAAATATTTAGCAATGATCATGGGTAATTGGTCTTTCCCCTCTAAGAAATCATACTCTAGGTAGGATGGAAGGTCCTTAAGTTCAAGGGTAGGTGGACTCTCTATGGAAGGTTTCACTATGGATGGATCATCATTGGTAACTTCTTGTGGGATAGGTGAAGGAATGGGATCCTCATTGAGCAACTTTTGGATAGTGAGAATGTCTTCTTACCAATTAATGGGAGAATCATCATTACCAATGAAGTTGGACTCAAATTCCTCCAAGAGGAAATCACTCTCTCCAAAAGGTGTTAAGGATGGAGCAATTGAGGCAACGGTCTCTACATGAGGCATGTCTTCACTATTACTCTTACAAGCGTCATGGAAATGCTCATCACACACCTCATCAAGTACATCAACTATGTTAATGGTTTCACAAGCTAGAGACTTCTTAGTCACTTTTCCTAGCTTAAACACCACTTTTTCATCCTCTAATCTCATTATCAGTTCTCCCTCCGCCACGTCTATAAGAGTACGACCCGTCCTCAAAAATGGTCTACCAACAATTAAAGGAACTCTCGGGTCCATGTCATAATCAACCACTACAAAGTTGGCCGGAAAGGTGAACTTATCCACACCTACAAACACATCTTCCGCAATACCTACCGGGTAAGCTATGGTACGATTGACTAACTCAAGGGTCATCTTAGTTGGAGTGAGCCCGGGAAGAGAGAGTTTTAGCCACACCGATAAAGGCATGAGATTTATGCTTGCCCCTAGATCCGCCAGTGCCCTGCAATTTTCCACCCCGGGAAAATTATAAGGGATCAAAAAGCACCCCGGATCTCCAAGTTTTGTAGGTAAGGTTTTGAGCAACACGGCGGAGCAATTCTCATTAAGGGATGTGTTAGGGAAATCCACCAATTTTTCCTTGTTAGAGAGGAGATCTTTTAACATCTTAGCAAATTTTGGCATATAAGCAAGAGCTTCCGCAAAGGGTTTGTTTATGTTAAGTTGCTTGAACATCCTCAAAAAGTTTGAGACTTGTATATCATCCTTGTTTTTCAATTTGTCCTTTCTCAATCTTGAAGGGTAAGGAAGGTTTGGTTTAGGTATAGGTGGAGTAGGTGTTGTAGTGGAAGATTTGTCTTTGTTAGCTTCTTCATTGGTAGTTGTGGAAGGTAATGGAGAAGTGGGTATAGGTTGAGAAGGTGTGGGTGGTGAAGTGGTAGAGCTTGAAGGTAGTGAAGAAGATGTAGAATGCTTATCACAAGATGGAATCATAGTAGGCTTAACAATAGAAGGTGTAGGAGGTGAAGGATCATTAGTCGTTTTTCCACTTCTTGTTGTAATAGCATTGACATTGGCCCTCGGGTTGGTTTGTGTGTTAGAAGGTAAATCCCCTTGTGGTCTTTGATTAAATGCCATCAAAAGCCTCTTAGTTTGCTCCTACATTGTAAGTTTCATTTGCTCTTGCATTCTTTTTTCACTTTCATGAATTCTCCTCTCAACATATTCATGATTATCATATGGCCCATATCCTTGATTTTAAACTTGAGGGTATCCTTGATTTGGGAAGGGTGGGGGTGGTGGGTTAAATCCTTGATTAGGTGGATGAAAGTTATTTTCTTGATTTTGAAAGTTGTTGGGTGCTTTATTGTTGTTCCCTTGGTATTGTGGCCTTGGCCCTTGGTTCCTTTGTAACAATTGAGAGGGATTGGGTTGAGTAAGGGTGGGTGGATGGGGTGGGAATCCCGGTCGAGCAAGGTAGTTTTGAGACTTGTAAGAAAGTTTGTTTGGATTGATGTTGGGTTTGAAATGTTCTGTATTTTCTTCTTGGTAAGCATAACACTCCCCTTGATAACCTTGAACTTTGTCACATTGTTGGTAAGCATAACACTCCCCGGCAGCGGCGCCATTTGAAATTGAGTATTTTGAAGTTTGTTTTCTCTCGATTATTGACCAATTGAAAGTCCTAAAAATCTCAAGTTTATAATTGTTCTTGGTTGATAGGGTATTTGGATATTCTAAGTCTATTTCAATTAACAAGTAAAAAGGGTGAAAAATATTAAGCTATGTATCCATAAAACACTTAGCAAATACTAAATAATATTCACAAAAGTTCAAATTGTAAAAACATGAAAGTAAAGTGCTTGAAATGTAAAGTAATTGAAAGTATAAGGCTTGAAATGTAAAGTTCAAAAGTAAAAGGACAAAAATGTAAAATCCAACAAACTTATAGCAAATTTAACAAACTAAACAAACTTCCTAACCAATTTTAGCAAAGACTGAAAGTTTAAGGGGTGTAAACATGCAAAACCTAAAAACTTGAAAGATTAGCAACAAATGCAAACAAATTAAAACCAAAGGACTAAAATGCAATTACTAAGAATTTCTTAACACAAAAACGAGCACAACTAAAGATTAAGCTCGTATAAGCTCAATACTGGACCAAATAAGATCTAACTGGTTTTAAAATGCTTAAAATTGAATTTCAGCTAGACATGTGTAAGGAAACTGCTTAAAAACAAGTAGAACTCAAGATAGCTTATTCCAATACGCCAAGAATAAGCTATGTTGAAAATGAGACTTCCCCAATCAGATTTGTATGCTTAATCTTATAAAACAGCTTGTTAGGAGTATGGAATGTCTTTCCAATTCAAAAATAATTCACTGAATAAGCTGGAAAATGAATTTAAGCTAGAAAGTGCTTATTTGACCAACTTTGACCAAATTTTCCAAAAAGCTGAAAACTTCAAAATCCACTCATGACATGTTTTAGACAAGATTCGTGAAAGAAAACTCGAACATTTATGAAGTAGAATTGGAGATCTAAGAAAATAGTCCACTTTCCATTACAGAAACTTGCATTTGATCAAGAGCTTATTAAAAAGCTATTTTCTAGCTGAAAACTTAATACTTGTAGAATTTCCTCTTACAATCTAAAACTTTGTATATTAAACTACTAGTGAGAACTGGTTTCAAGCAAATTGGTTAAGAAATGAGTAAATGGCATAGATTTGAATTAAGCTAGTTTTCTGAATGGAAATTTTCACAGACCTTGACCCATACTTTTTGATGTCAATTGCCTGATTGACTAATACTTTGACCACAAAACTGAACTAATGTGTTACCACTAGTTTACTTAATATGAATAAGCAACTCTCAAGTGAATTACAAGAATTGAATCACAAACACTATGCAAATCCAAACACCAGTTATCAAAGCTATTAAGAACTTTTACAAAGTCAATTTGAGTATAAAAGTGTATCAAGTAATGACTGATATCAGGACATGTTTAGTGAGTGAAATTAAAGTAAATGTGATAGATTTCAGACTTGCTCACAAGCTTGAACACAAAATGCACTCTTAAACTTTTAACTGATGAAAATGAGAACTGAAATCAAGTAAACTGAGATATAAGCTACAAAAGTACTCAAATGCTATCAATCAAACACAGTCATGCTAAAACAGATCTAAACACATGAACATAGCAGCAAATAATTGTTGATCCCAAACTTAGATCGATTTAGCTTGTGTGAACAAGATTAAATCAAGTTAAACACTTAGAGAAACTTTGTTGTATATGAAACAATTTAAGTATTATGCAGACTTAATACTTAAACAAGAACACACAAACAAGTTAAACCAAACTTTCACTTTGATTGATTAATCGAACTTGCGTACAATGAAAGTGTAAAACTTTTATAAAACTTATATAATAAAACCTAAAGGCCTCCTTTTATAGATTAAGGAACCTTGTACAAGAGTCTACGTATCAGCTATTCTTGGTAAAGATAAACATAAGAAATACATTGTCAAACATATCTTTACTAGAAACATACTAGAAACATAAAACGTGCAGACTAGAATATCCTATCAGTGCTTGACTTCGTCTTATCAACTCTTGACTTATTCTTGTCAACACTCGTTTTGTCAACGCTTGATTTCTTCCTATCAACGTCCAAATTGCTCTTGTCAGCGTCCAAGTGTCTTGGCTATATTTTATTCCCAACAATCCTCCCCTAAACTTGATATCTACTCTAGTAATCAAGTTTCTGAATAAAAACTAAATACTAGGAGGATTCTTACAAATCTTATCAAATTGGAAATAAATAAACCTAATCAAATCTTTGGCCACATCACTTGAGTAATCCATCTCCAGCTGTTTTGTTATCATTTTCTTCAAAACTTCTTTAGACATAGGATACTCAGCATCCACAAGAAGATACTCAGAAAACTTAGTAGTACTCAAATGATACACTCCAGCTGCTGAATATAAACGCCATTGAAGTCCACTGGTATCATCATCAAGATCCTTCCAAACTGGATCTTCTTCATCTGGTGCACACATTCTCTTGAATGTTGACCAAATCTTTATTCCATTGACTAGAGTAGGTGCTTTAGTCTCATACTTGGCATGCATCAACCTCCAAAGGTCTGCCAAGTCTTCCTTATCCAGGCTTGCACACAAAGACATCAAAGTAGTAAATGTATGTACCTCTTTCCCATAACTTCCAACCATCCAAAACCCACTTGCATCTTCTTCATAGCTAACTATAGGGTTTCTAGAATCATGAGGTAATACGTCTACCATATGTGAAGCTTCCAAGGGTGAGAGCTTAATACTCTTTCTAATAAAAGCTTCACTGGGATTCACTCTATCCAAACTTGGTGGAAACTCAAGTAGAACTCCCTTCTTTAATGGTCTTGGTGTAATCAAAGCCCTTTGGATCTCCATCTCTTCTGCAAGTTCTTTCTTTCTTTCATCTGAAAGAAGTCTAATAGTATTCTGCTCTTGCACCTTTGCCCATATAGGATAAGCCTTATATTCCAATTCATCAAAAGACAATCCCTGTAACTTTCTAAAAGTCCAACCTGTTTGATGACATCTGAGCAACATGTAATAGAGCTCCCTTCTTTCTGTCTTGGTCTGTGAAATAACTTTGCTAGATTTATATTTCAAAATGACCTTGCAATCCCTTTGAACTCTAAGTAGAATCTCTGAACCCTAAATTTGATCTGATAAAGTCATGTCTGGATTCTCCATCACTTTGTTCACCCATGCAAAGTACATCTGAGCAACTTCAGGCATCTCATAATCTACATGATTCTTCAACTGTGCAAGATTTTCCCTTGCCAACTCATCACCATATTCAAGACTTTCTGGTTCTTCAATAATCATAACACTTAAATCTGTGCTCTCATCACCACTGCTTTCCTTACTCTCAATAGCAGTCTCCTTCATCTTATCTTCTTTCTCAAGTTGTGAAGCCAACGTGGAATCAAACTTTACTTGGGCTGCATCCTTGGGAACCATAGTTTCTACCATAATCCCTTTACCCTTATCTAATATATCAATGATGGGTAAAGATGATGATGGTACCTGTGTAGACACCTCTTTGATGATAGCTGATAACTGGGATACATCAACCATACATGCAGGTTATCAACATACAAAACCTGCGTGTCAACGCCTAACTTACTCTTATCAGCGCTTGGCTTGTCAGCGTCAAATATCTGCTTGTCAACGCTCATTCTACTCTTGTCAGCGCTTCTTGTGAACTGCTCCATCATCTTAGTAAAAGATAAATTCAAATTTTTAGGAGCAACCAATGAAACATCAAAACTCGGTTGCCTCTTCAAATCTGTCAGACTTCAGCTATACCCAAAGATTCTCCTTCATGTGAACCTTTTTCACTCACATGTATCTGCTCATCCTCCCCTTTGGAAGAATCCTCCACTCCACGCCTAGGGATAACACCTTCCAAAATAACAATCCTCTCCCTCAATTGCTTAAGTTCAAGGCCTTATGTAGAGATAGTATGTATAAGGTCTGCATTTTGCTTTTGCAAGCTAATGCAGAGAGCCGTCAATTCCAACAAAGTATAGGGTTCCAATCTGCCCTCCTCTAGAATGGGAATTTGACCTCCTAAAGTAGAGTCATAGGGCATGGATGGGGTCCTAAGGATGTTATGACTAGCTTGGCCTTCATCTAAGCTAGTACCAATAGTCCTATCCCCACCCATGTCACCAACCACACTTGTAATGGTGGTTCTCTCTACAACATGTCTAGGAAAACTAGAGGAGAACACTCCAATAGTCCTTTGGTGTTTTTCCATCCTAAAGTCGGGGGGTGAAGAGGATGATGTGGATTGGGTTTCAGTTTGGAGGTTAAGGGGTGTTTGTGTTTGTTGTAAAAGGGTGTCAGCGTTTGGATTTGGAGTGTCAACGCCATCATTTAACGTGTCAGCGTTGAAGGAATCTTGGTCAATTTCCATGTGCTGGGATGATGGTGATGGTTCAGGTAATGGGTCTGGTTGTGGTTGTGGGTCAGGTTGAGGTTGTGCTGCCTCAATAACAGCAAGCATGGCTTGGGTAAGGGGTAAGTCTCTATATGGGGGTGAATTCATCTTTCCAAAAATAGCTTTCTTTTGCAAAGGGATCGTATAAAAATCATTATGATCCCTGGTGCAGTACCTTTGTTCATAAAAAACCATTTGCAAAAATCTTTGGTAAGCAAGAGTCATCTTTCTACCCTTGTTTTTACACATGCCATCAAAAATCATTTTAGCAAAATTATATTATTGCCCAGTAGCAATACACACAATGGCACTCCCAATAGACATGTTAATTTCATTGTGTGCAGTACATTTGGGACTCAAACATTGAAGTATGACATGTATTAAGTACTTCCAAGCTGGGGGAAATTCCTGTTTTAAATATTTATTTAAAGATCCCTCCTCAGGGAAAGGATAACCCAAAGCTTGGAGTATATTTATTTAAACATTTGATACAAGAGATTTTGTATGTAAAAATTATCGTGACAGTCTCTTCGAACTGAAAAATAGATTAACTATGCGACTCGGTCGTTATTTGGTGGAAACAAATAGTTGTGTCGTTGTAGTATATTAAAAGTGCAAGAACTATTAAAATAAATGGCGATAATTAAATCTAATTCTAATTAAAACTTAAATGTGCAATATTAAAATTTTCAAAAGTAAATTACTTAAATGACTTAAAGTTAAAGCGTGACGAAAATTAAATTTGACTAAGTATTAACAATGTAACTTAAAAATAAAACAAAGCAAAAATATAATTCTAAACCCCAAACCATCTGAATCCAGATCGGAATGCTGTCACCAATACCATCGGAATCCAGATCGGAATATAGGTACGAATTCTATCGGAATGTGAACCGTCGGAATGATTGAAATGGAATCTGTCGGAATAACACTTCGCCTATCGGAATGTTGAACAATCCTATCGGAATCTTAGATCGGAATGTCAGATTGGAATCACCTGTCGGAATGCATAACCATCGGAATATGGCTAGTGAAACTTGGGCAGCACTTCGTCTCAATGTAGCCTTAAGAGCCATCGCAATCCCGATCGCAATGAGCGATCGGAATCTTGATCGGAATAAGGGGAAAGAACCTATCGGAATGCTGATCGTAATCCTTCTGTCGGAATGCAAAACCCTCAACCGATTGTCACGATCGGAATGAGGTGGTTTAGCTGTCGCAATGTGGGAACTCTCCTTTCCGATGGAAGATGTATTCGTAATAAGCAAGAACCAAATAAGCTAATTCTAATAAGTAGTAACAAATACTAAAATGAAATGAAAGAAAAACGAAACAATAAGCTAAAAAGTTAAAACCTTTCGAAATGTAAAAGACGAAACTTAATGAAATGGATTTAACAAAGATAAAACTTTTAAGAAAACTTTGAAAACAATTAAGCTAAATACCAAATAAGCACATAAGATTGTCAAGCTTATGGCTTATCTCGTATGATAACTTAAAGGGAAAAGAAAAGAAAAAACTTTTAATCAAATAAGCAAAGTGATTAAGCAAACCTTGCTTCATCCGAATTTTTAAAACAAACCAAAACAAGAAAAAGGTAGAAAGAGAATGATAAAAGGAACTTGATCAAAGGTAAATAAAGATTAAAGCAACAAAATTAAGAACACTTACTTGGAATTAAAAGAATTAAAGGTGCAAGACAATTAAGTAAATGACATGTATTTAAAGAACAAGTAATTAAAAGGTGGAAGACTAATTGTCACACTTAGCCAACAAAAACAAATGAAAATCCTAATGGTCTATTTATTGGGGAGATTAGGGAGGTGCTTAGGAAGCTTCCTCCCTTCTTTCTTCTTTCCTTAATTGCACCATTAAGTCCTTAATATTCTTAAATCTTGGACTTTAATGACATTGCCTCGGGATTTCTTTAAACTCGTCTTGTAATTCTTCAATAAATTAGACTTGAGTTCTTCGGCTTTTAGTAAACTTCCGTCTTTTAACTTTTTCTTCGATAAATCTTCAGAATTGGTCTTGGACTTCCGTTCTTTTTGCACTCTTGATTTCTTGACTTTCTCTTTCGTCTTTTTCTTTGATAAAAGCCCGTGAATGCCCGTGTTTTCTCCCTTTTCCACATTTTCGTCCTAAATCACAACAAAAACATAAACCACGCATAATTCCGACATAAATGACATAAAATACACGTTTTGGCTCGGTTATTATTGTAATAAAGTGGTAAGAAGGATGGGTGTTTACACACCTATCAAATCCCCTACACTTGACCATTGTAATGTCCTCATGTAATGCATTAGTTACAAAGCACGTTTACATTTTTCAACACAATCAATCCACATTGGCCTTTATTAAAGAAATACAAAATAACAAAACAAGTAAAGAAATCAAAAGCATACCTTAGGGTTTTGAAAATGTCATGAATGATCATCATCCTCAAGTTTTCACTTTCTCCAAACTAAGCTTAAAAACGAGATCATTGTTATTATAAGTTAGCAAACTAACATGAACTCATGTGGGCCAATTATTTACTTAGACTCCCTTATTCCTAGGTGTATCTCTTATATTTTATTGTTGTCTTGAATGATCACGAGGATGCATTGTTGACTTATTTCGATAGTTATTTAGGCTGAAAATAAAGTGGGACGATTTAATCAATAGTTAGCTAAAGGAGAAAATCTTTTAAAACTGCTTCTCGGGACCTCATAAAGTTCATATCTTGGCATAACTCGCTTCGCGATTTGAGACCTTTCTCGGACCAATATTTGGCAGCGACTTCATACTTCAAACCTTGAGAGACGTTCATGAAATAATGGTCTTCTCTTCATAATAGGAATTTCTTCACTTGAAGTTTTTTTGAGAGATTCTTCATATTTGGACCACGACTTCTTCATTTTTCTCCAATCTTTATTTGGGATTTTGATATACAACGATCCGCCTCATTTTTGGACTTGGATCTATTTATCCTCATACCTTGCTAGGGTCTTTTCGGATAGACTTCTCCATGATCTTTACGGGGGTATTTGCTTTTCGTCGTGTGTCTCGATCCTTCATATTGATTTTCGATTAATGATTCTTCACATCACTTTTGGATCTTTAGCAACAAAATGTAGCCCTCATGCCTTGTTAGGGCTTTTACGGACTCGCCAATCTTCGCATCCTGCTTCAATAAGTTATGCCTTGGCTATGAACTCTAATCTATACCGGGCAACTTTTAAACGATCTTGGGCTAGAAGCTAAGTAACTTTTCAAATCGTACAACCTTATTTATTGCAGATAAATTTATTAACAAGCGATGGGAGAATAGTCTTATAATTAACTCACATAAATTCACGAAAGAATACCAAACTTATAATTGACTCTATCATCTCTCGTTCTCCACAATTTTAAATCTCACGGAATGAGACTCGTGGATGCTTAGCCTATTAAATCAAAGCTTTGGGTTTTCGAGTCGCCTATAGGATCTTGAAAATTCTTAGACTTTTTCAAGTTTTGAAATCGCATTTTAAAGTTCCCTTGATAAACGACTCTCTGGGATCAATTATAGGAACTTGCGAAAAGTTCTTGTTCTTAACCCGTGAGAGTTAAGACTTTCGCGTTTTATAGCTCCCTATATAAAAGCCTAGCAAAACTTGACTTAAACACGTTAAGGATACTAGCTAGAGTAAACTTAGATAAGTAAATTCGGGTTGAGTCAAAAGATTCACAACGTTTAAAAATTAAAACCACTTTATTAAAATTATATTCTAGCAAAGAAGGAAAAATAACTATACAAAGGTAAAACTAATAGGCCAAAATAGATCAAAAATTTTGAAAAATGTCGAAAAATTGATTTTCCGGTTAAAATGAGGACAAATACAAGGAAAAGACCACTTAACTTCGATAGAAGTCCCCCCTACACTTGAGATAAACATTGTCCTCAATGTTTAAGCATGTGGGAGTAAACTCCCCTACACGTAGGATATTGTGCACTTTGTTTAAATCTTGCTAAGGAAAGAACAACTAAAGAGATTCCTATTTTAATATTAAGAAATATAAAATAGTGAATCGAAAAGAGTTTAGGATAGGACCGGGAAGATGGGAACACGGAATCACGGGTCGTCAAGAATCCCTGAATATAAGAAGAGAGGAGATAGCAAACACCAACGGGTCTCCCCTACACTTAGGATAAAGAAAGCTAAAAGATAGATACATGGGTTGCCTCCCAAGAAGCGCTTGATTTTTGTTCACCGAGTCGTGAGCTTGACTCGACCTTGATTATCATAGGAAGAAGCATGAAACATATCCACCGGGATCAAAGACATAGTTTTCGTCCATCAAGTAACACAAGCTTAAGGCGAACAAGGCAAGCCAAAGAAGAGTAGGCAAGGTTCCCTTAAGCAAAGATGGAGCACGGTGGTAGTAAGGGTGAGGTGGTGCAAGCATATCTACAATAGTTCCAAAGATTTTGCCTTTTA
The DNA here is from genome assembly GCA_025667525.1 of Glebionis coronaria. Classification (NCBI taxonomy): domain Eukaryota; kingdom Viridiplantae; phylum Streptophyta; class Magnoliopsida; order Asterales; family Asteraceae; genus Glebionis; species Glebionis coronaria. Next base: position 272,543,407 of record CM046875.1, on the reverse strand, counting down.
TTTCATTAGATGGATACTGAGATGGTTGAAGAATATCGATACCTGGGTCGAACACCTTTTCCTTTAGGGGAAAATAGCACTCAGGCACAACATAATTTGAAGATGATCCGCGAAGAAGATGCACAACCTCGTCCTCAGAAGGTGGACAAAGAGGTGTTAAATCATACGTGCTGCGGATTGTTGGTGTCGTCTGGTTGCTTCTCCTTTGAAAGAATTTTCTTCAGATCCAAAGTAGGATCAAGACGATAATCATCAAAGTCTAAAGGAGGAGCATCACTCTCATGAGGGAAGTAAGTATTGAGAAAAGTAGAGAAGTGTTCCTCAAATGAGTAGTCATCCAAAGTAGGATTTAGTGATGGCGGAGGATCTTCATCATGTGAAGAATCACTCGAAAGAGTATCAGCCTCATCGAAATCATCAAAAGTTGGCATGTCAGGATACTCGGAAGTAAAGTCATCATAATCATCTCCATTGAAGGTAGAATCATCATCATAAGCATCAAAGATTGGTGGAGAAACATAAATGGGTGAAGGTTCCAAATTGGAGAGAGAATCATCCACATCATCTTGAAAAAGTGGATTATCGGTGCAAGAATCGAATAGAGGATTGTCGTAGATGACAAAATCGTCGAGCACATTAATCATATTCTCTGATTCTCGTCCAAAGGATTTACTTGTAAGCTTCCCCATTTCAAACACGTGTGCATCATCCCCGACTCTTAAAATTAGCTCACCTTCGGCAACATCAACTAGAGCTCTTCCGGTTCTCAAGAATGGTCGACCGAGTATTAAAGGAATACGAGGGTCCATTTCATAATCAACAACAACAAAGTCGACCGGAAAAGTGAAGGTGCCAACTTTAATGAACACATCTTCGGCAAAACCAACGGGGTAAGCGAGAGTGCGATTGGCTAGCTCAAGAGTCATTTTGGTGGGTGTAAGGTCGGGAAATGATAACTTTTTCCAAACACTTAACGGCATCAAATTAATACTTGCCCCGAGATCGGCTAAGGCAGTAAATTTGTCGGTTTGGTTAAAAGTACAAGGAAGCACAAAACGACCGGGATCTCCATGTTTTTCCGGAAGTTCTTTAAGAAGGACGGCAGAACAATTTTCATTTAGTCGAGTATTAACAAACTCGGCCATCTTCTCCTTCTTGCTAAGCAATTCCTTAAACATCTTGACAAATTTAGGCATTTGTGCTAGAGCTTCGACAAGGGGAAAGGTGATGGTCATTTCCGAAACTTTCTTCAAATAGTTTGACACTTGAATGTCATCCTTGGTGTGCATTTTGGCCTTGCCTAAGCGAGATGGATAAGGAATATTGGGTTTGGTGGTGAAGCTGTAGGTGTAGCAGGTAAAGTTTGAGATGTTGAAGGTGGGGTTGGTGGAGGATTCTTGGTGGGTACTTCATCACGACGAGGCGGAGACGGTAATGGTGTACTAATACTAGGTGTGGGAGTAGTAGGGATAAATGGTGGTGGAGGAGGTGTAGATGGTGGGGGCGGGATAGGTGGTCCTACTAAAGTAACTCCACTACGGGTAGTAATAGCACTCACATTCGCTCGCGGATTGGTGACGGTGTTTGAAGGTAGAGAACTCGAGGTAGAGGGTTGAGTTGTGGGCAAGAAACTAGCCAGCATATTCTTCAAATCATTCGTTTGATTGCTGAAGGAGGATTGTATATTATCTCGAAGCTCGGATCTTATGTCATTCCCTTGCTTGGTAATATCTCCTTTCAAATTGATAATTTGGCTCTGTAGATTCTTGATTTGCTCTCCTTGGGTTCTCATCAAAGCTTCAGCATCTTGATTCATGGGTGGGGCTTGTTGAGCGGGTGGGTGATAAGGATTAGAAGCTCTAGGTGGGATTTGGTTGCTTCTAGTGTAATCGTTGTTGGGGTTTTGGTTTTGAGGAGAAAAACCGGGTGAAAGGTAGTTGTTTGACCGGTAACTTAGCAAATTTCTATCCCCTTGAGGTCGGGCTTGGTAATTTTCCGGTGAATAATTACCGTAATCCGCATACACATTTTCCGGATTTCCTTGAGTAGAAGGAAAATTAGTGTATGAGTGTGGACCGCCGCATGTTTCACAAGGATTAACCACCGCTTTAACTTGTTGTTGGTTAGTAGCGAGAAGCAAGATATTTTTGTTCATTTCGGCCATCATGCCGGTGAATTCGGGCATGTCGGGGTTTGCTGAAGTAGAAGAAACATTGACTCTCGGGTTGTTCCTTGAAGAAGCGGAGGAATCCCAGTTTTTTTGATGAGTAGTCATGTTCTCAATAAGCTCTCTACACTCCTCGGGTCTCCTTTTCATAAATGTGCCACCGGCGGCTGCATTAATCGTATCACGATCACGAAAAGTCAAACCGTTGTAGAAAGTATCAATTAAGGTCACAGGGAGCATGTTGTGGTTTGGACAGCGATCGATCAAAACATTATATCTTTCCCAAGCATCAAAAAGAGATTCATCAGGTTCTTGCATGAAACCGTTGATTTGATTGCGAAGGCTCGTGACCATGGATGGTGGAAAGTAGCGCGACAAAAAGCGTTGAGTCATGTCATCCCAAGTATGAATGGAATTCTTCGGGAGACGATCAAACCATTTCTCGGCGTGGTGTGATAAAGTATGTGTAAAGAGTTGAAGGCGAAGAACATCCATTGTAGCACCGGGAAACTTCATGCTTTGAGTGATAGTAATGAATTTGTCGAGGTGTTTGTTGGCATCATCATCAGGCATTCCTCGAAAAGGATTAGTTTGCACTTGTTGAATCATGTGGTGCTTCAACGAAAACTCCGGAGCCGTGATTTGCATCGGCGCAATCGGTCCTCCTCGTCCAAACATGGTAGGTTGACAAAGCTCCTCCATTGTCCGAAGATCGGGCTGTGGAAGAACATTGTTGTTATTGTTGAGGTGCGGTGGATTATTATTGTTGTTAACACCTGCCATAGCTAAATCTTCTCGAATCTCGGGCTCTTGATAATTTAAAGATCTAGTACGCATACACCTATGATAGTCGTAGAAATACGTCTTTTAGGAAAAAGAACGTAATTAGGGTAAGTATTAACGAGTGATTTAGGAAAACCACAAGTTATGACCCAAATGAAGTGAGTTCGTTCTCGAGGAGGCACGTGTGTTGTGTAATGAATGATGATTAATTGTTTGATGATTTTATTAAGAAGAAAAGAAATTAGAAATGAGAAAGGAAAGAAAGGACGGTTACGAAGATGGATTAAACTACGACGAAAAAGGCGTAAACGTAAAACCGTAAAACTACAAAATTTAAAATTTTAACCTAAAAATTCCTAAAAATTACTAAAAATCCCCAATAATATTCTAAGAGTTTACAAAAAATCCAAACTTGCTAAAACCTTTTAATTAATTCAATAATGACTTTTTAATGCTAATTAAAGCCCTAAAAATCACAATTAAATATTAAAAAGCCCTAAACAAGATCTAATAGTTTGTAAACCTCAAAAATATCCTAATTAAGCTAAAAACTATTTTTAAAAATTTTAAAACCAAATTAAACTATTTTTAAACACTTAAAAACTATTAAAATCTATTAAATCTTAAATTAATTCTAGAAATTAATTGAAAAGTCTAAAAAATATTTGGAAAGTGACAAAAACTCCTAATTAAGTGTCCTTAACCTAGGAAAAATGTAAAAACTAAAAAAAAATAAAACTTCAAATTTTTATAATAAAATAATATTAAAATATTCAAAAAATAAAAAGTTTGTAAATAAATTCTAAAAAATTACCAAAAATCCTAAATAATGTAACTAAAACAAAAATGCAATCCAAATTTTCTGAAACCTATTTAATAATTTTATAATGAATTTTAAAGTTGCTTAAAAACCCTAAAATCCTATAAAATTAAAAATAAGACTTTTTGAAAACTTTTTGAAATGTAAACCTCAAATAACTTAAATAAAAACTAAAAACAATTTTTCTGGATTTTTAAAATGCTTTTTACTATTTTTAATTTATTTTCTAAAAATTAAACTAAAAATAATCCTAAAAAATAAATAAATAAAGGGAAAAATATACTTTTAAAACAGAAAAGTCCTAAAACTAAATACAATCCTAGGAAAATTGAAATGGTGCAAATAAGCTTAATGGATAAGCTGAAAAAGCCAAAATAAGCTACTTATATTTATAATCTCAACTCAAAAACTGCTTAAGTATATTTCGAAAAGCAACCCTAGCAGTCAAAGACCCTAGGGCGCAGTGGTGAGTATGTTGTGTTGTGAGAGGAGTGGCGCAGGTTCGAGTCCTGGCCACGTCCTTTTTGATATTTTTTTTTTCTTTTTTAACTTTTAAAAGCTCAAACAATGACTATTTAACTAACTAAAAAATCACAAATATAATCCATAATGTCAAAGATTGAAACTGATCAAGTCGAAAACGTGCTCAGTTGAGCTTTGTTTGATGAACACAAGAGAAGCTTTCTTCACTTGTGAATATAAGACAAGAGGGCTTGTCTCTTGGTTTTTGGTGGTGATTTTGATGGAACAAAGGCACCCTTGTACTCTTTGGAGTACAAGGAGTCAAGTAAAACACAAACAAGCAAGATCTCTAACACCAAATCACACAAATGGCCAAAATGAAGTTGCTGATGTACCTCTATGGGTCTGGTGGCTTATTTGACTAGATTAGTTGCACAAATTCGACTTTTAGAAACTCATATTCTGCATACAAGCTAATCAAATGGCAAACAAGCTGTTCTCAAACCTTAAATGTCCTAACCCCTAACAGATTTCCAAACTTGAATGCACAAATTCACAAAATAAGCAGGAACAAAGCAGTTGACTGTTTAAGCTATGTTTACCAAATTTTTTAGCATACAATAAACTTAAACCCTACCAATGATGAAAACAAAACTAACACATAACCTACACTACCCTATTGAGTGTATCTAGCAAGTTTTAAACACAAAATTCTTTCAAAGTTATCACTTAAATAGCAGATCCAAGCACCCCTTAAAAATTCTGATATGCAATTTTTCAAATCAAATCAACTCAAAACCTAACCTAACTGAATCAATCCTATCCTATCATGCATAATAGGCATACCAAAGCATAATCAAACCAAATAACAGTTACTTAAACACTTTCAAGCAAAATCACTTAAATCACCAATATTTTCAGAAAACTAAAAAAATGAAAAGGGAACTAAGAAACTACCTTAAGGGTCCTACATCCAGGACCCTTAGTGGTTGAAAAACCACCTCCCTATAGGCTGGGGCCTATGCTGATCCTTGGACAGCAAACAATCTCCAATAAACCTGCAAATCAAACAAGAACAAACACAAGCAATATTCTTTCTGATTTTCTGAAAACTTACAAACCTTTTCAAAAACTTGAACCAATGGTACTCTTTGAAACAAGATCAATTTCAGGAATCTAAGAATATCAATCCACTTTCACTTCTTGAAATTCTTGGATTTTTGAAAATCAATGAAACCTTTTTTTTTGAAAACTCAAATTTCAAACACAAGTGTTACACAATTAAAATGGAACTCAGAATATAGCTAAACATATACCAAACTTTTAAAAAGAGATAAAAGGAATTACAATTTTAATAAAAATACCAAACTTTAAATTTCTTAAAAAGGAATTACAAGGCTTAGCTAAAAATTCTGGAACAAAGATAAGGGTCACAAGTCGACTCCTTATATACTAGTCTAAGGAACAAACTAGAACTAAAACCCTAGTTGCTTGAAATGCCTAATCTGCCCTTGAGATTTTGACTGAAAATTGGTCTTGTTTGGCTTCATGTGATCATGTGATTGTAGCCAGCTGTGGAGAGTGTATCTTGGACGTTAATTTGGACTTGGGGACCAAGGGGATTCATCCAGTCGTTCAATTGGTCGGGTTATAGGGTTGGGGGAAAGAGACGTGTGCAGGGGAGGGTCCCATAGGTCACATGGTTGTGTTGGGGAAAGATTCGTGAGTGGGTTTAGGATTAGGATAGGTTCAATAGTTAATCTGGAGCATTTGGGGTAAAACCCCTTTGGTTTTAATGATTTCAGTTTTAGGGTTTATGGGATTAAGATAGTAGCAGGGTGGGGTTTGATTTGTTTTGGGGGTTTAGGTTTTTAAATTCGTGTTAAGTGGGAAATAAAGGGAGGGATTTGACTGAGGTTTGACCAGGTTTAATAAATAAACCTGGGTTGGGTTGGTTACGGGTTTGGGTAGGGTTATTGGGTAGGTGTTGGGTAAATGGGTGGGTCATGTGACGTGGTAGATTCTGAGTGGGTGAATGGGATTGGTTGTCTTGGCAGTTATGGCCCCCAAGCTTCTCTCTTTCTTCCACTTTGTAATAAATAGCAAATTCTTCATTTTCCTTTGATAACAACTTTGGCAGATTTACATTTTTGGCACATATTGTTTTCAAGCTTGTAATAAGGACCTTTAATGCATATTCTTCATTTTCCAAGGGCTTTTCTTGTTCAATCTTCAAACATGGAGGACCATACTTGTACAAATAACTATTGGAGGGTCATTTGTGACAAGTTCTTCAAAGATGAGGGACCAAAATTGCCAATCTTAAATTCTTCAAGGGTCATTTTGCAAAATTCCAAACTTGGGCCCGGTTCATTGTGCGGCTTCGTTTCCCGTGTTCGTTTTCGAATGATTCTTGTGATCTTTTGCCATTTCCTCAATATCCGTACCTAAAAATACACAAGTAACAAACACGAGCATATATTTGGTATATTTAATGATATTTTATGCATTTTAAGCCCGATTTGGACGATGAGACCATGTATAAAAGCAGTCTCATCACTCCCCCATACTAAACCATTGCCGTGCCCTCACGCAATGCTAGAATAAAGTATCATAGCATCTCCAAAATTCAATTTTATTCACTTTATTAGAATGATAAACTAGCTACACTACTACTATTACTACTTCTTGCGTTTTAGACATAATGTATGATTTTCATCGCAAAATGGGACGTTTAGGTTCATAGAACAAGAACACGTGAATGCTTCGTTAGAAATAATTTCATCATCCTCGATTTTCACCTTAATTCCATGCCAAGCGTGCAACGAGATCATTGTCATTATAAGTTAGTAATGCTAACACTACTCATATGCCCCAATCACGTACTTATTCTCCCATTATTCCTAAGTTGTATCTCTTATATTTTATTATGTCTTAATGATCACGAGGATAAATTGTTGACTTATGCGATAATAGAGATTTAGGTCTAAAAATAGAGTCCTAACGGTGTAACTAAGACCATCAAATCAATAACCCCTCCTAATAGACGACGATGTCAAAAAATTAAGTTGTCAGGAAGAATCGATAAACACGGTTTTGAACATGAGACTTATTACCAAGACTTTTATACGCCCCCTAACGGAAGGTCCTTATTATCTTTGGTTTACCTCCATCTTTTATTCAACTTCGCCATGAAGCTTTTATTATGACTTCGGTCTTGCCTTGCCTTTTATTATCCGCCTCATCGGTGGTTTTATTAGCCAAAGACGTATATCCTCACGCTAAAGCAAATTTTGGATCTTTAAAGCTTCGAAGATTAAGGCTTAATTCACTTTAAATTTTGCATAGATTTTAGGCCTTGTGAGGCTTCAAATTGTTTGCTATATTTAGGTGAGCACTTGAAATCTTATTATTAGGTGAAGCTTTCGATTATTCGGGTGCCAATACTTCAAAACTGTGACGCTGGCGATACCTTAATGTCTTCCCAAATTTAATTACACGGAAGCTACTAGAAAAGACTAGAAACCCAACAATCCTAACTAAACCGCTAAGTCAATATTTATTAAGCAAAAAATATTTACATGCTAAGGGAGAATAAGCAAACAACGAGAACACATGAGTTTTTGAAAGAATACAAGTACTCTACGTTTAGCATAGTAACTTATAATTAACTCTATCATTTCTCGTCCTCATTTAAGAGACTTAGCCTAATGTGTAGTTAAGGAATCAAAGCTAAGTGCTCAACACGCACGGTCGAGTCAAAAATTACTCTTATTCTCGCCATCGGAAAACCTACATTCGTGTCTTCAAACACTTATAAAACATGAGAAAATTTTTAAAATTTGGCCATTTTTAGCCTTATTTTGCAACAAAAACGATAACAAAAAGATAAACTTTGGAAAGCGTGAAGGTTTGGCAAGGCAAGTATCTATTCACCCCCCCCCATACTAAAGTTAAACATTGTCCTCAATGTTTCGAGTCTAGGGGTGCAAACACCCCCATACTAGAGACGTAGTCAAATGCCTAATCTAGCATGGAAAGGGTGTAACTAATAAATTAATAGCCGTTTATGAAGTGTGCTAAAAACCTAAGGTTAGAACATCAAAGGATATATCATTTGGATATTGAGAAAGGCCTCCAAAGCAAACGATCGAGTGCTCCCATAAACGAACACGAGAGGCTCTAATCGTGAAGATTATGATCTAAAAACCACAATGCACAAACAACCACGAAACAAAGGTTGGAAGGGCGCAAATCCCCTCACATTAAACTAATTAGAAAGCAATAATATGTACATGGATAAGCATGGGTCTCCCCCACGAGGCACCTTGTTTTTGATAACCGAGTCAAAAGCTCGACTCGAATCCCTATAAATGTGATCATTTAGGGATTATCATGGTATGGTCAATTTTTGGTGGGGCTTACATGATAAACAAGGCCCAAAAACAACCGGTATTAAGGACTAAGTCCTTTGATGGTGCAAAATACCGGGATCGAAGATGGCGTTCTCGTTTTCATTGGAAAAACTAATCAACACCACTTCATTAATGGTCAACAAAAACTCAAAGAGTTTCAAGAAAATAGGAGAGAAGAAATAGAAGGGTGGGCAATGGGTAAGTCATGAAAACATTGAGCTACTCGAGGTAGGTCTCGCACCAAACAAATGAAAAGATTTTCCATTTATTGCATCGGTGGAAGACCGAGATTTCCCTTTATAAGCAATTCTAGGATCAAATATCTCGTCCTCGGTGGAGAAAGGGGAGGGAACATAAGGGGATTCCCCCACACTAAGTCCACACAAAGCATCGTCAAAAGGAGAAGACGAGCTTGTAGTACTCAATAAACGCGGTGATGACGGAGTTAGAGTTGTAGAAAAATCTTTTAAACCCAAGTTAAAATCTTTTACTTTTTCATCTTTTACACTCTCCTTGTGAAAACCCGATTTGATTATGTCAAAAATATTTGGTGTTTCTAAAGCAATGTTAGTCACACTAAAAATTATCACATTTTGAAATCTTTTTGGTTTAGGTGGTGGTAAGTTTTCAAAACGTTTGTCAACAAAGAAAAACTTCCCATCGGGATCAACGTATTCATCATCCGAAGATTCACTCGAGATTGGAATCGTAGGCTTAACACTCTTAACCTCCACCGGCGGAGGGGACGAAACTTCATTTTTCTCAACAACTCCTAAAACTCTATTGGAAATCTTTTTGCAAATGTTTTTTATGGGATTGACATTGTACAAAGATGTGATAGAATACACATGAGAAAGAGTGGAGTTTTGGGTTGCATTAATGACGAGTTCTTCCTCATTGAAACGAAGAGTGATTTTTCTTGCATGCACATCGATGAGTGCTCTCGAGGTATCCAAAAAAGATCGACCTAAAATTAACGGAACTTTAGGATCGATAGGAATGTCAACAACAATAAAGTCTACAGGATAGTAGAACTTTCCAACTTTCACAAAGACGTCCTCGGCAACTCCACAAGCTAGAATCGTAGAATGATCGGCCATTTCGATTGACATTCTTGAAGGAGTGAGATTTGGAAGATTGAGCGATTTAAAAATCTCAAGAGGCATCAAATTAATACTAGCACCAAGATCGGCCAAGGCGTAGCATTCCTCCATGTCTTGTATAGCACATGGGATTAAAAACTTTCCTGGATCACCGACTTTTTGAGGTATGCGGCTTAGAAAAACCGAAGAACAACTAGACGATTTTTGCAATTTTTCTTTGTTATTCAACATACTTTTGAAGTTCGCGGCAAATCGAGGCATCATGACTAAGGCGTCGGCAAAACTTATATTAAAATGCAAGTCACGAAACATTTTCATAAAAAGTTCACATTGATAATTATTTCGTTCTTGTGCCTTTTCCTTGTCTCGTCTTGAAGGGTAGGGTAAAGGTGGTGTGGGTTGGGGCAAAGTAGGTATAGGCATCGGCCTTGGAATCTCGGGTTCCATGATTGGTATAGGTTCAACCGTAGGTGTGGTTTGAGCGGTACTTCGTGGGCTTGTAATTTGCTCCTTTTCTACCACAACCTCGGGTTCTTTCTCTTTTTCCTTCTCCATAGAAGTACTTGGACGAGAAATGGGTTCTTTGAAAGTTTTACCACTACGAGTAGTAATAACCTTCAATTCTCCTTTCGGGTTCATGATGGTATCACTAGGAAGACCACCCGAAGAAGAGGGCTTACACATGATAGCTTCAAACATCTTAGCCATACGGTCCTCAAATTTTGATTGCCTAGCATCCGCTTTTAACAACTCTTGCTTAATCTCATGTTGACCTTGCTCCATTTTTTGTTGATTTTGTTGGAGACGTGTGACATTTCCTTCCATTTTGTTAGCATGAGTTTTAAGTTAATTAGCAAGTTCGTTTTTAAGCTGGTTTTTGAACTCGGATCTTAAGCTAAGCATTTCACGTTGCATATTATCAAACTTAGCATCATTAGCCTTTGCATAATTCAAAAATTCTCCTTGAAGATTTTTGGTGTGATCATTTTGAAAACCTTGAGTAGAAGTTTGAAAATCACGGTTTTGGTTTTGGTTTGAAATTTGCCCATTTCCACTTTGATAATTACCCTTGTTATAATTCCTTTGATTTCCTTGATAATTACCACCTTGGTTGTTGTTTCGATAATTATTAGCATTTTGATTTTGTGGAGCTTGATTTTGGCGGGAACCTTGACTGTTTTGGTTATAAGTTCCCGTGGCTACATAAGCACTCGAAGTGTTACCATCCGCGGTAATGCACTCGGAAAGATCATGAGCTCCACCACACGACAAACAACTCTTAGAAACCGCTTTAACCGAAGCGGAATTCGAAGCTTCTTGAGCTTTCCAATGGGACATAAGAGTCGAAAACCTATCGAAAAACCGATTCTCCTCATTTGCTTCATCTTGCAAGGCATTGATACTACGTGACGATGATGAGCCCAAATTGGCAACACTCGGTGTGTTACGAGGGCTATAAACCTTAGACCTATTCTCAATTATGACCAAAGCTTCCTCAACCGTTTTACACAAAAAATTACCACCCGCGGCGGCATTTAAATAATCTCTTTCATGATCATTAAGTCCATTGTAAAACGTGTCGATTTGATGCAAGTCGGAAAAACCGTGATGAGGACATTCATGTAACATCTCCTTAAACCTATTCCAAGCCGTAGAAAAACTTTCATTTGATTCTTGTGAAAATTTAGAAATCTCATTTTTCAAATGCGTAGTCTTAGAGGGCGGAACAAATTGGTTCACAAACTTTAAAACGAGATCCTTCCACGTCAATATAGAATTGGGTGGCTCTTTCTCTAACCAAATTTTAGCGGGCCCCGCTAAGGAATACGGAAAAAGCATCATCTTAATCGAGTCATTCGAGACATCCTTAAATTTGCACGTGGCGGTAAGACGATTAAATTGGCGGATATGGTTGTGGGGATTGTCCTTCTCATCACCTCGGAATTTGTTGTTTTGGATCATCGACAACAAACCCGTTTTCACCTCAAAATTCTCCGCAAGGATAGCGGGAATCACAATAGCTTCTCCATAACCCTCGGTGGGTGCTTGAAGTAACTCCATCATAGTTCGATTCACCATGGTAGGTGCTTCTCGTACAATGGGTTCGTCAATAGGAGACTCCTCACTAGAATGAGTTGGAGTGGGAGTTTTGTTCTTTCGTCTACGTGCACGTTTTGCTTGATTACGAGTTAGCATAAATGTCACGTACAACGAGGAGACGAGCAAAGAAGATTCTTTTTGGTATTTTGTGTTTTTCAATTTTTTTGTGGTTTTTGATGGTATTAACTTTTTTGGAAATTGGTGAATGTATTAAGTAGACAAAAATCTACAAATCTCCTCCTTAATCAAATCTCTTGATTAAAGAAGCCTCAAGGAATGAAAACGATCACGTGGAGTGAACGCCTTCGATGACTTTAGAACGATGGTGGAACACCAAATCGTTCAAGAGGGTTTAATCAATAGAAACCAAGAAAATATATATGATATGTAATAATACTTTGGGCGGCAAAACCCTCGATTCACTCTCAAAATCAAATACGCACAAGCAAGCGGAGGAAACGAGGCGGCGCGAAGCACTTAAGAGCCTTTTTCCTTTAGGTTGTGAAATACAACCGCCTTATACCCACCTTATAGTTTGTATTTTCAAAATCGAGCTTCACGAAAGTATTTATCTATTTTTGCCTTTTTTCTTTGGTTTGAGATTCGAATACAATGATTGGGTAATGACCTCCCAAATCAAGGTTGTGATTGCTCACGTATTTGGAGTACTTGTGAATTTATTGTTCTACGTATACAATATATTAATAATATTCACACAAAAACCGAAAAACGATAATATGTATTAGTAGAGTGCTACTAATACAATTACTATTATGGCTAATATAAAAAACAACAATGTTCAATCAAAACACAACACGCCTCCCCGGCAACGGCGCCAAAATGATAGTCGTAGAAATACGTCTTTTAGGAAAAAGAACGTAATTAGGGTAAGTATTAACGAGTGATTTAGGAAAACCACAAGTTATGACCCAAATGAAGTGAGTTCGTTCTCGAGGAGGCACGTGTGTTGTGTAATGAATGATGATTATTTGTTTGATGATTTTATTAAGAAGAAAAGAAATTAGAAATGAGAAAGGAAAGAAAGGACGGTTACGAAGATGGATTAAACTACGACGAAAAAGGCGTAAACGTAAAACTACAAAATTTAAAATTTTAACCTAAAAATTCCTAAAAATTACTAAAAATCCCCAATAATATTCTAAGAGTTTACAAAAAATCCAAACTTGCTAAAACCTTTTAATTAATTCAATAATGACTTTTTAATGCTAATTAAAGCCCTAAAAATCACAATTAAATATTAAAAAGCCCTAAACAAGATCTAATAGTTTGTAAACCTCAAAAATATCCTAATTAAGCTAAAAACTATTTTTAAAAATTTTAAAACCAAATTAACTAATTTTAAACACTTAAAAACTATTAAAATCTATTAAATCTTAAATTAATTCTAGAAATTAATTGAAAAGTCTAAAAAATATTTGGAAAGTGACAAAAACTCCTAATTAAGTGTCCTTAACCTAGGAAAAATGTAAAAACTAAAAAAAAAATAAAACTTCAAATTTTAATAATAAAATAATATTAAAATATTCAAAAAAATAAAAAGTTTGTAAATAAATTCTAAAAAATTACCAAAAATCCTAAATAATGTAACTAAAACAAAAATGCAATCCAAATTTTCTGAAACCTATTTAATAATTTTATAATGAATTTTAAAGTTGCTTAAAAACCCTAAAATCCTATAAAATTAAAAATAAGACTTTTTGAAAACTTTTTGAAATGTAAACCTCAAATAACTTAAATAAAAACTAAAAACTATTTTTCTGGATTTTTAAAATGCTTTTTAATATTTTTAATTTACTTTCTAAAAATTAAACTAAAAATAATCCTAAAAAATAAATAAATAAAGTCCTAAAACTAAATACAATCCTAGGAAAATTGAAATGGTGCAAATAAGCTTAATGGATAAGCTGAAAAAGCCAAAATAAGCTACGGCTTATATTTATAATCTCAACTCAAAAACTGCTTAAGTATATTTTGAAAAGCAACCCTAGCAGTCAAAGACCCTAGGGCGTAGTGGTGAGTGTGTTGTGTTGTGAGAGGAGTGGCGCAGGTTCGAGTCCTGGCCACGTCCTTTTTGATATTTATTTTTTTTTTCTTTTTTAACTTTTAAAAGCTCAAACAGTGACTATTTAACTAACTAAAAAATCACAAATATAATCCAAAATGTCAAAGATTGAAACTGATCAAGTCGAAAATGTGCTCAGTTGAGCTTTGTTTGATGAACACAAGAGAAGCTTTCTTCACTTGTGAATATAAGACAAGAGGGCTTGTCGCTTGGTTTTTGGTGGTGATTTTGATGGAACAAAGGCACCCTTGTACTCTTTGGAGTACAAGGAGTCAAGTAAAACACAAACAAGCAAGATCTCTAACACCAAATCACACAAATGGCCAAAATGAAGTTGCTGATGTACCTCTATGGGTCTGGTGGCTTATTTGACTAGATTAGTTGCACAAATTCGACTTTTAGAAACTCATATTCTGCATACAAGCTAATCAAATGGCAAAAAAGCTGTTCTCAAACCTTAAATGTCCTAACCCCTAACAGATTTCCAAACTTGAATGCACAAATTCACAAAATAAGCAGGAACAAAGCAGTTGACTGTTTAAGCTATGTTTACCAAATTTTTTAGCATACAATAAACTTAAACCCTACCAATGATGAAAACAAAACTAACACATAACCTACACTACCCTATTGAGTGTATCTAGCAAGTTTTAAACACAAAATTCTTTCAAAGTTATCACTTAAATAGCAGATCCAAACACCCCTTAAAAATTATGATATGCAATTTTTCAAATCAAATCAACTCAAAACCTAACCTAATTGAATCAATCCTATCCTATCATGCATAATAGGCATACCAAAGCATAATCAAACCAAATAACAGTTACTTAAACACTTTCAAGCAAAATCACTTAAATCACCAATATTTTCAGAAAACTAAAAAAATGAAAAGGGAACTAAGAAACTACCTTAAGGGTCCTACATCCAGGACCCTTAGTGGTTGAAAAACCACTCCCTATAGGCTGGGGCCTATGCTGATCCTTGGACAGCAAACAATCTCCAATAAACCTACAAATCAAACAAGAACAAACACAAGCAATATTCTTTCTGATTTTCTGAAAACTTACAAACCTTTTCAAAAACTTGAACCAATGGTACTCTTTGAAACAAGATCAATTTCAGGAATCCAAGAATATCAATCCACTTTCACTTCTTGAAATTCTTGGATTTCTGAAAATCAATGAAACCCTTTTTTTTGATAACTCAAATTTCAAACACAAGTGTTACACAATTAAAATAGAACTCAGAATATAGCTAAACATATACCAAACTTTTAAAAAGAGATAAAAGGAATTACAGTTTTAATAAAAATACCAAACTTTAAATTTCTTAAAAAGGAATTACAAGGCTTAGCTAAAAATTCTGGAACAAAGATAAGGGTCACAAGTCGACTCCTTATATACTAGTCTAAGGAACAAACTAGAACTAAAACCCTAGTTGCTTGAAATGCCTAATCTGCCCTTGAGATTTTGACTGAAAATTGGTCTTGTTTGGCTTCATGTGATCATGTGATTGTAGCCAGCTGTGGAGAGTGTATCTTGGACGTTAATTTGGACTTGGGGACCAAGGGGATTCATCCAGTCGTTCAATTGGTCGTGTTATAGGGTTGGGGGAAAGAGACGTGTGTAGGGGAGGGTCCCATAGGTCACATGGTTGTGTTGGGGAAAGATTCGTGAGTGGGTTTAGGATTAGGATAGGTTCAATAGTTAATCTGGAGCATTTGGGGTAAAACCCCTTTGGTTTTAATGATTTCAGTTTTAGGGTTTATGGGATTAAGATAGTAGCAGGGTGGGGTTTGATTTGTTTTGGGGGTTTAAGTTTTTAAATTCGTGTTAAGTGGGAAATAAAGGGAGGGATTTGACTGAGGTTTGACCAGGTTTAATAAATAAACCTGGGTTGGGTTGGTTACGGGTTTGGGTAGGGTTATTGGGTAGGTGTTGGGTAAATGGGTGGGTCATGTGACGTGGCAGATTCTGAGTGGGTAAATGGGATTGGTTGTCTTGACAGTTATGGCCCCCAAGCTTCTCTCTTTCTTCCACTTTGTAATAAATAGCAAATTCTTCATTTTCCTTTGATATCAACTTTGGCAGATTTACATTTTTGGCACATATTGTTTTCAAGCTTGTAATAAGGACCTTTAATGCATATTCTTCATTTTCCAAGGGCTTTTCTTGTTCAATCTTCTAACATGGAGGACCATACTTGTACAAATAACTATTGGAGGGTCATTTGTGACAAGTTCTTCAAAGATGAGGGACCAAAATTTCCAATCTTAAATTCTTCAAGGGTCATTTTGCAAAATTCCAAACTTGGGCCCGGTTCATTGTGCGGCTTCGTTTCCCGTGTTCGTTTTTGAATGATTCTTGTGATCTTTTGCCATTTCCTCAATATTCGTACCTAAAAATACACAAGTAACAAATACGAGCATATATTTGGTATATTTAATGATATTTTATGCATTTTAAGCCCGATTTGGACGATGAGACCATGTATAAAAGCAGTCTCATCAACCTACAAAGGCAAAAGAAAACAATACCAAACACAAAGAGAATATATATACACTATAAAGATAAAAATAACATCTTTTTGGATTTTTGAAAATTTTTTATTTTTATAGATTTTTAACAATTTTAATTTTTATGGTTTTTTGAAATTTTTAAGCAAGAAAAATAACGCTCACGAATGAACGGATCCCAAAAAGCAACGCGTCTCTCAGAGAAAACCGTTAATCTTTACGAAAAGAGCCGGCAGCGGCGCCATTTGATACAAGAGATTTTGTATGTAAAAATTATCGTGACAGTCTCTTCGAATTGAAAAATGGATTAACTATGCGACTCAGTCGTTCTTTGGTGGAAACAAATAGTTGTGTCGTTGTAGTATATTAAAAGTGCAAGAACTATTAAAATAAATGGCGATAATTAAATCTAATTCTAATTAAAACTTAAATGTGCAATATTAAAATTTTGAAAATTAAATTAATTAAATGACTTAAAGTTAAAGCGTGACGAAAATTAAATTTGACTAAGTATTAACAATGTAACTTAAAAATAAAACAAAGCAAAAATATAATTCTAAACCCCAAACCATCTGAATCCAGATCGGAATGCTTTCACAAATACCATCGGAATCCAGATCGGAATATAGGTACGAATTCTATCGGAATGTGAACCGTCGGAATGATTGAAATGGAATCTGTCGGAATAACACTTCGCCTATCGGAATGTTGAACAATCCTATCGGAATCTTAGATCGGAATCACCTGTCGGAATGCAAAACCATCAAAATATGGCTAGTGAAATTTGGGCAGCACTTCGTCTCAATGTAGCCTTAAGAGCCGTCGCAATCCAGATCGCAATGAGCGATCGGAATCTTGATCGGAATAAGGGGGAAAGAACCTATCGGAATGTTGATCGCAATCCTTCTGTCGGAATGCAAAACCCTCAACCGATTGTCACGATCGGAATGAGGTGGTTTAGTTGTCGCAATGTGGGAACTCTCCTTTCCGATGGAAGATGTATTCGTAATAAGCAAGAACCAAATAAGCCAATTCTAATAAGCAGTAACAAATACTAAAATGAAATGAAAGCAAAACGAAACAATAAGCTAAAAAGTTAAAACCTTTCGAAATGTAAAAGACGAAACTTAATGAAATGCATTTAACAAAGATAAAACTTTTAAGAAAACTTTGAAAACAATTAAGCTAAATACCAAATAAGCACATAAGATTGTCAAGCTTATGGCTTATCTCGTATGATAACTTAAAGGGAAAAGAAAAGACAAAATTTTTAATCAAATAAGCAAAGGGATTAAGCAAACCTTTGCTTAATCCGAATTTTTAAAACAAACCAAAATAAGAGAAAGGTAGAAAGAGAATGATAAAAGGAACTTGATCAAAGGTAAATAAAGATTAAAGCAACAAAATTAAGAACACTTACTTGGAATTAAAAGAATTAAAGGTGCAAGACAATTAAGTAAATGACATGTATTTAAAGAAAAAGTAATTAAAAGGTGGAAGACTAATTGTCACACTTAGCCAACAAAAACAAATGAAAATCCTAATGGTCTATTTATAGGGGAGATTAGGGAGGTGCTTAGGAAGCTTCCTCCCTTCTTTCTTCTTTCCTTAATTGCACAATTAAGTCCTTAATCTTCTTAAATCTTAGACTTTAATGACTTTGTCTCGGGATTTCTTTAAACTCGTCTTGTAATTCTTTAATAAATTAGACTTGAGTTCTTCGACTTTTAGTAAACTTCCGTCTTTTGACTTTTTCTTCTATAAATCTTAAGAATTGGTCTTGGACTTCCGTTCTTTTCGCACTCTTGATTTCTTGACTTCGTATTTCGTCTTTTTCTTTGATAAAAGCCCGTGAATGCCCGTGTTTTCTCTCTTTTCCACATTTTCGTCCTAAATCACAACAAAAACACAAACCACGCATAATTCCGACATAAAAGACATAAAATACACGTTTTGGCTCGGTTATTATTGTAATAAAGTGGTAAGAAGGATGGGTGTTTACACACCTATCAAAGTCCTTTTTCTAGCTCACCAATGGGTAAGGTGGTTATACCATCTGCATCATTAAGATGCAAAGCCTGGCGAACCAAGGCTTCAGTAACCACCCATGGAAGCCCATGGACTGTGATGAGATGGCATTTATACATGATCTCTTCGTTCTTTTCGGGCTTTTAATGCATAAAAATGTTATGAAATACCATATATATGCTTGTGTTTGTTTACTTGTGTATTTTAGGTATGGATATCGTGAAAAAGACAAAAGATCATAAGAAACAAGGAAAAACAGACAAGAGAAACGAAGCCGTACAAAGAACCGGGCCCTAGATCATGAAATATTCAACAAATACCCTTGAAGACTTGAAGACATGCAAGATTGATCCTCATTGAATGAAGAAATGACACTTAAAACCTTTGTATATTCATAATTACAAGTTTGGTCCCTTAAGTTTGTCAAAATTACACAAATGGTCCTTCAACTTTGAAGAAATGGCAAGTTTAGTCCCTCAAAAATTCTAAACTGCCAATTATGGTCCCTCATGAAGTTAAAGACACATTGAAGACCTTTGAAGATCAACAATGTCCAAATTCAGCCCTTGAAATATGCAAAAGTTCCAAAAATAACCCTTGTAACCTTTTTTCCAAAAGTTTGTGCCAAAAGTGTCAAGTGATGGAAGTTATTTACAAAGGGAAAGAGTTTTGGTGGCTGAAATACACGTTTTACCTATTTTACCAAAACACAAGGACCAAAAGTGAGCATTTGAAACATTTGAAATGAAAATGCGCCAAACACATTTCCACTCCTACAAAAACGGATCAAAATGCTTACTGTTCACCTTTCACCACCAGTTACCATTCCACTTAAAACAAAGGGTAAATCCCAATTACCCACACCCACGTGTGATACACACATGCAGAATCCCATCCCACACACAAAACCCTTAATCCCATTACCCAAAGGACCCCACACTCAACCTCCTCAACCAATGAAAATGCAACTTACTCTCCAAGTTATCTGACGTGTCAAAATCAACAGCTAAGGATCCTTGCTTCATTCCAAAGCTAAAATGAACAGCCAAGATCAATTTGGACAGCACATTCCATCAAAACGTCTAGAAGACCTCAAGGACAAATGTGGAATTTCACTTCTAGGGGTTGTGAATAGTGTTAGCCAGGCATTTGCCTATAAAAGGAGACCTCAACATGTGAGAGTCCCTTTGTTCGAGTTTTACCTTTTAAACTTGTAATTCCTTTTTGAAATTTATAAAAGTTGGTATGTTGAGAAAATTGTAATTCCTTTTTATGTTTTTGAAAGTTGGTGTTGTTTAAAGGTGATTCTGAGTTCCATTTGTTGTTATAAGTGTGCTTGAATCATTTGATTCAAGGACGTTTATGTTTGGTATGTTTTTCAAGTTTCAAAAAGCTTGAAAAGTGGTTTCTGAATTTGCTTATTCTTGTGTACTAATCCTTAACCATAAGCTGTAAGCTCTTGCAAGCTTGTTGACACCAAACTTGTGAAGAGGATTAGGGCCTTTGGTTGGGCTGTTTGCTCATTTGTGTTGAAGATATATCATAATCAAAGCCTTGTTCTACTTTGAACATCAGCAGGCTTTGATCTTCTTGTTGAAGTACCTTGGTCTTGTTCTAGTTGTTGAACAAGGTCCAAGGAACATAGCTGGCCCTCCTAGGATGTTATGGAGGGCAGGTATAATAACTTGATTAAGTTTCCTCTAAATATTTCATGTTTCTGCCTGTTTTGAATTTGGTGATTTGATTTTGTTATTCTGTGTTTAAGGTTGTGGCTTTTGTGTTTGAATCTGGTTGTTGTCCCCTAGGAAGTGTTTTTGATTCAAAAATCAGTAGGTTATTAGTAAAAATCACAAGTTGCTTTGAAAAGTGGTTGATTAAGGACTGTTTGGGATTACTGGTTCATAAGGCCTTGTGGCCTTGAGCCCTTGGTTCTTAGGGTTTGGGAGGTCTACATAAGTCATTTTGAACAAGTTTTAGTCATTGGTTTAGTTTCTGCAAGTTTGGAAAAAGGATTGGAAGTTTTGCTAAAATCGGATAAAATTTGCTTTTGAGTTTGGTCAAACCCATCAGATCCAATAACTTCTTTGTTAGTTAGATCTAAGGTCTAAAATCAGGTTTGGGAATAGTTTGGTTGATAAGCTATCTATTGGTTATCTGGTTGTTGAATTTGGTGGCTTATTGTGTTTGTTATAGCTTATCAAAGTTGGTTGAAGTGGTCATTTGCATCAGCAAAGTGACCACCTCATTTGGTGTTGCATTGTGATTTCTAGCATAAGGATTGTTGTTTTGCTGCTTGTATCTTATTTGTATGCTGCTTGTGAGGTTATTTGGCTATTTGGATTTATCTGTTGATAGCTTATAAGCCTATTGGCTTATTGGCTTATTTGTGCCAAAACACATCATGTTTACCCAACTGGTAAGCTTTGATTCACAAGGTTTGCACTCAAACCTTGACCAGCAGGGTGAAAAACAAGTCTATACACTTCATTAAGTCTGTCAACGTCCATTTTGTTCCTATCAGCGTTTGATTTTCACTTATCAGCGTTTGACTTTTGGTCAAACTTGGTTTCTACGCTTATTGAATCTGTTTTGCTTATTGGTACATGCAACAACTTAGTTTTTGTAACAGAACTCATTTTTCTCAGCTTCATATCAGGTCTGGAAGTTTACAAGTCTTTTGGTTAAGCTTTTGCTAGGAAACTAGCTTATTTGGCTTTTTCAGAGTGCTTATTGGTTCTCACAACTTATTCTACTTGGATTTTTGTGATTTTCTTGATTGATTATTCTTAGTTAAGTTATTTGTGAGCTTTTGCAACAAACTAGAGCTTCTGAGGTGCCCTAAATCTCAAAAACGACTATTTTTTCTTTTAGTGAAATATTACTTTGCTTATTTCTGGCTTATTGAGTGTGCTTTTTCAAAATTTCTTTTTACAGATCTCATAAGCATCCAAAAAGAAGGTTGTGTGTCAAATTAGAGCTTATGGCATTAGCTTATTGCTTAATGGGCTAAAAAGCCCAATAAGGATAAGCTGTTTGCATAATAAGTTGTGATAAGCTCACATTCAGCTTTTGGGCCTTTAGAGTTTTGTGTTTAGAATCAAATTTTGAGTCAGATAGGGCTTTTCCAAGTCAATTGGGCCAAGTTTGACTTTTTGGGCTCAAAAGCCCATTTGTGTTGACTGTTTTTGGTTTTGGCCCATTTGAGGGCCCAAGGTATTCTGGTCATTTCACTTTGATTTTCTGTTTATTTAGGTTAAAAAAAACTAGTTTGCAAATTTTTAGAATTTTTTATAATTTTTAGATTTTTAATAATATTTTATTATTATTTTATTATTATTTTTCAAATTTCACATTTTCCAACTTTTTACATTTTTCATAGTTTTAATACATTAAAATAGGAATTTAGCAACTTTTAGAATAATTTTATCACTTCTAGATTAATTTTTATAATTATTTTAAGTTTTAATAGTTTTTAAACCATTTTAAATAGTTTTTATTAGTTTAAAAATTTCTAAAAATAGTTTTTAATCTTTTTAGGTCATTTTAGAGGTTTACCAATTGAAAAATCTTTATTTGGGCTTTTTGATAATTTATTTGATTTTTAGGGTTTTAATTAGCATTTAAAAATTGAATATTTAATTATTTAAAAGGTTTGAAAAAGTTTTGATCATTGGTAAACTCTTAGTTTTTTTATTTTTATTTTTGGTGAATTTTTGGTAATTTTTAGAATTAATTTTTATTTTTGTAGTTTTTACGGTTTTACGTTTTATCGTCGTAGTATTAATTTCACGTCTTCGTCATCTTCATTTCTCATCCCCTTCTAAACCAATCATTAATCACAAACATTTAACAAGTTTTTCACACACATATACCTCCTTGGGAAACGAACTTTCACACCATAAGGGTCATTAGTGCTTGATTTTCCTAAATCATCACTCGATACTTACCGCTTTTACGCTCCTTTTCCTAAAGGTCGTATTTTACCACAATCATTTTGGCGCCGCTGCCGGGGAGGTGTGTCGTGACTAATTTGCATTGTTGTTTTTAATATTAACCAAATAGTATTTGTATTAGTAGAACTCTACTAATACGTATTATCGGTTTTTTTTGTTTTTCTTGTGAAAATATTATTACTATATTGTATTAAGTATCACAACAAATAAACAATATCTCCAAAAAGTGTGAAAACACAACCTTAATTGGGATTTGATCTCCTAATTATTGTATTCGAATCTCAAACAAAAAGAAAAAGGCAAAAATAGATAAATACTTTCGTGAAGCTCGATTTTGAAAAATACAAACTATAAGGTGGGTATAAGGCGGGTATTATAAAATATACCCTAAGGAAAAAGGCTCTTAAGTGCTTCGCGCCGCCTCATTTCCCCGCTTGCTTGTGAGTATTTTGAGATTGAAGGGTAATCGAGGGTTTTGCTGCCCAAAGTATTATTACGTATAATATATTTGCTTGGTTTCTTTGTGATTAAAACCCTCTTGAACAATTTGGTTTTCACCAAACTTCTAAAGTCATTCGAAGGCGTTCACTCCACGTGATCGTTTTCATTCCTTTGAGGCTTCTTTAATCAAGAGTTTGAGTCGAGGAGAGATTTTGTAGATTGTTGTCTACGAAGATACACCAAAATCCAAAAAAATTAAATACAATCAAAAACACACAAAAAATTGAAAATCCACAAAACACCCAAAAAGAATCTTCTTTGCTCACCTCCCATTCTTCGTGAAGTTTATGATCACTCGTAATCAAGCAAAACGAGCTCGTAAACGTCTTCAAAAGCAAGCCAATCAAGAGACGTTGATTGTTGAACAACCTCCAATTGTTGAACCTATTGTAGAACAAGAAGTCGTCATGGCTAATCGTACTATGATGGAGTTGCTACAAGCACCCACTGAGGGTTTTGGAGAGGCCATTGTGATTCCCGCCATCCTTACGGATAATTTCGAGATTAAGACGGGTTTAATGTCAATGTTGCAAGCAAATAAGTTTAGAGGTCATGAGAAAGACAACCCGCACTATCACATTAGGAATTTTAACCGTCTCACCGCTACTAGCAAGTTTAAGGATGTTCCACATGACGCCATTAAGATGATGTTGTTTCCATACTCGTTAGATGGACCCGCTAAAATTTGGCTTGAGAAAGAACCGCCAAATTCGATTTTGACATGGGGTGATCTCGTTTCTAAGTTTGTGAACAAGTTTTTTCCACCATCTAAAACAACACATTTGAAAAATGAGATTTCACGATTTGTGCAAAGAAATAATGAAAGTTTTTCAATGGCATGGGAACGCTTTAAAGAAATGTTACATGAATGTCCACACCATGATTTTTCGGAATTGCATCAAATTGATACTTTTTATAATGGGTTTAATGATCTTGAACGAGATTATTTGAATGCCTCCGTGGGTGGTAATTTTTTGTGCAAGACAACCAATGAGGCTTTGAAAATCATCGAGAATAGATCTAAGGTTTATAGCCCTCGTAACACACCGAGTGTTGCCAATTTGGGTTCGTCATCGTCATCATCGTCTCGTAGAATTAATGCCTTACATGATGAAGCTAATGAGGAAAATCGGTTTTTGATAGATTTGCTAATCTTATGTCCCATTGGAAAGCTCAAGAAGCTTCAAATTCCGCTTCGGTTAAAGCGGTTGCTAAGAGTTGTTTGTCTTGTGGTGGAGCTCATGATCTTTCCGAGTGCATTCCCGCGGTTGGTAACACTTCGAGTGCTTATGTAGCAACGGGAACTTACAACCAAAATGGTCAAGGTTCCCGCCCAAATCAAGCTCCACCAAATCAAAATGCTAATAACTATCGAAACAACAACCAAGGTGGTAATTACCAAGGCAATTCACGTAACTACAACAAGGGGAATTATCAAAATGGGAATGGACAAGTCACTAATCAAAACCAAAACCGTGATTTTCAAAACACTACACAAGGTTTTCAAAATGCTCACACTAAAAATCTTCAAGGAGAATTTTTGGACTATGCTAAAGCAAATGATGCTAAATTTGATAACATGCAACGTGAGATGATTAGCTTAAGATCCGAGTTGAAAAACGAGCTTAAAAATGAACTTGCTAATGAACTTAAAACTCATGCAAATAAAATGGAAGGAAATGTCTAACGTATTCAACAAAATCAACAAAAGATGGAATTAGGACAACATGAGATTAAGCAAGAGTTGTTAAAAGCGGATGGTAGGCAATCAAAATTTGAGGACTGAATGGCTAAGATGTTTGAATCAATCATGTGTAGACCCTCTTCCTCGGGTGGTCTTCCTAGTGATACCATTGCAAACCCGAAGGGAGAAATGAAGGTTATTACTACACGAAGTGGTAAAACTTTCAAGGAACCGATCTCTCGTCCAAGTACTTCTACAGAGAAGGAAATCAAGAAAGAACCCGAGGTGATGGTCGAAAAGGAGCACATTACAATCCCACGAAGTACCGCTCAAACCACACCTACGGTTGAACCAATACCAATTGTGGAACCCGAGATTCCAAGGCCGTTGCCTAATGTCCAACCCACACCACCCTTACCTTACCCTTCGAGACGAAACAAAGAGAAATTGCAAGAACGTAACAAACAACAAATCGAGCTTTTTATAAAAATGTTTCAACAAGTGCATTTTGATGTGAGTTTAGCCGACGCGTTGTTGTATATGCCTCATTTCGCTTCCACTTTTAAAAGTATGATGAGCGATAAGGAAAACTTTCCAAGCTTGCTAATTGTTCTTCGGTTTATCTTAACCGCATACCGGAAAAAGTTGGTGACCCCGGAAAGTTTCTCATTCCTTGTGACATACAAGATATGAAAGAATGCCTCGCCTTGGCCGATCTTGGTGCGAGCATTAATTTGATGCCATTTTCCATTTGGAAATCGCTTTCGCTTTCGGCTCTTATTCCTTCGAACATGTCTATCGAGATGGCCGATCATTCTACGATTTTAGCATGTGGAGTAGCCGAAGATGTTTTCGTGAAAGTGGGGAAGTTCTACTATCCCGTTGATTTTATAGTAGTTGACATCCCCGCGGATCTTCAAGTTCCTCTAATTTTAGGACGTTCATTTTTAGACACTTCGAGATCGCTTATCGATGTTCATGCGAGAACTATCACTTTGAGATTCATTGAAGAGGAACTTGTTATAAACGCTACTCAAAACACGAAACCTTCTCATGTTTATGCAATTGCTACCATCAATCACATTGACATCGTTGATATGGTTTGCGATGAGTTTTCACAAGAAGTGTTAGGTTTTTCCGATAGCTCGTCAAGTGGTAATCCCACTATTTTGGATCTGATTCTTGCTAATTCTACACCAAATCTCACTCCATTCCAAGGAGGCGATTTCACTTCAAATGAAATCGATAATGAAGATGAGGTGTTGATTAGTGATGATACTTCTATTCCACCATTTCTTCCGCCAATGGAAGTTATGAGTGTTGAACCAAAATCTTCAATCGAGGAACCACCTATCCATGAATTGAAAGATCTTCCCTCTCACCTTGAATACGCATTCTTGGAAGGTGATGACAAGTTGCCGGTTATTATTGCAAGAGGTCTTGCTAATGATGAAAAAACCAAGCTCTTGAAAGTTATTAAGGCTCATAAAGGGGCAATTGCGTGGAAAATATCCGACATTAAGGGTATTGTCCCAAAATTTTGTACTCACAAGATTTTAATGGAGGAGGACTACAAACCCGCAATTCAAAGTCAAAGAAGGGTGAATCCCAAAATTCACGATGTCATTAAAAAGGAAGTTTTGAAACTCCTTGACGCGGGAATGATTTATCCTATATCCGATAGCCCATGGGTGAGCCCAATCCATTGTGTCCCTAAAAAGGGAGGAATGGCCGTTGTGCCTAATGAAAAAAACGAGTTGATTCCCACTCGTGTTGTGACCGGTTGGAGGGTGTGTATTGAATACCGAAAGTTAAATGACGCCACTCGTAAAGACCACTTTCCTTTGCCCTTCATGGATCAAATGTTGGAGCGACTCGCGGGAAATGAATTCTATTGCTTTTTAGATGGTTTTTCCGGTTACTTTCAAATCCCTATCGACCCTCATGATCAAGAGAAGAATACGTTTACGTGTCCTTATGGAACGTTCGCTTATCGTAGGATGCCTTTCGGACTTTGTAATGCACCGGGTACGTTTCAACGGTGTATGATGGCAATTTTTCACGATATGATCGAGAAGTCGATGGAAGTGTTTATGGATGACTTCTCGGTATTTGGCAATTCGTTCACGTCGTGTTGATCTAATCTCGAGCAAATGTTAAAACGTTGTGAAGAAACCAATCTTGTGCTTAATTGGGAAAAATGTCATTTTATGTGTAAACAAGGAATCGTCTTAGGACATAAGGTGTCGAAGGCGGGGGTTGAGGTCGATAAAGCTAAGGTAGACGTCATCGCCAAGTTACCTCATCCCAAAACCGTTAAGGGAGTTAGGAGTTTCCTAGGCCACGCGGGCTGTTATCGTCGTTTCATCAAGGACTTTTCGAAAATCTCTCGACCTATGACACACCTTCTCGAGAAGGATGCTCCTTTTAACTTCAATGAGGATTGTGTTAGAGCTTTCGAAACTCTCAAAAGGAAACTTACCGAAGCTCCCATTCTTGTTGCTCCTAATTGGGAATTACCCTTTGAAATCATGTGCGATGCAAGTGATTATGCTATAGGGGCCGTCTTAGGGCAACGTTATGACAAGCATTTCCGTCCTATCCATTATGCTAGTAAGACGATGACCGAGGCTCAATTGAAGTACACCATAACGGAAAAGGAATTCCTTGCCGTGGTTTATGCTTTTGAGAAATTCCGACCTTATCTCGTCTTAACTAATAGCATCGTGTATACCGACCATTCGGATATCAAGTATCTCTTAGCTAAGCAAGATGCTAAGCCGAGATTGCTTCGTTGGATGCTCCTCCTCCAAGAATTTGATGTCACCGTGCTTGACAAAAAAGGAGCCGAGAATCTAGCGGCCGATCATCTCTCTCGTCTAGAAGATCCTCACAAAGATGTTTTCGAGAACAAGGAAATCACCGAAACATTTCCTCTTGAGACTCTCGGTGTAGTGAATTCTAAAGACACCACCCCATGGTTTGCCGACATTGCAAATTACCATGCGGGCAATTTCATAATCAAGGGTATGATGACACAACAAAAGCGAAAATTCTTTCAAGACGTCAAGTTCTATTTTTGGGACGACCCTTATCTCTTTCGGATTTGTGCGGATCAACTCATTCGACATTGTGTGTTTGGTACCGAAGCTTCTAACATCCTTAGAGCTTGTCACGAGGGGCCCACGAGTGGTCACCATGGTGCTAATCTCACGGCTAAGAAAGTGTTCGATGCTGGCTTCTTTTGGCCTTCTATCTATCGTGATGCACACACACTTGTGAAGTCATGTGATTCGTGCCAACATCAAGTAAAATCGTCTCAACGTGATGAAATGCCGCAAAACATAATTCAAGTGTGTGAGATTTTCGACATATGGGGAATAGACTTTATGGGGACGTTCCCATCGTCTCATGGCAACAAATACATCCTCGTCGTGGTGGACTACCTTTCTAAGTGGGTGGAAGCTAAGGCTTTGCCTACTAATGATGCTCGTGTGGTAGTGAAGTTTTTGAAACAACTATTCTCTCGGTTCGGAACCCCTCGTGCTATTATAAGCGATCGTGGAACCCATTTTTGTAATGACCAATTCGAAAAGGTTCTAAAGAAATATGGAGTTACTCATCGTCTTTCTACGACTTATCACCCGCAAACGAGTGGGCAAGTCGAGATTTCGAACCGAGCTTTGAAGAGGATTTTAGAGAGGTCAATTGGAGAAAACCGTGCTTCATGGTCCGACAAACTCGATGACGCTTTATGGGCCTTTAGGACCGCTTATTGTTGGGAAGAAATTAAGGCCGGATCACTTGAGCGTTGACAAGAGTAAAACAAGCGTTGACAGGAGCAAAACAAGCGCTGACAGCTCAAGCGTTGACAAGACAAAGTCAAGCGTTGATACATTGAAGACAAGCACTGATGGGAAGATATACTCTACGCGTTTATTGTATTCTAGATTACTTCTAGTAAAGATAGGAACAACAATGTATTTTCTATAATTATCTTTACCTAGAATAGCTGATACGTAGATTATTGTACAAGGCTTCTTATGTCTATAAAAGAAGACCTTTAGGTTATTGTTTCATATAAGTTTTTATTCGTAAACTACTTTCATTGTAAGCAAGTTTGATATCATTAATCAAAGTGAAAGTTTGTTTATATCATTGTGTGTTCTTGTTTAAGTGTTAATTCCGCATAACACTTAGATTATCATAAGCATATACAAAGGTTTCTCTAAGTGTATTACTTGATCTAATCTCGTATACATAAAGCTAAATCGATCTAACCTTGGGATCAAAAAGTGGTATCAGAGCCTCGTGGCTCGTGATGCTAGGACCAACAAGCTGTTCGTGTATGGTGAAAAGAAGAAAAATCCGTCTAGGGTTTTTATGGACGTTTTTGTGTGCGCAGCAGTATTCAGAAGGTCATAACTTTTGATTGAACCGTTGGATCGTCACGAAATTTTATATGTGTGTTCTACATACATATATCTAAACATCCACTGGAGGGATTGTCGAGTTTTATCCCAAGGAAAAAGTTATTAGGCGTCAAAGTGGGCTGCAGTGATGATTTTCAGATTTTCATATTTGCATGATATCATGATTTAGGGTTTCAACAAACCCTAGATCGATTTTATACAGAAAAGTTGTTCCTATTGGTGAATTGATGCTGCAAATGTAAAAGATCAAGGTAGGGTTTGTTCAAAACCCTAAAAACTGTTGGTTAGGTATTAAACCCTAATCTGCATATGGTTGATACGCTGTTAGCTTTGGGGAATCAATTCATTATGAATTGATGATGAACCCTAGCAGCATGTTGAAGTCCGTGATTGCAGCAGGTCATGTAATTAGGGAGCAACAAGAAGGGGTTTCGAAAACCCTAGATTTGTTTCTGTTAAAAGCTGCAAGAGAATGGTTTTTCAGCAGGGAAGAAGATCATCATGTGAGGTTTCAAACAAATTAAAGATGGAGAATATTGTGTGATGCAGTTATTTTGATAAGGATCACAACAAACGTGTTTTGTGCTAAAAAAGGGGGATATTCTATGAAGTATATATGGAAGTTAATTCTATTTTTATGGGATATATGTTTGATCCGAGAGTTTTGGAAAGCTGGTAAATCACGTTTCATTTGAAGAGAAATTCAAGGCTCACGTGGGTTTTTAATTAATTTAATGATTATGTTTGTTTTGCTAGTCACGTAAGCAGCAATATTGACATAAAAGTTCAGTCATGCATGAGAATATATTCAAGATATATGTGCTCATGTGGCTCACGTTGACATGAATGATGTAGCCACAAAAGTTTTCAGAATGTAAAAAGGCGCTGATAAGGAATTTGACGCTGACAAGCTTTATATTGACGCTGACAGAATAAGTCAACGCTGACAGGTTGGCAGTGTTGTCCGATATATATTAATCCAAGCGCTGATAGGTATTGTCCGATATCGGACAATACATCTGACCAAGATATTGGATAAAGAAAGATATTGGATAACACAAGGATATCTGCTGTTTGAGAAAATTAGTACGTTTTGAGCACACAAAAAGGTGGTATTTACACACGAAGGTACATGGAATCTCCGTTTTAATATAGAATATCATGTTGATATTTATGGCTCGGGTATTCTTAAACGGAATTAATGATTTTTAAAGCGAGTTAGCAACAATTCGTGAGGTAATGAGAGTCTTCATGAAGAGGTGTTAGCTTAAGGGGAAGAAATCTTATGGTAAGTTTGATGATAGAAGAAGATTTTCGCGAGTTTGTGTTCTATCATATCTTAAAGTCGTGAACTCCCAGTCATTGACTTTTAAGGTAACTTGTTCGTGCTTTACATGGTTGGTGACGAAGACTTGTCATAACACTTGAAGGAGTTACATTATCGTGGTCAGTGTCTCACAAAGGATGAGAATATTGACAAGGGATCGAGGTCTACTTATATCTCCTCTATAAGTTCTTCATCACGTGGATAGTACAAGACATGGAACATAAGGTTGGGTTATTCTACTTCTACATCAAAAATATTATATTAATTGTTCTTCAAAATCATTACATAGAGCTACATTTGGAGAATCTTCAAAGATTGCATACATTGTTTACATTCCGGTTGATGTGACAAAAAGGGGAAGCTATACATGCTACACTTGAGGGGAAGCAATTTGAAGATCATGTACAAATTACAAGAGATACACATAGAGTTTTGCCGACATCAACTAGGGGAAGATTGTTGGGTCAAAAAGTTGATGTGGCAGAAACTCAAAAACGAAGATAACATGAAGATATTGTCTAAGCGTTGTCAAGAGCAATTTAGGCGTTGACAAGAACAAACTAAGCGTTGTTGGCTCAAGAGTTATCGTGTGCAATCCAAGCATTGTCACATGCAATTTAAGAGTTGATAGAAACATAGACAAGAAGCTTATGGAAGCTTCTATTTAGATAAACATGCAAGATATATTCTGCATAAGTTTATTTAAATAAAAGATTTACTTGTTTATTCATTATTATCTCTTGTAAAACCCTAATCCTTACACTATAAAAGGAACCAAGGGTTATTAGGTTTTTCATATCATTCATATTCACAATGTAAACCTAAAGCGTGTGTCGACTAGACGTGGGATTCAATGTATACACGTCTAGTGATTGTTTTTTATTAATATAATGAACAATCCAATTGTGTTTTAATTCATGTTCTTGTGCCCTAAACACCTTGTTAATGTATCATGTTCTAATTCCGCTTTGATTATCTAATCATATGAACATGATGCATTCCTAGTAGCTTAAAAGATCCGGAAACCAAGGTTTCCACAATTGGTATCAGGGATATACACAATAGGAGGGGATAGACTATGAGGAAGTCTTTGCACCAGTTGCAAGGATTGAAGCTATAAGGATCTTTTTAGCCTATGCATCCTGCATGGGTTTCACTGTCTATCAAATGGATGTCAAGAATGCCTTCCTCTATGGAACTATTGTTGAGGAGGTATATGTGATGCAACCTCCTGGTTTTGAGGATCCAGAGAATCCAGACAAGGTGTATAGAGTCAAAAAGGCTATGTATGGACTTCATCAAGCCCCTAGGGCATGGTATGGTACTTTGTCTACCTACTTGGTGGACAATGGATTCAAAAGGGGCACCATAGATCAGACACTATTTACAAAGAAGAAAGGTAAGGATGTGTTGCTTGTTCAGGTCTATGTTGATGACATCATTTTTGGGTCTACTGATCCAAAGATGAGTGAGGATTTCCCCAAGCTTATGACAGACAAATTTAAGATGAGTGCTATGGGGGAGATGAACTTCTTTCTTGGTTTACAAGTTCAGCAGAAAGAAGATGGAATCTTCATCTCCCAGGATAAATATGTTGCTGAGATCTTGAAGAAGTTTGGCTTTTCTCCACATGAAAGAGGGCTACTACTCCTATGGATAGAGAACACCCTTGGGGAAAGATTGGAGATGGGAAAGATGTTGATGTCAGACACTATAGGTCCATGATTAGATCATTGATGTACCTTACAGCCTCCAGACCTGACATCATGTTTGTTGTGTGTGCTTGTGCACGCCATCAAGTGACTCCCACAGAATGTCACCTTTATGCTATGAAGAGGATCTTTAGGTACCTAAGATGCTATCCTAGTCTTGGTTTATGGTACCCAAAGGATTCACCATTGGAGCTGATTGCATATTCAGATAGTGACTATGGAGGTGATAAATTGATAGGAAATCCACAACTGGTGGATGTCAGTTTCTTGGGAGCAGGTTGATATCTTGGCAGTGCAAGAAACAAACAGTGGTGGCTAATTCTACAACTGAAGTTGAGTATGTTGTTGCAGCTGCTTGTTGTGGACAAGTTTTGTGGATTCAGAACCAGCTGTTGGACTATGGGTATAATTTCATGCATACCAAGATATTTGTTGACAATAACAGCACTTTATGCATCATTAAGAATCATGTACATCATTCTAAAACTAAACACATAGAAATTAGACACCATTTTATAAGAGATTGTTTTGAAAAAGGTTTTATACAACCAGATAGGGTTGACACTGAGGAAAATGTGTCAGATTTACTAACTAAACCTTTTGATGTTGGGAGGTTTCAATACTTGGTAACAAGTATTGGAATGATCAATCTCACATAATATGTGTTTTGGAGTCTTTTTGTAAAAGTATGTACAGGATGATGCATTGTTATTGGTCTTATGAAGATTTCGATTTTCCACTATATTTTTCTAACACTGACAAAGGTTGCTTGAACGCTGATAAGTGTTTTTGTAACGTTGTCAGCAATATAATTGTCTAACGCTGACAAAGCTTCCCTCAACGCTGTCATGTGTTATCGGGGCGTTGTCAGCAACAATGTTAGTTTTGTGGTTTTCAATCTAAATGTGCAGGTGGTATTAGCAGTATACCATTGGATACAGAGTTGCTTATGGATCTTTGAAGCTACTAGGAATGATTCAATTTGGACATGTTTTTGTTTATGGATGATGGTTGGAATTTTCAAGTCCTATCTTGACATAAATTTTTATGTTCATGCATATTTTTGGCAACTTATGTATCATAGTTTAAGGGGAGGTTTTAGGAACCTTTAGGATGTTTGGGTATCCATATGATACTCTTATCACAATTCTAGATTGTGTCCACAGGTGAGTATGAGTTTGTTTTACTAAATCATGAGGCACTGTAGCATGCAAAGTTGATATACTATGCATGCTGCCAAGACATTTTTGACCTAGAATTGGTTGTGGTCTGCTGGGAGACTTGGGAATAATTTTGTTATGGGATTTACCTTGGAGTAACAAGGGATTTTATAAGGTAACTTGGTTGTTAAGAGTTTTGGTTAGCAAGGGACACTAGAGGACTGTTATGTCTATCTTGCTTAAGAAAGTGTGCATAACTGGACAGTGCTTGCCGCCCTATAATATTTATCAGCTTTTTGGTTATCTTCTCTAGGATAAATTACTTTGTTAAGGTCATTTTTCATTTTTAAACATTTTTATTTTTGGACGCTGACAAGTATATTTTCAAGCGTTGTTGTGACCAATTTAGACGCTAACATGGCTATAGGCAAACGTTGACAAGATTATAGCCGTTGGGCGTTGATAGGTTATTTTTTACCGTTGACACTCAATGGGTCCTACCCAGTTGTTACTTTTTGACATATTTTTGGGCCGTAATTTTGGGGAGTTGATAACTCTCATTTAATGCATGAGATAAAATTCTTCTTTTTCAATATTCTCATGATTATATTATGAAAATACTTGCCTCTTTTTGGGCCTATCACATGCATTTTCTTCTCCTATAAATTTGGCTCCTATTTTTAAACAGGGTATCTATAATTCTTGTCTAACACAATTTTCTCTTATCAACTTCATCTTCATCAATCAACTTTCACAGCTTTCAACAATGGCACCAAAGTTTAAACCATCAGAATTGGAATTGGGGTTCAGAAGCCAACACAACATGATTGCGTATCTTGAAGCTGATGATGCTCTGTTTCCCCAATACACACAAATGGTGGCGTATTTGAACGCATCTCCTAATAGGTATGCTCTTTCTCATGCACCACTCATTCCAGTCACACATATTAAACAGTTTTGGAACACTGTTAGTTCCTCAACAGTTAATAGATGACTACATTGACTTCTATTGTTCATGGGAGACCTTGGGTGGTTACTGAGGCTTTGGTACGCCAAGCCTTGCATCTTGATGATGCTAATGTTATAGCCACCCTTCCCATTAGTGAAATAGAACAAGGACTAAGGGCTTTGGGTTATCCTTTTCCTGATGAAGGAACTTTAAACAAATATCATAAACAGGAGTTTCCCCCAGCCTGGATGTACCTCATACATGTCCTCCTTCAATGTTTGAGTCCCAAATGCACTGCACACAATGAGATCAATAGATCTATTGCAAGTGCTATTGTGTGTATTGCAACTGGGAAAAAATTTAATTATTCTAAAATGATTTTTGAGGGCATGTGTAAAAATAAGGGGAACAAAATGACTTTAGCTTATCCCCGCTTTTTACAAATGGTTTTTGATGTTCAAGGATACTGAACAAGGGATCATAATGACTTTTATGAGATCCTTGTGCAAAAGAAAGCTATTTTTATGAAGATGAACTCACCCCCCCCCCCCCCCATCGTGACCTACCCTTAACCCAAGCTATGCTTGCTGTCATTGCAGCAGCTAAACCCCAACCAGACCCCCAACCCCAAATTGACCCAATACCTGAACCATTACCTTCACTTGAACATATGCAACTTGACCAAGAACCCTTCAACGCTGACACATTAAATATTGGCGTTGATGTGGCTATTTCCAACGTTGACACACAACCTTGACAAACCCAGACACCCCTTAACCAACCCACATCCACCCAATCCACATCATCTTCCACACCCCCTGAATATAGGTTGATGAAACGCCAAAGGACTACTGGAGTGTTCTCCTCTGGTGGTCCTAGCCATGTAGCAGAGAGAACCACCACCACAAGTGTGGTTGGTGATATGGATGAGGCTGGGACTATTGGTTCTGGCTT
This sequence comes from Glebionis coronaria, assembly GCA_025667525.1. NCBI lineage: Eukaryota > Viridiplantae > Streptophyta > Magnoliopsida > Asterales > Asteraceae > Glebionis > Glebionis coronaria. The sequence continues at coordinate 272,508,258 of CM046875.1, read as the reverse complement.
AGATGCTGGCCAAGGCAGTCCCACCATCATTAAGTCCTCATCCATGCCCAATGAATCTGACTTGGGAGGTCAAATCCCCATTTTAGAAGAGGGCAGATTGGAACCAATGACCCTAATTGAATTGACGGCAGTCTGCATGAGCTTGCAAAAGCAAAATGCAGACTTAGTACAAGTTGTCAGCTCACAAGGCCTTGAGCTCAAGCAATTGAGGGAGAGGATTGTTGTTTTGGAGACTACATGTGACAATCTAACATTTTCAGGTAGTGAGTTATTTTCTCGTATAATATTTTGAAACTTATTTTTGTGTTGGTTGACGAACTCACAATTTACGGATTTAAATTTGGGCTTACGTGCATAATTTAGCATCCTTTACGACTAAATCGGAAACCTTAGGATTGCGTATTTACGTTTTCGAACTCCGTTTTTGATGAGACAATTTTTATTGGATTAGTTTTGTGACGTTGATTCATAATTTATAAAAACGTTTTTCGTGAAACGACCCGAGGGTACGCAAATCGAGAAAACTAGAATCGAGAAATACCCGTAAACTAGTGAGATGGGACAAAATACATTGTCCCACCCCACTAGCTAGCTTGGACGGCACACACATGACACCACATCTTAGGATGTGGCATCATGTTAGCTAGTTTATTACAAGTGTAATACAAAGCTTACTCTTTAAGCTTTGTCTACACAAAACCACTAGCAACTAACTCATTTCCATTTACTTACATGCAAAACCAACATAAAAAATCTCTCAAAACCCTCCCCTTGCCGTCCACTTTGAAGCAACAAACACCCCTTTTGATCTTTTCTAGCCATGAAATACATGTTTACTAGCTCTATCATGGAGTTATCTTGAAGCCTTGATCATTTGGTGGCCATATTAACAACATTGGAGGTGATTTGCTTGTGTCCTAGGGCTTATTTCCCAACTTATGTTCTTGGTGTTTGATGATCTTGGAGTTACTTGTGGTGTTCATCAAATTCTTGTCTTCCAAAAACAAGAAATACACTTGGTTGGTAAAGAAGATCATCCTCTCCATTTTTCTCTTGTTATTTTGTAAAGAACAAATGCATTTTTTTTTCATTTTGTATATGCATATGATGTATACATGATGATAAAATGTTGTGTGGGGATCAAGTGTTGATATATATGCTTAAAAAGGTTAATAACTATAAGAAATGAGGCTAAAATCTTGATTATTAAGTTGGCTGTATAAAAACAGTATATAACTAAAACTTGAACTGATAAAATTGCATGGTATGATCCATTTACAGTAAGTACAAGATGTTATACACATGTGAGAGTTGGCCATGCAATGGAATCAATATAATGAGTGAGATATGATCAAAACAAGTTAGGTGTTCTAATCTGAATAAGCAGTTTTGTAGGGACTGTTAAGGCAAGATGAACTTAATATGAGCAGTAGCTATAACTAAGTTAAATGTAGCACATAATATGAAGAACATGTAACCCAAAAATGAGCTTCTAATTCATTATAGAACTCTAGATATGGTAAAAATGGTGAACATGAAGATAAAAATCAGATTTTAAGAATTAATGTTAATTATTATTATATAAGCACTCACATTTTATTGTATAAAATGTAAAATAAAAACCCACTAACTTATAAGACTTATTTATATAAATATATAAAAGGTTAAATAAATGAATAACTTATAAAAATGGTAGTGTAATAATATTTATAAGTAATAAAAACTATAAACTTGATTTTTACGACTTTTTCGGCTATCACCGTAAAATTAACGTTTTTCGCCAAATAAAACTTAGACGATCAAACCCGTCTAATGTAAAGTTTATAAAAGTCATATACTGATATATAAGTAACCAATACAAGTAAAAACCGATAAAACCCGAACTATAAGAAATACGGACATTAACGAGCTAACTAAGCATATTGGACTAATAATTGGACTAAATAAGATAAATACTTGTAAAAAGAACTTATTGGGATTAACCCATTTGTGCCCAACATGGAAAGTATATATACTGATAATATAAGTACAAAATGGATTAAAAAAAGTTAAAGAACTTATACTAAGCTTAATGGACTTAAAATAGGTAAATAGGTAAAACTAGCAAACTAGTAAAAGTTACCAAAACGTAAACACTAAAATGAGTAAACAAGGATATATAAACCCACTTGATCATCATCATATGTACAAAATCATCATATGTATATTGTTATTTTGATAAAGTCATTGGACAAAGTCTAAGACCGATTATTATTTATATAGGTTTCCGTGACCGAAGCACGCCCGTAGCCGATAATCCGCCTTTCATTATCAACGTAAGTTCATAGCCTCGCACTCTTTTAAATGTTTTATAAAATGATTTGTAAACCCGCGAGGGAGATAACATGCTAGATTTGATAAAAATAGAACACAAGTAGTCCCGATGGTATGCTTAATGAGATGGACCTGAATGATGTAATGACCCTATAAACGAGACTAAAAGGATTATTAGTAGTTAGGTTATGTCACTTAAAGTCCCATTAGCATGAATTGTGAACTACCGGGATTTGGTAGACGCTTATGCATTTGATAGTACTATTTGGGGACGATCACCCCAGTTCGCGCCTTGACGGTTGATCCCCGTCGTACCACATTGATTGGTAAGCGAATTTATGTATGAGAAGATTCCATAGCGTGATTTTTGTGACGACACGCTAACTTAGATGGGAAAATTGTTTGTCGGGTTCGCGGCCCGCTGTTTTCACAGTAAGGTAACAATGTCATGCGGCTAATAATATTCCTATATAATCTAAATATCCGATATGAAACGACGCTATTAACGATGATAATATTACCTATAATGGTAATATAGAGACTACGATCTCATGGACGGTTTAAGATGTATGCTTGATTTATATATTGCCTGACTAGCAATATGAGGACTTACTTCCGATATTATACTTGTGTTCTGATTTTAAATGATTGTTTTATATAACGGTTTTTATTAAACTCTATGAATTCACTCGGCATTCGCTGATATGATTTTTGCATGTTTTTATCTCAGGTGCTTGAAGGTAATCCGGATGGAGATCGACTCTGATGGCCCACATAATATTAAAAATGTTCATTCGATCTATGTTTTGTAAACTTAATGACCTGTATAATTTGGGACCTGTTGTACACTTTAAAACTTTTTATCGAGTGAATGTATGTTGAACCTTGAACAACCATTTTTATGTGTTGTCTATGATTGGAGTTATTGTGCTATCCCGTAACACTCTGAAAGACCCTTCCGCTGTACCGATACGAAAAATGAGAGTGTTACAGTTTGGTACAGAGCTCTCGTTATAGAGAACAAAAGATTTTAAAAATCAAGGTTTTGAACTAAACTTTTCAAAATCTTTTAACAATGAACATTTGAGAAAATATTTGAAAAATCTTTTGACTATAACGGTGTCAGAGATCTCCGACGTTACCAACAAGCCCTATTGAGGAGATATATATTTTGATATATATAATTTAATATATATATATATATATACATATATATATATATATATATATATATATATATATATATATATATATATATATATATATATATATATATATATATATATATATATATATATATATATATATATATATATATATATATATATATATATATATATATATATATATATATATATATATATATATATATATATATATATATATATATATATATATATATATATATATATATATATATATATATATATATGTATATATCGTGGTTTCATTATGTAATTTTTTAACTAGTATGTTATCCTAACACGAGATATATATATAAATGCAGATTGTCATGGCTGACCCTAATATTCCTGTAGAAAACCATGCTATTCCCGAACCTAATGTAGAAGATGATCCTTATTTAGACTTAGTAGATTATGATATGGATGATGAGGAGGAACCATTTGAGGATCCCGAGCCCGAGTTAGGACTAGGAGATCAGATTGCCCCTCAGGTTGACTTGGTAGAGAATGAGATTGAGAATGTTGATATAGAGAATGATGATGAGATTGGGTTAGATAATTTAGAAGATGAGATTGACGACGAGGATGTCGAGGAGGATGTAGGTATAGATGTTGAGGTCGATGATGATGAGGAAGCCGAGCTTATTTATCCTTATGATGTTCCAAAGGGCGAGCCTTTGCCACCACCAGTTGATTTGTCTGATTCTGAGGTTGAGTTACCTAGGGATGAAATGTCTGAATCGTCTGATTCTGATTCTGAATCAGAGGAGGATGAGGATGATAATGCACCTGATGGTACTGATGGTATTGCTACTCGTAGACGTGAGATAGGAGAGTCGTCTAGTGCTCGAGAGGCTACTCATATTGATGGTCTTGCACCATGGGCCTTGAGACGTGATCTAGATGCTTCCCGTGTTAAGAGTAGTAGGACAGAGATTGGATTAGGTGTTGTTCAGACTCATGTTGCTTATTTGGAGTCGAAGGCTAAGGTTGGCGAGAAAGAGCGGGAATTGCTTAGTTTGGATTTGACTGATGTAGAGCGTGGTTTGAATGAGGCTTTTAGGAGGTTATCAGTGTTAGAAAGTGGTGAGTTTGCTGAAATGAAGAGAAAGGTGAATTCTATGGAGATTCAGTTGAGTGTGGCTCGTGCAATGCGTGAGAAAGCTGAAAGGGAGTTGAATATATATGTGGGATGGAACAGTAGATTTTATGATGACATGGTTGAAAGAGGAGTGATCCGTAAGCGCCCAGCTGAAGATGTGTCTAGTGATCATCCGACGAAGATTCAGAAGACGATGGATGATGGACCATCTGGTGGTTCTCAGTAGACCAGTCTGTATTTAGTAGTGACCTTTGTATCTTTTGTACTTTTGTAGCTTTGACTTAACCGACTTGTTAGTAGTAGACTTGGCACGAATTTTGAGTGTATATAGTGCTAGAACTTTGATATGGGATGTAACTAAGACAATACTTTTGTTTCAGATCGAATGAAATATGTATCTTTTCTTGAATTCCACATTGTGCTTTATTTGTATCTTGATTATGAATTCAATCCATATTATATGAATCCTTTGTAGGATGAATGCTTAATACTTTGAAATTGTGAAATTATAGAACTATGCCGCCCAAGAAGGCTGTGACTGAGGATGATGTACGTAGGATTATTACAGAGCAAGTTACCGCATCTATGACTGAATTTATGGCAAATGCTAGAAATGAAGCTGGCGGTAGTGGAGCTGGCGGTAGTGGAGCTGGCGGTAGTGGAGCTGGCGGTAGTGGAGCTGGCGGTAGTGGAATTGGCGGTACTAATGTGAATGTGAATGCTAATAATGTGAATGCTAATGCTGGAGGAAATGTAGGAGGACTTGGAACTAATGCACCTGAAGTTGGTGGCTGTACTTATGTGACGTTCATGAAGTGTGAACCTCTACCTTTTAATGGAACTGAAGGTGCTGTAGGATTAAGTCAGTGGATTGAGAAGATTGAATCGGTGTTTCGGATTAGTAAGTGTAAGGAGGAAGATAAGGTGACTTTTGCTATGGCTACTCTTAAAGGTAGTGCGTTGACTTGGTGGAACGGGAGAATTGCTTTCATGGGTCTTGATGCTACTAATGCTACTCCTTGGGCTGAAATTAAGAAGTGGATGACTTTGGAGTTTTGTCCTCGTAGTGTGATTATTAGGTTAGAACAAGAGTTGATTCATTTGAGAATGAAAGGTGTGGACATTGATAGTTACACGAACCGATTCCATGAGTTGGCCTTGCTATGTCCTCGATTGGTTGAACCCGAAGAGATCCGAATTGAACAATAGGTTAAAGGGTTGACCAGGAATATCCGGGGGGACGTGACATCATCTAAACCACTGACCATTGATGATGTTGTTCAAATGGCATACCAACTCATTGGACAGATAATTCAGGATAGGGAAGATGAAGCCCGTGTAGGTGAGAAAAGAAAGGGAGACGGTGATCGTGTAGATAGAGGTGATAATAGGAAGAATTTCAATCGCCGTCAGAACCAGAGAAAGGGGAATGCAAATGCTCTTACCAACAACACACCGCACAACGATGATAGATGTCCTAAGTGTGGCAACAAGAGGCATGCTGGCGACTGCTGGAAGTGCCGAAATTGCGGAAAGCTTGGACACAAGGTTGAAAGGTGTAAAAAGGGAACCATTTGCTTCAACTGTAATGAAGAAGGTCATAGGAAATCGGAATGCCCCAAGTTGAAAGCGATTGTACCTGGAAGAAACCCCCAGGGTGGTATCTATCAACTTGGAACAATTGAGGTGAAGAAAGAGGATCCGAATGTCGTTACCGGTACGTTTTTACTCAACAATCATTATGCTGTTGCTTTATTTGATTCGGGTGCTGATAGGAGCTTTGTATCCACTAAATTTAGTGCCCTTATTGACATTGAACCTGTTGAGATAAGTACCAGTTACGAGGTGGAATTGGCTGATGGTAAATTAGTGAAAACTAATAAGCTATTAGAAGGATGCTCTCTAAATCTCTTGAACCATTCCTTTCCAAATGATTTGATGTTGATAGAATTAGGTAGTTTTGATATTATTATTGGTATGGATTGGTTGTCGTTGAATAATGCTAATATTTTATGTGGAGATAAGAAAGTTAAGATTCCGCTTAGGAATAGGACGTTAGTAATTGATGGTAATCGAGGTGAATCCCGTTTGAAAATCGTTTCATGTATTAAAGTCCAAAAGTACATCAGGAACGGTTGTGAGTTATTCTTAGCTCAAGTGACCGGGAATGAGTCTAGGGAGAAACGATTGGAAGATGTACCCATTATTTGTGAATTTCCAGAGGTATTTCCTAAAGATTTACCCGGACTTCCACCGATAAGGCAAGTAGAGTTTCAAATCGATTTAATTCCTGGTGCTGCACCGATGGCACGTACGCCTTACCGATTAGCCCCTTCTGAATTAAAGGAGTTATTTGAGAAACTTAAGGAGTTGTCTTATAAAGGTTTTATTCGACCGAGCTCGTCGCCTTGGGGAGCTCCAGTCTTGTTCGTTAAGAAGAAGGATGGATCTTTTCGTATGTGCATTGATTATAGGGAACTAAATAAGTTGACAATTAAAAATCGATATCCTTTACCTAGGATTGATGATTTGTTTGATTGATGAGACTGCTTTTATACATGGTCTCATCGTCCAAATCGGGCTTAAAATGCATAAAATATCATTGAAAATACCAAATATATGCTCGTGTTTGTTACTTGTGTATTTTTAGGTACGGATATTGAGGAAATGGCAAAAGATCACAAGAATCAATCAAAAACGAACACGGGAAACGAAGTCGCATAATGAACCGGGCCCAAGTTTGGAAAATTGCAAAAAGACCCTTGAAGAATTGAAGATTGGCAACTTTAGTCCCTCATCTTTGAAGAACTTGTCACAATTGACCCTCCAAATGTCAATTGTACAAGAATGATCCCTAAAGTTTGAAGATATTACAAGACCAGTCCTTGAAGAATCCAAGATATACATTAAAGGCCCTTGGAAAAAGTTTTGGAAGTGATTGTGCCAAAAGTGACAACTTGCCAAAAGTTGTCACATGTAAAATAGGCGTTGATGCCTTTATTTACAACTTGAACAAAAGAATAAAACTTGGGGATCTTTTCTGCCAACTAACATACTTATTCCACCACTCAAAACTTGCCACCTCAGCTTTACCCACCCATCCACCCATACCCATAACCCAACCCGTAACCAAACTCACAACCCAGGTTTATTTATTAAACCTTGGTCAAACACCCCAGTCAACACCCCCCCCCCCCATTTCCTACCAAAACACCCTTTTTAAATAAACCCTTTCCATTTTCAGATTAAACTATCACTAATCACTCCTATAAACCCTAATCCACCCAGACCTAATCACCCTTAATACAAAGGGCTTTTACCCCAATCACTCCAGATCCTTAATTGAGGTCATCCTCAACCCATCCCACACCAAAACCGTGACCCTAGACAACCCCATGTGGTTGTGGACCCCTCCCCTGCACACGTCTCTTTCCCCAAACCCTATAACCCGACCAAACCAACCATCCAGATACTCCCCTTGGTCCCCAAGTTCAAATGGACGACTAGGATGCATTTAAACATCACCAACACCAACTGGCATTCACATGGGCACCTTTTGACAAATTTGAAGATGAAGACCCAAGGGCTTATTTGGAATTTCAGCAACTAGGGTTTAGCATTAGTTCATGCATACTAGAATGTTCTTGTACGCCTATAAAAGGCACCTTAGTTTAGCCTTTTACTCTTGTTCCAGATTTTACTCAAAATTGTAATCTTTTTAAAATATTTATAAAGTTTGGTATTTGTGGGAAACAAGTGTAATTCCTTTTATTGATTTTTAAAACTGATATATGTTTGTGAGTAATTAATCTGAGTTCCATTTGATATTATTAAACACTTGTGTTTAAGGTTTTTCAAAAGTTTTCCAAAGGTTTCAAGAAAGTTCAAATTTCAGAAACCCAAACCATCCTTTGAAGTGAAAGTGGATAAGGAGGTGTTGGATTTGTGAGTTTGAAGCTGTTCTTGAAAGGGGTGAATTGGTTTCAAGGTTTTTAAAAGGGTGTGATAAAAATCAGAAAGTGTATTTTTTGTGTTTGTTCTTTTTGGATTTGCAGGTTTGTTGAAGGAGTTTGTTTAATTGATCTGCATAGGCCCGGGCCTATAAGGAGGTGACTTGGCACTCACTAAGGGTCCTGGAAGTAGGATCCTTAAGGTAGTCTCCTGGTTCCAGTTCATTTTCAGTTTTATTTGTTATTTGGTGATTTGAGTGAATTTGCATAGAAGCTGCTTAATTGTTGTTTAAATTGTTGGATATTGCTCAATTTGTGATAATATGCATGACTAGTTAGTTTAGAATCAGTTTGAGCAAGTTTTGAAAGGATTTGGTTTGAAAAATTATTGATATTCAGTTTTAAAGGGGTGTTTGGATTTGAGTTTTATGCAGGTTTTGTGACTAGTTGTTGAGTTAAGAACCTGCTAGAAAGATTGAATAGGGTTGTGTTAGGTTGTATGCTAGTATTAGTTCAGTTTGGACAAGTTTTGAACAAGTTTGTTAGATAAAAAAGGGAAATACATAGCAAAAATCTGCTTAGTCATTTTTCTGCATGATTTCATGAAGTTTTGTGCTTGGATCTTGTAGTCTGTTAGATTATAGGGTGTTTAAGGATTGAAGTTTGATTGTATGCTGTTTGGAGTGATTGTGTGCAAGATTTTTGGTTTTGAAACTCAGTTTTGTGCATATAGCTTGGTAAAAAAACACTCAGACCTGCTTATTGCCTAAATCAGTAACTATTTGGCTTATTTGTGCTTGATTTTTGGTTTGAACTTGTGTTTTTGTGTGTTATTTTTGACTCCTTGTACTCCAAAGAGTACAAGGGTGCCCTTTGTTCCATCAAAAACACCACCAATCACAGGATCAAGTCCTCTTGTCCTTCTATTCACAAGTGAAAAGGTCACTTGTGTTCATCAGAAACCAAGTGCCTAACTGGGCACGTTTTTTGCTTAAACTTGCTTAATCCTTGTTTATATTTGATTTGGTTTATGTTTTAGAGCTTTAGAAGAGTACTGGTTTGTGTTTTAAAAGTAAAAAAAATAAAAAAGTTTTGTAAAAAGTTCACCCTGCCTGGACTCGAACACGCGACCTTGCGTTCCAAGGAGTAACGTGCTTACCAGTGATCCAGATGACTTTTTATGTTTACACTTCATTTCATTAGTTACTTAAGGTGTTTGTGTTTGGTGCTTATTTAAATAAGCCGTAGCTTATTTTGGTCATTTTAGCTTATTTATTAAGCTTATTTGGTCTAGCTTATTTTTCCTAGGATATTATTAAGTTTTCAGACTTTTCTGTTTAAAAAGTGTATTTTTCCCGTTTTTAATTTATTTATTAGGATTATTTTTAGATTTATTTTTAGAAAGTAAATTAAAAATAGTAAAAAGTATTTTAAAAATCCAGAAAAATAGTTTTTAGGTTTTAATTAAGTTATTTGAGGTTTACATTCCAAAAAGTTTTCAAAAAGTCTTATTTTTAATTTTATTTGATTTTAGGGTTTTTAGACAACTTTAAAAATTAATATAAAAATAATAAAAAGGTTTTAGGAACTTTAATTTACATTTTTATTCTAGTTACATTATTTAGGATTTTTGATAATTTTTTAGAATTTATTTTTAAACTTTTCATTTATTGGATTATTTTAATATTATTTTATTAGAAAAAATTCAAACTTTGTTTTTTCTACTTTTTTCATTTTTCCTAGGTTATAGACATATAATTAGGAACTTTGTCACTTTCCAATTAATTTTTAGGCTTTTCATTTATTTTCTATAATTAATTTAAGATTTAATAGATTTTAATAGTTTTTAGGAGTTTAATAATAGTTTAATTTGGTTTTAAAATTTTTAAAAATAGTTTTTAGCTTAATTAGGTCATTTTTGAGGTTTACAAACTATAAAATCTTGTTTAGGGCTTTTTAATAATTATAAGTGATTTTTAGGGCTTTAATTAGCATTAAAAAGTCATTATTTAATTAATTAAAAGGTTTTAGCAAGTTTTGATTTTTTTGTAAACTCTTAGAATTTTATTGTGGATTTTTAGTAATTTTTAGGATTTTTTTGGTTAAAATTTTAATTTTCGTGGTTTTTACGTTTCTACGTCTTAACTTTCTAGTAGTAGTTTTTGTTAATTTTTATTTTTTACCTCTTCATCATTTTCTCATTTCTTTTCTTCTTGTTAATAATCAAAAACATTAATCATCAATCCAATTCACAATACACTTGCCTCCTTGGGAAACGAACTTGTTAGGTCATTAGTGCTCGGTTTTCCTAAACCGACACTTAACGCTTACCACTACTTTGTTGTCTCTTTTTCCTAAAAGGGTATACAAAAACCACTACATCAATTTTGGCGCCGCTGCCGGGGAGGCGTGTTGTGTTTTGATTGAACCATTGTGTTTTTTTATATTAGCCATAATAGTAATTGTATTAGTAGCACTCTACTAATACGTATTATCGTTTTTCGGTTTTTGTGTGAATACTATTACTATATTGTATACGTAGAACAATAAATACACAAGTACTCCAAATACGTGAGCAATCACAACCTTGATTCGGGATTTCATCACTCGATCATTGTATTCGAATCTCAAACCAAAGAAAAAAGGAAAAAATAGATAAATACTTTCATGAAGCTTAATTTTGATAATACAAACTATAAGGTGGGTATAAGGCGGTTGTATTTCACAACCTAAAGGAAAAAGGCTCTTAAGTGCTTCGCGCCGCCTCGTTTCCTCCGCTTGCTTGTGCGTATTTGATTTTGAGAGTGAATCGAGGGTTTTGCCGCCCAAAGTATTACTACATATCATATATATTTTCTTGGTTTCTGTTTGATTAAACCCTCTTGAACGATTTGGTGTTCCACCATCGTTCTAAAGTCATCGAAGGCGTTCACTTCACGTGATCGTTTTCATTCCTTGAGGCCTCTTTAATCAAGAGATTTGATTAAGGAGGAGATTTGTGGACTTTTTGTCTACTTAATACATTTCACCAATTTCCAAAAAAGGTTAATACAATCAAAAACCACAAAAAAAAATTGAAAAACACAAAATACCAAAAAGAATCTTCTTTGCTCGTCTCCACGTTGTACGTGACGTTTATGCTCACTCGCAATCAAGCAAAACGTGCACGTAAACGAAAGAACAAAACTCCCACTCCAACTCATTCTAGTGAGGAGTCTCCTATTGACGAACCCATTGTACGAGAAGCACCTACCATGGCGAATCGAACTATGAAGGAGTTACTTCAAGCACCCACCGAGGGTTATGGAGAAGCTATTGTGATTCCCGCAATCCTTGCGGAGAATTTTGAGGTGAAAAAGGGTTTGTTGTCGATGATCCAAAACAACAAATTCCGCGGTGATGAGAAGGACAATCCCCACAACCATATCCGCCAATTTAATCGTCTTACCGCCACGTGCAAATTTAAGGATGTCTCGAATGACTCGATTAAGATGATGCTTTTTCCATATTCCTTAGCGGGGCCCGCTAAAATTTGGTTAGAGAAAGAGCCACCCAATTCTATATTGACGTGGAAGGATCTCGTTTCAAAATTTGTGAACCAATTTTTTCCGCCCTCTAAGACTACGCATTTGAAAAATGAGATTTCTAAATTTTCACAAGAATTAAATGAAAGTTTTTCTACGGCTTGGAATAGGTTTAAGGAGATGTTACATGAATGTCCTCATCACGGTTTTTCGGACTTGCACCAAATCGACACGTTTTACAATGGACTTAACGATCATGAAAGAGATTATTTAAATGCCGCCGCGGGTGGTAACTTTTTGTGTAAAACGGTTGAAGAAGCTTTGGTCATAATTGAGAATAGGTCTAAGGTTTATAGCCCTCGTCACACACCGAGTGTTGCCAAAATGGGATCGTCATCGTCTCGTTCCATTAATGCCTTGCAAGATGAAGCTAATGAGGAAAATCGGTTTTTCGATAGGTTTTCGACCCTTATGTCCCATTGGAAGGCTCAAGAAGCTTCCAATTCCGCTTCGGTTAAAGCGGTTTCTAAGAGTTGTTTGTCGTGTGGTGGAGCTCATGATCTTTCCGAGAGCATTACCGCGGATGGTAACACTTCGAATGCTTTTGTAGCCACGGGAACTTACAACCAAATTGGTCAAGGTTCTCGTTCAAATCAAGCTCCACCAAATCAAAATGCTAATAATTATCGCAACAACAACCAAGGTGGAAATTACCAAGGAAATCAAAGAAATTACAACAAGGGTAATTACCAAAGTGGAAATGGGAAAATTTCAAGTCAAAACCAAAACCGTGATTTTCAAAACAATGCCCAAGGTTTTCAAAACGATCACACCAAAAATCTTCAAGGAGAATTTTTGAATTATGCTAAGGCTAATGATGCTAAGTTTGATAATATGCAACGTGAGATGGTGAGCTTAAGATCCGAGTTGAAAAACGAGCTAAAAAACGAGCTAAAAAACGAGCTAAAAAACGAACTTGCTAATGAACTTAAAACTCATGCTAATAAAATGGAAGGAAATGTCACACGACTCCAACAAAATCAACAAAAAATGGAGCAAGGACAACATGAGATTAAGCAAGAATTGTTAAAAGCGGATGCTAGGCAATCTAAGTTTGAAGACCGTATGGCTAAAATGTTTGAAGCTATCATGTGTAAGCCCTCTTCTTCGGGTGGTCTTCCTAGTGATACCATCATAAACCCGAAAGGAGAATTGAAGGTTATTACTGCTCGTAGTGGTAAAACTTTCAAAGAACCCATTTCTCGTCCAAGTACTTCTATGGAGAAGGAAAAAGAGAAAGAACCCGAGGTTGTGGTTGAAAAGGAGCACGTTACAAGCCCACGAAGTACCGCTCAAACCACACCTACGGTTGAACCAATACCTATCATGGAACCCGAGATTCCAAGGCCTATGCCTACTTTGCCCCAACCCACACCACCTTTACCCTACCCTTCAAGACGAGACAAGGAAAAGGCACAAGAACAAAATAATTATCAATTTGAACTCTTTATGAAAATGTTTCGTGTCTTGCATTTTAATATAAGTTTTGCCGACGCCTTAGTCATGATGCCTCGATTTGTCGCGAACTTAAAAAGTATGTTGAATAACAAAGAGAAATTGCAAAAATCGTCTAGTTGTTCTTCGGTTTTTCTAAGCCGCATACCTCAAAAAGTCGGTGATCCTGGAAAGTTTTTAATCCCATGTGCTATCCAAGACATGGAAGAATGCTACGCCTTAGCCGATCTTGGTGCTAGTATTAAATTGATGCCTCTTGAGATTTTTAAATCGCTCAATCTTCCAAATCTCACTCCTTCAAGAATGTCAATCGAAATGGCCGATCATTCTACGATTCTAGCTTGTGGAGTTGCCGAGGACGTCTTCGTGAAAGTTGGAAAGTTCTACTATCCTGTAGACTTTATTGTTGTTGATATTCCCATCGATCCTAAAGTTCCGTTAATTTTAGGTCGATCTTTTTGGATACCTCGAGAGCACTTATCGATGTGCATGCAAGAAAAATCACTCTTCGTTTCAATGAGGAAGAACTCGTCATTAATGCAACCCAAAAATCCACTCTTTCTCATGTGTATTCGATCACATCTTTGTACAATGTCAATCCCATCAAAAACATTTGCAAAAGAATTTCAAATAGAGTTTTAGGAGTTGTTGAGAAAAATGAAGTTCCGTCCCCTCCGCCGATGGAGGTTAAGAGTGTTAAGCCTATGATTCCAATCTCGAGTGATTCTTCGGATGATGAATACGTTGATCCCGATGGGGAGGTTTTCTTTGTTGACAAAAAATTTGAAAACTTGCCACCACCTAAACCAAAAAGATTTCAAAATGTGAGAATCTTTAGTGTGACTAACATTGCTTTAGATACACCAAATATTTTTGACATAATTAAATCGGGTTTTCACAAGGAGAGTGTAAAAGATGAAAAAGGAAAAGATTTTAACTTGGATTTAAAAGATTTTTCTACAATTCTAACTCCGTCATCACCACGTTTATTGAGTACTACAAGCTCGTCTTCTCCTTTTGACGATGCTTTGTGTGAACTTAGTGTGGGGGAATCCCCTTATGTTCCCTCCCCTTTCTCCACCAAGGACGAGATATTTGATCCTGGAATTGCTTATAAAGGGAAATCTCGCTCTTCCACCGATGCAATAAATGGAAAATCTTTTCATTTGATTGGTGCGAGTCTACCTCGAGTAGCTCAATGTTATGACTTACCCATTGTCCCACCCTTCTATTTCTTCTCTCCTATTTTCTTCTACCCCATTGGGGTTTGTGTTGGAGTAGCGTTGTTTCGTCTTTCATCCGAAAACGAGGACGTTATCTTTGACCCCGGTATACGTTTATCGGGTTTTTAAAGTACTCCACGTACTTTTGGGCCTTGTTTATCATGTAAGCCCCACCAAAAATTGACCATACCATGATTATCCCTAAATGATCACATTTATGGGGATTCGAGTCGAGCTTTTGACTCGGTTATCAAAAACAAGGTGCCTCGTGGGGGAGACCCATGCTTATCCATGTACATATTATTGCTTTCTAATTAGTGTAATGTGAGGGGATTTGTGCCCTTCCAACCTTTGTTCCGTGGTTGTTTGTGAATTGTGGCTTTTAGATGATCATTATCTTCACGATTGGAGCCTCTCGTGTTCGTTTCATGGGAGCACTCGATCGTTTGCTTTGGAGGCATTTCCTAATATCAATGATTTATCCTTTTATGTTCTAACCTTAGGTTTATAGCACACTTCATAAACGGCTATTACTTATTGGTTACACCCTTTCCATGCTAGATTAGGCATTCGACTACGTCTCTAGTATGGGGGTGTTTCCACCCCTAGACTCGAAACATTGAGGACAATGTTTAACTTTAGTATGGGGGGGGTGAATAGATACTTGCCTTGCCAAACCTTCACGCTTTCCAAAGTTTATCATTTTGTTATCGTTTTGTTGCAAAATAAGGCTAAAAATGGCCAAATTTTAAAAATTTTCTCATGTTTTATAAGTGTTTGAAGACACGAATGTAGGTTTTCCGATGGCGAGAATAAGAGTAATTTTTTACTCGACCGTGCGTGTTGAGCACTTAGCTTTGATTCCTTAACTTCACGTTAGCCTAAGTCTCTTAAATGAGGACGAGAAATGATAGAGTTAATTATAAGTTACTATGCTAAACGTAGAGTACTCGTATTCTTTCAAAAACTCATGTGTTCTCGTTGTTTGCTTATTCTCCCTTCGCATGTAAATATTTTTTGCTTAATAAATATTGACTTAGCGGTTTAGTTAGGATTCTTGGGTTTCTAGTCTTTTCTAGTAGCTTCCGTGTAATTAAATTGGGAAGACATTAAGGTATCGCCAGCGTCACGGTTTTGAAGTATTGGCACCCAATAATCGAAAGCTTCACCCAATAATAAGATTTCAAGTGCTCACCTAAATCTAGCAAACAATTTGAAGCCCCACAAGGCCTAAAATCTATGCAAAATTGAAAGTGAATCAAGCCTTAATCTTCGAAGCTTTAAAGATCCAAAATTCGCTTTAGCGTGAGGATATACGTCTTTGGCTAATAAAACCACCGATGAGGCGGATAATAAAAGGCAAGGCAAGACCGAAGTCATAATAAAAGCTTCATGGCGAAGTTGAATAAAAGATGGAGGTAAACCAAAGATAATAAGGTCCTTCCGTTAGGGGGCGTATAAATGTCTTGGTAATAAGTCTCATGTTCAAAACCGTTATAAAACCGTGTTTATCGATTCTTCTTGTCAACTTAATTTTTTTGACATCGTTGTCTATTAGGAGGGGTTATTGATTTGATGGTCTTAGTTACACCGTTAGGACTCTATTTTTAGACCTAAATCTCTATTATCGCATAAGTCAACAATGTATCCTCGTGAAACATTCAAGACATAATAAAATATAAGAGATACAACTTAGGAATAATGGGAGAATAAGTACGTGATTAGGGCATATGAGTAGTGTTAGCATTACTAACTTATAATGACAATGATCTCGTTGCACGCTTGGCATGGAATTGGAGTGAAAATCGAGGACGATGAAATTATTTCTAACGAAGCATTCACGTGTTCTTATTCTATGAACCAAAACGTCCCATTTTGCGATGAAAATAATACATTATGTCTAAAACACAAATTGAAGTAATAGTAGTAGTGTAGCTAGTTTATCATTCCAATAAAGTAAATAAAATAAATTTTGGAGGTGCTACGATACTTTATTCTAGCATTGTGTGAGGGCACGGCAATGGTTTAGTATGGGGGAGTGATGAGACTGCTTTTATACATGGTTTCATCGTCCAAATCGGGCTTAAAATGCATAAAATATCATTGAAAATACCAAATATATGCTCGTGTTTGTTACTTGTGTATTTTTAGGTACGGATATTGAGGAAATGGCAAAAGATCACAAGAATCAATCAAAAACGAACATAGGAAACGAAGTCGCACAATGAACCGGGCCCAAGTTTGGAAAATTGCAAAAAGACCCTTGAAGAATTGAAGATTGGCAACTTTAGTCCCTCATCTTTGAAGAACTTGTCACAATTGACCCTCCAAATGTCAATTGTACAAGAATGATCCCTAAAGTTTGAAGATATTACAAGACCAGTCCTTGAAGAATCTAAGATATACATTAAAGGCCCTTGGAAAAAGTTTTGGAAGTGATTGTGCCAAAAGTGACAACTTGCCAAAAGTTGTCACATGTAAAATAGGCGTTGATGCCTTTATTTACAACTTGAACAAAAGAAGAAAACTTGGGGATCTTTTCTGCCAACTAACCATACTTATTCCACCACTCAAAACTTGCCACCTCAGCTTTACCCACCCATCCACCCATACCCATAACCCAACCCGTAACCAAACTCACAACCCAGGTTTATTTATTAAACCTTGGTCAAACACCCCAGTCAACACCCCCCCCCCCATTTCCCACCAAAACACCCTTTTTAAATAAACCCTTTCCATTTTCAGATTAAACTCTCACTAATCACTCCTATAAACCCTAATCCACCCAGACCTAATCACCCTTAATACAAAGGGCTTTTACCCCAATCACTCCAGATCCTTAATTGAGGTCATCCTCACCCCATCCCACACCAAAACCGTGACCCTAGACAACCCCATGTGGTTGTGGACCCCTTCCCTGCACACGTCTCTTTCCCCAAACCCTATAACCCGACCAAACCAACCATCCAGATACTCCCCTTGGTCCCCAAGTTCAAATGGACGACTAGGATGCATTTAAACATCACCAACACCAACTGGCATTCACATGGGCACCTTTTGACCAATTTGAAGATGAAGACCCAAGGGCTTATTTGGAATTTCAGCAACTAGGGTTTAGCATTAGTTCATGCATACTAGAATGTTCTTGTACGCCTATAAAAGGCACCTTAGTTTAGCCTTTTACTCTTGTTCCAGATTTTACTCAAAATTGTAATCTTTTTAAAATATTTATAAAGTTTGGTATTTGTGGTAAACAAGTGTAATTCCTTTTATTGATTTTTAAAACTGATATATGTTTGTGAGTAATTAATCTGAGTTCCATTTGATATTGTTAAACACTTGTGTTTAAGGTTTTTCAAAAGTTTTCCAAAGGTTTCAAGAAAGTTCAAATTTCAGAAACCCAAACCATCCTTTGAAGTGAAAGTGGATAAGGAGGTGTTGGATTTGTGAGTTTGAAGCTGTTCTTGAAAGGAGTGAATTGGTTTCAAGGTTTTTAAAAGGGTGTGATAAAAATCAGAAAGTGTATTTTTTGTGTTTGTTCTTTTTGGATTTGCAGGTTTGTTGAAGGAGTTTGTTTAATTGATCTGCATAGGCCCGGGCCTATAAGGAGGTGACTTGGCAGTCACTAAGGGTCCTGGAAGTAGGATCCTTAAGGTAGTCTCCTGGTTCCATTTCATTTTCAGTTTTATTTGTTATTTGGTGATTTGAGTGAATTTACATGGAAGCTGCTTAATTGTTGTTTAAATTGTTGGATATTGCTCAATTTGTGATAATATGCATGACTAGTTAGTTTAGAATCAGTTTGAGCAAGTTTTGAAAGGATTTGGTTTGAAAAATTGTTGATATTCAGTTTTAAAGGGGTGTTTGGATTTGAGTTTTATGCAGGTTTTGTGACTAGTTGTTGAGTTAAGAACCTGCTAGAAAGATTGAATAGGGTTGTGTTAGGTTGTATGCTAGTATTAGTTCAGTTTGGACAAGTTTTGAACAAGTTTGTTTGATAAAAAAGGGAAATACATAGCAAAAATCTGCTTAGTCATTTTTCTGCATGATTTCATGAAGTTTTGTGCTTGGATCTTGTAGTCTGTTAGATTATAGGGTGTTTAAGGATTGAAGTTTGATTGTATGCTGCTTGGAGTGATTGTGCAAGATTTGTGGTTTTGAAACTCAGTTTTGTGCATATAGCTTGGTAAAAAACACTCAGACCTGCTTATTGCCTAAATCAGTAACTATTTGGCTTATTTGTGCTTGATTTTTGGTTTGAACTTGTGTTTTTGTGTGTTATTTTTGACTCCTTGTACTCCAAAGAGTACAAGGGTGCCCTTTGTTCCATCAAAAACACCACCAATCACAGGATCAAGTCCTCTTGTCCTTCTATTCACAAGTGAAAAGGTCACTTGTGTTCATCAGAAACCAAGTGCCTAACTGGGCACGTTTTTTGCTTAAACTTGCTTAATCCTTGTTTATATTTGATTTGGTTTATGTTTTAGAGCTTTACAAGAGTACTGGTTTGTGTTTTAAAAGTAAAAAAAAAAAAAAAAAAGTTTTGTAAAAAGTTCACCCTGCCTGGACTCGAACACGCGACCTTGCGTTCCAAGGAGTAGCTTGCTTACCATTGATCCAGATGACTTTTTATGTTTACACTTCATTTCATTATTTACTTAAGGTGTTTGTGTTTGGTGCTTATTTAAATAAGTCGTAGCTTATTTTGGTCATTTTAGCTTATTTATTAAGCTTATTTGGTCTAGCTTATTTTTCCTAGGATATTATTAAGTTTTCAGACTTTTCTGTTTAAAAGTGTATTTTTCCCGTTTTTAATTTATTTATTAGGATTATTTTTAGATTTATTTTTAGAAAGTAAATTAAAAATAGTAAAAAGTATTTTAAAAATCCAGAAAAATAGTTTTTAGGTTTTAATTAAGTTATTTGAGGTTTACATTCCAAAAAGTTTTCAAAAAGTCTTATTTTTAATTTTATTTGATTTTATGGTTTTTAGACAACTTTAAAAATTAATATAAAATTAATAAAAAGGTTTTAGGAACTCTAATTTACATTTTTGTTCTAGTTACATTATTTAGGATTTTTGATAATTTTTTAGAATTTATTTTTAAACTTTTCATTTTTTGATTATTTTAATATTATTTTATTAGAAAAAATTCAAACTTTGTTTTTTCTACTTTTTTCATTTTTCCTAGGTTATAGACATATAATTAGGAACTTTGTCCCTTTCCAATTAAGTTTTAGGCTTTTCATTTATTTTCTAGAATTAATTTAAGATTTAATAGATTTTAATAGTTTTTAGGAGTTTAAAAATAGTTTAATTTGGTTTTAAAATTTTTAAAAATAGTTTTTAGCTTAATTAGGTCATTTTTGAGGTTTACAAACTATAAAATATTGTTTAGGGCTTTTTAATAATTATAAGTGATTTTTAGGGCTTTAATTAGCATTAAAAAGTCATTATTTAATTAATTAAAAGGTTTTAGCAAGTTTTGATTTTTTTGTAAACTCTTAGAATTTTATTGTGGATTTTTAGTAATTTTTAGGATTTTTTAGGTTAAAATTTTAATTTTCGTGGTTTTTACGTTTTTACGTCTTAACTTTCTAGTAGTAGTTTTTGTTAATTTTTATTTTTTACGTCTTCATCATTTTCTCATTTCTTTTCTTCTTGTTAATAATCAAAAACATTAATCATCAATCCAATTCACAACACACTTGCCTCCTTGGGAAACGAACTTGTTAGGTCATTAGTGCTCGGTTTTCCTAAACCGACACTTAACGCTTACCACTACTTTGTTTTCTCTTTTTCCTAAAAGGGTATACAAAAACCACTACATCATTGATCAACTGCATGGATCTAGTGTGTATTCTAAGATAGATTTGCGATCAGGATATCACCAACTTCGCGTCCGTGAAGAAGATATTCCTATAACTGCATTTAGAACTCGTTATGGACACTATGAATTTCAAGTAATGCCATTTGGGTTAACTAACGCACCTGCGGTTTTCATGGATTTAATGAATCGAGTGTGCAAGCCCTACTTGGATAAATTTGTGATTGTGTTTATTGATGATATTCTAATCTATTCTAGGAATGAAGATGAACATAGAGAACATTTAAGGATTGTTTTGAATTTGTTGAAGGATGAAAGGTTGTATGCTAAGTTCTCGAAATGTGATTTCTGGTTAGATTATGTGCAATTTCTTGGTCATGTGATTAACAAGGATGGAATTCATGTTGATCCTGCAAAGGTTGAAGCTATTAAGAATTGGTCTGCACCGACAACGCCAACGGAAGTGCGACAGTTCTTAGGATTGGCTGGCTATTATTGGCGATTCATTAAAGAATTTTCTTTGATAGCTAAACCCTTGACTAAGCTTACACAGAAGAATAAACCTTTCGTTTGGGGAAGTGATGAAGATGGAGCATTTCAGACATTGAAGCAAAAATTATGTAGTGTGCCAATCTTATCATTACCCGACGGGAGTGAGGATTTTGTAGTGTATTGTGATGCATCTCTTAGAGGCTATGGAGCGGTTTTGATGCATAGAGAGAAAGTGATAGCTTATGCTTCTAGGCAATTAAGGAAGAATGAGGAGAATTATACTACTCATGATCTTGAGTTAGGAGCTGTAGTCTTTGCTCTTAGGTTGTGGAGACATTATCTGTATGGCACCAAGTGTACGATATTCACCGATCACAAAAGCCTACAGTATATTCTCGACCAGAAGGAATTGAACATGAGGCAACGAAGATGGATAGAGTTGTTAAGTGATTATGATTGTGATATAAAATATCACGCAGGAAAAGCCAATGTTGTTGCCGATGCGTTAAGTAGGAAAGATAGAGAGCCTATCAGGGTACGTTCTCTAGTCTTGACCGTGTACAATAATTTGCCTGAGCAAATTAGAAATGCGCAAATAGAAGCTTGTAAAAAGGAGAATTTTGTAAATGAAGGGTTCCGAGGAGAAGGAGATCCTTTAGAGGTTAGAGCTGATGGAGTGAAATGCTTAAGAGGTCGTATGTGGATACCTAAGTTTGGAGGCTTAAGAGATTTGATTATGTTAGAATCACATAAATCTAAGTATTCCATTCATCCGGGATCTGATAAGATGTACCATGATTTGAAGAAGTTGTACTGGTGGCCGAATATGAAAGCTGACATAGCTATGTATGTTCTTCAATGCTTGACTTGTGCTAGAGTCAAAGGTAAACATCAAAAGCCATCAGGACTACTTCAACAGACTGACCAAATCAGCACACTTCATTCCGGTGAAAGAGCAGTTCTCACTAGAGAAGCTGACTCGTATATACCTTGATAATGTTGTATGCAAGCATGGAGTGCCGGTATCGATCATTTCAGATCGAGATCCTAGATTCGCATCGAATTTTTGGAAATCTCTCCAAAGATCTTTGGGAACGAAACTCGACATGAGCACTGCTTATCACCCCCAGACTGATGGGCAGAGTGAAAGGACGATACAAACACTGGAAGATATGTTAAGAGCTTGTGTGTTAGACTTTGGTAAGAATTGGGATAAACATTTGCCGTTAGCAGAGTTTTCGTATAACAATTGTTACCATTCTAGTATTAAGGCTGCACCGTTTGAAGTTTTGTATGGTAGGAAGTGTAGATCGCCTGTATGTTGGAGTGAAGTTGGGGATACCCAGCTCACGGGACCGGATTTGATCCGGGAGACTACGGAGATGATAGTTCAGATTAAGAATAGGTTGTTGACTGCCCGTAGTAGACAGAAAAGTTACGCGGATGTGCGGCGGAAGCCAATGGATTTTAAAGTGGGTGACCGAGTAATGTTGAAAGTATCGCCATGGAAAGGCGTTATCAGATTTGGAAAGCGAGGAAAATTGAATCCCCGTTATATTGGACCCTTTAAGATTTTATCTAGAGTAGGTCCGGTGGCTTACAAACTAGAGTTACCCCCAAAACTTCATGGTGTTCACAACACATTCCATGTATCTAATCTGAAGAAATGTCTAGCAGTGAGTGATGAGAAAATTCCGTTAGGTAAGGTTCTAATAGATGGGAAGTTGCATTTTATCGAAGATCCCGTAGAAGTTATGGACCGTGAGGTCAAGCAACTGAAACAAAGTCGGATACCTATTGTCAAGATCCGATGGAATTCAAAGCATGGACTGGAGTATACTTAGGAACGAGAGGATGAAATGTGGAAGAAATATCCGCAACTCTTCGATTTCAATAAGAAATGGACATTCAAATGAAATGGATCACGAGGACGTTGATCCCTTTTAGGAGGAAAAGCTGTGACAATCTAACATTTTCAGGTAGTGAATTATTTTCTCGTATAATATTTTGAAACTTATTTTTGTGTTGGTTGACGAACTCACAATTTACGGATTTAAATTTGGGCTTACGTGCATAATTTAGCGTCCTTTACGACTAAACCGGAAAACTTAGGATTACGTATTTACGTTTTCGAACTCCGTTTTTGATGAGACAATTTTTATTGGATTCGTTTTGTGACGTTGATTCATAATTTATAAAAACGTTTTTCGTGAAACGACCCGAGGGCACGCAAATCGAGAAAACTAGAATCGAGAAATACCCGTAAACTAGTGAGATGGGACAAAATACATTGTCCCACCCCACTAGCTAGCTTGGACGGCACACACATGACACCACATCTTAGGATGCGGCATCATGTTAGCTAGTTTATTACAAGTGTAATACAAAGCTTACTCTTTAAGCTTTGTCTACACAAAACCACTAGCAACTAACTCATTTCCATTTACTTACATGCAAAACCAACATCAAAACTCTCTCAAAACCCTCCCCTTGCCGTCCACTTTGAAGCAACAAACACCCCTTTTGATCTTTTCTAGCCATGAAATACATGTTTACTAGCTCTATCATGGAGTTATCTTGAAGCCTTGATCATTTGGTGGCCATATTAACAACATTGGAGGTGATTTGCTTGTGTCCTAGGGCTGATTTCCCAACTTATGTTCTTGGTGTTTGATGATCTTGGAGTTACTTGTGGTGTTCATCAAATTCTTGTCTTACAAAAACAAGAAATACACTTGGTTGGTAAAGAAGATCATCCTCTCCATTTTTCTCTTGTTATTTTGTAAAGAACAAATGTATTTTCTTTCATTTTGTATATGTATATGATGTATATATTATGATAAAAATGTTGTGTGGGGATCAAGTGTTGATAGATATGCTTAAAAAGGTTAATAACTATAAGAAATTAGGCTAAAATCTTGATTATTTAGTTGGCTGTATAAAAACAGTATATAACTAAAACTTGAACTGATAAAATTGCATGGTATGATCCATTTACAGTAAGTACAAGATGTTATACACATGTGAGAGTTGGCCATGCAATGGAATCAATATAATGAGTGAGATATGATCAAAACAAGTTAGGTGTTCTAATCTGAATAAGCAGTTTTGTAGGGACTGTTAAGGCAAGATGAACTTAAAATGAGCAGTAGCTATAACTAAGTTAAATATAGCACATAATATGAAGAACATGTCACCCAAAAATTAGCTTCTAGTTCATTATAGAACTCTAGATATGGTAAAAATGGTGAACATGAAGATAAAAATCAGATTTTAAGAATTAATGTTTATTATTATTATATAAGCACTCACATTTTATTGTATAAAATGTAAAATAAAAACCCACTAACTTATAAAACTTATTTATATAAATCTATAAAAGGTTAAATAAATGAATAACTTATAAAAATGGTAGTGGAATAATATTTATAAGTAATAAAAACTATAAACTTGATTTTTACGACTTTTTTCGGCTATCACCGTAAAATTAGCGTTTTTCGCCAAATAAAACTTAGACGATCAAACCCGTCTAGTGTAAAGTTTATAAAAGTCATATACTGATATATAAGTAACCAATACAAGTAAAAACCGATAAAACCTGAACTATAAGAAATACGGACATTAACGAGCTAACTAAGCATATTGGACTAATAATTGGACTAAATAAGATAAATACTTGTAAAAAGAACTTATTGGGCTTAACCCATTTGGGCCCAACATGGAAAGTATATATACTGATAATATAAGTACAAAATGGATTAAAACAAGTTAAAGAACTTATACTAAGCTTAATGGACTTAAAATAGGTAAATAGGTAAAACTAGCAAACTAGTAAAAGTTACCAAAACGTAAACACTAAAATGAGTAAACAAGGATATATAAACCCACTTGATCATCATCATATGTACAAAATCATCATATGTATATTGTTATTTTGATAAAGTCATTGGACAAAGTCTAAGACCGATTATTATTTATATAGGTTTCCGTGACCGAAGCACGCCCGTAGCCGATAATCCGCCTTTCATTATCAACGTGAGTTCATAGCCTCGCACTCTTTTAAATGTTTTATAAAATGATTTGTAAACCCGCGAGGGAGATAACATGCTAGATTTGATAAAAATAGAACACAAGTAGTCCCGATGGTATGCTTAATGAGATGGACCCAAATGATGTTATGACCCTATAAACGAGACTAAAAAGATTATTAGTAGTTAGGTTATGTCACATAAAGTCCCATTAGCATGAATTGTGAACTACCGGGATTTGGTAGACGCTTATGCATTTGATAGTACTATTTGGGGACGATCATCCCAGTTCGCGCCTTGACGGTTGATCCCCGCCGTACCACATTGATTGGTAAGCGAATTTATGTATGAGAAGATTCCATAGCGTGATTTTTGTGACGACACGCTAACTTAGATGGGCAAATTGTTTGTCGGGTTCGCGGCCCGCTGTTTTCACAGTAAGGTAACAATGTCATGCGGCTAATAATAATCCTATATAATCAAAATATCCGATATGAAACGACGCTATTAACGATGATAATATTACCTATAATGGTAATATAGAGACTACGGTCTCATGGACGGTTTAAGATGTATGCTTCATTTATATATTGCCTGACTAGCAATATGAGGACTTACTTCCGATATTATACTTGTGTTTTGATTTTAAATGATTGTTTTATATAACGGTTTTTATTAAACTCTATGAATTCACTCGGCATTCGCTGATATGATTTTTGCATGTTTTTATCTCAGGTGTTTGAAGGTAATCCGGATGGAGATCGACTCTGATGGCCCACATAATATTAAAAATGTTCATTCGATCTATGTTTTGTAAACTTAATGACCTGTATAATTTGTGACCTGTTGTACACTTTAAAACTTTTTATCGAATGAATGTATGTTGAACCTTGAAAAACCATTTTTATGTGTTGTCTATGATTGGAGTTATTGTGCTATCCCGTAACACTCTGAAAGACCCTTCCGCTTTACCGATACGAAAAATGAGAGTGTTACACTACAAGTGCAAGGAGAGGTATGGAGGAATCTTCCAAAGGGGAGGAAGATCCGATAAATGTGAGTGATAAGGGCAGCCATGATGGTCAATCTTTGGATGTTGCTGAGGCCCTTACAAGTTTGAAGAAACAGACAGGTTTTGATACGTCCTTAGTCTCTCCTACCAACTTGAATTTATCATTTACAGCCATGTTGGAGGAAATTGCAAAAGGCGCTGAGGCAGGAACTTTGGGCGTTGACAAGGAGAAGTTGAACGCTGACATGAGTATTTTGGGTGCTGACATAGCAAAATTGGGCGTTGACAGACCTGCACATGAGGGTGATGTATCCCAGTCATCATCCATCATCAAGGAGGTTTGTTCACAGGTATCACCATCTACCTTACCAACAATTGCTCCATTAGATAAGGGTAAGGGTATTATGGTAGAAGAGGTTGTTCCAAAGGATGCAGCTCAAGTTGAGTTTGATAGAAGGTTGGCTGCACAAATCATGGAACAAGACAAAAAGGAGGTGAAAGAGTCACCATTTGTTGTTACTTCAGAAGAAGGAAGTGATGGAGCTAGCTCAGACTCAAGTGTTATGATTATAGAACCAGAAAGACTTGAGTATGGAGATGAGTTGGCCAAGGAGAAATTGAGAGAGTTGAAATTACAGGTTGACTTTGATATGCCAGAGGTGGTTCAAATGTATCATGCTTGGGAAGAAAGATGTATGGAGAATCCACACTTGACCATTTCAGATCAGATATGGGGTTTGGAGATTCTCCTTAGAGTTCAAAAAGATTGCCAGGTTATTTTGAAACACAAGGCAAGCAATATTCTCTCAGAGTTGAAAAGGGATAGAAGGGAGTTATACTGTATGTTGCTCAGATGTCATGGAGTAGGATGGACTTATCAGAAATTGAGGGCATTGACATTTGATGAGTTGGAATGCAAAGCTTATCCCATCTGGGTTAGAGTGCAGGAAGCAAACACTCTAAGACTTCTTTCTGATGAAAGGAAAGAAGAACTTGCAGAAGAAATGGATCTTAAGAAAGCAATGTTTGTTGCCAGACCAGTGAAAAAGGGAGTTTCTCTTGAGTTTTCCAAAGATATGGATCCATTGTATCCAAGTGAAGCTGTCATAAGAAAGAGCCTCAAGCTCTCACCATTAGAAGCTTCAGACATGGTACAAGTGTTACCTCTAGATTCCAGAAATCCAATTGTGAGTTATGAAGAAGATGAATGTGGATTTTGGAAGATTGGCAGATATGGAAAAGAGGTACACACTTTCACCACTCTTATATCTTTGTTTGCAAGTTGTGATAGAGAAGACTTGGTAGACCTATGAAGGTTGCTAGAGACCAAGTATGAGGCTGAAGCACCAACTTCAGCTAATGGAATAAAACTGTGGTCCACATTCAAGAGAATGTGTGGACCAAAAGATGAGGATCCTGCTATTTGGAAGGATCTTGAAGATGACCTCAGTGGTCTTCAATGGAGATTGTATTCATCTGTTGGTGTTTACCATTTGAGTTCTACAAAGTTTGCTGAGTATCTACTTGTGGATGGTCAGTATTTCATATCCAAGAATATCTTGGAGAAGATGAAGAACACTCAGCTGGAAATTGATTATTCAAGTGACGTGGCAAAAGACTTGATCAGATTTATTTATTACCAATATGAGAAGGTTTGTAAGATTCCTCCTAGTCCTTAATGCTTATTCAGAAACTTGATCATAAGAGTGGATATCAAGTTTAGGGGAGGATTGTTGGGAATAAATTAAGGCCAGATCACTTGAGCGCTGACAAGAGTAAAACAAGCGTTGACAGGAGCAAAACAAGCGCTGACAGCTCAAGCGTTGACAAGACAAAGTCAAGCGTTGATACATTTAAGACAAGCACTCATGGGAAGATATACTCTACGCGTTTATTGTATTCAAGATTACTTCTAGTAAAGATAGGAACAACAATGTATTTTCTATATTTATCTTTACCTAGAATAGCTGATACGTAGATTATTGTACAAGGCTTCTTATGTCTATAAAAGAAGACCTTTAGGTTATTGTTTCATATAAATTTTTATTCGTAAACTACTTTCATTGTAAGCAAGTTTGATATCATTAATCAAAGTGAAAGTTTGTTTATATCATTGTGTGTTCTTGTTTAAGTGTTAATTCCGCATAACACTTAGATTATCATAAGCATATACAAAGGTTTCTCTAAGTGTATTACTTGATCTAATCTCGTATACATAAAGCTAAATCGATCTAAGTTTGGGATCAACACTTATAAGACACCTATCGGTTGCACTCCTTATAAGTTAGTCTATGGGAAGAATTGTCATTTGCCCATTGAGTTGGAGCACAAGGCATATTGGGCCCTTAAGCATGCAAACTTTGACTTGAAGACCGCGGGAGATCACCGGAAAATACAATTGAATAATTGGATGAATTAAGAGACAATGCTTATGAAAATTCATTGATTTTTAAAGAAAAGACTAAAAAGTTTCATGATTCAAAGATTAAAAACCCGGGTTTTTAACGTTGGTGATCAAGTGTTACTTTTTAACTCTCGACTTAAGATATTTTCCGGGAAATTGAAATCTCGTTGGTCGGGTTCGTTCACCATTACACAAGTGTTTCCTTATGGGACCATCGAGCTAGCTCAAGATGATGGTCCTAATTTCAACGTGAATGGACATAGGCTTAAGCACTACTTTGGTGGGGAAATTCCTTCAATGGTTGCCCTCGACCAAGTCACCTTCCCCAATGATAATTAGCATTGAGGGGATCGAGTCGAGCTCATGACTCGGTAATCAAAAACGAGGTGCCTCGTGGGGGAGATCCCATGCTTATCTTTTATGCTTACTATTTACTAATAAGAGGACTTGTACCCTTTCAACTCGTTGTCTCGTGGTTGTTTGTGATTGTGTTATCTAGATCATCATCATCATCTACGATTGAAGACTCTCGTGTTCGTTTACGTGAGACTCCATCGTTTGCTTGAAGAAGTTTTTCACGAATCCATTGACATATCCTTTATTGTTCTAACAATTATCTTTTAGCTTACTTAATAAACGGCTTTAGATATATTGTTGATCACCCTTTCCATGCTAGATCCTAAGCATTCGATTCTTCGTCTCTAGTATGGGGGTACTCCACCCTTAGACTCGAAACATTAAGGACAATGTTTACTTTTAGTATGGGGGGTGAATAGGTACTTGATTTGCTACGCCCTCACGCTCTCCAATTTTCAATTTTTTGTTGCTAATAAGGCTAAAAATGGGCCAAATTTTAAAATTTTTTTAGTTTTCATAAGTGTTTTTAAGACACGAATGTATATTTTCCGATGGGTAGAATAAGAGTTAATTTTTGACTTGATGGGCATTTGGAGCCATTTACATTCGTTAACCCGCTCAATTCAATTTTTGCTAGACTTTTATATAGGGAGCTTTAAAACGCAAAAGTCTTAACTCTTACGGGTTAAGAACAAGAACTTTTCGCAAGTTTCTATAATTGATCCTAGAAAGTCACTTATCAAGGGAACTATAAAATGCATTCTCTAAACTTGAAAAAGTCCAAGAAAGTGCAAGATCCTATAGGTGGCTTAAAAACCCAAAACTTTGATTTGATATAGTCCTAATGAAAGCTAATCCAAATTTGGCTTAATATTGACTTGCATGGCTAAGTATTCACGAGTCTCTTTAATTAGAGGTCTTTATATAGTGAAGAACGAGAAATGATAGAGTTAGACAAGTGATCATGCTAAACGTAGAACATGAAAAATATTCTTTCAAAAACTCATATGTTTTTAATTGTGGCTTTTTCTTCCCATAAGATCAATGCATTAGGAATAAATCATAATTGCAATAAGTAAGGTCGTACGATTTGAAAGGTTACTTAGCCTCTAGCGCAAGATCTTTTAAAAGTTGCTCGGGGTTGAATAGAGTTCATAGCCAAGGCATAACTTATTGAAGCGGGACGCGATGATTGGCAATCATCCAAAAAGGCCCTAATGAAATTGAGTATAATGCAGTTCGTTTTTTCTCAGTTCTTGCTAATAGAAAGTCCAACCAATATCGGGTTTTTAATTGTTCTTGGTTGTTAAGCTTGCTTGGTTAATCTATTGCTAATTCAACAAAAGCTTGCAAAACAGAAAAATATTACCTACGTATATGTAAAACAAATTGCAAATACCACGTTTTTATTCAAGTAAAAATTTAAAATGCAAAATTTGAAACTTAAAGGACTGAAATTGTAATTTCTATGAAAAGTAAATGCTTGAAATGTAAACTCTAACAATTATAGGGACTAAAAATGTAAAACTGTTAACTAAAAGGATCAAAAATGCAACAACTATAACAAACTTGCCAAAAATGTAACAAACTAACAAATATCTAACTGAATTTTAACAACTCCCAAAATCCAGGGACTAAACAAATGCAAACCCTAAAAACATGTAGATTAGGCCAAATATTAAACGCTGATAGAACTACAAGGACCAAAATGCAAATAAGAAAACTATTTAAGCAAAATCGGGACAAAGGAGAAAATAAGCTCGTTCTGGCTTATTACTCAACCAAATTTGATGAAACAACTTGCAAAACGTTTCAAATTCAAAATAAGCTACGTGTGTCCAAGGAAATTTGCTAAAAATCAGAAATAAGCAAATGAGTGCTTATTAATAAGCTCAAAACAAGCTACAGCCAAATCTAATCAACCACAACTTGATTTTTCTATTAAAACTGATTAAGCATTTGTTTTAAAGAATGGGAAATCAAACCAGAACAAATTTCATCAAGTAATAAGCTCTAAATCTGAATTAAGCTAAAAAGAGCTTATGTTGACCAAGCGTTGACCAGCTTTTTTTCAAAAAGCTAATTTTCTCAAAAATCAAGTAACTCAACTACCTAAATGGATTTATGAAGAAAAAGTGCTAAGTTTATGAAGAGGAAAATGAGATACAGATTTTCAGTTATCAAGTTACAGAAACTTGAGTTAAGTCTTCATGTCTGATTTTTGCTTATTACTAAGTGCTTATTAAAAACTGTATAAAATCCTTCTAGACTCTGATTCTTTATGATATAAGCTAAGACTGAAAACAAATTTGGTGAACTTTCATCAAGTAATGAATGAGAATTTATCAATTGAAAATGGCAAGTTTTTAAAACCAAAACTGAGTGAAAGCTGACCCAAACTATTCAAGTGCCATTTGCCTGTTTGACCTTGTCATTGACTTGTACAAGACTTAAAACAACTTGTTATCACTTAAGGACTGAAAAATGAACTCTAAAAATCCAAATCTCAATGCTTGAAAACTATATCTAGGTTACACCCAAACACTCCTTTAATCTGATGTTTAAAATTTTACAAAGACTTATTAAGATCTAATCAACTCTGAATCAAAAGTTATAGCAAACTGAATTCAGTGATCAATGAGAGATGTCTAAAAGCCAAAAGCAAACAATGTAAGCAACTAGTACTCAATTAAGGAAGCTAGGATAAGAAAAGCTGACTTAAGCTATAAACTAGATTTCAATCAAAATCAATGAGCATAAAAGCTAAACTTAAGCTACAACATCACTGAAACCAATTCAATTAACAAGCTGCACACATTTAATCATGCAATCACAAAGAATTAGCTAGGAATTGAGCAGGCATTTGCAATTGAGAGGAATTTAAAACTAGAATCTTTTGCACCTATTGAAGTAACCACTGAGAAGAAGAGGAGCGCTGAGCTCTCATAACCTAGTGATAACCACCACCTTATCACTAGGGATCAATCAATCAACAATAACTGCTATCTAATCAACAAGAACCATCAATCTGCTTGAACATCTTCAAAAAACTATGGAAATGACTGAATTCTGATCAAACAGCAATCTAACTCCTTCAATGTTAGTTATGATCCATCAATGATCATAACAAACACTTATCAGCAACAATAGTATCCAAATGCAGCAAGAAATGAACTGGAATGATAAGAACAGTTTTGGCGGGAAAGAGTGAATTTGAATTTTATTAATGGAAAACGGTTACAAAGCTGTTACAAAGGTAGTAACTAACTAACTAACTCAAGAGTTTGTCAGACTCTTGAGTAGCTAGGGTAAGATTGAGGGAAAAAGGAAAGGAAAAGTAGAACTAGGTGTTTTTACAAAATTAAGCTACTACTGAAAATGAAGTACAATCCAGCTATTTATAGACATGAAGGAAGAGTTTGTTGGGGTTGGTGACGTGTCAGAACCAATCCCAGCTTGCCACGTGGAGAATTCTGCATATTGCTCTTTGAAGGTATGAACAAGGAATTGGGGATTTCTTCATTGATGGATTTCATGATAATTGATTTGCACCATTGTGTTTATCTCTTCAAAACGATCAATTTTGATGTTGAACACTTTTCATGAAATTGCTTCTATCTCAAACGCGATTCTGGGAAAATTTTCCTTTGAAGAAGATGACACGTGTAAGCATTTGATTGGTTTAAAATCAGTCACACGGATTGCACTGTTTGGATTTGGTAATAAATGTGAGGCGCTGTGTGGATATTAAATGCTTGATCCGTGTGACTCCTTTTCTTTTCTCTCATTGGCTGAATTAGTTATCACATGGATTAATCTTAAGTAACTTTCCAATCTTGGCAGAATTAACCCCTTATCTTGGCAGAATGTAAATTTTAGCTTGTAGCTTCATTCCTTTGACAAATTTGGTCCCTTAACTTCCATCCTTGAACAAAATGGTCCTTTGACTGAGTTGACTTGAGAGTTGACCAAGTTTGACTTGAATCTTGACTTTTAACAATATTTTCACTTTTAGTCCTTCAACTTTCATAACTTGTCAAGATAGGTCCTTATACTTCAAAGTCTTGTCACTTTTGATCCTCTTTTGTCTTTTTCATCCATTTGAGCTTGATTTTTCCTTGTTTGCTTGAAAATGTATCTTTTTACCTACACAAGTGCACACAAACACAAACATACCACATAATACTGTTTTTGCCAAGTAAATTGGTATTTTGCTTCATGTTTTAGGGTTATTTGTTATTAAAAGGATATGAGTTTAAGCTCATATCAAATTCCCCTACACTTGAACATTGCCATGTCCTCATGCAATATCATATTTTAAGTCTCAAAATTTTACATTCCCCTCATAATTAATCCACCTTGGCCATATGAGATGCATCTATGCTACTCTAGACTAGATGATGCATGATTTTGACTTTTAATAATGCAATGAATCAAAATACAATTCTATCTATATCTTTTTGATTTTTCTTGAAATGGTTTTGATGGAAATAACTCATAAAGAATTCAATGACTTAGATTAGGGCTTGGGTACCATGGACATTTATCACCCTCAAGTTTCACTTTCCCCATACCAAGCTTTAAAATGGGATCATTGCATTCACGAGTAAAAAGTGCATCAACTTATTCATGACAATTGAATGTGGAACCGGTTATTATTTGAGCAAATTGCTTGTGGGCAAATTTGTCATTATTCAAGTGTGAAGTATAAGAAGTGTAAAATCCAAAAATAAGGAAGCACGGTTTTAATCCTAAGTAATCTTCTCATCCATTACTTGAAAAACCGCTCACAATTAATACAAGTCCGTATTAAGAGTAATAAGTCATTCGCCTGATGTGTAAAATCCTAATGTCATGCTTTCATAAGTAGCTACACACTCGCTAAGGAAAGTAAAATAAAACTCACGCAATAATTTACATCCGCATCTTTTTGAGACTTTGGATCTTCAACCCCGCAACCCGTCAAGGTAATATTGGATTGGAGCAATCTATTGAATCCCCGCAACCCGTCAAGGTAATATTGGAACTCAATAGTCACTATAATTAACACCACACTGCCCCTCTTGGGAGTCTTGCATTATTTTTTTTTCTTTTTCTTTTTTTTTCTTTTTACTTTTTTTTTTCTTCTAGCCACTCATTTTTTTTCATAAGCCGCTCTTATTTTTCTTTATTCCTCACTAAGAAATTTGAAAAGAAGAAAAGGAAAAACACCCGCTAAATATGGAGCATGCCATAAGTCTAGTACACATAAAACGTGCTAACTTAGAATCTTAAGACGTACTCATATCAACCATAAATGATTAGCCAAAAATGCATAAGAGATTACGAACCAATTAAAACCGTACTTGATTATTTATTAACAATTATATACATGCGAAGAAAATAGAGGTCAAGAAGAGAAGCGTTTAGCCACAAGTAATTGCCATGAAGTCTATCTAGCCCTTTTACACTTGCTTCAACTCTATCATTTCCCATTCTCCACAAATTTAAAATCTCAAATAATGAGATTGGTGGATGCTTAGCCTAATAGACCAATGAAGGACTACATGGTTAAGGATACTAGCTAGAGAATGCTAAGAAGCAAACTCGGGTTGAGTCAAAATATCCATGGCGGGCCTAATATGTCAAAGAAATCTAAACTTGTTAAAACCATGTTTTATTACATTTTTTTCTTTTATATATTTTTGAATAAAAGAAGAAATATATACAATGCAAGTGTGCTATGAAAAATGAAAAATGATTGATGCAAAAATTATGAATGCATAATTTTGTTGGCCAAAGTAGATCAAAAATTTGAAAAATGTTGAAAATTCAATTTTCCATGTTATCATGCAAGACAATGACAAGTTCTAGGTAAGGTCACTTCGATAGAAGACCCCCCTACACTTAAGCTAAACATTGTCCTCAATGTTTAAGAGCATGGAAGTATAACAACTTCCCCTACACTTATGACAATGAAAAGACTTTGCTTAACCCAAGTTAAGGAAAGGACAACTATTAGTGAAATCATGTTTAAGCACAAGGTGTCAATGAAAATTCACTAAAGTAACGAAGTGAACCGGATACAAGGGCCTCCTCCATAAGCTCCAAAGCATGAGATGAGTGAGCAACCCTACAAACAAGCATGAAGACAAAAGAAGGTCTCCCCTACACTTTTCTCTAAGTCTATGCCTTTATTTCTAACCTACAACACTCTAAACCTAGTTATACGATGCTTGAGTTAATGAGTCTCTAGCTCGACTCGTCCCACACTTAAAAGTCTCTAAAACCTATCATGGAGAAGAAAAATTTTTGCCCTTGTTAAGAAAAATCTCCATGATGAGGTAAAACAAGTGTTCATTTATCAAAACTCCATAAATATCCCCCAGGATCAAATACATAATTACCCTCCCACTTATAACACAAGCCAACAACTAGCTTCCCAATCAATGGTGAAAAGAATGAGGTGTAGTTCTCTAAAATGGTTGCCCGTATGTTCTTCCCAAGGTGATGGTGTAAAGCTCTCAAATCTTTCACAAGGTTTCCTTTTGTTGCATCAGATGGATACTGAGATGATTTAGCAAGCTCTATGCCAGGATCAAAAATCCGTTCCTTGATGGGAAAACAACAAGTGTTGGTTGCCTTAGAAGATTCTCCTTTGTAGTTCACATGGTGAGAGAAAGGTTGTGAAGGCATGGGTAACAACAAGCTCTTGGAAGGAACCATCATGACTTGTTTTCCTTTATCACTTTTAAAGGGTAAAATGGGCAAGGAAAAGGGTGAAGGATCTTCATCCAATAGGGATTCTAAATAGAGTATGTCCCCCTCCTCATCAAGGTAATCAAGAGTATACTCAAAAGATATATCCTCCACTAAAAACTCATCAATCTCATCATTGATAGAATCCTCCTCATCACCATAGACATCATAGATTGGACTATCAAAAATGGGTGATCCCTCAAAACCAAAATAAGTATGATCATCAACAAATGGAGAGTCACAAGTAGAAAGCTCATCATCACTATAGTCATCATATGTTGGTGAATCACAAAGAAAAAATCCCTCATTACTTAAGTCCTCATCAAAGTGATTAGTATTGTGGAAAAGTGGGGTGTCATAAGGAATTTCACTAAAGTTTAGCTCTTGAGGTTCATGAAAATCCAAGGAGGAAGTAATGGAAGCAATGGTCTCAATAAGAGGGTAATCATAGTCTCCACTTGAGCAAGCTTCATAAAAGTACTCATCACAAACTTCATCAAGAAGATCATCTTGTGTTTCCTCCTCATATACAACATCAATATGTTTTACCGCTTCGGGCTCATTAGACTTTTTGGACAACTTTCCCATGTTAAACACAACTCTCTCATCTCCTACCCGCATTGTAAGTTCTCCTT
Source organism: Glebionis coronaria (assembly GCA_025667525.1). Taxonomy (NCBI): domain Eukaryota; kingdom Viridiplantae; phylum Streptophyta; class Magnoliopsida; order Asterales; family Asteraceae; genus Glebionis; species Glebionis coronaria. The sequence goes on along the minus strand of CM046875.1, from coordinate 272,471,953 downwards.
CCGCCACATCGATTAAAGTACGACCCGTTCTCAAAAATGGCCTACCAACAATCAAAGGCACTCTAGGATCCACATCATAATCAACCACTACAAAATCCGCGGGAAATGTAAATCTATCAACCCCAACAAAAACATCCTCCGCAATTCCCACCGGATAAGCTATAGTACGGTTGGCCAACTCTAGAGTCATCTTAGTAGGAGTGAGCTCGGGAAGTGAAAGTCTCTTCCAAACCGATAATGGCATAAGATTTATGCTTGCTCCTAAATCCTCTAAAGCCATACAATTTTCCACCCCCGGGAAATTGCAAGGAATCAAAAACCGCCCCGGATCTCCAAGCTTAGTAGGCAACTTCTTAAGCAACACCGCGGAACAATTTTCATTCAAAGAAGCATTAGGTAAATCCACCAATCTTTCCTTGTTAGAAAGCAAGTCCTTAATCATCTTAGCAAACTTTGGCATATTGGCTAAGGCTTCCGCAAAGGAGATATTGATGTTAAGTTGCTTAAACATCCTCAAAAAGTTAGAAACTTGGATATCATCCTTGTTCTTAAGCTTTTCTTTTCTCAATCTTGAGGGATAAGGAAGACTTGGTTTTGGTTGTGGTCGAGTTGTGGATGAAGGATTTTCCTTATTGAGTGTTTCATGAATAGGCTTTGAAATTGGAGCAATGGGAGCATTTTGAGGTGGTGAAGTAGAGGTAGAAGGCTTGTCACAAGTAGGAGCACAAGTGGGTTGAACAATAGTAGGTTTAGGAGGTGAAGGATCCTTTGTTGTTGTTCCACTCCTTGTTGTAATAGCATTGACATTGGCCCGTGGGTTTGTTTGTGTGTTGGAAGGTAAAGCCCCTTGTGGTCTTTGAGTTACCGCCACTAAAACCCTATTGATTTGGTCACTCATTCTTTTCTCCATTTCACGCATTTTCTTGTCAACATACTCTTGAGTCTCTTGCATCCTATATCCTTGATTTGGAACTTGAGGGTAAGCTTGATTTGGCATTGAAGCATATGCTTGATTAGGAATAAATGGAAGTGGTTGATTAAATCCTTGTTGTGGTGGATAAAAGGTATTTGCTTGAGGTTGAAATTGATTGGGTGCCTTGTAGTTATTTCCTTGGTATGGTGGTCTTTGCCCTTGATTCCTTGCTAAAATTTGAGGAGGATTTTGTGGAATTTGGGTGGGTGGTTGGGGTGGGAAGCCGGGTGGAGTAAGGTAATTTTGGGATTTGTAAGAAAGGTTATTTGGATTGATATTAGGTTTGAAATGTTCACGATGTTCCTCTTGGTAAGCATAGCATTCCCCTTGATACCCTTGCACCTTATCACATTGTTCATAAGAATGGGGACCTCCACAAGTAACACAAGAAATGGTGATGGCATTCACATTATTTGAGGAATTGTTCAATGAAACAGTCTTAAAAGCTTGAACTATCTCATGAGTCATTTCTTGTCCTTGTTTGACTTGTTGAAGGATCTCTTTAAGAAGTTAGGTGTCACAAGGAGTTTGAGAAGTGTTTTGGATAACATGAACCCTTTCTTCAAATTGATTGTTTGTTTGAACCGTTGCCTTAGTCTCAATAATGTCCAAAGCCTCTTGATAAGTCTTAAGAAGAATACTCCCTCCCGCGGAAGCATTGAGTGAATCTTGGTGGTGAGCTTTAAGGCCATCATAAAAGAGACTTATTTGGTGAACTTGATCCAATCCATGATTAGGGCATCGCCTCAACAACTCACTATACTCTTCCCAAGCATCACTAAAGGATTGACTAGGTTTTTGTTGAAAGCCCATAATTAAAGTCCTCAAAGCCATAGTCTTTTGTGGAGGAAAGAACTTGTTCAAAAACTTAGTGGTAAAACCATCCCATGTGGTGATACTCTCGGGTGGTTGGGTGTTTAACCAATGCTTAGCACTCCCCTCTAAGGAAAATGACACTAACATCAACCTAATGACCTCACGTGGAACCCCATTATGCTTAATGGTATTGCAAAGTGAAAGGAATCTCTTAAGGTGAGCATGAGGATCCTCATTTTGTTTTCCCAAGAAAGGTGATAAAGCAACCATATTGATCATAGATGTATGTAGCTCAAATGTGTTAGCGGGAAAGTCGGGAATCTTAATGGCACTAGAATATCCATGAATGTTGGATTGCATACGTTCATACAAAGTACGATTATCAATAGCCATGGCTTCTTGTGGTGGTGACAAAGCACGATTCTCGTGATCGGCTTGGTGGAAGGTGGTGGTCTTACTCTTTCTCTTTTTCTTCCTTTTCGGAGGAAGAGGTTGTACACCAATCGGTATTTGTGCACGCCCGCGAGTGAGCATGCAACTCAATACGAGGAATGAGAGAGAAGCTCTCGTGTGACTTTGAAGAGAAATGGATTATCCTCTTCGAGTTTCAATATTAAATATCCACAAGAAAATAACAATATATGTATTTACTACTTTGTGTGCAAGACCCTCAATGAAGCCTTCCTTCTTAGAATACTCCCAAGTGAACGGGGGGTTAGGTGGCGCGAAGCACTTAAGTACCTATTGACCCTTAGATGGCATTTTATAGCACATCGCCTTTCTATTCACTTAAATGTTCGTATTCTTCGAATTGTTGCTTATTGAGAGTATTTATCTATTCTTGCTTTATTTTATTTGATCGATACACGTGTCAAGGACCGGAGCGCCCCTCAACACGGTGTATTGCCTCGGCAATACTTATGGAAGATATGTAGATTGATTGTTCTTATACGTATACGTATTTACTTATAATAATATATGGAAAATATTTTTGTATTTATGAGTGTTTTAAGGGAAAATACTATATGTACATAAAAACCGAGAGAATCCAATAATATATATTTTTGGGTGCAATCTCTTAGGAAAAAGATTGCTTTTTGGATTTTTTTTATTTTTTTGGTCAATTCTTTAGGAAAAGAATTGTTTTGTTAATTTTTTAGTTTTTATATATTTTTATATTTTTGATTTTTTATTTGTTTTTGATTTATGATACGTAAAAATAACGTTCACAAAGTGAACGGATCCCAAAAGCCAATGAAAACCGTCAATCGATAGTCTCTCGTGTAGTCAAAGAACCGGCAGCGGCGCCATTTGAAATTGAGTATAATGCAGTTCGTTTTTTCTCAGTTCTTGCTAATAGAAAGTCCAACCAATATCGGGTTTTTAATTGTTCTTGGTTGTTAAGCTTGCTTGGTTAATCTATTGCTAATTCAACAAAAGCTTGCAAAACAGAAAAATATTACCTACGTATATGTAAAACAAATTGCAAATACCACGTTTTTATTCAAGTAAAAATTTAAAATGCAAAATTTGAAACTTAAAGGACTGAAATTGTAATTTCTATGAAAAGTAAATGCTTGAAATGTAAACTCTAACAATTATAGGGACTAAAAATGTAAAACTATTAACTAAAAGGATCAAAAATGCAACAACTATAACAAACTTGCCAAAAATGTAACAAACTAACAAATATCTAACTGAATTTTAACAACTCCCAAAATCCAGGGACTAAACAAATGCAAACCCTAAAAACATGTAGATTAGGCCAAATATTAAACGCTGATAGAACTACAAGGACCAAAATGCAAATAAGAAAACTATTTAAGCAAAATCGGGACAAAGGAGAAAATAAGCTCGTTCTGGCTTATTACTCAACCAAATTTGATGAAACAACTTGCAAAACGTTTCAAATTCAAAATAAGCTACGTGTGTCCAAGGAAATTTGCTAAAAATCAGAAATAAGCAAATGAGTGCTTATTAATAAGCTCAAAACAAGCTACAGCCAAATCTAATCAACCACAACTTGATTTTTCTATTAAAACTGATTAAGCATTTGTTTTAAAGAATGGGAAATCAAACCAGAACAAATTTCATCAAGTAATAAGCTCTAAATCTGAATTAAGCTAAAAAGAGCTTATGTTGACCAAGCGTTGACCAGCTTTTTTTCAAAAAGCTAATTTTCTCAAAAATCAAGTAACTCAACTACCTAAATGGATTTATGAAGAAAAAGTGCTAAGTTTATGAAGAGGAAAATGAGATACAGATTTTCAGTTATCAAGTTACAGAAACTTGAGTTAAGTCTTCATGTCTGATTTTTGCTTATTACTAAGTGCTTATTAAAACCTGTATAAAATCCTTCTAGACTCTGATTCTTTATGATATAAGCTAAGACTGAAAACAAATTTGGTGAACTTTCATCAAGTAATGAATGAGAATTTATCAATTGAAAATGGCAAGTTTTTAAAACCAAAACTGAGTGAAAGCTGACCCAAACTATTCAAGTGCCATTTGCCTGTTTGACCTTGTCATTGACTTGTACAAGACTTAAAACAACTTGTTATCACTTAAGGACTGAAAATGAACTCTAAAAATCCAAATCTCAATGCTTGAAAACTATTTCTAGGTTACACCCAAACACTCCTTTAATCTGATGTTTAAAATTTTACAAAGACTTATTAAGATCTAATCAACTCTGAATCAAAAGTTATAGCAAACTGAATTCAGTGATCAATGAGAGATGTCTAAAAGCCAAAAGCAAACAATGTAAGCAACTAGTACTCAATTAAGGAAGCTAGGATAAGAAAAGCTGACTTAAGCTATAAACTAGATTTCAATCAAAATCAATGAGCATAAAAGCTAAACTTAAGCTACAACATCACTGAAACCAATTCAATTAACAAGCTGCACACATTTAATCATGCAATCACAAAGAATTAGCTAGGAATTGAGCAGGCGTTTGCAATTGAGAGGAATTTAAAACTAGAAGCTTTTGCACCTATTGAAGTAACCACTGAGAAGAAGAGGAGCGCTGAGCTCTCTTAACCTAGTGATAACCACCACCTTATCACTAGGGATCAATCAATCAACAATAACTGCTATCTAATCAACAAGAACCATCAATCTGCTTGAACATCTTCAAAAAACTATGGAAATGACTGAATTCTGATCAAACAGCAATCTAACTCCTTCAATGTTAGTTATGATCCATCAATGATCATAACAAACACTTATCAGCAACAATAGTATCCAAATGCAGCAAGAAATGAACTGGAATGATAAGAACAGTTTTGGCGGGAAAGAGTGAATTTGAATTTTATTAATGGAAAACGGTTACAAAGCTGTTACAAAGGTAGTAACTAACTAACTAACTCAAGAGTTTGTCAGACTCTTGAGTAGCTAGGGTAAGATTGAGGGTAAAAGGAAAGGAAAAGTAGAACTAGGTGTTTTTACAAAATTAAGCTACTACTGAAAATGAAGTACAATCCAGCTATTTATAGACATGAAGGAAGAGTTTGTTGGGGTTGGTGACGTGTCAGAACCAATCCCAGCTTGCCACGTGGAGAATTCTGCATATTGCTCTTTGAAGGTATGAACAAGGAATTGGGGTTTTCTTCATTGATGGATTTCATGATAATTGATTTGCACCATTGTGTTTATCTCTTCAAAACGATCAATTTTGATGTTGAACACTTTTCATGAAATTGCTTCTATCTCAAACGCGATTCTGGGAAAATTTTCCTTTGAAGAAGATGACACGTGTAAGCATTTGATTGGTTTAAAATCAGTCACACGGATTGCACTGTTTGGATTTGGTAATAAATGTGAGGCGCTGAGTGGATATTAAATGCTTGATCCGTGTGACTCCTTTTCTTTTCTCTCATTGGCTGAATTAGTTATCACATGGATTAATCTTAAGTAACTTTCCAATCTTGGCAGAATTAACCCCTTATCTTGGCAGAATGTAAATTTTAGCTTGTAGCTTCATTCCTTTGACAAATTTGGTCCTTTAACTTCCATCCTTGAACAAAATGGTCCTTTGACTGAGTTGACTTGAGAGTTGACCAAGTTTGACTTGAATCTTGACTTTTAACAATATTTTCACTTTTAGTCCTTCAACTTTCATAACTTGTCAAGATAGGTCCTTATACTTCAAAGTCTTGTCACTTTTGATCCTCTTTTGTCTTTTTCATCCATTTGAGCTTGATTTTTCCTTGTTTGCTTGAAAATGTATCTTTTTACCTACACAAGTACACACAAACACAAACATACCACATAATACTGTTTTTGCCAAGTAAATTGGTATTTTGCTTCATGTTTTAGGGTTATTTGTTATTAAAAGGATATGAGTTTAAGCTCATATCACCTAACAAGGCATGAGGAGCTTTATTTTTGCTAAAGATCCAAGATGATGTTAAGTATCATTATTCCTAAATCAATATGAAGGATCGAGACACACGACGAAAAGCAATTACTCCCCTAAAGATCATGGAGAAAGTCTATCCAAAAAGACCCTTACAAGGTATGAGGATAAATATATCCAAGTCCGAAAAGGAGGCGGGTCGTTGTATATAAAAATCCAAAGTAAAGATTGAAGAAAAATGATGAAGTCGTGGTCCAAATATGAAGAATCTCTCAAAAAAATGTCAAGTGAAGAAATTCCAAATATATGAAGAGAAGACCATAATTTCAAGAACGTCTTCCCAAGATTTGAAGTATGAAGTACATGCCAATATCGGTCCGAGAAAGGTCTCAAATCGTGAAACGAGTTATGCCAAGATATGAACTTAAGGAGATACACGAGAAGCTGTTTTAAAAGATTTTGTCCTTCGGCTAACTATCGATCAAATCGTGCTACTTTGCTTTCGGACTAATAACTACTCAAATAAGTCAATATGAATCACTTGTGATCCATGACAAATAGTTAAAAAATGCTAGTAACCCATTTCCTTTTATAATAACTAGGACTGCAGGGAGAAAAAGTATTACACAATTTGGACGTATGAGTAGTGTTAGCATTGTGACTTGTACCAACAATGATCTCGTTTTTGCACTTAGCATGGAATGTATGACAATCAAGGATGACGAAGTTTACTCTAAGGGACATTTGCTTGTTTCTATTCTTTGACCTTAAAAGTCACTTTTCGTGATGAAAATCATACATTATGTCTTTACACATCTTCGTAGTATGTTGCAAGTCTTTTACTCTTCAATAAAGGTTAATAAAATTGAACTTTGGTGATGCTTAGATACTTTATTCTAGCATTGCGTGAGGGCACGGCAATGGCTTAGTATGGGGGAGTGATGAGATGGCATTTATACATGATCTCATCGTTCTTTTCGGGCTTTTAATGCATAAAAATGTCATGAAATACCATATATATGCTTGTGTTTTTTACTTGTGTATTTTAGGTATGGATATCGTGAAAAAGACAAAAGATCACAAGAAACAAGGAAAAACGGACACGAGAAACGAAGCCGTACAAAGAACCGGGCCCTAGATCATGAAATATTCAACAAATACCCTTGAAGACTTGAAGACATGCAAGATTGATCCTCAATGAATGAAGAAATGACACTTAAAACCCTTGTATATTCATAATTACAAGTTCGGTCCCTTAAGTTTGTCAAAATTACACAAATGGTCCTTCAACTTTGAAGAAATGGCAAGTTTAGTCCCTCAACAATTCTAAACTTCCAATTATGGTCCCTCATGAAGTTAATGACACACTGAAGACCTTTGAAGATCAACAATGTCCAAATTCATCCCTTGAAATATGCAAAAGTTCCAAAAATAACCCTTGTAACCTTTTTTCCAAAAGTTTGTGCCAAAGTGTCAAGTGGTGGAAGTTATTTACAAAGGGAAAGAGTTTTGGTGGCTGAAATACACGTTTTACCTATTTTCCCAAAACCCGAGGACCAAAAGTGAGCATTTGAAACATTTGAAATGAAAATGCGCCAAACACATTTCCACTCCTACAAAAACGGATCAAAATGCTTACTGTTCACCTTTCACCACCAGTTACCATTCCACTTAAAACAAATGGTAAATCCCAATTACCCACACCCATGTGTGGTTCACACATGCAGAATCCCATCCCACACACAAAACCCTTAATCCCATTACCCAAAGGACCCCACACTCAACCTCCTCAACCAATGAAAATGCAACTTACTCTCCAAGTTATCTGACGAGTCAAAATCCACAGCTAAGGATCCTTGCTTCATTCCAAAGCTAAAATGAACAGCCAAGATCAATTTGGACAGCACATTCCATCAAAACGTCTAGAAGACCTCAAGGACAAATGTGGAATTTCACTTCTAGGGTTTGTGAATAGTGTTAGCCAGACATTTGCCTATAAAAGGAGACCTCAACATGTGAGAGTCCCTTTGTTCCAGTTTTACCTTTTAAACTTGTAATTCCTTTTCGAAATTTATAAAAGTTGGTATTTTGAGAAAATTGTAATTCCTTTTTATGTTTTTGAAAGTTGGTGTTGTTTAAAGGTGATTCTGAGTTCCATTTGTTGTTATAAGTGTGCTTGAATCATTTGATTCAAGGACGTTTATGTTTGGTAAGTTTTTCAAGTTTGAAAAAGCTTGAAAAGTGGTTTCTGAATTTGCTTATTATTGTATACTAATCCTTAACCATAAGCTGTAAGCTCTTGCAAGCTTGTTGACACCAAGCTTGTGAAGAGGATTAGGGCCTTTGGTTGGGCTGTTTGCTCATTTGTGTTGAAGATATATCATAATCAAAGCCTTGTTCTACTTTGAACATAAGCAGGCTTTGATCTTCTTGTTGAAGTACCTTGGTCTTGTTCTAGTTGTTGAACAAGGTCCAAGGAGCATAGCTGGCCCTCCTAGGATGTTGTGGAGGGCAGGTATAATCACTTGATTAAGTTTCCTCTAAATATTTCATGTTTCTGACTGTTTTGAATTTGGTGCTTTGATTTTGTTATTCTGTGTTTAAGGTTGTGATTTTTGTGTTTGAATCTGGTTGTTGTCACCTAGGAAGTGTTTTTTATTCATAAAATCAGTAGGTTATTAGTAAAAATCACCAGTTGCTTTGAAAAGTGGTTGATTAAGGACTGTTTGGGATTACTGGTTCATAAGGCCTTGTGGCCTTGAGCCCTTGGTTCTTAGGGTTTGGGAGGTCTACACAAGTCATTTTGAACAAGTTTTAGTCATTGGTTTAGTTTCTACAAGTTTGGAAAAAGGATTGGAAGTTTTGCTAAAATCTGATAAAATTTGCTTTTGAGTTTGGTCAAACCCATCAGATCCAATAACTTCTTTGTTAGTTGGATCTAAGGTCTGAAATCAGGTTTAGGAATAATTTGGTTGATAAGCTATCTATTGGTTATTTGGTTGTTGAATTTGGTGGCTTATTGTGTTTGTTATAGCTTATCAAAGTTGGCTGAAATGGTCATTTGCATCAGCAAAGTGACCACCTCATTTGGTGTTGCATTGTGATTTCTAGCATAAGGATTGTTGTTTTGCTGCTTGTATCTTATTTGTATGCTGCTTGTGAGGTTATTTGGCTATTTGGATTTATCTGTTGATAGCTTATAAGCCTATTGGCTTATTGGCTGATTTGTGCCAAAACACATCAAGTTTACCCAACTGGTAAGCTTTGATTCATAAGGTTTGCACTCAAACCTTGACCAGCAGGGTGAAAAACAAGTCTATACACTTCATTAAGTCTGTCAACGTCCATTTTGTTCCTATCAGCATTTGATTTTCACTTATCAGCGTTTGACTTTTGGTCAAACTTGGTTTCTAAGCTTATTGAATCTGTTTTGCTTATTGGTACATGCAACAACTTAGTTTTTGTAAAGAACTCATTTTTCTCAGCTTAATATCAGGTCTGGAAGTTAACAAGTCTTTTGGTTAAGCTTTTGCTAGGAAACTAGCTTATTTGGCTTTTTTAGAGTGCTTATTGGTTCTCACAGCTTATTCTACTTGGATTTTTGTGATTTTCTTGATTGATTATTCTCTTAGTTAAGTTATCTGTGAGCTTTTGCAACAAACTAGAGCTTCTGAGGTGCCCTAAATCTCAAAAACGACTATTTTGTCTTTTAGTGAAATATTACTTTGCTTATTTCTGGCTTATTGAGTGTGCTTTTTCAAAATTTCTTTTTACAGATCTCATAAGCATCCCAAAAGAAGGTTGTGTGTCAAATTAGAGCTTATGGCATTAGCTTATTGCTTAATGGGCTAAAAAGCCCAATAAGGATAAGCTGTTTGAATAATAAGTTGTGATAAGCTCACATTCAGCTTTTGGGCCTTTAGAGTTTTGTGTTTAGAATCAAATTTTGAGTCAGATAGGGCTTTTCCAAGTCAATTGGGCCAAGTTTGACTTTTTGGGCTCAAAAGCCCATTTGTGTTGACTGTTTTTGGTTTTGGCCCATTTGAGGGCCCAATAGGGGTATTCTGGTCATTTCATTTTGATTTTCTGTTTATTTCGGTTAAAATAAACTAGTTTGCAAGTTTTTAGAATTTTTTATAATTTTTAGATTTTTAATAATATTTTAATATTATTTTATTATTATTTTTCAAATTTCACATTTTCCAACTTTTTACATTTTTCTTAGCTTTAATACATTAAAATAGGAATTTAGCAACTTTTAGAATAATTTTATCACTTCTAGATTAAATTTTATAATTATTTTAAGTTTTAATAGTTTTTAAACCATTTTAAATAGTTTTTATTAGTTTAAAAATTTCTAAAAATAGTTTTTAATCTTTTTAGGTCATTTTAGAGGTTTACCAATTGAAAAATCTTTATTTGGGCTTATTGATAATTTATTTGATTTTTAGGGCTTTAATTAGCATTTAAAAATTGAATATTTAATTATTTAAAAGGTTTGAAAAAGTTTTGATCATTGGTAAACTCTTAGTTTATTTATTTTGATTTTTGGTGAAGTTTGGTAATTTATTTTTATTTTTGTAGTTTTTACGGTTTTACGTTTTTTCGTCGTAGTATTAATTTCACGTCTTCGACATCTTCTTTTCTCATCCCCTTCTAAACCAATCATTAATCACAAACATTTAACAAGTTTTTCACACACATATACCTCCTTGGGAAACGAACTTTCACACCATAAGGGTCATTAGTGCTTAATTTTCCTAAATCATCACTCGATACTTACCGCATTTACGTTCCTTTTCCTAAAGGTCGTATTTTACCACAATCAGACGATAGCAGTCAATGTAGTCACATTATTAACCGTTGAGGAAGTGACAGTATTCCAAAACTGCTTAATATGAGTGACAGGGATAAGAGGAGCATGAGAAAGTGCATACCTTAATGGAGATGCATTGAAATACTCCACCATCTGAGTATATTGAGGAAACAGAGTGTTGTCAGCCTCTAAATAGGCAACCATGTTGTGCTGACTTCTGAACCCCAATACCAAATCACTCGGTTTAAACTTAGGCGTCGTTAGTGTAGAAAGCTGTGTGAAATGTTATGAAAGATGAATATGTGTGAAAATTTAGTTAGACAAGAATTAGCAGTTACCCTGTTTCAAAATAATGAGCCAAATATATAGGAGAGGTAGGCACATGTGATTGGTCAAAAATTAGGCAGTTATTTTCAAAAGATAATGATTAAAATCTTGAAAAATATATAACTTATCTTGTGCATTAATAAAAAGTTACCAACTCCTAAATTACGGCCCAAATTTTCGTCAAAAATAACAACTGGGTAGGACCCAATGGTTATCAACGGTCAAAAATAACCTCTCAACGCTCAGCGGCTATATTCTTGTCAACGTTGGAAAATGCCATGTCAACGTCAAAATTGGTCCTAACAACGTTTGGAAATAAATCTGTCAACGTCTAAAAATAAAAATGTAAAACCCGCATGCTTTTACCATGAATCGTACCCTTAAGATCGTACGTACATGATTAGAACTTTCCTTTTATAGCATGTTTACGTTCACGAATAAGAATTTTACGTATTACGTACGTGTTAGAACACGATAAGTATTTATTACGTACGAACGCACAATAATTATTTAAACAATAGTTAATCACGAACATGCGATCATGAAATCATGAACGTAATTAATCACGAGCTAATATTAATTACGTATATATATTTATAATGAACACGAATAAATATATTAGGTCACGATCGAAAACTAATTAAATTACGTAAACTACGTAACACGTAATCACGGACATTTAAACGATTATTCTTATTACGTATATTTGAAATTAACACGACAAGTATTACGTAAATTAACATTACGTATAGCATATGAAATTATTACAAATAATTCACGACATAAAATACACGAAACCAAATACGTATTTAATTAAACGTGTACGTTTTATTAAACGAATAATAAAAACATTAAGAATAAAGTTTTGGGCTGTTTTAGACAAGAAAAGAAGAGGAAGGACTTGGGCTCTAGGCCCAAGTGTATGTTCGGCTTATACAAATAAACAGACGGGGGTGCTTGTTTTTTTTTGTTTCTTTCTTTCTGCCGACACAAACAAACAAACACAGGAAACCCTAAAAAAAAATACAGCCGTCCTTTTTCTTTTTCTTCTTCTCTGCCGCGACTAACACCAAAGAACAGGAAGGAAGGATCAAGTGTTTTAATCCAGAAGATCAAGAATTTGCATTTGTTTTGTTATCCGAAAACCCCAAACACGAAAAAGAACAAGGTAAGCCCTAATTCGTTTCTTTTTTTTCTTTTTCTTTTAATCCGATTTCAGGGATATTAAACATGCTCAAACAATAATTTAAGGGGGGGGGGGTTCGTTTTTTGTTGCTGGGTTCGACAGGCACATAAACCGAGACTCATATGAGTCTCAGTGGTGAATTATTGCACCAGCCGCAACCCTAATTAGGGTTTTGGGCTTGGTTTGTGCTAACAGTGGGAACCCGTAGGGGTGTTTGTACTAACAGTGGGAACCGAGACCAGGGTGGTCTCGGTGGGATAATTATAACAAGCAGGGGGAATTCCCCACTGTCGAGGGGAATGTTGCAGGGACAGGGGGTGTTTGGCAACCCATTTTAGGAACAGTTGGGGGGCTGTTTGGCTGCGAGTTTAATAACTGAATTAAGGGGCTGTTTGGTTCGGCTTTCTATAAAAACACAACACGTTTTCACGGGCTCGGTTTACGACAACGTTTTCCTAAAAATAATACACGGGTTCGGGCTATTATTTTTTTTAGGTTAATTAGCTTTAACATATATGTAATTTACAAGGTAAATTAAATTAATAAAACACGACTTATAATTACAAGATTATTTATTTACAAGTTAATTAAATTAATTTAACATGCTAGATAATTAATTTAATTAAAACATGGACTTAGGTTTATTATTATTAATTAATAATACATGATTTTAACCTAAGTAATTATTTATTTAAATTAGACTAAGTAATTAATTAATTATTAAAACCATGACTTATAATTAATTAATTCTCATGACTTAGGTTATATTAATATAATTAATAATACACGTTTTAACCTAAGTATTATTACCTTTTATTTAATTAATTCATGTTATATTTTAATTAAATACTTTTAACCTATAGTTTATTTAAATTACATGAAATAATTAATAAACTATAACCCCTCATGACTTAGAATATTAATCAGAAAACACTTTAGCTTATATTATTAGCTTAATAATCCAGCTTATTTCTATTTATAGAAACTTTCTATTTTTAGAAACTTATTTAATTAAGGCAGCTAATCTATTTATGGAAACTTTCTATTTTTTTAGAAACCTATCTATTTTTTAAGCAGTAATTCTATTTTTGGAAACTTTCTATTTTTGGTAACTTTCTATTTTTGGAAACTTTCTTTTTTAGGAAACCTACTATTTTTAGAAAGTTACTTATTATTACATAGCGAGTATAATAATACAAGAAATACAAGTAATACTTAAACAGAATATCCAGAATACACGATAAATACAGTATAACGTTAAAATCAGTAAAACATGACATGAACATATAAAATAAGCTAAGACATAACATTAAACCAGTTACGTACTCAGTGATCATATACTTATTCACGTATGTATTTATGTAGCGTTAGTGATACCGAAGTAGGACTCTCTTCCTTTCGTCTTCTTCGTTCACTGGACATAAGGTACGGATTCCCGTCCTTTCAGTATGGACATTCTTTCCTTATTAGGATTCCCCGTATGCAGCCAAATGTTTTCCCGTAGTATAAGTTACGTGTTTGATTTGCTTATGTTTAATTAAGAATACCTATAGCCATATACATGCATGACCAGTTTCACCTAGTTATGGAGGTACCATAACCATAACATTAGACGCACTGATGTTATGACTTCACCACGGCGGAGTGATTGCTCATGGCGTCCCTTCAGCTTTTGGCCATTTATATTATATTTATCATGTGGGGCGTATGGGTGCATCCTAGTTACATGTTTCAGTCAGGATTCCATGGTGAATGTGGTGTGTGCCTTGCATCCTTCACAAGGAGCTGATCCCTCATACCCAGAACTAGTATATTAAATTAGAGGCAGCCCCTCTAATTTGCAGGATGAGGTCACCCCTCCAAGTATTCATGCACGGTGGATTTTCATGACCTATATTGGCTAATGGTAAAATATGTTAAACAGTTTTCATAAGATAAACATAAGGATTTTCAAACTATAAAACCAGTTTTATGAACATGTTCCAGGTTTTCCAGGACTAATACATTTCTGCTACTATTAAGTCTTTATTATGCTCAGTCATTCATACTATGTCTATATCCGTGCACTGAGCGTATTGCTCAGCCGTTACTTTCCTTTCCATGTCCCAAAACGGCAGGTCCCCAAGGACGGACTCGAGTATTTGGAGGACATGCATAGGATGGAAGCTGCCATAGACTTCTTCTGCTTTTGCCTTCATATACTTATGCTTGTTTAGTCTTTCTTTCATTTCTTTTTCTCTATTATGTTTTGTGCTTATGTTTGGGAATCGATGTTTGATTCTGGTTATCCCTATGGTCATGTAATGTTTTAGACATTTATCCTTGTATGCTTTGATGACACGCCATAATTACGTGTGAAATTCCATTATCAAAATGGGGTGTTACAATTATGGTATCAGAGCCAAGGCTTCGACCTGTAGGCTCTAAAACTCGACCTGTGACTAGTGGGTAGTCACTAGGAGCTTCCCAAGCCAACGTTTGATATTCTACGTATTGATGTTTTCAACGCATTGTTGTTTTAACCATGATGTTTTCGGCACCTTGAGGTTTTAACCTTGATGTTTTCATCGATATTGTTGTACTAATATGGATGGACAACCGTCATTCATATTTAGTTCCGTGTCATTATTTCATGCATGACGTTCCTCGTGAACTGTGACTATGTGGACTGAACCTCAATAGTTCATAATTAGTTACATAAAAAAAAATTTGATAAGTTTTGACAAATGAGTTTCATTTATGTATGTTTCATGTATCATTGTTGCAGGGATTATGACTAAGTAATGGTTGGTACAAGACTGGCCCTATTTAGTCGCATGTGCTTTTATCGAAACTTTTAACTTTCGGACCGACCCATAGGCGTCCCCTCGCCATGTCTTTTGTTTTGGGACCGACCCAAAGGCGTCCCCTCGCACATAGGGAGATTTTTGTAAACTACGTTACGCATTCATGCACTGTTTTTCATACATAAAAATTTTCTCATGATTTATTGGCATAAAAATTTTTTCATGTCCCCTCATAAGTTACTATGTTTTTATGTCAAGTATGTTTTCATACTGTCATGGTCAACTTCAGTTTCATGCTGATTACGTTATACAATGCTTCATGATAGATGGTTTCATGTTTCCGCATGATAATTACATATTCATGTTAATTACGTCTTACGCCTCTTTTGTTATTTATGCTCTCATGCGAGACATTGTTGGATTTCATTGAATCCTGCTTCATGATAGTCATGGTTGGTTTTCACTGATCATGCTGTCAGGCAAGTCATCTTGAACTTTGTGTAACCACACTTTAACGTTTCTCGATATAACCAAAATGATGTCTATGCTAATACTGCCAGGTTATCATGATGGTTTTCCTAACCGTTTAACCGATATACTTTCCTTAATTCATTATAAATGATCGACCCCAATACCGATCATTTCATGTGCATTCCATGTGTACTCCATGTACCGTATTCCATGAGTATTACTCGTACCTAAATCCATGTGTATTTCACTTGTAATACTTCACGAGTATTCGCTAGTCGATTCCGAATCATCTCAGGCATATGTCCACTTGCTGATATTCTACAAGATTGTTGATGCCGCTCATAGCTTGGAGAGGTTACTAAAGGTTGATGCTGCTGATGTTGGAGACACTACGAGATGCTGATGCTGTTCACAACCTGGAGATCCTACAAGACGAAGACAAAGGCGCCAGAGCAAAGCTATTGGACTAGAAGATACTTCACCATCAGACGATTTTCATCAATCATTGTCCCAAATTCTTAGTTACAGGTCACACGTCATTCAGTTGTCATTTCAGCCATATGAGTGCAAACCGGTACCAGCCGGCCACTCAGCTGAATAGTACATGAATCACGGTCATGAGAATGACCATCATGGAACTGACAGACAGGACGATAGTAACCACTACTAAGACAGCAGCTATTCTAGAAATCGCAACCGAGGCTCCGGCCGTGGACGTGATCAGACATACAAAGGATCAGTAGTCCAACCGATCCGCCAAGTCTGGCATAATAACCTAATATTGTAGTTCTATTATTTTACGTCTCGAGACACATGACAAGACATCAGTCGAGACACATGTCTCATGTATACTTTCTGAAGACACATGTCAAGACACCAGTCAAGACATATTTCATGCTTATAGTTCCAAGAAACGAGTCAAGACACATGACTCACGCCCAACTATGGAACATTTCTATGAAATTCAGGGTACCCTCCAAGGGTATATCCATTTTGTTGTGCCATGTATTAATCAGGCCACAAGAATTTCAATTCCATTACCGGCGCATCAGTGAGAACTGTCACGTTGCCGATGTCACTTTCATCCTTGTAACCATAAATCATTTATTCATGACCATGAAGGACGCCTTTCGTATTCCCACGTATACGAAGGTTTTCCTTCAGCTTAATGATGAGATCCAAGCTGCTAACGCATTTTCCTCGGACAGACACGAGTTGCATTTTATCCTAATTATGGACTATCAACAGCACACCATGCTATGATTCATAATTATGTACAGTAATGTTCAGGCTCCTGAATACATGCAGCTTGATTTTCCATCAGGAAAATCAGTACAAATTATCTATGCTTACAAGCATGTGCGTTGTAACCCATGGTCGCTAAAATTTTCTAGCTGTCAGTAAGACACGACCACTTAATTCTTTTACGCATAGCCAGTTGATTATTCCAAAATCTTCCCATATATTCCAGAAGAACCTTCAAGGAGAAGGACGGTAACATAAGATTATGTGTCGACTACCGTCGATTTTTAAACAAATCACCATTTACGACCGTTATTCTCATCCATGTATTGACAAGATCGGATTCATGATCATGCTGCCAACAGTGACGAGTGAAAGAGCAGGACATGTCCATGACTGCTATTCGTGCACGACTCGGTCATACTAGATTTATGATTTTGAATTAGTCTCATCAATGCTCCAACATTATTATGGACTTAATAAATTGAGTTTCCATGAACTCATAAGCAAATTCATCAGCGTTTTCATTGAGGATAACCTATTTTCCTCTAAGCCTAGAGAAGAACAGGAAGACCATATCTGCACTATATTGCAAATTCTATGACAAGAGAAATTTTACCCTGGAAATTTTTTCTAATATCAATTCTGTTTGATTTCAGTGACACGCTGAATCACATGGCTTTCTACGGTTAATCTTACTATGACTCAGCTTATGCGTAAAGGAGAGAACCCTACACTACATTAGGTGTTCTAGAAAACCCTACGCTAGGAGAAGTCTAGATTCGGAAACTCAGAGTTTCGCAAACTCCTATGTATCAAGTCCTACGAAGCAAGATACAGTTACGTTCATATCTAAGTACCTGACATACCAATAGGTTAAGATAGGACACCAACAGACTGGGATGTTTTCATCATCTGAAATGGTAAATTGAAATGGGACAAGATCTCCACGGATTTTGGTTCCCAGATCAACGCAAACTCAGAAGATACATGATGCTATCTGGGTTATTGCAAACAGTTTGATCAAGTCTGCAGAATCCTTACATGCGCAAGGATTTCAGAACCAACAGATTGATAGGACATGTTCCAGCCAAGGCTCATCCGACCACTTGGCAAATTCCTTAGTTATCGAGTAAGACAAATATTCATAATTGTGCTCCTTATTTATTTCACTTCCTTGTTCTACTTTCACGACTTGCTTTCGCGCTCGCGTTCATGACACCATTCACATTCATGATGGTATCTTGGCTTACGATTTTACGTTATTTTTCTCATTCTGGGAAGTTTTGCAAGAACTTGAGAGACCAAACCCAAGTTTAGTATAACTCCCTATCATCATATAGACGTTTCTCGTCATATCCTATGTCTCACCTTGTAGCGTTTGGAGTACCGCCATTACATTCTATGATCACGATATGTTTCACATGTCATGTTCATTCCATGTTCCTCATATCATGATCAAGATATGTTCCACGTATCATGGATCACGATATGTTTACTCAAACTACACTCGCCATATCTCCACGTAGCACGTTCAAAAAAATTTCACGTACCACGTTCAAAATTTTTCACGTACTACGTTTCTTTATGTCTCGCGCATCGTTTCTAATTATCAGTTAAGTTAGATTGTCTTGCATCGTAATGTTTCAGTTACCCTTGCACGTTAACTCTTATTTTCCTCGATCGAATTTAGGGGATCTACTTTCCGTTGATAACCAAGAATTTCTTCGTATTACAGGTCAAGGTCAGGAGGACCAAGATTTATCATTAGTGTCAAGATCTTCTAAAGGAACCGTTCCAAGAGGGAGGCCACTTGGAAACGGACAAGTTCATCCGAACTTCTTATCCGTTTTTCTCTTATCAATCAGATATGTCCTTTCAGTCACGTCACGTTCCATGTCTTTTCAAGACATGTCATGTTCCACGTTTATTCTGCCAGGTCACCTGCACGTTCATTCATCCTACATACCCTCTCAGTTGATTCGGGTATGTTTCTCTTTCAGTTACGTTATCTATAATTCGGGGATGAATTATTCTTTTTAGGGGAGAAGAGTTGTAAAACCCGCATGTTTTTACCATGAATCGTACCCTTAAGATCATACGTACATGATTAGAACTTTCCTTTTATAGCATGTTTACGTTCACGAATAAGAATTTTACGTATTACGTACGTGTTAGAACACGATAAGTATTTATTACGTACGAACGCACAATAATTATTTAAACAATAGTTAATCACGAACATGCGATCATGAAATCATGAACGTAATTAATCACGAGCTAATATTAATTACGTATATATATTTATTACAAACACGAATAAATATATTAGGTCACGATCGAAAACTAATTAAATTACGTAAACTACGTAACACGTAATCACGAACATTTAAACGATTATTCTTATTACGTATATTTGAAATTAACACGACAAGTATTACGTAAATTAACATTACATATAGCATATGAAATTATTACAAATAATTCACGACATAAAATACACGAAACCAAATACGTATTTAATTAAACGTGTACGTTTTATTAAACGAATAATACAAACATTAAGAATAAAGTTTTGGGCTGTTTTAGACAAGAAAAGAAGAGGAAGGACTTGGGCTCTAGGCCCAAGTGTATGTTCGGCTTATACAAATAAACAGACGGGGGTGCTTGTTTTTTTTTGTTTCTTTCTTTCTGCCGACACAAACAAACAAACACAGGAAACCCTAAAAAAATAAAATACAGCTGTCCTTTTTCTTTTTCTTCTTCTCTGCCGCAACTAACACCAAAGAACAGGAAGGAAGGATCAAGTGTTTTAATCCAGAAGATCAAGAATTTGCATTTGTTATGTTATCCGAAAACCCCAAACACGAAAAAGAACAAGGTAAGCCCTAATTCGTTTCTTTTTTTTCTTTTTCTTTTAATCCGATTTCAGGGATATTAAACATGCTCAAACAACAATTTAAGGGGGGGGGGGGTTCGTTTGTTGTTGCTGGGTTCGATAGGCACACAAACCGAGACTCATATGAGTCTCGGTGGTGAATTATTGCACCAGCCGCACCGCTAATTAGGGTTTTGGGCTTGGTTTGTGCTAACAGTGGGAACCCGTAGGGGTGTTTGTACTAACAGTGGGAACCGAGACCAGGGTGGTCTCGCTGGGATAATTATAACAAGCAGGGGGAATTCCCCACTGTCGGGGGGAATGTTGCAGGGACAGGGGGTGTTTGGCAACCTATTTTAGGAGCAGTTGGGGGGCTGTTTGGCTGCGAGTTTAAGAACAGAATTAAGGGGCTGTTTGGTTCGGCTTTATATAAAAACACAACACGTTTTCACGGGCTCGGTTTACGACAACGTTTTCCTAAAAATAATACACGGGTTCGGGCTATTATTTTTTTTAGGTTAATTAGCTTTAACATATATGTAATTTACAAGGTAAATTAAATTAATAAAACACGACTTATAATTACAAGATTATTTATTTACAAGTTAATTAAATTAATTTAACATGCTAGATAATTAATTTAATTAAAACATGGACTTAGGTTTATTATTATTAATTAATAATACATGATTTTAACCTAATGAATTATTTATTTAAATTAGACTAACTAATTAATTAATTATTAAAACCATGACTTATAATTAATTAATTCTCATGACTTAGGTTATATTAATATAATTAATAATACACGTTTTAACCTAAGTATTATTGCCTTTTATTTAATTAATTCATGTTATAGTTTAATTAAATACTTTTAACCTATAGTTTATTTAAATTACATGAAATAATTAATAAACTATATAACCTCATGACTTAGAATATTAATCAGAAAACACTTTAGCTTATATTATTAGCTTAATAATCCAACTTATTTCTATTTATAGAAACTTTCTATTTTTAGAAACTTATTTAATTAAGGCAGCTAATCTATTTATGGAAACTTTCTATTTTTTTTAGAAACCTATCTATTTTAAGCAGTAATTCTATTTTTGGAAACTTTCTATTTTTGGTAACTTTCTATTTTTGGAAACTCTTTAGGAAACCTACTATTTTTAGAAAGTTACTTATTATTACATAGCGAGTATAATAATACAAGAAATACAAGTAATACTTAAACAGAATATCCAGAATACACGATAAATACAGTATAACGTTAAAATCAGTAAAACATGACATGAACATATAAAATAAGCTAAGACATAACCTTAAACCAATTACGTACTCAGTGATCATATACTTATTCACGTATGTATTTATGTAGCGTTAGTGATACCGAAGTAGGACTCTCTTCCGTTCGTCTTCTTCGTTCACTGGACATAAGGTACGGATTCCCGTCCTTTCAGTATGGACATTCTTTCCTTATTAGGATTCCCCGTATGCAGCCAAATGTTTTCCCGTAGTATAAGTTACGTGTTTGATTTGCTTATGTTTAGTTAAGAATACCTATAGCCATATACATGCATGGCCAGTTTCACCTAGTTATGGAGGTACCATAACCATAACATTAGAGGCACTGATGTTATGACTTCACCACGGCGGAGTGATTGCTCGTGGCGTCCCTTCAGCTTTTGGCCATTTATATTATATTTATCATGTGGGACGTATGGGTGCATCCTAGTTACATGTTTCAGTCAGAATTCCATGGTGAATGTGGTGATCCTTCACAAGGAGCTGATCCCTCCTACCCAGAACCAGTATATTAAATTAGAGGCAGCCCCTCTAATTTGCATGATGAGGTCACCCCTCCAAGTATTCATGCACGGTGGATTTTCATGACCTATATTGGCTAATGGTAAAATATGTTAAACAGTTTTCATAAGATAAACATAAGGCTTTTCAAACTATAAAACCAGTTTTATGAACATGTTCCAGGTTTTCCAGGACTTATACATTTCCGCTGCTATTAAGTCTTTATTATGCTCAGTCATTCATACTATGTCTATATCCGTGCACTGAGCGTTTTGCTCAGCCGTTACTTTCCTTTCCATGTCCCAAAACGGCAGGTACCCAAGGACGGACTCGAGCATTTGGAGGACATGCATAGGATGGAAGTTGCCATAGACTTCTTCTCCTTTTGCCTTTATATACTTATGCTTGTTTAGTATTTCTTTCATTTCTTTTGCTCTATTATGTTTTGTGCTTATGTTTAGGAACCGATGTTTGATTCCGGTTATCCCTATGGTCATGTAATGTTTTAGACATTTATCCTTGTATGATTTGATGACACACCATAATTACGCGTGACATTCCATTATCAAAATGGGGTGTTACAAATAATAATAAAAATGAAAAAGGACCTTAACAAAGTAATTTATCCTAGTGAAGATAACCTATAGACTAAAAATTACCATAGGGTGGCAAGCACTGTCCAATCATACACACTTGCTTAAGCAAGATAGACATAATTGTCCTCAAGTGTCCCTTGCTAACCAAAGTTCTTAATAATGAAGTTATCTCATATAATCCTTTGTAACTTCCCAGGTAAGCCCAATAAAAATCATACCCAAGTCTCCCAACAGTCCACATCCAATTCTAGGCCAAAAAGTCTTGGCAACGTGCATAGTATATCAACTTTGCATGCTACAGTGCCTCATGAGTTAGTAAACTAATTCATACTCACCAGTGGACACAATCTAGAATTGTGATAAGAGTATTATATGAATACCCAAAAGTCCTAAAGGTTTCCTAAACCTCCCCTTAAAATAAGATATACAAGTTGCTAAATAAAATGCATGTAATAAAAATTTATGTCAAGATAGGAATATAAATAGTCCAACCATCATCCATAAACTTGAACATGCTCCAAATAGGCTCCAAGTATCCATAAGCAACTCTGTATCTATTTGTACAATGCTAACAACGCCTACATAATTAGATCAAAAACCACAAAACTAACATGTTGCTGACAATGTCAATTTAACACTTGTCAGTGTTAAAATAACCTTTGTCAGCGTTAGACAAATAAAGTGGAAAATCTAATTTTGTACAAAGACAAATAACAATGCATATCGTGTACATACTTTTACAATAAGTTCCCAAAACACACATTAAGTAAGATTGATCATTCCAATACTTGTTACCAAATATTGAAATCTCCCAGTATCAAAAGGTTTAGTTAATAAATCAGCCACATTTTCCTCTGTGTCAACCCTATATCGTTGTATTAAACCTTTTTCAAAACAGTATCTTATAAAATGATGTCTAATTTCTATGTGTTTTGTTTTAGAGTGATGTACAGGATTTTTAATAATGCATAAAGTACTGTTATTGTCTACAAAAATCTTAGTATGCATGAAATTATACCCATAATCTAACAGCTGGTTCTGAATCCATAAGACTTGTCCACAACAAGCAGCTGCAGCTACATACTCTGCTTTAGTTGTAGAATTGGCTACCACTATTTGTTTCTTGCATTGCCAAGATATCAACCTACGCCCAAGAAATTGGCATCCACCAGTTGTGGATTTTCATATCAAATTTGTCACCACCATAATCACTGTCTGAATATGCAATAAGCTCCAATGGAGAATCTTTTGGATACCATAATACCAAAGTGGGATAGCACCTAAGATACCTAAAAATCCTCTTGACAGCATGAAGATGACACTCTTTGGGAGTCACTTGATGGAGTGCACATGCACACAAAGCAAACATAATATCAGGTCTTGAAGCTGTGATATACATCAATGATCCAATCATTAACCTATAATGCCTGACATCCACCTCTTTTCTATCTCCAACTTTTCCCCAGGTTTGTTCCATATCCATGGGTGTGCTAGCCCGTTTCTCATGTGGAGATAAGTGAAACTTCTTCAAGATTTCTGCTACATATTTGTCTTGAGAGATGAAGATACCATCTTCTTTCTGCTGAACTTGTAACCCTAGAAAGAAGTTCATCTCCCTCATTGCACTCATCTTGAACTTGTCTGTCATGAGTTTGGAAAAGTCTTCACTCATCTTTGGACTAGAAGAGCCAAAGATGATATCATCCACATAGACCTGTACAAGTAAGAAATCTTTACCAGTCTTCTTTGTAAACAAAGTCTGATCTATGGTGCCCCTTTTGAATCCATTTTCCACCAGATAGGTAGAAAATGTACCATACCATGCTCTTGGGGCTTGATGAAGTCCATACATATCTTTCTTCACTCTATACACCTTGTCTGGATGTCCTGAATCTTCAAAACCAGGAGGCTGCATTACATAAACCTCCTCTGCAATTGTGCCATAAAGAAAAGCACTCTTCACATCCATTTGATAGACTATAAATCCCATGCAGGAAGCATAGGCTAGGAAATTCCTTATTGCCTCAATCCTTGCAACAGGAGCCAAAACCTCTTCATAGTATATCCCTTCCTCTTGTGTATAGCCATGAGCAACTAATCGTGCCTTGTTTCTGACCACAATTCCTCTCTCATCCTTTTTGTTTCTAAGAACCCATCTTGTCCCAGTAGGTCTGACATGTCTGGGACAATCAACTAACTCTCAAATATCCTGAATAGAAAATTGGTGAAGCTCATCTTGCATTGCTTCCACCCAACTTGGTTCTTTGAGAGCATCAAAAATCTTCTTGGGTTCCTGTTGTGACAGAAAACAGGAAAACAAACATGCTTGAACAAGAGGGGTATCAACCTTCTTGTGAATATTGGCAATAAATCCTCCATGATTCTGATGAGATCTTCTAGTTTGTACAGGAGTCATCACATCACCTATAATAAGAGAAGAAGGATGATTCTTCATAGTAGATGTAAGTACTCCTCCTTCAGTTATTGTATTATCATCAATCTCAGTTTCCATGTTGCCAAAATCTTCTTCAAATGCTCTTCCATCATCATCTGAATGAACCTCTCCATTTCTGTTTGAAGGTTCACCTTGTTCAAAAACACTAGAAGAGAATAAATGGTCAAAAGAGTTGTAAGCGCCTGAATTAGGGTTGTCAACGTTTGATCCATCAACGCCTGAATTTGTCTTGTCAACGCCATATTTTCCTTTGTCAGCGCCTGAAGAATCATGCATGTTTTCAACTACTGATACTTGTGGACCACCTTTCTCTTTTCTAGAAGCAAATGCATCTATCCATATAGGTATGGTAACATACTCTAGTATGGGTGCTGATTTGTCTGCTTGCGATCCAACCTCCTTATCAACATGTATACCTGAAATTTCAACAACTGGTTCTTCCACAACATTTGAAGTCACCTTCACAATGTCTATATTAGTAACAGGCATATGATTCAATGTTCTAGATAGAGGTTCCAAGTCAAATAACCAATTTGGACCACTCTCAAGATCACTAGGTTTACTCTCTAAAAACCTAACATGTACCTTTTCAAGTATACGTTTTTCTTTCTTAATGTAAAACTCTATATCCTCTACTCTGCATTGAATAACCCATAAAGTAGCCTTCGTCACCTTTAGCACTAAACTTTCCTAAGGCATCACTAGTGTCTAAAACAACTACATGACATCCAAAGGGCTTAATAAAACCAATATTAGGTTTCCTACTCCAAAATACCTCATAAGGTGTCTTGTTATGGATCTTGTTGATTAATGCCCTATTCTGAACATAACAAGTTGTATTCACAGCCTCAGTCCAAAATGCTATGGGAAAGTGAGCATCAGCCAACATAGTCCTTGCTGCTTCTATGAGTGTTCTATTCTTCCTCTCAGCTACCCTATATTGTTGTGGGGTTCTAGCTATTCTAAACTGTCTAGTAATCCCTTTCTTGGCACAAAAGTCATCTAACAGCTTATTTCTAAACTCACCACTCACTTCTAAGTATTTTAACCTCATTCCCAGTCTTCTTCTCCAGTTGGGTAATAAAGTTAATCAAAACATCAGCATTTTCACTTTTCAAAGCCAAAAAGAAAGTCCAAGTAAATCTAGAAAAATCATCAGTGATGACAAAATAGTAGGATTTACCATTTAAACTTTCTATATTAGTTGGACCAAACAAGTCCATATGCAGCAAGTGAAGTGGTTTAGAACTAGAATGCACAGGTTTAGACTTAAAGGAGACTTTGTGTTGTTTGCCTTTAAGGCATGCAACACAAGAATGGTCATTGTGGAAAGCCTTTTCAGGCAAACCATCAACTAAACCATGTCACACAAGTCTATTTATGTTCTTAAAATTAATGTACCCTAACCTTCTGTGCCAAAGATTACTCTCATCAACTGAAGCCTTAGCATATAGACATGAAAAATTATTATTCATCCTAATTCCATTAAGATTCACATTATAAATGTCCTTATGCCTAGGTGTTCTATAATCAATGAATTTCTCATCTGGTATTTTAAAATCTTTGCTCAACACCAAGCATTTAGTATCAGTGAAAAGAACCTTATTTTTGTTATCACACACCTGTGATACGCTAAACAAATTATAGTCAAGTTCTTTTACCAAAAACGCGTTCTCAAAACGCAAATTGTTGGTGATAAGAGTGCCTTTGCCAGTGATAGTTCCATATCCGCCTCCAAAGTACACTTTGTCACCATCTTTAATGGGGGGTAAAGTTTGTCAACTAATCTTCCTTCCCCGTCATGTGCCTAGAGCATCTACTATCCCAATAACCATAATCATTAACCTGCTTTTAAATGCCCTGCACATAAAGAAAACAAATTAGTTTTCTTTGGTAACCCAAGCCTGAGCAGACTTGGATTCATTTGGTTGTTCAACAAGAACAGACTTAGTCCTTATGACAACCTCTTGTTCATCCCTTTTTGCATTAAACACCCAGTTAACCCGAATTGGTTTAGTTATGAACTTTGAAATAAAATGAAATCTGTTACAGGTCATAGAAATCCCATCTGAATTAGGTTTTTGGTCTTGTTTAGGTCTCCAGAATAAGCTAGAAGAAGCTTTAGACCCCTTTCCTTTTGGTTGCAAGTATTTGGCATTACTTGGTCTAGCAGCGTTGGAAACATTCCTGTCAGCGTTTAATTTGTTCTTGTCAACGATGAAATTACCCTTATCAGTGTCAAACCTAGGGTTTGCTACAGGAACCTATTGTCTGTTAGACCATGTATTGGTCTTTTGAAAAGGCCTTTGTCCATAAGTGTTAGACTCTTTAGTAAAGAATGGGGCTGGTCTAATGACTTGTGGACTTTGCTGGACAAAAGGTTTGGGTTTGACCATGGTTGAATTTCTATCAGCGTTGACCTTTGAAGCATTGACACATTTATAAGCCAAATGTGAAAAACTCCCACAAGTATAACAGGCTTTTCTAGACATAACTCTAGATCTAGATGAAAAGAAACCTGTTCCATTATCACTATCTTGACTTTTTGGTGACCTAGGTTTTCTATACATTTCTGCATATTTAATTATAGGTTTTCTATCAACGTTTAAGCCAAGGTCAACAGTCTTTCCAGTACTAGGATTGGTCACTTTTATGGGTGTTGACTCATTTGGGTTGTCACTAAGCATGCCACCCTTAACAAACAAAGTAGGGTTGGCTTTCTTCCATTGGTTCAAATCAGTCAATTTTTGCTTGTACTCTTCTACTGGAGTAACAACTCTCGGTGGAGGAATAAATTCCTCTTCTTGGAGTTCTGGTATACCAGTCCAAGATAAATCCTTTCTAAGGACACCATAAAAGTTCCCAGCAGGTGGTGGAACACCAGCATATTCTTTCATCCCAATCCCACTCATGTCCCTGGAATCCCTTTGTTCACTCACACATTTTTCTAGGGTTTGTGAAGTAATAAGTGTGTAAACACTTATCCTTTTGCCACTAAAATCATGGAAAAACAAGACCTAATCATGTGATTAATATCGTAAAAGTCGGATTACGCGTGGTTTTGTGTTTTTGTGTGAAATAGGTACAAAAGATCAAAAGGAAAGAAAACACAGGATTTCACGGTCAAATGTTGAAGAAAAGTCCAAAAATAGACAAAGACAAAGTCAAAGAACCAAAAGTGTGCGAAGATCACGAAAACCAGCAAAATCGACACAGTTTTAAAGGAAAGATCAAGGAAGCCGAAATCGAGCTCGTTTTTAGTGGATTTAACCCTATGAAAGATATTTGGGCTTAGTGGGTCCCACATTTAGGTAAATGGGCCCAAAAGCCCATTTGAGGAAATGTATTATTCACAATTGAGCAAAAGCCCATTACATGGCCCAAAACAATCAATTAATGGGACGGAGGAATATTTTTTTCGATCCAAAGCCCATTTATTATAGACGGATGGAGTATATATTGCAATTTGGGCCAAAAGCCCAAACTTCATTTAATGGGACGGAGGAAACAATGTTGGGGTCAAAGCCCTTGGTCAACTCTCAATATACACACGATTTATTTACTTTCACCAAACCCACACATTCGTTACAACCTAGATAACTCACCCACTCATCTCTTCCTCACAAAACAAACGCAGCTTTTACCCACACCCCAAACCCTAATTAACCAAATAAATTTGGGGCTTTTTTTATGAGGCGCGTGTAAATCACGCAGGGGAAATTAATTCCCCCTTTTTTCTAATCTTGATGATGGAGGAATACATCCGACGTGGCTCCTATCCTTCATGTGATTAGTCTCAACAAATCACCACTACCAATCAATCCAATCAAATGAGGCAACATCTTCATTGAAGAAGCACAAGAAACACAACCCCTTGACACGTTGGCAATCCGTGTGCAAGGGGTGTGTTTTCCACCGTTGATCAAGAAAAAGATAGAGGAAAGAAGAAAAAAGCGGCAGGGATTTATTTCCTTGCTCACCAATTTCACAAGAAGGTTTTTAGGGTTTTCCTATAAAAACCCACAATATTCTGTAATGGGTGTGCCATTTTTTTTGTTTACTTTATTTTTTTATGCTATTTAGTTTTTAGGTTAAAATTGTAATTTTAATTTTCCAGTATTGTAATCTTTTAATATTAATGAAAAGTTCGTTTAATTTTAAATAAATTCGTGTCTTATTTATTTTATTAAAGTTAATTGCAATTTATATTTATTCTGAATTTGGATTGATTAATATAAAACAAAAGTTGTTGATGAAATTTCCCCCACTGGGATAAGTTTTATATAAATCTGGTTCGAAAGTTTGTGATTGGTTCGAGAGATGATGAAGATTCTAGCATGATGATAATATCTGAGTAAGGTGGTGTTTGATTCGGGTCATTAGTCCGCTCAGCGCGTGACTACTTCTCAACGGATTCGACACAAGGTTTCAATTCCTTTTAATTTTCTTTGTTAATTTTTAGATTAATGTTTGATTTCATTTCTGTTTATTAAATTGTTTGAGTATATTAATCTGCATATCTGATTTGGACGTTGTGATGTGTTTGAGTTTGAACTTGCTTACGTTTGAGATTGCTTATGCCTGAGTTTGTTTTTGTTTAAATAGTTCCTGATTAAGTTATTTAGGTCTGCTAGTTTATGTTGGCTTATTCGATTTAGCTTATCTAACTTTGTAGCTTGTTTGGTTTGGTAAGGTTTATGTTTAGATTTGCTTATTTTTTTAGTTTTTATGTTTCTTTTTATCTGCTTATTTGCTGATATAGCTTATATGCTTATTTGGTTTAGCTTATCTGATTTTTAAGTTTTATGTTTAGTTTGGATCTGCTTAATGCTTATTTTCAGCTGTTAAGTACTTATTTGATCTTTTTGTTTACTGATTATTTGCTACGAAAAACAACAGACCCTGTTGGTCTGTTTGTTTCATAATTCCCAAAATATAAGAAATATTTGCCTATAAAGGGGCTCGAACCCTTGACCACCAGTTCATCAGCCCAACGCCTTAACCATTTGTTCTTGCCCTTTATTTGTGTTCTATTTCGAGTCATTTAATTAATATAGTCAACTGTAGTTTTATTAAATAGATGTTAATTAGTTTTGTTTAATTTTAATTTTAATTAAAAGTTTTTCTTTATAAGTTGTCTTTTATAAAGTTTAAAAAAAATATAAAATAAAATAAATATTTTTATTACTTTTAGAATTTTAAAATTATTTGTATAAATTAGTTTCTTTTATTTTTAATTAAAATAGGTTTTATAATAAATTAGTTTTTAAATTTTGTTTAAATTCAAAATAGTTTTCAAATTAGTTTAATTAATTTTGTTTAGTTTCAAATTAGTTTTTATTTAAATAGTTTTGTTTAAAATTTGAAAAAGTAGTTTTTATTAAATATTTCCTTTTTAATTAGATTAATTAGTTTTTAATCAAATAGATTTTAGTTTTTTTTAAATACCAAAAAGTATTTTTACCAAGAACAATTAATCTTACGTTTAATTGGATATCAATTCGAGCGAATCGAGGAAACGAACTTAATTGCACAAAAATACCTACATTAAATTGGTATATTATGAAGCTTTATCAAATTTTTGAATTTTAAGATCTACATTATCTTTGATTTTGATAGCCTCATCTAACTTAGCTTGTAAAACACCATTGGATCTCTCCAAGATGTTCCTGACCTCAACACTAGCATTTAGATCATGAGTTAAAACATTGATTTGATCTTTTATGTCAAACTTCATTTTCTTATATTCAGCCACAGTCTTTTCAGTTTGAGTAAGAGCAAGTTGATAACTAGATAACTTGCATTTTTCATCAAAAACATCTGATGTTAATTTTAAAACTTCTTTATTAAGCTTTTCAGTGTTTAGACGACAACCCTTACTACAAAATGCATCATCATATACCTCATTGTCTGATGAAGATGAATAATGTGCCATGAGAGCATAGTGAACATGCTCCTCTTCCTCCTTTTCTGCAACCAAGGCCTTGTTCTCTTCCACATCCTTGGCCAAAAAGCTCCAATCCCAGCCAACACCATCAATGTCTTGCATAGAAACCATAGCTTTTGTATCTTCAACCTTGACAATTTGGCTTGAAGACTTTCCAGCATCAGATCTTCGAGGAGATCTACACTCTCTCATAAAGTAACCCATTCTATGGCAATTGTAACACTCAACCTTGGATTTATCAAACCCAGCAGAGTCTTTAGCATTAAAAGTCATCTTCTTCCTGAATCTTATATTCCATCTATTGGCCCTTATGCTAGCAAGTGCCATATTCCACTTTATGTCCATCTCTTCCAAGTGTTCATCACTAATTTGCTCAAGGTCCTCATATGTAATCACTGAACCATTGGGCAATGAAGCAATGTATGCACACACTGTATCTAGATCAATACCAGTAGGCTTAACTCTTGGTGATTCAACATTGTATGTGTAAGCGTCTGAATGTGAGGCGCTGACAAGGCTTGATCCAGCGTTGACACAAGGTGATCCAGTAACGGGGTGCATGTATGACTCCCTTTGATCAAATTGACCTTCACTATGTGAGAAGAAGGCCATATTTCCATTGGTAGACTTACTTCCTTGATCCAAAAGGATTTCACTCTCTACAAGCCTCAGTTTATTGTAGACATCATCAAAAGTGGAACTTTTGTGAGTATTATTACCAATCATAGACCTTGCTTCAATCTTCCATGCATCACCAAGACTTTTAAGGAAAGTGGTGATGATATCAGCATCATCATGCACTGTTCCCATGAATGACAACTTGCTTGTAATGTCAAGAAGTCTGCTTCTCACTCTACTTAGCTTTTCATTGGGAAGGGCTTTAAATACAGCATACTCATGTAAGAGTTGCTTCTTTTTCTCTAAGGCAGTATCATCATTACCACCATAAGCAACTTGAAGGGCTGCCCAAAGATCTTTTGTAGAATCATAGCCTCTATACTTGTGCTGATTTCCTTGTCCCAAGGAAAGTTTGAGGATGCTTAGGGTTTTCATATCATTCCTTCTCTTTGCAACGTCCTCAGCTGAGATAGCTCTTCCGTCTTCAGGTTTTTCTTTTCGATCCTCAGCACTTAAGCCTGGAGATGGTCTTAGAGTGATAGCAGCTAGGATCTTGGCAGCCTTATTGAATGTGTTTCCATATTCAATAATTTCCCGTGTGGTCATGCATTTGAAGATACTGCTCAAAATTGAACTTCTACAGCTCAAATTTGTCTGGGTCTAGCATGGGAATCTTGATGTTATGGCTTGAGGAGGTGGAGGTTAACTCTGGAGTAGACATGTTGTTTTTAGGGTTTCTTGAAAGTTAGGGTTTTTGGCGGTTTAGGGTTTTTGTGTTCTTTAGATCAAAGTTTCTCAACAAGCTCTGATACCACTTGTTGATCCCAAACTTAGACCGATTTAGCTTGTTTAAACAAGATTAAATCAAGTTAAACACTTAGAGAAACTTTGTTTTATATGAAACAATTTAAGTATTATGCGGAATTAATACTTAAACAAGAACACACAAACAATTTAAACCAAACTTTCACTTTGATTGATTAATCGAACTTGCGTACAATGAAAGTGTAAAACTTATATAAAACTTATATTGAAACAAAACCTAAAGGCCTCCTTTTATAGATTAAGGAACCTTGTACAAGAGTCTACGTATCAGCTATTCTTTGTAAAGATAAACATAAGAAATACATTGTCAAACATATCTTTACTAGAAACATACTAGAAACATAAAACGTGTAGACTAGAATATCCTATCAGTGCTTGACTTCGTCTTATCAACGCTTGACTTCTTCCTGTCAACGCTCGTTTTGTCAACGCTTGATTTCTTCCTATCAACGTCCAAATTGCTCTTGTTAGCGTCCAAGTGTCTTGGCTATATTTTATTCCCAACAATAATGATTACACTAAGTATTTAGCATGCAAAGTACAATTCAGTGGAACCAAAAAACAGAATCCTGAAACCTTTTAGCTAGAAGCCTCCATTGATGGAGTAGTATGGCGTTGAGCCAACTAAGATCTACAAGAACAACACCAATACACCACCATTAACCCAATTCATCACCTCCAAATGCTATTTCTGAACCAAATTAACAAGAACTTCTACAAACTGCTACAATGGGACTGGAATGAACTTCTAGGCTGAATTGAACGTGAATAGCTTCCAAAATCGTATCAAACTCACTTCATTGATCACTTATGATCAATGATATCATAATATCACAATAGTATGCAGGATTTGAGTAGGTAAATGAAGATAAGAGAATGAGATGAATATTTTTGTTCTTTTATTGATTTTGGAGGGAAAAGTAGGTACAACAGCTTAACTAACTTCTAACCAACTCTTAAGTGTGTGTCAAACACTTAAGAGTTGTTAACTAACTGAAGAAAGAAACAGAATTGAGAGAGGAAAACTAAAGTGTGTGTTTTTGCACACTTAACTGCACAAACAAAATGAAAATGCTAGCTACTATTTATAGAGGTTGATGATGATGTGTTGGGGTAGTCTGACGTGTCTCAACCAATGGGGAGATGCCGGTGTCACAATCTGGTGAATTGAAGATTTAACTCTAACAACACGAAAGAGGTTTCTTTATCCTTTGATCTTCAGGCTAATTAAGCTTTGGAGTTGGATTCGTCTCTTCATTTTGAGTAACTTTCATGTATAAAGTTCTTCATGAATTTCCTTGTAGCTCGAAATCGATTATGGGTTCGTTATTTGTTGAAAATGCCACGTGTTGTGTTTTGATTAGAAATTTGCCCCTCACACAGATCATTATCCGTATTGGATAAAATGAATTATTGAGTGTTGATCTCTGATTGGCTGATACAAACATAGTGCATTGCACTGTTGGAGATTTGGTTTATTAAATGAAGGGGTGACTTGGCAGTGTAGGTGGCAATCCGCACAAATGATTTCTTGCAATCTGATTGGTCCACAATGTTAAGACATGGATCAATCAGAACTTGATGAGTTTTTTTACACTTTCAGCCCTTGTCTTTAGCAGATTATCCAAATGAGCTCCTTTCTTCATATAAATGGCAAATTTGGTCCTTTGACTTGCATTCTTGTTTATTTGACTCCCTTGACTTGGTTGACTTGAAGTTTGACCAAGTTTGACTTTAATCTTGACTTTTTCCAAACTTTACATTTAAGTCCCTCAACTTTTGAGTAGTGTCAAGATAGGACCTTCATCTTCAAATGGCTTATCAACTTTGATCCTTCCCTTGTCTTTTCATCATAAATGAGCTTGATTTCCTCTTGTTTGCTTGAAATTGTATCCTTGTTACCTATTTAAGCATAAACACAAAACATACCATATAACTGCTTTATAGAACAAAAGTTAGGTATTTTCTATGTGTTTTAGGGTGATTTGTTGATTAATTTATATGAGATTTTGCTCATATCAAATCTCATACCTTGTTAGGGTCTTTTTGGATAGACTTCTCCATGATATTTAGGGGAGTATATTTCTTCTCGTCGTGTGTCTCGATCCTTCATATTGATTTTGGAATACTGATACTTCACATCATCTTGGATCTTTAGCAACAAAATGGAGTTCCACATGCCTTGTTAGGGCCTTTTTGAACTTGCCGATCTTCGCATCCCGCTTCAATAAGTTATTCCTTGGCTATGAACTCTCTTCGAACACGAGTAACTTTTAACGATCTTAGGCTAGAAGCTAAGTAACCTTTTAAATCGTACGACTTTACTTATTACATTTATTTAAGCAAAAGCGTAGGGAGAATTAGCTAATAATTACTACACATGAGATTGTGACGATTACGAGACTTATAAATAACTCTATCATTTCTCGTCCTCATTTAAGAGACTTAGCCTAAAAAGTTAAGGAACCGAAGCTAAGTGCTCAACACGCACGGTCGAGTCAAAAACTACTCTTATTTTCACCATCGGAAAACCTACATTCATGTCTTAAACACTTATGAAAAACAATAAAAATTTTAAAATTTGGCCATTTTTAGCCTTATTTGCAACAAAACGATAACAAAACGATGAAATTTGTATTGTGTGGTGACGTAAGCAAGGTGAAGTATCTACTCACCCCCCCCCCCCCCATACTAAAACTAAACATTGTCCTCAATGTTTCGAGTCTAGGGGTGAAAACACCCCCATACTAGAGACGAAGTCGAATGCTTAATCTCGAGCATGGAAAGGGTAAAATGAATAACCTAAAAGCCGTTTATGAATTATGCTAATAAGATAATCGTTAGAACATAAAAGGATATCATCGGATATTAGAATCGACAAAGGCAACGATCAAAGCTCGAGTGATCCATAGAACGAACACGAGAGACTTCAATGATGACGATGAACCTAATAAATCACAATCACAAACAACCACGGAACAAAGGTTGGAAGAGCACAAGTCCCCTCTTTGCACTATTAGAAACGATAATATTTACAAGGATAAGCATGAGAATCCCCCACGAGGCACCTTGTTTTTGATAACCGAGTCAAAAGCTCGACTTGAATCCCCATAAATGTGATCATTTAGGGATAATCATGGTATGGTCATTTTTAGTGGGGCTTACATGATAAACAATGCCCAAAATCAACCGGTATAAAGGACTAAGTCCTTTCATGATGAAAAATATCGGGATCGAAGATGGCGTCCTCGTTTTCGGATGAAAGACGAAACAACGCCACTCCAACAAGTGCTAGAACCCAAAATGGGTAGAAGAAACGAGATGAGACGTAGAAAAGTGGGACAATGGGTAAGTCAACAAAATGAGCTACTCGAGGTAGACTCACACCAAGCAAACGAAAATATTTTCCATTTATTGCATCGGTGGAAGACCGAGATTTCCCTTTACAAGCAATTCCGGGATCGTAAATCTCGTCCTCGGTGGAGAAATGTGAGGGAACATAAGGGGCTTCCCCCACACTAGATACACATACACCATCGTCAAAAGGAGTAGACGAGGTGGTAGCACTCATATAACGATGTGATGATGGAGTTAAACTTGTAGAAAAATCTTTTAAATCAAAATTAAAATCCTTTCCTTTTTCATCGTTTAAAAACTCTTTATGAAAACCCGATTTGATAATGTCAAAAATATTTGGCGTTTCAAATACAAAATTAGTCGCAATAAGAGTCCTCACATTTAAGTCATTGGTGGGAGGGGGTGGTGGATTGTATAAGTTTTCAAAACGTTTATCAATAAAGAACACCGCCCCCTCGGGGTCAACATATTTGTCATCCTCATGAACGTCGATCTCATCGATTTCTTCATCAAAGATAGGCTTGTCAAACCAAGGTTTGTCATTCCCCTCCTTAAGTATTTTAGAAACTCTCTCGAAAAGATCACGATCAAGCACGAAACCATCATTCATTTGTGGGGATTGTTGATAAGTTAAATCCTCATGAATGTGGTGAACGTAATTCTCATTTGAGGAGTGTTGATTAGGTAACTCCTCGAGAATTGGATTTTTGGTGGTCACATGAGTTGGTTCGTCATCGAAAATAAGACATTCCAACTCATTTAGTTCATCCTCGATTTTGGAAAGATCGACCTCACTCGTAGGTGGGAGTGGAGGCAAAAGAGCTAGCTCTCGTTCAATGATTTCCTCAATCTCGGGATCAAACTCGTAATCATCGTACTTCGCACATTTCTTTTTAGGAAAATCAAAAATTCCATGTGGATTTTGAAGTACGTGATCAATCTCGGCAAAATCGCCATCGTCATCGTCAAAGAAAGAGTGGATGTGAGCACTCACAACCATGGTCTTACAAGTCGAATGACTATGCTTAGGTGACTTTTCTAAAACGAGAGGATCAATGTTGATGAAACCTTTAGCCTCAACGGGTGTTGGGCTAGGAAAAGGAGGCACTTCGATGGAGTTAGAAGTTGAAGCCTCAAAGACGTGGTCCTTCGAAGGTGGTGAAGACGAGTCCATTTTGGTCATTGTCGTGATGGCACTAACGTCGCCCTTCGGAATTGGTCATTCACTTGTTTCATCGAATACATCCCAAAGTGATTTTTCATTCATAAATTTACACATACCCTTTTTAATTAGGTACACGTATTCTTTATCTTTAAAATCATCATCTTTAAAACTGTTTTTCTTAATTCTTTCAAAACATGCATTAAGCCTCATAGTTTCCGCTAAAGTGAACATTTTGAAATCATTAGAATTTAAAACATTAGGTTTTGAAACCTCGGTTTTTTCATTATCATAAGACACTTGGGATTTACTCGTGAAAACGTCCATTTTATCCTCCCCATATCTCATAGTAAGTCTCCCCTCGTGAACGTCGATTACGGTTCGAGTCGTCAATAAAAATGGTCGGCCTAAAATAATGGGACATTTAGGGTCACACTCGTAATCGGATATGACGAAATCCGCGGGAAAAACAAACTTTCCAACTTTAACATAGACATCCTCGGCTATTCCAATTGGTATTAATGGTGTATAATTTGCAAGCTCGATTGTCATGTTCGTGGGGGTAAGACTAGGCAATCTCATCAATTTCCAAAGAGAATGAGTCATAAGATTGATGCTAGCACCTAAATCGGCAAGGGCTAAACATCCCTCAATCTCGGAAAAATCACAATATAATAGAAATTGGCCCGGATCCTCTTCCTTTCTCGGCATATGCCTTTTGGGTTTTTTAAGAAGGATCGATGAACACGTTTCTTCAAGGGTTACTTGGGTAAGGTCGATACAACTCTCTTTTTGAACCGTGGATGGAATTTGAGGTACACGAGGGTGTGCACTCTTTTCCTTGGTCTCCACGTTCACCCCATCGACTTTAGAACAATAAGACGCCTTAGAAGCGAGGGTTGAGAAGAAGGAACAACACGAAATCCATCAAGGTTAGGGGTAATTGGTTGGGGTAAATTTACGTCCTTTAGGAAAAGGAGCGTAAAAGCGGTAAGTATTAAGTGATGATTTAGGAAAATCAAGCACTAATGACCCAAAGGTGAAAGTTCGTTTCCCAAGGAGGTATATGTGTGTGACTAAGATGTAAACGATTTTAGATTAATATTGGTTTAGAAGGGGATGAGAAAAGAGGATGACGAAGACGTGAAATTAATACTACGACGACAAAACGTAAAATCGTAAAACAAGCTAAAACAAAAATTAATTCTAAAAATTACCAAAAATTCACCAAAAATCAAAATAAATAAAATAAGAGTTTACCAATGATCAAAACTTTTTCAAACCTTTTAAATAAATAAATATTCGATTTTTAAATGCTAATTAAAGCCCTAAAAATCAAATAAATTATCAAAAAGCCCAAATAAAGATTTTTCAATTGGTAAACCTCTAAAATGACCTAAAAAGATTAAAAACTATTTTTATAATTTTTTAAACTAATAAAAACTATTTAAAATGATTTAAAAACTATTAAAACTTAAAATAATTATAAAAATTAATCTAAAAGTGATAAAATTATTCTAAAAGTTGCTAAAATCCTATTTTAATGTATTTAAGCTAAGAAAAATGTAAAAAGTTGAAAAATGTGAAATTTGAAAAATAATAATAAAATAATATTAAAATAATATTAAAAATCCAAAAATTATAAAAAATTATAAAAACTTTCAAACTAGTTTATTTTAACATAAATAAACAGAAAATGAAAGTAAAATGACCAGAATACCCCTATTTGGCCCTCAAATGGGCCAAAACCAAAAACAGTCCACTTAAATGGGCTTTTTAGCCCAAAAAGTCAAACCTGGCCCAATTAACTTGGAAAAGCCCAATCTGACTCAAAATTTGATTCTAAACACAAAACTCTAAAGGCCCAAAAGCTGAAAGTGAGCTTATCACAGCTTATCCTTATTGGGCTTTTTAGCCCATTAAGCAATAAGCTAATGCCATAAGATCTAATTTGACACACAACCTTCTCTTGGGATGCTTAAGAGATCTGTAAAAATAAATTTTGAAAAAGCACACTCAATAAGCCAGAAATAAGCAAAGTAATACATCACTAAAAGACAAAATAGTCGTTTTTGAGAAATAAGGCACCTTAGGACTTGATTCAACTTGCAAAATGTCACAAATTAACTCAATAAGCCAAATCAATCAACAAATATCCAATAAGCAACACCAATAAGCCAGAATGAACCAATAAGCACTTATGAAAAAGTCAATTAAGTTGGTTTTCTAGTCAAACCCTGAAGTCAACCCACCAAATGCTCCAGTATGAACAAATGGGTCAAATAATGAGCACCTATTACAAAATCCAAGTTGTTGCTGGTTAAAATAAGCTATTATAGCTTATTGATAAGCTGAAACCCAATTAACACTAGCAGGGGGAACTTTCAGTAAGAACTGGTTCCCACTGCTTTGACTATTTGACCAAGCTTTTTAGAGAGATTTAATTGGATTCAATTGGAAACAAGGGCACCCTTGTGATCAGTGAATCACAAGGAGTCAATATCAACAAAAAAATTCACAATTTGGTTCACACAATAAGCCAGAATCAATCAAACAGTCACCAGATATTGCTCAGACATGGAAAATAAGCAGTTATGCACAAATAAGCAGATATAGCATGAATAAGCCAACCAAATTCAACAGGATGCATACACAAGCTATATAAAATATGAATAAGCACAAACAAACTTATATCAAACACTGAATCAAAGTAAATAAGCAGAATCAAGCACAAGCAGTTACTGATAAGAACAAGGTGAATATGCAGAAACTTTTACTGATCTATTTGACACTAAATCCAATTTCAAGCACTCAAATCTCTTTCCCTAGTGTTATTAGCCTAGTTTAATCACTTGTTAACCCTAGTCTATGTTTAGATCTAGGTTTCCCTTAAACCACAGCCAAAAATATCAAGTAAACAAGATTTTTAAGCCCTATTATGAATCTAGGGGTTTCAAACCACAAAAGTTGCAGATAAGTGACCAAGTATATCAGATACACATGTACTATCAACCACAAGCACAAAACCAACACTTAACAAGCCACAAATCCAACTAATACAGTTAACCCAAACACCCCTTAAAAACCTGTTTTCACAAATTTTCAAAGTATTATCCAGATTCAACCCACAAATCCAACTAACAACACCTCATAAACATCAAACAATACCAAATGAACAATAATCAACCACAAAAACACAGATTCAACAACAATCAAACAAAAATCACAAATATTCAGAAATTTAAAGAGGAAATGAAAAGGGAGAAGGATGCAAACCTCCAAGAACCACATCCAGGCCTTGGATTGTTTGAGCTGAGGTACTAGCAGAACAAGTACCAGCTTCCAACGCTGCTAAGATGAACAAACAATAAGGTGAGATCAAATAAACAACCACTTTCTGATTTTTGAAACCCAAGCTTTATCAACTAAAACCTTGCCTCAAAAACCTTCAAACATGAATATGGAACTCAGATTTTAGCTTATCAGATACCAAACTTTTATAAATAACAAATGAGAATTCAAAATTTTCAGAAATTCAAACTTTTTTTCATAAAAAGGAATTACAAAGATTTAAAAGCTAAAATCTGGAACAAAAGCTCTCTCACAGTTTGAGGAGTCTTTTTATAGGCAAATGCCAAGCTAGCACTATTCACAAACCCTAGAAGTCAAATTCCTATTTTATCCTTGAGCACTTCTAGACGATTCTTGGTTATGAGCTATCCAAAATGATCCTGAGTGTTCATTTTAGCTTTGAGATGAAGCGAGGACTCTTAGCTGTTGATTTGGCCACGTCAGATAACTTGGAGGTGAAATTGTCACATGACTGGTTGAAAGGGAATTTGGGTGGGGTCCATAGTGAGTGGGGTGAGGGTTTTTGGTGTGGGATGGATTCCTGGGCGTGTGAATCAAGTGTGGGTAAGGGTAATTGGAATTTACCCTTTGTTTTAAGTGGAGTAAAAACTGGGTTCTTAACTGCTATAGTGACACCTTTTGATGCGATTTTGGTGGATTGTGTTTGTGTTTGGCGCAAAAACATTTGAATATTTCAAATGTGGCAACTTAAGTCCTTGTTTTTTGGCAGATATGGTATAAAACGTTTTTCAGCCCAAATACTTGATTCCCTTTGATAATAACTTTCATAACTTTACACTTTTGGCACCAAACTTTGGAAAAAAGGGTTACAAGGGTTGTTTTTGCCATTTTTGGATAATTCAAGGACTGATCTTGGACATTGTTGATCTTCAAAGGTCTTCAATGCAACTTTAACTCCATAAGGGACCATAATTGGCAATTTATAATTATTGAGGGACTAAACTTGCCATTTCTTCAAAGTTGAAGGACCATTTGTGTAATTTTGACAAACTTAAAGGACCAAACTTGTAATTATGAATTCACAAGGGTTTTAAGTGTCAATTCTTCATTCATTGAGGATCAATCTTGCATATCTTCAAGTCTTCAAGGGTATTTGTAGGATAAATCATGAACTAGGGCCCGGTTCTTTGTACGGCTTCGTTTCTCGTGTCCGTTTTTCCTTGTTTCTTGTGATATTTTGTCTTTTTCACGATATCCATAACTAAAATACACAAGTAAACAAACACAAGCATATATATGGTATTTTATGACATTTTTATGCATTTAAAGCCCGAAAAGAATTATGAGATCATGTATAAATGCCATCTCATCACTCCCCCATACTAAGCCATTGCCGTGCCCTCACACAATGCTAGAATAAAGTATCTAAGCATCACCAAAGTTCAATTTTATTAACCTTTATTAAAGAGTAAAAGACTTGCAACATACTACGAAGATGTGTAAAGACATAATGTATGATTTTCATCACGAAAGTGACTTTTAGGGTCAAAGAATAGAAACAAGTAAATGTCCCTTAGAGTAAACTTCGTCATCTTTGATTGTCATACATTCCATGCTAAGTGCAAAAACGAGATCATTGTTGGTACAAGTCACAATGCTAACACTACTCATACGTCCAAATTGTGTAATACTTTTTCTCCCCGAAATCCTAGTTATTATAAAAGGAAATGGGTTACTAGCATTTTTTAACTATTTGTCATGGATCACAAGTGATTCATATTGACTTATTTGAGTAGTTATTAGTCCGAAAGCAAAGTAGCACGATTTAATCGATAGTTAGCCGAAGGACAAAATCTTTTAAAACGGCTTCTCGTGTATCTCCTTAAGTTCATATCTTGGCATAACTCGTTTCACGATTTGAGACCTTTCTCGGACCGATATTTGGCATGTACTTCATACTTCAAATCTTGGGAAGACGTTCTTGAAATTATGGTCTTCTCTTCATATATTTGTAATTTCTTCACTTGACGTTTTTTAGAGATTCTTCATATTTGGACCACGACTTCATCATTTTTCTTCAATCTTAACTCTGGATTTTGATATACAACGATCCGCCTCCTTTTCGGACTTGGATATATTTATCCTCATACCTTGTAAGGGTATTTTTGGATAGACTTTTCTCCATGATCTTTAGGGGAGTAATTGCTTTTCGTCGTGTGTCTCGATCCTTCATATTGATTTAGGAATAATGATACTTCATATCATCTTGGATTTTTAGCAACAAAATAGGGCTCCTCATGCCTTGTTAGGGCCTTTTTGGATGATCGTCAATCTTCGCGTCCCGCTTCAATAAGTTATGCCTTGCCTATGAACTCTATTCAACCCCGAGCAACTTTTAAACGATCTTGCGCTAGAGGCTAAGTAACCTTTCAAATCGTACGACCTTACTTATTGCAATTATTTTTATTCCTAATGCATTGATCTTATGGGAAGAAAAAAGCCACAATTAAAAACATATGAGTTTTTGAAAGAACATTTTCATGTTCTACGTTTAGCATGATCACTTGTCTAACTCTATCACTTCTCGTTCTTCACTATATAAAGACCTCTAATTAAAGAGACTCGTGAATACTTAGCCATGCAAGTCAAAATTAAGCCAAATTTAGATTAGCTTTCATTAAGACTATATCAAATCAAAGTTTTGGGTTTTCAAGCCACCTATAGGATCTTGCACTTTCTTGGACTTTTTCAAGTTTAGAGAATGCATTTTATAGTTCCCTTGATAAGTGACTTTCTAGGATCAATTATAGGAACTTTCGAAAAGTTCTTGTTCTTAACCCGAATGAGCTAAGACTTTCGCGTTTTAAAGCTCCCTATATAAAAGTATAGCAAAACTTGAATTGAGCGGGTTAAGGAATGTAAATGGCTCCAAATGCCCATCAAGTCAAAAATTAGCTCTTATTCTACCCATCGGAAAATATATATTCGTGTCTTAAAAACACTTATGAAAACTAAGAAAAATTTTAAAATTTTGGCCATTTTTAGCCTTATTAGTAACAAAAACAAAACATTGAAAGTTGGAAAGCGTGAGGGCGTAGCAAAGCAAGTACCTATTCACCCCCCCCCATACTAAAAGTAAACATTGTCCTCAATGTTTCGAGTCTAAAGGTGGAGCACCCCCATACTAGAGACGAAGAATCGAATGCTTAGGATCTAGCATGGAAAGGGTGATCAACAATATATCTAAAGCCGTTTATTAATTATGCTAAAAGATAATTGTTAGAACAATAAAGGATATGTCAATGGATTCGTGAAAAACTTCTTCAAGCAAACGATGGTGGCTCACGTAAACGAACACGAGAGTCTTCAATCGTAGATGATGATGATCTAGATAACACAATCACAAACAACCACGAGACAACGAGTTGGAAGGGTACAAGTCCCCTTATTAGTGAATAGTAAGCATAAAAGGATAAGCATGGGATCTCCCCCACGAGGCACCTTATTTTTTATTACCGAGTCATGAGCTCGACTCGATCCCCTCAATATGTGAACATTTATGGAAAATCATGGTATGGTCAATTGTTGGTGGGGCTTACATGATAAACAAGGCCCAAAAAGCAATCGGTATTAAGGACTAAGTCCTTTGATGGTGCAGAATACCGGGATCGAAGATGGCGTCTTCGTTTTCATTGGATAAACAAATCAACGCCACTTCATCATGTGTCATAAACTCAAAGAGTTTGAAGAAAAGAGATGAGAAGTAGAAGGGTGGGACAATTGGTAAGACAAACTTTTGAGCTACTCGAGGTAGACTCGCACCAATCAAATAGAAAGATTTTCCATTTATTGCATCGGTGGAAGACCGAGATTTCCCTATACATGAAATTCCGGGATCGAATATCTCGTCCTCGGTTGACAAGGATGAGGGAACATAAGGGGCTTCCCCTATACTAAAACCACACAAAGCATCGTCAAAAGGAGTAGACGAGCTTGTAGCACTCAAAACACATGGTGATGACGGAGTTAGATTTGTAGAAAAATCAATTAAATCACATTTAAAATCTTTTCCTTTTTTATCTTTTAAACTCTCCTTATGAAAACCCTTTTTGATTATGTCGAAAATATTTGGTGTTTCTAAGACGATGTTAGTCACACTAAAAATTCTCACATTTGAAACCCGTTTTGGTTTTGGTGGCGGTAAGTTTTCAAAACGTTTGTCGACAAAGAAAACCTCCCCATCGGGGTCTACATATTCGTCATCCGAAAGATCTTCCGTAGAAACCGGAAACTTATCAACACTTTTCAAGAATGAATGTTCGAGGTGAGGCGAAGGATTTTTCAATTCAAGTATTGACGGTTTCTTCTTTGTAGGCTTTACACTCATAACCTCCACCGGCGGAGGAAATGGTAAATTGTTTTTGGCGACATTTCCTAAAACTCTTGTTGAAAATTCTTTGCAAACGACATTGGTTGAATTACCATGGTTTAAAGTTGCAATAGAATAGACATGAGAAAGATTGGAGTTTTGTGTTGCATTGATGGCAAGTTCTTCCTCATTGAAACGAAGGGTGATTTTTCGAGCATGAACATCGATAAGTGCTCTTGATGTATCCAAAAATGAACGACCCAAAATGAGAGGAACTTTTCGATCGATAGGAATGTATACAACGATAAAGTCAACGGGATAGTAAAACTTTCCGACTTTAACGAAAACGTCCTCGGCTACTCCACATGCTAAAATTGTAGAATGATCGGCCATCTCGATAGACATGTTCGAAGGAGTAAGAACCGGAAGCGAAAGCGA
This sequence comes from Glebionis coronaria, assembly GCA_025667525.1. Lineage (NCBI taxonomy): Eukaryota > Viridiplantae > Streptophyta > Magnoliopsida > Asterales > Asteraceae > Glebionis > Glebionis coronaria. The sequence goes on along the minus strand of CM046875.1, from coordinate 272,427,210 downwards.
TTTGAAAATCTCAAGAGGCATTAAATTAATATTAGCACCAAGATCGGCCAAGGCGTAGCATTCCTCCATATCTTGAATTGCACACGGAATCAAAAATTTACCGGGATCACCGACTTTTTGTGGTATGCGGCTAAGAAAAACCGATGAACAACTAGACGATTTTTGTAACTTCTCTTTGTTGTTTAGCATACTTTTGAAGTTTGCGGCGAATCGAGGCATCATGATTAAAGCATCGGCAAAACTTATGTTAAAATGTATATCACGAAACATTTTCATAAAAAGCTCAAATTGATAGTTATTCCGTTCTTGTGCCTTTTCCTTGTTACGTCTCGAAGGGTAAGGTAAGGGTGGTGTGGGTTGGACATTAGGCAACGACCTTGGAATCTCGGGTTCCACAATTGGTATTGGTTCAACCGTAGGTGTGGTTTGAGCGGTACTTTGTGGGATTGTAATGTTCTCATTTTCGACCACCACCTCGGGTTCTTTCTCGATTTCCTTCTCCGTAGAAGTACTTGGACGAGAGATTGGTTCCTTGAAAGTTTTACCACTTCGTGTAGTAATAACCTTCATTTCTCCCCTCGGGTTTGCAATGGTATCACTAGGAAGACCACCCGAGGAAGAGGGTTTACACATGATTGCTTCAAACATTTTAGCCATTCGGTCCTCAAATTTTGATTGCCTAGCATCCGCTTTTAACAACTCTTGCTTAATCTCATGTTGTCCTTGTTCCATCTTTTGTTGGTTTTGTTGAAGACGTTGACCATTTCCTTCCATTTTATTAGCATGAGTTTTAAGTTCATTAGCAAGTTCATTTTTAAGCTCGTTTTTCAACTCGGATCTTAAGCTAATCATCTCACGTTGCATGTTATCAAACTTAGCATCATTTGCTTTAGCATAATCCAAAAATTCTCCTTGAAGATTTTTAGTGTGAGCATTTTGAAAACCTTGTGTAGTGTTTTGAAAATCACGGTTTTGGTTTTGATTAGTCAATTGTCCATTCCCACTTTGATAATTCCCCTTGTTGTAGTTACGTGAATTGCCTTGATAATTACCACCTTGGTTGTTGTTTCGATAGTTATTAGCATTTTGATTTGGTGGAGCTTGATTTGGGCGGGAACCTTGGCCGTTTTGGTTGTAAGTTCCCGTTGCTACATAAGCACTCGAAGTGTTACCATCCGTGGTAATGCACTCGGAAAGATCATGAGCTCCACCACAAGACAAACAACTCTTAGCAACCGCTTTAACCGAAGCGGAATTTGAAGCTTCTTGAGCTTTCCAATGGGACATAAGATTAGCAAATCTATCGAAAAACCGATTTTCCTCATTAGCTTCATCATGTAAAGCATTAATGCTACGAGACGATGACGACGATGACGAACCCAAATTGGCAACACTCGGTGTGTTACGAGGGCTATAAACCTTAGATCTATTCTCGATAATCTTTAAAGTTTCATCGGTCGTTTTGCACAAAAAATTACCACCCGCTGCGGCATTCAAGTAATCTCGTTCATGATCATTAAGCCCATTATAAAAAGTATCAATTTGATGCAATTCCGAAAAATCACGGTGTGGACATTCATGTAACATTTCTTTAAAGCGTTCCCATGCCATTGAAAAACTTTCATTATTTCTTTGAACAAATCGTGAAATTTTATTTTTCAAATGTGTTGTTTTAGATGGTGGAAAAAACTTGTTCACAAACTTAGAGACGAGATCACCCCATGTCAAAATCGAATTTGGCGGTTCTTTCTCAAGCCAAATTTTAGCGGGTCCATCTAACGAGTATGGAAACAACATCATCTTAATGGCGTCATGTGGAACATCCTTAAACTTGCTAGTAGCGGTGAGACGATTAAAATTCCTAATGTGGTAGTGCGGGTTGTCTTTCTCATGACCTCTAAACTTATTAGCTTGCAACATCGACATTAAACCCGTCTTAATCTCGAAATTCTCCGCAAGGATAGCGGGAATCACAATGGCCTCTCCAAAACCCTCGGTGGGTGCTTGTAGAAACTCCATCATAGTACGATTAGCCATGACGACTTCTTGTTCTACAATAGGTTCAACAATTGGAGTTTGTTCTTCAATCAACGTCTCTTGATTGGCTTGCTTTTGAAGACGTTTACGAGCTCGTTTTGCTTGATTACGAGTGATCATAAACTTCACGAAGAATGGGAGGTGAGCAAAGAAGATTCTTTTTGGGTGTTTTGTGAATTTTCAATTTTTTTTTGTGTTTTTTATTGTTTTTAAATTTTTTTTTGGATTTTGGCGTATCTTCGTAGACAAGAATCTACCAAATCTCTCCGCGAATCAAACTCTTGATTAAAGAAGCCTCAAAGGAATGAAAACGATCACGTGGAGTGAACGTCTTCGAATGACTTTAGAACTTTGGTGAAAACCAAACTGTTCAAGAGGGTTTAATCACAAAGAAACCAAGCAAATATATTATACGTAATAATACTTTGGGCGGCAAAACCCTCGATTAGCCTTCAATCTCAAAATACTCACAAGCAAGCGGGGAAATGAGGCGGCGCGAAGCACATAAGAGCCTTTTTCCTTAGGGTATATTTTATAATACCCGCCTTATACCCACCTTATAGTTCGTATTTTTCAAAATCGAGCTTCACGAAAGTATTTATCTATTTTTGCCTTTTTCTTTTTGTTTGAGATTCGAATACAATAATTAGGAGATCAAATCCCAATTAAGGTTGTGTTTTCACACTTTTAGAGATATTGTATATTGATTGTGATACTTAATACAATATAGTAATAATAATTTCACAAGAAAAACCAATAAAACCGATAATACGTATTAGTAGATTTCTACTAATACAAATACTATTTATGGTTAATATTAAAAACAACAAGACAAATTAATCACGACACACCTCCCCGGCAGCGGCGCCAAAATGGTTGGGGTAAATTTACGTCCTTTAGGAAAAGGAGCGTAAAAGCGGTAAGTATTAAGTGATGATTTAGGAAAATCAAGCACTAATGACCCAAAGGTGAAAGTTCGTTTCCCAAGGAGGTATATGTGTGTGACTAAGATGTAAATGATTTGAGATTAATATTGGTTTAGAAGGGGATGAGAAAAGAGGATGACGAAGACGTGAAATTAATACTACGACGATAAAACGTAAAATCGTAAAACAAGATAAAATAAAAATTAATTCTAAAAATTACAAAAAATTCATCAAAAATCAAAATAAATAAATAAGAGTTTACCAATGATCAAAACTTTTTCAAACGCTTAAAATAATAAAATATTTAATTTTTAAATGCTAATTAAAGTCCTAAAAATCAAATAAATTATCAAAAAGCCCAAATAAAGGTTTTTCAATTGGTAAACCTCTAAAATGACCTAAAAAGATTAAAAACTATTTTTATAAAGTTTTAAACTAATAAAAACTATTTAAAATGATTTAAAAACTATTAAAACTTAAAATAATTATAAAAATTAATCTAAAAGTGATAAAATTATTCTAAAAGTTGCTAAAATCCTATTTTAATGTATTTAAGCTAAGAAAAATGTAAAAAGTTGAAAAATGTGAAATTTGAAAAATAATAATAAAATAATATTAAAATAATATTAAAAATCTAAAAAATATAAAAATTTCTAAAAACTTACAAACTAGTTTATTTTAACCTAAATAAGCAGAAAATGAAAGTGAAATGACCAGAATACCCCTATTAGGACCTCAAATGGGCCAAAACAAAAAACAGTCCACTTAAATGGGCTTTTTAGCCAAAAAGTCAAACCTGGCCCAATTAACTTGGAAAAGCCCAATCTGACTCAAAATTTGATTCTAAACACAAAACTCTAAAGGCCCAAAAGCTGAAAGTGAGCTTATCACAGCTTATTAAGCAAACAGCTTATTAAGCAAACAGCTTATCCTTATTGGGCTTTTTAGCCCATTAAGCAATAAGCTAATGCCATAAGCTCTAATTTGACACACAACCTTCTCTTGGGATGCTTAAGAGATCTGTAAAAAGAAATTTTGAAAAAGCACACTCAATAAGCCAGAAATAAGCAAAGTAATATTTCACTAAAAGACAAAATAGTCGTTTTTGAGAAATAAGGCACCTCAGGACTTGATTCAACTTGCAAAATGTCACAAATTAACTCAATAAGCCAAATCAATCAACAAAAATCCAATAAGCAACACCAATAAGCCAGAATGAACCAATAAGCATTTATGAAAAAGGCAATTAAGTTGGTTTTCTAGTCAAACCCCAAAGTCAACCCACCAAATGCTCCAGTATGAACAAATGGGTCAAATAATGAGCACCTATTACAAACTCCAAGTTGTTGCTGGTTAAAATAAGCTATTATAGCTTATTGATAAGCTGAAACCCAATTAACACTAGCAGGGGGAACTTTTAGTAGGAACTGGTTCCCACTGCTTTGACTATTTGACCAAGCTTTTTAGATAGATTTAATTGGATTCAATTGGAAACAAGGGCACCCTTGTGATCAGTGAATCACAAGGAGTCAATATCAACAAAAAAAATCACAATTTGGTTCACACAATAAGCCAGAATCAATCAAACAGTCACCAGATATTGCTCAGAAATGGAAAATAAGCAGTTATGCACAAATAAGCAGATATAGCATGAATAAGCCAACCAAATTCATCAGGATGCATACACAAGCTATATAAACTATGAATAAGCACAAACAAACTTATATCAAACACTGAATCATAGTAAATAAGCAGAATCAAGCACAAGCAGTTACTGATAAGAACAAGGTGAATATGCAGAAACTTTTGCTGATCTATTTGACACTAAATCCAATTTCAAGCACTCAAATCTCTTTCCTTGGTGTTATTAGCCTAGTTTAATCACTTGTTAACCCTAGTCTATGTTTAGATCTAGGTGTCCCTTAAACCACAGCCAAAAATATCAAGTAATCAAGATTTTTAAGCCCTATTATGAATCTAGGTGTTTCAAACCACAAAAATTGCAGATAAGTGACCAAGTATATCAGATACACATGTACTATCAACCACAAGCACAAAACCAACACTTAACAAACCACAAATCCAACTAATACAGTTAACCCAAACACCCCTTAAAAACCTGTTTTCACAAATTTTCAAAGTATTATTCAGATTCAACCCACAAATCCAACTAACAACACCTCATAAATATCAAACAATACCAAATGAACAATAATCAACCACAAAAACACAGATTCAACAACAATCAAACAAAAATCACAAATATTCACAAATTTAAAGAGGAATGAAAAGGGAGAAGGATGCAAACCTCCAAGACCTACATCCAGGCCTTGGATTGTTTGAGCTGAGGTACTAGCAGAACAAGTACCAACTTCCAATGCTGCTAAGATGAACAAACAATAAGGTGATATCAAATAAACAACCACTTTCTGATTTTTGAAACCCAAGCTTTATCAACTAAAACCTTGCCTCAAAAACCTTCAAACATGAATATGGAACTCAGATTTTAGCTTATCAGATACCAAACTTTTATAAATAACAAATGAGAATTCAAAATTTTTAGAAATTCAAACTTTATTTCATAAAAAGGAATTACAAAGATTTAAAAGCTAAAATCTGGAACAAAAGCTCTCTCACAGGTTGAGGAGTCTTTTTATAGGCAAAATGCCAAGCTAGCAGTATTCACAAACCCTAGAAGTGAAATTCCTATTTTATCCTTGAGCACTTCTAGACGATTCTTGGTTATGAGCTGTCCAAAATGATCCTGAGTGTTCATTTTAGCTTTGAGATGAAGCAAGGACTCTCAGCTGTTGATTTGGCCACGTCAGATAACTTGGAGGTGAAGTTGTCACATGATTGGTTGAAAGGGAATTTGGGTGGGGTCCATAGTGAGTGGGGGTGAGGGTTTTTGGTGTGGGATTGATTCCTGGGCGTGTGAATCAAGTGTGGGTAAGGGTAATTGGAATTTACCCTTTGTTTTAAGTGGAGTAAAAACTGGGTTCTTAACTGCTACAGTGACACCTTTTGATCCGATTTTGGTGGATTGTGTTTGTGTTTGGCGCAAAAACATTTGAATGTTTCAAATGTGGCAACTTAAGTCCTTGTTTTTTGGCAGATGTGGTATAAAATGTTTTTCAGCCCAAATACTTGATTCCCTTTGATAATAACTTTCATAACTTTACACTTTTGGCACCAAACTTTGGAAAAAAGGGTTACAAGGGTTGTTTTTGCCATTTTTAGATAATTCAAGGACTGATCTTGGACATTGTTGATCTTCAAAGGTCTTCAATGCAACTTTAACTCCATAAGGGACCATAATTGGCAATTTAGAATTATTGAGGGACTAAACTTGCCATTTTTTCAAAGTTAAAGGACCATTTGTGTAAATTTGACAAACTTAAGGGACCAAACTTGTAATTATGAATTCACAAGGGTTTTAAGTGTCAATTCTTCATTCATTGAGGATCAATCTTGCCTATCTTCAAGTCTTCAAGGGTATTTGTAGGATAAATCATGAACTAGGGCCCGGTTCTTTGTACGGCTTCGTTTCTCGTGTCTGTTTTTCCTTGTTTCTTGTGATCTTTTGTCTTTTTCACGATATCCATGCCTAAAATACACAAGTAAACAAACACAAGCATATATATGGTATTTTATGACATTTTTATGCATTTATAGCCCGAAAAGAACGATGAGATCATGTATAAATGCCATCTCATCAGTAATCACACGACTTTTTCCACGAGACGAGGCGGCTTTACATTGTTCCTTCGGATTTGCAATGGTGTCACTAGGTAACGAACTTGATGAAGCACCTGAGGCTTAGTTCATAATAGCCGAAAACATCTTTTTTATATCAGTTTGTCCTTGCTCAATCTTCGTGTTTTGAAGTTTCAAAGTATTAGTAAAGTCGTTTTTCAAAGTACCAATTTCTCCCTCTAATCGTCTCATGTTAGCCTCATTCGTTTCATGTAATTTTGAAAACCGTTTGACGAACTATTTTGATTTGAATTAAAGTTCCCTTGGTTTTGATTACTTTTTTTAAAATTGTTTTGATTCCCACTTGAAAGATTGTTTCCTTAATTGTTGTTGTTTGAAAAATTCGAGTTTTGATTGTTGTCTCGATTTTGCCAATTCCAATTACGACCTTGATTACAACCTTGATTTTGATTCGAAAATTTTCCTTGTTGATTATTTCCTTGAAAATTGTTTCGGTTTTGATTAAAAGTGTTGCCTTGGTTATAATTGCCTTGTTGCGATGGACCGGTGTTATTTTGATTTTGATTAGAAAAATTGTTGTTTAGCGCACTTACATTCGACGTTTGGCCATCCGTAGCCGCACACTCGTAATAATTATGAGGTCTACCACAAAACGTACACGATGTCTCAACCGCTTTCACCTTAGCGGGAGCGTCTTTCTTTTGCATTTCGACGAGAAAAGACGTAAACTCATTCGTTAACTTGTCGAATTTCGCATCAACCCTCTCAATGTCGCGATTAGAACTACTAACATTGGCGACATTGGAAACACTCAGTGCGTTGCGGAGTTGGTAAACCTTGGATCGATTCTTCTTAATCATTAATGCATCCTTCGGAGTCTTACACAAAAAGTTGCCACCGGCGGCGGAATTCAACGAATCTTGTTCTTGAAAACTAAGACCGTTGTAAAACGTATCGATTTGGTGCAACTCGGAAAATCCATGGTGACGACATTGCCTAGGCAATTCCTTAAAACGATCCCATGCGTATCTAAAAGATTCATTCAGTTTTTGCTCAAATCTCGTAATTTCATTTTTGAAAAACGTCGTCTTAGACGGTGGGAAAAAACGATTAACGAACTTGGAAACGAGATCCTTCCACGTAATTATCGAATTAGGTGGCTCTTTCTCGTACCAATCCTTGGCGGCACAATCGAGCGAGTACGGAAAAAGCATAAGCTTGACGACATCGGTATCGACGTTCTTAAACTTGTTCGTGGCTAAAAGACGATCAAATTTCCGAATATGGTCGTGAGGATTATCGGCTTCACGACCTCGAAACTTCGTAGCTTGAATCAACAAAAGCATTCCGCTCTTAATCTCAAATTCTCCACTTCGATAGCGGGAATTACGATCGCGTCTCCATAACCCTCGGTGGGCGCTTGGAGCAATTCCATCATCGAACGATTGTCGCCCATCACGTCTAAGGTTTCTTCAACAACGATATTAGGAACGTCAGTTTCTAAATCTCGTCTACGTCGTTGATTCCTTCAATTACAATTGTGTTGATTCGAAGCGGCGCTAGATTTATAATAATCCTTCGATCGAGTGTGCATGCACTAAGCGTAGAATGGGGGTAGCAAAGAATATTCTTTTTGCGGCTTTTCCGATTTTTTTCAATTTTTTTGGTTTTTGATTGTTTTTTATTGTTTTTAATTTTTTGGATTTTTTGTGTATTAGGTAGACTCAAATCTACAAATCTCTCCTCGAATCGATTTCTAGATTAAAGGAGCCTCAAAGAATGAAAACGATCACGTGGAGTGAACGCTTTCGATGACTTTAGAACGTTGGTGGAACACCAAAATGTTCAAGAGGGTTTAATCTTGAAAACAAGCAAATATATATGATACGTAGATAATACTTGGGCGGCAAGCCCTCGATTAGCCCTCTTTCTCAAAACACGCACAAGCAAGCGGGGGAAACAAGGCGGCGCTAAGCAGTTAAGAGCCTTTTTCCCTTAGGTCGTGAAATACAACCGCCTTATACCCACCTTATAGTTTGTGTTAATTGAAATTAAGCCTCACGAAAGTATTTATCTATTTTGCCTTTAAACTTTTGCTTTAAATTTGAATACAATGATCGAGTTATGAAATCCCGAATCAAGGTTGTGTTTTCACGCTTTTGGAGTACTTGTATATTTATTGTTCTACGTAAGGACAATATAGTAATATATTCACAAGATTAACGAAAACGATAATGGATATCTACAATATAGTAAATGATTGTTGTGTGTTTAATTTAGGAAAATTAAACACGTTTTATTTGGATATTATAGTATAATAGAGAAAAATAACAAAAATGAGTATGTACGTTATATACGCTAACTAAAAATTGAAAAGCAAAAACGCACTACTCACACAAACACGATAATAATAATGGCTAACACACCTCCCCGGCAGCGGCGCCAAAGTGATAGTAGTTTTTCTACCCTTTTAAGAAAAAGGAATATATGGCAAGTATTAAGCGTTACGCTTTAGGAAAAACGTAAAACCGAATAAGTGCGAGTTCGTTCTCGAAGGAGGTGTATGTGTTAAGTGCCAATTATATAAAATCAAAGTTTGGATTAGTGTGGTTTTTGGATTAGAAGAGAGAAAATTAAAGACGAGCTACGACTACGATAACACTACGACGTAAAACGTAAAACGATGACGTAATTACGTAAAACGCGACGAAATTAAAAATTAAAGCTAAAAATTAATTAAAAATGAAAACTAAGTCTAAAATAATATAAATAATAATAAAACTTCAATAAATAAATTTTATAACTTTTTATTAATTAAATATTCAATTTTAAATGTTATTAAAGCCCTAAAATTAAATATAATTAAGAAAAAGCCCAAAATATTATTTTATTGAACTAATAACTCACTTATATTATTTAAAGACTAAAAAGTATTTTTCCTAAATTTTAAAGACTATTTTTCTATTTTTTAAAAGCTAAAAACAATTTTAAACTAAAATAATGCTTAAAAATAATAAAATAATGCTAAAATTAATTTGACTATTTGAAAAATCTTAAATTATATTACTGAATAGTAGAAAAATTTTAAAAGTTGGAAACAAATATTTTTTACACTAAAAGACAAAATAGTTTAAATTAAATCCTAATTAAACTAAAATTAAATCTAAAAATTAATAAAAAGATGAACAGTAAAACTTTTTAAAACTAAAAATCTTAAAATAATTTTCTGAAACTAGGAAAATTTTTAAAACTGAAAAATACAAACTTTTTGCACTAAAAGACAAAAACAGCATTAATTAAAACTAATTAAAATGGAATTAATTCTAAAAATAGTAAATGAACAGTAATTTAAAATTAAACTAACTGAAAAATCATAAAATAAATTAGCAAAAATAAGAAAATTGGAATCAATGAAAAAGACCTAAAAATGGTCACTAAAGACAAAAAACTATGAAATCTGAAAGTGACATGTGAGGACTTTTGTCCTTTAGCCCGGCAGTGGGAAACTTAAAACTAACAGTGGGAACTTTGCTCCCAATGACCTAACAGAAAACGGGTCTGTAGGGTTTTTGAGCTTAGGAAAGCTTGTTCTTTGGTGTTTCTTGGCAACAATGGCACCCCTACACTCAGTGGAGTGTAGGGAGTCAAGTTAAGCAATAAAACACTTAAGTAACACACAAAAATCACACACAATATGCTAAAATCAGTCACTATGAACCAAATGGGGGTCTGTGGGCTTTGCTGGTCTAAATGGTCACTTGGGAGAGTTTTGGTTGGCCAAAACTCACGCAATTCACCACTAAAATTCAACCAAACAATTCTAAATCCTAATTACTACCCAGATCTAACAGATAACACAGATTGATGATCAAAAACTTACTAAACAAGGTTGTTTTGTATACTTACTGATTTTACCAACAAAGGAACATGCAAAACCCTTTTTAATCCTACAATACTGAAAACCAAATAACAAATACACTAAACCAACCTAATAGAGTGTATTTGACTGTTTTTAAACCTAAGTTGTATCACCAATTCAGCTTAACATACAGATCCAAACACCCCTTTAATAAGCAGTAAACAAGATTTTACAAAGGACTTTTATCTAAACAATCAAAACTGATTAAAATCTATTCAACATGCATCATAGACAACATATAGACATGAACAACTTAATATCCAGCATACAAAACAAATCCACAAATCATAAGGCATAAAATAATCAGATTAAGACTAAAAAGAGGGTTCAAGTCTCTAGGATTTATACCTTGTGGGACCCACAATCCAGGCCCCACTATGGCTGCATTGCCATCTCCTTTCAGTTAAAACTGAGCTTATGGCTTATGTTATATGGCTATTTAAATGTAGAGAAGTTTGACCAATGTCTTCAAAGTCCAAAGAGAATAAAACTGATATGTCTTGATGGCCTTGCTTTGTTCCTGCACAAACACCACCAAACAAAGAACAACTTCAAGTATCAAAAGACTACAAGCTGTTGGCTTGTAGCTTTTGGTACAGTAAAAGATGAATAAAAAGAAAAATAAGATTTTTTTTATGAAAAATCTTTGAACCACAAACCTTTTGAAACCAAATTCTTTTGAAACCAACTATTGTAACCAAATTTTAACAAACCAAACCAGCCTAAAGATTCCACTTTCACTTCCACTTTAGGCTTGGATTAATTTTTGAAAATCTTTAAACACGTTTCTTGCAACCTTTCCTTTACTAAAAATTTAAGCTAACTTGAAAATGGATGAAAATATTACACTAAATAAACTGATAAAATGGAACACAGTAATTTTTTCTAAAATTAAAATCTTTTATTGTCATTAATAACTTAGAAAATTTAAAAAAAAAAACTGGAACAAATTTTTACAATGGAAAACTAATCTATTTATACTAAAGCCCTGAATCTTCTAGAATTACAAGAAAAAAAGAAACCCTAATCAATGTATTTCCGTCTTTGCCCTTGAATTTGAATTTTTTTTTTTTGACTTTTTCTTGGTCAAAACAATGGCATGTGATCTCTGAAGAAGACAAGGACCTTGCCATCTAGAAAGGATTGATCTTGGCCGCTCTTTAAAGTCTTTGGGAACAAGAGTTTGATGAGAATCGTTGATGCACTGCTGGATTTGTTTTTTGCTATAACAAGGGTGACAGGGGAGACATGAATAGGGCCCATGGTCACATGTAAGAGGTTTCTGGGGATTGGGTTTTGTTGGGTGTGGGGTAAGGAGTAAAACCCCCAAAGTTAATTGGGAATTTACTTGGTGGTTTTGATTATTAAATCTGGGTGGTTTTTATGGTTTATGTGAGTGAACAGGTTTATTTGATTCATAATTGGGGGTTAAGGGGTGTTTAGAGGGAAAGTAATAAAAAACATTTTTTCAAAACGTTTTTTAATGAAATGGGGTGATGTGGGCTCGTGTGACTGGGTTTAAGGGGGTTGACTGGATATGTTGACCAAGTTTTAATAAACTGGTTATAAGGTGACGTGGAGTGGAGATGATGTGGAGGGATATAAGTGGTGGATGGTGAGGTGGCGTTTGTTGATTGGTGAATTTAAGTTTCATTGTCTGCCCAAATACCCCCTCCATGTCCCAAATGCTTGTCACTTTACTTTTCCAGCCTTTAAACCTCAATTCCTTTTGTATAAAACTTTCATTTTTTATACATTGGCCACCAAATGTTTTGCAAATCTTTTCCAAGGGCTTTTAATGCAATATTTGCATTCTTCAAGGACCATAAATGTAAATTCTTGTCATTTAAGGGACCCTATTGTAATTTTTGTGTTTTACAAGGGTTTAAAATGACAAGTCTTCAAAAGTAGAGGGACCAATCTTTCCAAATCTTCAAACTTCAAGGACTTCAAAGTAAAATGAACATTCGGGTCCGGTTCTTTGTGCGGCTTCGTTTCCTGTATTCATTTTTGCTTCATTCTTGTGATCTTTTGTTGATTTCACGATATCCGTACCAAAAATACACAATGAACAAACACAAGCATATATTTGGGTATTTTGATGATATTTCAAGCGTTTTAAGCCCAATTTGGACGATGACTATGTATAATTACAGTCTCATCAATGCAACATCTAATCGATATGACAAGAATCTGGTTAAAGACTTTGTCATACCAACAGCATTAAGATAAGTTTATGCTTGATTTCGATAACTAAGGTAGTACATGAGATTATGCAAGAGTTGGTATATGTTTTAATCCCCTAATCGTTACAAAAGTGATTAACAAGATTCATTTATTAGATGACATGAAACTCATCCACTCACATGAATATTAGTCGATGATCATAGATGAATCCAACATATAACAATGGTATTACATAGTAACACATAATACATGAGTATCCAAACCACACTTATATTCAAGAACCCAGGGAAAAAGTGCGCCGCACAAAACTAATTGTGCGCCGCACTTTGCCCCAGCAAAGCTAATATTCATATCTAATCATAAGGCTATTAAACCTTAACCAATTGCACATCACACTACTCCATAATAACAGTAAATAATATCATTTCAAACATATGTAAATCAAAGTAAAAGATTGACATAATTGAAAGAAGAATAATACCGCAAGATTATTTAATAATTGCTTACAAAGGATTTTTAAGTCTTTGAACTTATTACAAATGGCTAGCAATACTTCTGAGTTTCTTGTTCCAGCACCAATACCGTAAACCAACTAAGGTTTACTAACTCTAGTGACTATGATCAAGGATTTGGAGAAATCCTTGATTAGTGTTTCTCCTAAACAAAGGAGTAAGTGAGGAATGAGATATGATTATGCCTGGCCAAGGGTCCTATTTATACTTGAAAATTCGTAGGTTATAAACCCTGGAAGTATATCAAAGGTTCCTTATTATAGCCATGCATAATTGCACTTAATTGTGTAACTGCGGTGAAATGTGCGCCGCACTTGTTCATCTGTGCGCCGCACTTCATCAGGTATAAATGTGCGCCGCACTTGCGAAATTGTGCGTCGCACTTCTTTATATTCTCCACATTTGGGGTACTTTGAAAGTACGCCGCACTTTACTAAAATGTGCGCCGCACTTCTGCTCCTTTTCAACATAATTTCTTCTTTAACCCCTTTATTCTTTATTTCTTCATTCTTTTCCTTTATGGTTTCTTTCTTGGCTACAATACAAACAACACCTTTATTAGTATCAATTCAACACATAATTTATTTATTTACATAGCAAACAAGGACAAATGCATCATTACAAACATGTATAAATGAGGCGTTATCACATTCCCCCATACTTAACTTCTTGCTTGTCCTCAAGTAAGTAAAATATATTTTTGATAAGTGTCGAAAGAATAGATAAAGCGAACAATCGAAAAACAAAGATAACGCCATAAAACACCTCACGAAGAAGATATTTTTATTTCACACTCTCCTTATTATGGGTAGATTATCGCTCAATAGCACGGTCATGAAAAGTAAATTACCATAGGCTTGTGCAAGGAACTAAACTAAACCAAATTTTGGCGTAAGCACCAAGTAGAATATCAAAAGAGGTCTTTTTCAAAAAACTTTTATCACCACCGCATGTTTTTAAGAATAATACATCATCTTTTTCATGTTGTTGCTTTTGCAAATAACTTTAAACTTTTTAGGCTTCCTTTTGCCCTTTTTTTTACCACAATATCTTTCTTTTGGGAGAGCATGCTCACCCCTCCATACTTATGATATACTATCATTTCGCAATATGGTTTCTAACAATATAATTATCTTAAAACATCGGAAAAACTTTCAATTTTTTCTCTTTTATTTATTTTGCCTCTTTATCATTTAAAATACCTTTTATCATACAAGTATGATCCCACTATGGTCTCGTAAAGATTACCGAGCACAAGTTCTAGAATTAAACTAATCATCGGCACACACAACTTTAAAATGTAAGAATGCTTACGGAAAAGATCCTCACAATTATGAATATAGTTTTGTGTAAATAACGTTATCAATTCCGAGTCAAAATAGCTTTACAATCATAAGAATTATCAATCCTTCGACAAAAACTTTTTTTTATTAAAACTGATCAAAAATTTTAAAAATTTGCCCCGAAAGTGCGGCGCACAATTTAGAATGTGCGGCGTACTTCTGGGTACAGAAATTTCAGAAAACTACTTTTTCAAAAACAAACTTTTATTCGATCTTATTTTCACTCAATCACCCCCATACTTATTATGAGCATTGTCCCTAATGCAAAACATAAGGAAAAAGTAAAAATTAGAGGGAAAATAAGAATAATACTCCCCTTTTATTCCAAGTCGTGGGCGAAGCCGAGATCTTCAATCTTCTCCTAAGCTTGCCTTGACTTGCTTATTTTTTGTAAATTGACACAAATAATATATACAAACATATTTCCCATACCATAAAAAGTAAAATTCCCACACACAAAGTATTAAGTGTTGGGTCAAAAAGTTGATGTGGCAGAAACTCAAAAACGAAGAAAACATGAAGGCATTTGTCTAAGCGTTGACAAGTGTAATCCAGGCGTTGTCAAGAGTAAATTAGGCGTTGACAGAAGTCAACAAAAGTCAAACGCTGTTGGAAGCTTCTATTTAGGATAAGTATGCAGAATATTATTCTATATTAGTTATTTAAATAGAAGATTTACATGTTTATTCATAATTATCTCTTGTAAACCCTAATCCTTAGTCTATAAAAGGAACAACGGTCTTAGGTTTTATTCATAACTTCATTCACAATGTAAGCCTAAAAGCGTGTGTTACACTAGACATGGGATTAATGTATACACGTCTAGTGGTTGTTGATTATTAATATAATTAGCAACCCAATTTTTTAATTCATGTGTTATTGTGCCTAAGCACCTTGTTAATGGTTGTTGTTCTAATTCCGCTTTGATTATGTTAATCATATGAACAATGATCATTCCTAGTAGCTAAAAGATCGAGGAAACCAAGGTTTCCACAGTTGGTATCAGAGCCTCGTCGCTCGTGATGCTAGAACCAACAAGGTGTTCGTAATGGTGTGAAGATAGAAAAATCCGTCTAGGGTTTTTCTGGACGTTTTTGTGTGTGCAGCAGTATTCAGAAGGTCATAACTTTTTATTGGACCGTTGGATCGTCACGAAATTTCTTGTGTGTGTTTTATACAAATATATCTAGACATCCACTGGAGGGATTGTGAATTTTTATCCCCAAGAAAAAGTTATTAAGCGTCGAAGTCAGCAGCAGGGTATGTGATCGTATGCAGTTTTCTGTGAACAGCCATGTTCAAAACACGATTTCTCCTTCGTTAACCGTTGGATCATCGTGATTTTTGAACTGTAGATTCTTGGCACTTGTGAATAGAATCTCACCGAAGGGATCTTCGATCTAAGGTCTAATAAAGAAGTTATTCAAGGTCGAAGTTTGCTGGTTAAGGTATTAACGTTCTTGCTTTTTCACATGAAATCATGAACTAGGGTTACACAAACCCTAGATCGACATAAAAAGCAGAAGATTATGAGGTTTGTGGTTGTTGTGATTCAAGATAATACATGATCTAAGGTTAATCTACAAACCCGAGATTAAGGTTTCGGTGCATAAAATTTTAATCTTAGATCGATTGGTTCAAGTTTTTGATGTTTGCTGGTGCGATTTAACAAGCTGCTATAAAGGTGATCGTTGTTGAGATTATAAGATCGAGTTAGGGTTTTGTAATATAAACCCTAGATCTGCATGTTACATTCGATCGTAGGTTAACCCTAGGTGTTAGGGTTTCGAATTATTATGACAGCAAGTTGTTATAAAGATGGATTCATGACTGTGTCAGAATAATGAATTTGTCTTTAACAGAAAAGTGGAGTTGTTTATGGCAAAATAGAACAAGCACCATGGACGTATGTGACTGCTGTGATGTTAACAATTTAATTGATCATGTGATGGACAGGAAGTACTGGTCCAAAAGAAATACAACGATGCAGCTTTTATATTCGATTGTTGAAAGCTGTAGTAGGTGATTGTGACATGTCAATGTGAGAAAGCATTAGAAGGTCCACGTGAGCTGTTTAGTCAATATGTAAAAGCGTTTACTCATATGAGTAATTTGTTTATGGATCACGTGAAGGGCATTGAAAACCGAATGTAAGGTATTTGTTTATGGATTAGATGAGCTGGTGATTTACTTCCGTGAATGTGGTATTCATGGGAGAGATATATATGGAATTCGATCATACGTGAGTTATTTATCCAAAGGTTTTAAAAGTAATATTCTATTAGGA
Organism: Glebionis coronaria; assembly: GCA_025667525.1. Classification (NCBI taxonomy): domain Eukaryota; kingdom Viridiplantae; phylum Streptophyta; class Magnoliopsida; order Asterales; family Asteraceae; genus Glebionis; species Glebionis coronaria. Next base: position 272,410,282 of record CM046875.1, on the reverse strand, counting down.
ATACTTTATTATTCACGTGGGATATATTACTGCTACTAAAGACGTGGGACTATTGGATGTCAAGACTTCAAACGCTGACAAGTATGGTTTGACGCTGACAAAGAATAAGTTAAGTGTTGTTGGAAAACGCTGACATGTGTTGTCCGAGGAAGTTTGTCCCAAGCGTTGATAGGTATTGTCCGATATGGGACAATACACATGAAAAGGATATTAGACAAAGGAAGATGTTGGACAACGAAGGAATAGCTGATGTTCGAAAAATTGATACGATTTTTGCACACAAAAAGAGGTATTTACATGCAAAGGTACATGGAATCTCCGTTTTTATACATAATATCAAGTTGATATTTATGGCTCGGATATTTTTAAAAGGGGTTAATGATTTTAATGTGAGTTGACAACAATTCCTGAAGTAGTTTATTGGAGTAATATTTCTTATGTAATCGGGTTAGTCTTGTGAAAGATTTATCAAAATAGATTTTTACATACGAAGATATTGGTTCATTGAGACTCGTCATAAAGCGGTGTTAGCTTAAGGGGAAGAATTCTTATGGTAAGTTTGATGTTCGAAGAATATTTTCGCGAGTTTGTGTTCTATCATATCTTTAAAGATGGTGCCTAGTCAACATTATTCTTTAAAGGTAACTTGTTCATGCTTACACGGTTGGTGATGAAGACTTGTCATAACACTTGAAGGAGTTACATTATCGTGCTCAATGTCTCACAAAGGATGAGAATATTGACAAGAGATCAAGGTCTACTTATACTTCGCCATTGATATAAGTTCTTCATCACATGGATAGTTCAAGACATGGAACACAAGGTTGGGTTATTCTACTTCTACATCAAGAATATTATATTTGTTTTTCTTCAAAATCAGTACACAGAGCCTACATTTGGAGAATCTTCAAGATTGCATACATTGTTTACTTCCCTGTTGATGTGACAAAAAGGGGAAGACATACATGCTACAATTGAGGGGAAGCAATTTGAAGATGATGTACAACTTACAAGAGATACACATAGAGTTTTGCCAACATCAACTAGGGGAAGATTGTTGGGTCAAAAAGTTGATGTGGCAGAAACTCAAAAACGAAGAAAATATGAAGGCATTTGTCTAAGCATTGACAAGTGTAATACAGGCGTTGTCAAGAGTAAATTAGGCATTGACAGAAGTCAACAAAAGTCAAACACTGTTAGAAGCTTCTATTTAGGATAAGTATGCAGAATATTATTCTGTATTAGTTATTTAAATAGAAGATTTACATGTTTATTCAGAATTATCTCTTGTAAACCCTAATCCTTAGTCTATAAAAGGAACAAGGGTCTTAGGTTTTATTCATAACTTCATTCACAATGTAAACCTAAAAGCGTGTGTTGCACTAGACATGGGATTAATGTATACACGTCTAGTGGTTGTTGATTATTAATATAATTAGCAACCCAATTGTTTAATTCATGTGTTATTGTGCCTAAACACCTTGTTAATGGTTGTTGTTCTAATTCCGCCATGATTATGTTAATCATATGAACAATGATCATTGCTATTAGCTAAAAGATCAAGGAAACCAAGGTTTCCACATTAAGTAGTCCTAAATGCCAACAAAGGCATATTACAAAGCCCAAATAAAATGTTTTCAAATTGTTTCAAATGTGACTAACACAAAAGTCACACACATACTGTAACACCCCCAAATTTATACAACTCAATACAGCGGAAGACTAGTTGGTGTTACGGGATAGCACATTACTCACATCATAGACAACGCATAAAAATCGCGTCGTTTATTAATAAAGCATTTCCATTCATAAATATCCAATTTACATAGGTCCCAAGTCATTATATTTCATACAAAGTTTTACAAAGTAATTGAATGGAAAATAAGTATTTAGGTGCGGGCCATGAATTCTTGTTGTCTTCCCGAGGATTACCTTCAAGTACCTGAGATAAAACATGTTAAAAGAAAAGGTCAGCGATAACGCCGAGTGAATTCATAGAGTTTAATAAATTTCATCAATATAACTTTGGTATAAATTTAATACCAAAAATCAATTCGTACAAATCATTGTAGTAGGCCGTAAAATAGCCAAAATCATTTTATACAAATCTTTGTAATAGGCCATAAAATAGCCAAAAATCATTTTATACAAATCTTTATAATAGGCCATAAAATAGCCAAAATCATTTTATACAAATCCTTATCGAGAATCATAATATAGGCATTTGCCTTAAAATCAATATACGAGCCAATGTCGTAAAAACATCATACAATACGTCTTATGATGTTGTATAAACTCAAATAAAAACCGTTATATGAATATGGTTATGAAAACCAAAATACCAACATAATATCAATAGTATGACCCAGTATTGCTAGTCAGGCAATACATCGTAATTCGGAGCGTCCAGTAATATTTTGGTGATTGGATTATTATAAGCCGCATGACATTGTTACCTTACTAAAACCAAAACGGGTAGCTAACCCGATACCAATTTTGCCCATCTAAAGTAGCGTGTCGTCACAAAGGTCACGCTATTGAAATCTTCTCATACATTAATTCGCTTACCAATCAATGTGGCACGACGGGGATCAACCGTCAAGGCGCGAACTGGGGTGATCGTCCTCAAATAGTACTATTAAATGCATAAGCGTCTACCAACTCCCGGTAGTTCACAATTCATGCTAATGGGACTTTTAGTGACATAACCTAACTTTAATAATCCATTTAATTTCATCTATCGGGTCCATTAATCATTTATCGGGTCATACAATCGGGTCATTCAATCATTCGGGTCCAAAATCAATAAACAAACAATCGGGACAAATGGTGTCCAAACTTTTATAAAAACTAACATGTTATCTCCCTCGCGGGTTTATAAAGCATTTATAAAACATTTAAAAGAGTGCGAGGCTATGAACTCACGTTGATATGGGAAGGCGGGTTATCGGCAATTCGGATGTACGGTACGTGCTTCAATCACGGAAACCTAGACAAATAATACTCGGTCTTAGACGTTTGTCCAATGACTTTATAAAAATATCAATTATGTATACATATGATGATTATATATATATGATGATCAAGTGGGTTTACATATTCTCGTTTACTCATTTTAGTGTTATATGTCGATAGCTTTTATACTAGTTTACTAGTTTTTACCCATTTACGTGTCCTAAGTCCAATAAGCTTATTATAAGTCATTTAACTTATTTTAATCCATTTGGTACTTATATTATCAGTACTTAAATTTTACAAGTTGGGCCCAAATGGGTTAAGCCCAATAAGTTCTTTTTAGGAGTGTTTAACTTATTTAGTCCAATTATTAGCCCAATGTGTTTATTTAGCTCGTTAATGTTCGTTTGTCCTATAGTTCGGGTTTTTATCGGTTTTTACTTGTTATACATGTCTATATATCAGTATATAAGTTTTATAAAGTTTTCATTAGACGGGTCCAACCATCTAAGTTTTATTTAACAAAAACGTTAATTTTACGGCAATAGCCGAAAAAGTCGTAAAAATCATATTTATAGTTTTTATTACTTATAAACATTATTTCACCACCATTTATATAATTTATCCATTTGATTAACCTTTTATATATATTTATATAAATAAGTTTTATAAGTTAGTGGGTTTTTATTTTACATTTTATATATTAAAATGTGAGTGCTTATATAATAGTATTATTCTTTAATTTCCAAAAATCTGATTTTTAACTTCATCTTCACCAAAACTGCCATATCTTGAGTTCTATATGGAGATAGAAGCTCAAATTTTTATAACATAAACTAAATGATATGTGCTAAATTTAACTCTTTTATAGATACTGTTGAATCATCTTCTAAATATTTTCTAAAAATCTTCCAAAACAGTAACTTCAGATTTATACCCTAAACTTGTTTTGATCATATCTCACTCATTATTTTGATTCCATTGCATGGCCAACTCTCACATGTGTACAAGACATATATATTACTGTAAATGGATTTTACTTCATCATTTCATCAGTCCATGACCTGTTTACTTACTGTTTTAGACAGCCATGTAAATTAATCAAGATTTTAACCTTGTTTCATATGGTTTTTCACCTTTTTAATCATGTTTATCAACAACAAATCCCCACATAACATTTTTATCATCATATAATCATCATAAATATATACAATAGGAAATAAAATACATGTTTACATAATCAAAATAACAAGAAGATGAGGAGGACAATCTTTATACCACCAACTTGATGTAGGTTATGAGTTTGACATGGTTTTGGATGGAGAAACTTATGATGCACCAAGACCACCTTCATGACCACCATTCTTCATAGAAACCTTGTGGAAAATCAGCCTCAAGACACCAAGGAAACTCCTCCATGGATGTTATAACTTGCACCAATCAATAGGGCTTTAAAAGAGCTTCATCTTATGTGTAAATAACATAAGATTCCATGGTGAATTTTTGATCAAAGTGGTGTTTTAGGGTGGTGGTGGGACGGCACATATGAGGTTAGAGAGAGAGATGTGTGTTGTTTGCATGTAAGGAGAGTGGAAGTGAAAACTTGCTAGTGGTTTTTGACTTGTGGAAAGCTTAACTAGTAAGCTTAGTAGACAAGTGTGCTATAGTTACATGAGAACTTGACACCTCATGGTGTAACTAGTTACTTAGGCCGGTTTTGGGAGTGGGGTGGGACAAGTGTCCCACTTGTCTCATCCCATTTATTTACGGGTACTCCTCGATTCTAGTTTCCTCGATTTGCGTGCCCTGGGGTCGTTTTACGAAAAACGTTTTTATAAATTATGAATCACCGTCACAAAACGAATCCAATAAAAATTGTCTCATCAAAAACGGAGTTCGAAAACGTAAATACGTAATCCTAAGGTTTCCGGTTTAGTCGTAAAGGATGTTAAAATAAAATCGTAAGTCCTAGTTTCTTCTAGTAAATTTGTGAGTTTATGAACCAACACAAATTTAAAACTCCAAAATAATATTCACGGATAAATTTATTTTCTGAAATGTCGGACTGTCACCAAAGACGGTGTATGTAAACGTAAGCACGTAACGTTGAATCCTCCGGTTTAGACGTAGTCGATGCTACTCCAAGACGTAAATCCAAATTTCTTCCCAAAAATAAGTGAGTTCATATTGTATCATTAAAATAATATTTTCAAATAATATTTGAGAATAAAATATCAATCATAAATTGACGGATTGTCACACATACGAGGCTTCACATATCCTCTTCAGTTTCATCATTCCTTGGAGCTTGAGATGGGTAAAAGTGGGGTGGATAGGGTGGTGGTTGTTGGGTGTAGTAGAATGGCTCGTGGTGATATCCAGGTGGTCCATAAGGTCCACTCATCGGAACATGATATTGTTCCGCCATCCTCTTAAAAACTGGAGTGTATTGATCCATACTATATCATTGGCGCTACATCATAAACCCAAGTTGGTCTTGCCTAACCTCCATCCTTCTCATTCTATCACAAACATCTTGGAGTGATGCACGAGGAGCTCTTGCCATACCTACACGAGGTGCTCTAACAAGCGAGTCTTCTCTCATCAACCTTCAATCCGCTCCAATCAAATCTCTCAAGGTAATTCGGTCAATGGTATCACAAACAATCGGTGGACTAAGACTACTCACAACTTGATCACTTAAAAGCCCCATTCTTCGAGCTAACCTAGTCACAAATTGTTCACACACAATCATACTACCCGCTTTACTACCAGGACCTTTCCTTTTCATCCATTTTGCTATCACCCAAGCCACATTAGCGTATTGATCACGGTTCTTGTTCCTAAACATGCTCAATAACCACAAATCATTCTTTTGTATTTTATCATATCACGTGGGTCTTTGGCAAACGGCATAAGCAATCATCTTTTGAAGCACTCTCAAAATGGACTAGAAATTCTAGTGGCTGAGCTCCTAGATAAGCTCAATGGTTCCTCATCCTGGCAAATTGATGCCCAAAATTCAATAGCATTAAAGTATCCATGATCACGTTCCCCTCCTTGGAAATAAACCTCAAATCCTTCCGCTCTTCGCTCCTCTCTATTATACAACTCCAAGAACTTAGCAAATTCTTTCAAAGTCAAAGAATGTCCCTTTCCACAAAGTCTAGAAGTCAAAATCTTCTTAGTCAACAACTCATCTCCTTCGGCATCTTCATCAAAATTAAAAGTAGAGAAAAACTCGAGAACAAGCTCCGTATAGATTTTCTCCCTACAAGTAAAAGCACGAATCCAAGCATCAGATTTAAACAAGACTTCATTACCTCTAGTCTCTATCACTACTATCCTTAGCATCTCCCTTATTTGAGCTTCACAACCAAGCTCGTTCAAAACTCCAAAATCCACAATGCTAGGTGCAAAAAAAAATTTGGCATTAAAAGACTGAGAGAATTGTTGTAGATGGTTTTGGTATCACTCGTACATCCAGGCCAGTTCAAAAATTGATGATTTGGTGTCCCCATGAGTGCGACACTCGCAGATTCGGTAGGCCTTCGCTTCTTTCCTCGGCTAGACGAGCCGGTTTCATAATTTCCAGAACCTGGAGTCTACAAAATTTTCTTCACATACAAACATGTATAAACATTAGATAAGCGTTAGGGGTCAACGGTGATCCAATGATCATATTCTGATCATTATGTTTGTTTTCCAAACGAAAGTGCAGCGCACAATTTGGAATGTGCGGCGTACTTTCTGGGAAAATTTCATGAAAAGTGCGACGCACAATTTGGAAAGTGCGGCGCACATTCTGGGTTTTCCAGCAAATGTCGGGGTAACACTAGTAGCTAACCTAATCCGCAAACTAATTGGTCACAAATTAATAATAATGGCTAGAATCGAACACTAACCATTCCCAATTCGTTCTAATCCACGACATTGCCTTATCTCAAAGGTTTTTCAAAATCCCTCTTTTTTTCTTTTTAATTTTATCTTACTATAATCTAAATCATTTCTTAATCTAATCCTACAATACTAATTCCTAATTGAGTTGTAATGTGTTTTCCATTTACTAAGAACCCTAATTAAAAATTAATCAAAAATTAAAAAAACTAATTAATTGAAATAAACATGAATTAAATATAAAAACTTACCCTAGACATGATCTCGAATGTGAAATTGGAGTGAAGACACGGAAATATTTTTGATGATGATTAAAAATCGTCAGGTGGTTTTTGTGTGTTTTTTTTTTAGTTTCTAATGAGAAAAACGGGATATATATAAAAAAATCCGCCCAGAAGTGCGGCGCACTTTCTGAAATGTGCGGCGCACAATCTATGCATCCAGACATGGTTTACTGTATTTTTATGTTAAAGTATACAAAACAAAAAATTTAAAAGAAAACCTCCAATTTCATTCGATAAAAAATAAAATAAAAACTTAGGATAACATTCCCTACTTCTAAGACCATCCTAAAACTTCTAGGACTCTTAGATATCGTTTCGTTTTATTTGATTATCTACATACAAAAGGATAAAAATGCATAAAAGTAACTAGGAGCCAATGATGCACTCCTCTTTTTCTTCCTTTCTTCTTAGTTGTAGCAGAAATTCAGAGGTGACATGATATCACTCTCCATGTAACGTCCCGAGACCTCTCTATTGGTGTCCATTGTCTCGTACACTTTTTCGTACATTTTTCCACATGCATCAACAATGACTATGGCAACATGCCATTCACTATCTCCATCTTTAGTAATATTTTCGAATTCTCGCTTGTTACCCACTTGCCAATCTTTGTACTTCAATGATACGGGAAGTACTCCAAGCATCCCCACAATCTTCTTGTACACACAAAAATCAAAGAAAGGGTTATGGTAGCTCCTTTCACTTAATGAAGCATCAAATAGTTCTTCTGGTTCCGTCCATGGTTGCAAATGTGGACCATAAATCGGCATACCATTTTCATCTCTTTTTGTGGTGTAGTACTTATCATCTTCATCATCACTATCATCATGCTCTTTTGCTTTTAGCACATTATATGTTTGATGGATAAACCCATCAAAGCTAGTCATGATAGCTTTTCCAACATCTACCTTTGCACCAACGGTGTGCAAAAACTTTCTTCCAACCACTAGTTGAATGTCTTGATCAATAGGAATATCGAGAAGCATAAAATCGGCTAGTATTGTGGTTGTCCCTATTTGACATAAAACTCCAAGCAAACGCCCAAATCACTCCACGTAGGAGTGATCAAGCATTTTTATTCGATCAAACCTTTGTTTGATTCTTCCAACATCTAAAATTTTGAAGATTCCAAGTGGCATGATATTAACATTCGAACCGGTGTCTACCAAAGCATTGTATGTAGTTTTACCTTCGAACCTTATAGGTAGGACAAAATAACCCGGGTCTTCTTTTTCTTTCATTACTTTGTTTTCACGGAGCATTTGGATTGCCACATCCTCATATTCTGAGCTTAATCCGTCTTCAATCTTCAACTTATCAAGTAAGACCCCATCGACAATCATTTTATCCTTATTACTATATTTTAATGTTTCAATGATTGGTCGATTCATGTTTAACAACATTACTCTTTCTTCAACGTCTTCCCTTAATTCTTCCATGGTTAGTTCTTCTCTAGTTAAGGGTTTATTAATGGTGTGAGAAGGTCCTTCACCATTATAGTTCAATTTGTAAGCATGAGCGGGTTGTTTTCCTTTGTTTATTTTGCCTTTCCCCATATTACAAACAAATCTAGGAGTATCAACTCCCTCGTTTTCAATAGGTGCTAACTCATCAAAGTCGAGATTATAAAGTATCTCGTCAATTTCTTCTAAGTCCAAGCTTTCATGCACTTTTGGCCATAAGGTGAGTATGCCACAAGTGATGTCAATTTTTGCATTGCTTGCTTTAGGAAAGATCTCTCAAATATTGCACACGGTTCACAGTCATGTTCTTCCGGATTAACTAAGAAGTCGACGAAAAACAATTCGTCCTTGATCATAACAATGAGCTTCTTATCTATTTCTTTGTCCCCATTGTGATACGTTTTGTAGGTTAAGCCAAGCTCCACTACAAGTTCATTTCTAACAAAACTCTTCTCCATTTCCAATTCAACTTGCCCATTATAGGCAAATTTACCTTCCACATGACAAGGCATTGAGTACCTTTTGCTAGGTGTCAAGTCTTCCAAACGATAGAAAGTTAGGATCTTTTGAATCCCACTATCGGTTGTGTCCCTATATTCAAATCCTGTCCATTCTCCATCCGATTCAATCTTATCATTTAGGCTAATATGCTCATCTTCTCCCAAGCATAGCCTACCCAAGCTAGTGTTCGGATCCATCTTAAAACAACAACACATCAAGAGAAACATTAGTATGTTAGTGCCATAAAATCCAATTGACATTTCATATCCTGTAGTCTTAAGGCAACTCATTAGTTTTGATGAAAATCTCTTTTTAATTGTGTTATAAGCAAATTCTGCGTACTGTTTTTCCAGTTGTGCGGCGCACTTTTGAGATGTGCGGCGCACTTTTGCCCGATACAGAAAAGCCGGCGCACTTTCTGAAATGTGCGGCGTACTTTCTACAAGAAATTTTTTGTTCATAACTGTATGATCTATATACCAATCAAACAATGTTATAAGACTTTTTTCATAATACTTCCTTAACAAGTAGTCAAAATAAGAAATAGTGACCAAATTTTGTAAGATGTTCTCAAGTATTTTGCAAGAAATATCTATTTTTTCACTTCGCTTGCTTCCTCATTTTCTTGTATTCCAAGGTTGTTAAAAATTCCAGAAAAATTACTATAAATCATTATAAATATCAAATAAGACATAACAAAGCAAATTATTCTACCAAAGAGTAAATTAAAGAGAAAATAAAATTTTGAAAGAAAATACTTTTGGTTTTTCTTGAAATGCAATATTAACAAACACATAAACTCAAAAAGCATAAGCACACATAAAGCAATTCTCATGTTTTCAGCAGTAAGTGTTGAGAGTAAAAGGTTTTGGTGGTGTTTTGGGATTATTTCTACCAATATTTTGCAAATTCGTATCAAATGTGCGGCGTACTTTTGGAAATGTACGGCGCACTTTCTAACTTTTTCGTTAAAAACTTTTTCAGATTGCCAGAAATCTGTACCGCGATTTATAATTTTTGTTTTACCAAGTATTTCAGAATGTTTTGAAATAAATAACTAATCAATCCCCGGCAGCGGCGCCAAAAACTTGATGTTCGTTTGCAAGTCTTAATTTTTATTCAAGATATTACCACACAAATTACTACAAACATAAAGACAGGCAAGTATACCCTTTCATGTATAGCATAGCTTAATGGTAAAGTCTATTTCATTCCACGGGATTGTTGTTATCAAAATATTAAAACAATTACCTCTAGAGTGTCACAAGTTATAAAGATATACTTAACAATTGGTATTAAAGGGTGCGTTTGGCTAAGGTTATAACCATATGATAGATATGTTGATCCCAAACTTAGATCGATTTAGCTTGTGTAAACGAGATTATATCAAGTTAAACACGTAGAGAAACTTTGTCGTATATGTAACAATTCAAGTATTATGTGGAATTAATACTTAAACAAGAACACACAAACAAGATAACCAAACATTCACTTTGATTGATAAATCGAACTTGCGTACAATGAAAGTGTAAAACGTATATCTTAAAATAAAACCTAAAGGCCTCCTTTAATAGATTAAGGAACCTTGTACAAGAGTCTACGTATCAGCTATTCTTGGTAAAGATAAAAATAGGAAATACATTGTCGAACATATCTTTACTAGAAACATAAAACGTGTAGACTAAGTCTTCTATCAGTGCTTGACTTCTTCTTATCAATGCTTGACTTCTTCCTGTCAACGCTTGTCCTGTCAACGCTTGATTTCTTCCTATCAACGTCCAAATTGCTCTTGTCAGCGTCCAAGTGTCTTGACTACATTGTATTCCCAACAATCCTCCCCTAAACTTGATATCTACTCTAGTAATCAAGTTTCTGAATAAAAACTAAGAACTAGGAGGATTCTTACAAATTGCATTATATTGGAAATAAATATATCTAATTAAATCTTTGGCCACGTCACTTGAGTAGTCAATTTCCAGCTGTGTTGTCATCATTTTCTCCAAAACTTCTTTGGACATAGGATACTCAGCATCCACAAGAAGATACTCAGAAAACTTTGTAGTACTTAAATGATACACACCAGCTGCTGAATATAGACACCATTGAAGTCCACTGTTATCATCAAGATCCTTCCCAACTGGATCTTCTTCATCTGGTACACACATCCTCTTGAATGTTGACCAAATCTTTATTCCATTGACTGAAGTAGGTGCTTCAGTCTCATACTTGGCCTGCATCAACCTCCAAAGGTCTGCCAAGTCTTCCCTATCCAAGCTTGCAAACAAAGACATAAGAGTAGTAAAAGTATGTACCTCTTTCCCATATCTGCCAATCATCCAGAACCCACTTGCATCTTCATCATAGCTAACTATAGGGTTTCTGGAATCATGAGGTAATACTTCCACCATATGTGAAACTTCCAAGAATGAGAGATTAATGCTCCTTCTAATAATAGCTTCACTAGGATTTACTCTATCCATATTTCCTGGGAACTCAAGTGGAAATCCCTTCTTCAAAGGTCTTGGTGCAATTAAAGCCTGTTGAATCTGCATCTCTTCTGCAAGCTTTTCCTTTCTTCCATCTAAAAGAAGTCTGATAGTGTTCATCTCTTGCCCAAATAGGATAAGCCTTATATTCCAATTCATCAAAGGACAATCCCTGCAACTTCTGAAAAGTCCAACCCCCTTGATGACATCTAAGCAACATACAATAAAGCTCCCTTCTATCCCTCTTAGATTGTGAGAAAACTTTGTTGGCCTTATACTTTAGGATTACCTGACAATCCCTTTGAATCCTGAGTAGAATCTCCAATCCCTAAATCTGATATGATAAAGACATGTCTGGATTCTCCATGATCTTATTCTCCCATGCAAAGTACATCTAGGCAACTTCAGGCATATCATAATCCACCTTCATCTTCAACTCTGCAAGTTTTTCCCTTGCCAACACATCACCGTATTCAAGTCTTTCTGGTTCTTCAATAATCATAACACTTGAATCTATACTCTCATCATCACTGCTTTTCTTATTCTCAATAGCAGTTTCCTTCATCGTATCTTCTTTCTCAAGTTGTGCAGCCAACATAGAATCAAATTTTACTTGAGCTACGTCCTTGGGAACCACTGTTTCTACCATAATTCCTTTACCCTTATCTAATATATCAATGATGGGTAAAGATGACGATGGTACCTGTGAAGACACTTCCTTGATGATAGCTGATGACTGGAATACATCAACCATACCTACAGGTCTATCAACGTCCAAAACCTGTGCGTCAACGCCTAACTTACTCTTGTCAGCGCTTGGCTTGTCAGCGTCAAAAATCTGCTTGTCAAGGCTCACCTTACTCTTGTCAGCGCTTCTTGTGAACTGCTCCATCATCTCGGTAAAAGATAAATTCAAATTTATAGGGGTAACCAATGAAACATCAAAACCTGGTTGCCTCTTCAAATCTGTTAGAGCTTCAGCTATACCCAAAGATTCTCCTTCATGTGAGCCTTTGTCACTCAAATTAAGTGGCTCAGTAGCAGCTTCCTCCCCTTTGATATAATCCTCCCCTGAAGAAAGGATCCTTGTCTGCCTTCTCCTAGTCTCAGCAGCTTCTAAAACAATAATCCTCTCCCTCAATTGCTTGAGTTCAAGGCCTTGGCTAGAGACAGTATGTACAAGGTCTGCATTTTGCTTTTGCAAGCTAATGCAGACAGCCGTCAATTCTAACAATGTATAGGGTTCCAATCTGCCCTCCTCTAAAATGGGAATTTGACCTCCCAAAGTAGATTCATAGGGCATGGATGGGGTCTTAATGATGTTAGGACTGGCTTGTCCTGCATCTAAGCTAGTACTAATAGTCCTAGCCCCACCCATGTCACCAACCACACTTGTGGTGGTGGTTCTCTCTGATGGCTAGGACCACCAGAGGAGAACACCCCAATGGTCCTTTGGCGTTTTTCCATCCTAAAGTCTGGGGGTGAGGAAGATGATGTGGATTGGGTTTCAGTATGGAGGTTAAGGGGTGTTTGGATTTGTTGTAGAAACGTGTCAACGTTTGGATTTGAAGTGTCAGCGCCAACATTTAACGTGTCAGCGTTGAAGGGATCTTGGTCAAGTTCCATATGTTGAGGTGAAGGTGATGGTTCAGGCAATGGGTCTGGTTGTGGTTGTGGGTCAGGTTGAGGTTGTACTGCTGCAATAACAGCAAGCATGGCTTGGGTAAGGGGTAAGTCTCTGTGGGGGGTGAATTCATCTTTCCAAAAATTGCTTTCTTTTGCACAGGGATCTTATAAAAATCATCATGATCCCTGGTGCAATACCTTTGTTCATCAAAAACCATTTGAAAAAAAATCTTGGGTAAGCCAGAGTCATCTTGCTACCCTTGTTTTTACACATGCCATCAAAAATCATTTTAGAAAAATTATATTTTTGCCCATTAGCAATACACACAATGGCACTACCAATAGATCTGTTAATTTCATTATGTGTAGTACATTTGGGACTCAAACACTAAAGTATGACATGTATTAAGTACTTCCATGATGGGGGAAATTCCTGTTTTGAATATTTGTTTAAAGATCCCTCTTCAGGGAAAGGATAACCCAAAGCTTGAAGTCCTTGTTCTAGCTCACCAATGGGTAGGGTGGTTATACCATCTGCATCATTAAGATGCAAAGCCTGGCGAACCAAGGCTTCAGTAACCACCCATGAACGCCCATGGACTGTAGCAGTCAATGTAGTCACATTATTAATCGTTGAGGAAGTGACAGTATTCCAAAACTGCTTAATATGAGTGACAGGGATAAGTGGAGTATGAGAAAGTGCATACCTAAGCGGGGATGTATTTAAATACGCCACCATCTGAGTATATTGAGGAAACAGAGCATCATCAGCCTCCAAATAGGCAACCATGTTATGCTGACTTCTTAATCCCAATATCAAATCACTCGGTTTAAACTGAGGCGCCATTGATGTAGAAAGCTGTGTGAAAGATTATAAAAGATGAATATGTGTGAAATTTTAGTTTGACAAGAATAAGCAGTTACCCTTTTTCAAAATAATGAGGCAAATATATAGGACAAGTAGGCACATGTGATTGGTCAAAAATTAGGCAGTTATTTTCAAAATATAATGATGAAAATCTTGAAAAGAAAATAACTTATCTTGTGTATTAATAAAAAGTTACCAACTCCCAAAAATTACGGCCCAAATTTTTGTCAAAAATAACAACTGGGTAGGACCCAATGGTTGTCAACGGTCAAAAATAACCTATCAACACCCAACGGCTATATTCTTGTCAACGTTGGAAAAAGCCATGTCAACGTCTAAATTGGTCCTAACAACGTTTGGAAATAAATCTGTCAACGTCCAAAACTAAAAATAATAAAAATGTAAAAGGACCTTAACAAAGTGATTTATCCTAGTGAAGATAACCTATAAACTGAAAATTACCATAGGGTGGCAAGCACTGTCCAATCATGCACACTTGCTTAAGCAAGATAGACATAGCAGTCCTCAAGTGTCCCTTGCTAACCAAAGTTCTTAACAACGAAGTTATCTCATAAAATCCTTTGTAACTTCCCAAGTATGCCGAATAAAAATCATACCCAAGTCTCCCAACAGACCACATCCAATTCTAGGGCAAAAAGTCTTGGCAGTGATAGGTGTGTAAACACCCATCCTTTTACCACTTAATTACAATAATAACCAAGCCAAAACGTGTATTTTATGTCGTAAATGTCGGAATTATGCGTGGTTTGTGTTTTTGTTGTGATTTAGGACGAAAATGTGAAAAGGTGAGAAAACACGGGCTTTTATCGAAGAAAAAGACAAAAGACGAAGTCAAGAAATCAAGAGTGCAAAAAGAACGGAAGTCCAAGACCAATTCTGAAGATTTATCAAAGAAAAAGTCAAAAGACGGAAGTTTACTAAAAGCCGGAGAACTCAAGTCTAATTTATGAAGAAATTACAAGACGCGTTCAAAGTAATCCCGAGACAAAGTTTAAAAGGTCGAAGAATTTAAAAGATTAAAGACTAAAGACGAAGGATTAAAAGATAATTAAAGAAAGAAGAAAGAGAGGAGGAAGATTCCTTCTACTAATCACCTCCTCCCCTAGAAATAGAGTCATTAGGATTTCATTTCATTTTGTTGGCTAAATTGACAAATTAGCTCTTCCATTTTAATTACTTGCACATTTACCTTATTGCACTTTAATTACCTTGTCTTGCACCTTTAATTTCAAATAAGTTTACTTTTTATGTTATTGAATATTTACTTTTCTTGTTAATCTCTCATCTACCTTTCTTGTTTGATCTTGATCTTTATCTTTATGTTTATGTTCTTGAGTTTTCATAGTTTTGATCTAGTGGGTTTTGATTATTTTGCTTATAATTGTTAGTTTTTATTGATTAGGATTGTTATTTTATGATTGTTAGATGTTTATTGATTAGTTTGGTTTAATCTTTTGGTTGATTTTAATTAGATTGGATTGAATTCGTGTTTTCTTTATTTTTCCTTGTTCTTCGCACTAGTTAGTTTGCCCAGATTCCGAATCAGTTATTATTCCGAACCAAGAATTTTCTTTCATTTATTCCGTATGTATTTTTTTATTCCGGACGAAGCTTTTTCTTATAATTATTCCGAATCAAGCATTTATTCCGCATGAGCTAATTTTTATTCCGCATCAGTTTTTATTTCGAATGAGTATTTCTTTCTTATTATTCCGAATGATCATTTTACTTTGATTATTCTGAATGAAGGTTTTAGCTTAATTATTCCGGATGAGTTCTATATTCCGAATGAGTTAGTATTATTCCGGATGAACCAACATTCCGGATCAAGCAAATATTCCGGACGAGCTACCTATTCCGGACGAAGCATTTATTCCGCATGAGTGATTATTCCGGATGAAGCCAATATTCCGGATGAACCTTTTATTCCGGATGAGCAATTATTCTGAATGAAGGGAATATTCCAGATGAAGCCATTATTCCGGATGAATCACTTATTCCGGATGAAGCTGTTTCGTTCTGGATGAGGAAATTATTCCGGATGAACTTGTTTATTCCGAATGAAGGATTTATTCCGAATGAGTGTTTTCCAGTTTTTTGTAATTTTATACATTTATTCTTAAGCTTTACTTTTCCCGCCTTTTTACTTAGTCGCACTTTTACTTGCTTTCCTTTTAGTTTGAGTTTAAGTTTATCCTATTTTATTTTTCAGTCTTTAATTAATTTCCTCTTTTAGTTTTATTTTTATTTATTGTTTTACTTTACTTTTTGTTTATTATTTGCATTGCTCCTTTATTATTTGTCTTTGTTTATTTTTATTTCGCTTCGCATTTAACTTTTCAAGTAGAATAGATATCCAGATTCATTTTTCGTTACCAAGAACGACTGAGTCACACTTAAACCTTAATCAATTCGAGAAGATACCGAGAAACGAACTTTTCAACCTAAAAAAAATCTTAATTTCAAATGGCGCCGCTGCCGGCTCTTTCGTGAAGATTAACGGTTTTTTGTGAGAGACGCGTTGGCTATTGGGATCCGTTCACTCGTGAACGTTATTTTTCGTGTCAAAAATTTTCAAAAATCCCAAAAACATTTGAAAAATCATAAAAAGCATTTCTTTTTCAAAGTTTTGCACCAAAAATATTCCTCTTTATCCTCTATTCTGTTTAATTCTTTTCTTTACTCCTCTTATTTATAATTCTTCATGGATTCGTCTTGCGTACGGTGTGGGAGACCATGGCATGGTTTTCAAACATGTCAATGGTTTACTTGTGAGCGGTGCGGTTCTAATATCGACGATACACAATTTGGATTTTGTCCATTTTGTAATTCAACAAATTCGTACTTCTCCGCTTACAATACTTTCTCACCCCTCCCGTCTATGACAATCCCTATCCTCAACAAGCACCGGATTTTTCTCCATACCAGTGGTGCTATATTTGTGGGGGCCCTCACGATGCTTCTTCTTGTGATCCGTCGAAGATCTTTGAGAAAATTCCGTGCTATCATCCCAGTGTGTATAACTTTGAGCCCCCACATCACACCCTTAATCATCAATCCTCTCAGCAAATTAGTCTTGACCAACAACTCACTACTTTGAATGATGTTCTAGAAAGTTTAGCTCAAATCCGAGTTGACTTGCATCAGGAGAGGCAAACTTTGCTTGATGGTGACGAAATCTTGAAATCTACCAACACCTTTTTGAGCCAATTTAGTCGTATCCCTTCTTTTCTACACCAAAATGTTTAATTACAGCGTGGGATAAATTGGTTTAATTGAACATACTCGGGGAGATGAACAACAAAAATTGCTTCATGAGCTTCTTAAAGATGTGGAGGTTATCAAGGAAGAGTTAGCCGACTATGTCACTCCTAATTGGAATGGTCCCGTCTATTATGATGATGATGACGACGATGATGTCTACGCTCTCGGCCCATCTTCTGAAGTTGCTACTCCTACTCTCGATATTCCTAATGCGTCTAGGGATGGTGATTCATTGAGTGAGATTAATTATTTTGGTCTCGACAAATTCTTTGATGATGAGGTTTGTGACATACTGACTGCTATGGAGTTTGAGGACGACGTTTCTCTTTCGGAGGAGGTCGATCCTGATGATACCGATTTTTCTCCACGCTATGAGAATTTCACTTCTGAAATTTCTAAATCTCCACCGGGAGATGCGGGCGATGACGATTTATTCTCTCCGGCTTACGAGAAGTTCACCGATGAACTTGCTCTTGTAGATGAGGTGGAAGACGTGATTCTTCGCGATAGATTACGGAAAGTGCATCTTCTTATTGCTCAAATCGAAGAGTTGACTTCTCCTCCTCTTTCCGAGTCTTTACCTCCATCTATTCCTCCCGTTGAAGATAATGACCCATTGCTAGAAGAAATCGACATTCACTCAATACCTCCGGGTATTGATGATGATGACACGGACGGGGATATTATTTTTGATAATTTGTTGCAGGAAGGTATTGTCCCAAGTCCCCCTCCTGAGCACCTTTCGTCCACTCCTTTAGCCACTATTAAGGAGGATGAGTGCTTTGACCCGGGAGGTGACATTGATTATTATATGATTGCTAACGTTACGGCTTTGCCGCTTTCTGAGCATCAATTGTCTTTGGGGGATGAAAATTTGATTCCTTTACCCACCCCACCTCCCGTGGCTTACGACTTCACATACTTTTCGTATGTTGAAAGGACTTTTCTCCCATTTAAGACTTATCCTCCCGCCTCCCCTTTGTTGATGTCAACCGGGAACGAGGACAAGGTCTTTGATCCCGGTATTACATTCGAGGCTTCCCCATGGACCATTTAATTCGGGGACGAGTCAGGCTCGTGACTCGGTTAACAAAAACAAGCGCTCTTCGGGAGGCAACCTGATTATCTATCTATTTTTACATGTTTTCAGAATAAGTGTAGGGGGAGCCCCGTTGGTGTTTCTTGTTTTCTTTCTTATCATGTGCAGGGATTAGAGCTTCAAAGACACACTCTTGATGACTTTTGACGACCCGTGATTCCGTGTTCCTGTCTTCCCGGTTATATCCTAAACTCTTTTGATTCTCTATTTTATATTTTTTTTCAATATTAAAATAGGAATCACTTTAGTTGTCCTTTCCTTAGCAAGATTTAAACAAAGTGCACAATGTCCTAAGTGTAGGGGAGTTTACTCCCACGTGCTTAAACATTAAGGACAATGTTTATATCAAGTGTAAGGGGACTTCTATCGAAGTTAAGTGGCCTTTTCCTTGCATTTGTCCTTATTTTAACCGGAAAATCAATTTTTCGACATTTTTAAAAAATTTTGATCTATTTTGGCCTATTAGTTTTTACCTTTGTATAGTTATTTTCTTTCTTTGCTAGAATAAATTTTTAATAAAGTGGTTTTAATTTTCAACGTTGTGAATCTTTTGACTCAACCCGGGTTTACTTATCTAAGTTTACTCTAGCTAGTATCCTTAACGTGTTTAAGTCAAGTTTTGCTAGGCTTTTATATAGGGAGCTTTAAAATGCGAAAGTCTTAACTCTCACGGGTTAAGAACATGAACTTTTCGCAAGTTCCTATAATTGATCCTAGAGAGTCGTTTATCAAGGGAACTTTAAAATGCGAATTCTAAACTTAAAAAATTCTAGGAGTTTGCAAGATCCTATAGATGACTCGAAAACCCAAAACTTTGATTTAATTGGCTAAGCATCCACGAGTCTCATTCCTTGAGATTTTAAATTGTGGAGAACGAGAGATGATAGAGTCAATTATAAGTTTGGTATTCTTTCGTGAATTTATATGAGTTTATTATAAGCCTATTCTCCCATCGCTTGTTAATAAATTTATCTGCAATAAATAAGGTTGTACTATTTGAAAAGTTACTTAGCTTCTAGCCCAATATCGTTTAAAAGTTGATCGGTATTGATTAGAGTTCATAGCCAAGGCATAACTTATTGAAGCGGGATGCAAAGATTGGCGAGTCAGAAAAGGAACAAGGCATGAGGGCTACATTTTGTTGCTAAAGATCCAAAAGTGATGTGAAGAATCATTTGTCGAAAATCAATATGAAGGATCGAGACACACGACGAAAAGCAAGTACTCCCGTAAAGATCATGGAGAAGTCTATCCAAAAAGGCCCTGATACATAAGATTTTGCTATGGGGTTCAATATTAATCTCGGAATCCTCTCGAATTGATCACAGCTCAAA
Source organism: Glebionis coronaria (assembly GCA_025667525.1). Classification (NCBI taxonomy): domain Eukaryota; kingdom Viridiplantae; phylum Streptophyta; class Magnoliopsida; order Asterales; family Asteraceae; genus Glebionis; species Glebionis coronaria. Next base: position 272,390,484 of record CM046875.1, on the reverse strand, counting down.
GTGGAATGATTTGTTCTTGGTGACAAAAAGGGGTTTGGTTTCCTATTCTACTAAAAGGTAAATGCATGAAGTAAGAAAGATTTAAACCAAAACAATTACTTAAATAAAACTTAGATTTAAATTAAACAGTTAAATGACCAAATAGTAAAACAAACTTACTGAAAATATGCTCTGTTCGGAATAAATGACCATGCGGAATAATGGTTATTCGGAATAGTTGGCCATGCGGAATAACAATGCTACTCGGAATATCAGGCTTACTCGGAATCATGAGGTCTATGCGGAATGTTTAACCATCCGGAATAATTTGACTATGCGAAATAAAGACACTATGCGGAATAACGTCCTATGCGGAATAAAATCTCTATGCGAAATATTATGGTCATTCGGAATAAACAGTTACTCGGAATACTAGTCTATTCGGAATAAGAACACTTATGTGGAATGTCAGGCTTACTCGAAATAAACTATTCTATGCGGAATAACTAAAAATTCCGAATAAGAGAAAAGGCAAGAAGACTATTCGGAATATTTAAATATTCCGAATAAGGAAAAAGTGGAAAATACTATGCGGAATAACTGGGAATGGAAGAACAGTAGCAGACGCAAGAACAGGGGAACACGAATTTTAACCAAATCGAGCCAAATGAACAAAAAGGTTTGAACCAAACTAACCAATAATCATCTATTAACCATAAGGATCAAATCCCAATCATAAAAACACAAAATCAACAACTTTTTAAGATCAAAACCAACTAAATAAGAACTTAAGAACTTTGAATAAAAAGATGATGATGAACAAGAGGAATGAAAAGATTAAATGAAAACTTGTATTGATGATTAAGATTCAATAAACAAAATGAAAGGATTACACTTACACAATTCAAGAAGAAATCAAAGAAGATGAAAACCACTCCTTAAGGGAGATGGTTCTTCCTACGAACTAGGAAAAGAGTACCTGAAAGAAAAACTAAAAACTAGGTGCCAAATTTTGTGAGGGTGATTCCCTTATATAGGCTAAGTGGTTGGTTGGTGAGTGGGCTTTCTCCCTTTCTTCTTGTCTTCTCGTCTTTTCAGAAAAGTTGACGTTTTCGATTCTGATTCGGGATTTGTCGACGATTAAATTCAACTCGTCTTTTAATTTCTTCGTTTAATAGACTTGAGTTTCTTCGACATATGTAAATCTTCCATCTTTGGTCCTTTTCTTCGATAAATCTTCAAATAGGCCCATTGACTTCAAATCTTTTGCATCTCTTGGACAATAGACTTCGTCTTTAGTCTTTTTCCTTGATAAAACCCGTGCAATCCCATGTTTTCTTCAATAATCAACCGGTTGACTCTGAAAACACAATAAACACAAAAACCACGCATAATTCCAAACAAATGATATTAAACACGCGTTTTGGTCTTGTTTTAGTAAGAAATAAGTGGTAAAAGGATGGGTGTTTTCACACCTATCAAATCCCCTACACTTAACCATTGCCATGCCCTCATGCAATGCTTAGTGATAAAGAAAATTTACATTTTTCTAATGATCAATCAACCTTGGCCTTATTAACATACTACTAAACAATAAGTTAAAGTACTAAGAGAAATTAAAACTTTAAAGTAAACAAAAGGATAGAAAACCATTTTCACTTGAAAATAGCTACATGGAAATAACTTGCAAAGAGATCAGGGACTTACATTAGGGCTTTGGTGCTGCGAAGATTTATCACCCTCAAGTTTCACGTTCCCCAAACTAAGCTTAAAAACGAGATCATTGTTATTATAAGTTAGCATATCAAACACTTACACACATGGCTTAATTAAATGCTTAAACTCCCTTATTCCTAGGTGTATCTCTTATATTTTATTTTTGTCTTAGAATGATCATGAAGATGCATTTTTGGACTTATTTTGATAGTTTATTTAGGCTGAAAGCAAAGTAGGATGATTTGATCGATAGTTAGCTAAAGGACAAAATCTCTTAAAACTGCTTCTCGGGATATCAAAAAGTTCATATCTTGGCATAACTCGGTTCACGATTTGAGACCTTTCTCGGGCCGATATTTGGCATGTACTTCATACTTCATATCTTCTAGAGACATTCTTGAGATAATGGTCTTCTCTTCGTTAATAAATGAAAGTCCCTAATCAATGCAAGAAACCCTAATCTTAACTTAATCAACACAAGGTATTACTTTTCAAACGTAATCTTATTATTGTATAATAAAGAATTACAAGTGTTATGGATAACACAGTTTGATGACAATGTGTTGTGCACACTTTGAACAACAATAAACCCTAACTTATGAATACAGTCGTAGCTGTTTGATTCACTAAGTTATATGCACTAATGTTCTTAATATCTCAAAGTGTTAAACATTAATGCATGGATACACATCCTATTTATAGTGTTACAAGTTTGACTTAAACAGTACTTGATGTCGACTACACAAGCTTTTACAAGTTCCCACATCAGTCACATGATGTCCTTCTATTCTTGGTAGTCTTCCATTATGCTTTAAGGAACAGTTGTCAAAAACAGTTTCCTTATTCTTCATAGTCTCGAACACACAAATGGCATGTCCAAAGTGTGCTGAGAGTTATCAGGGTATTGCCACCCCTGTTAACTCTCAACCCCTCAGAGTCCCTGATACATCTTGGCTGTTATCCATCACAGCCAATGAGTATGTCTTCAGGTAATTCTTCGACTTCCCTGACAATGTCTCTGACATGGACTCCTCTGAGGTTGCTCACAGAGACTTGGATCTCTGTGAGTCTTGCGAAACTTGCCTGCCTCCTAGGCACAGGCAAGGGACTATCTATCAGCCTAATTATGTTTAAATCAATGATCAGGGAATCTAATAAGTTTAGATTCCCAACAATCTCCCCCTATTTAAACATAAATAATGCTAGATCTAACTAAGTTAAGGTAAGTGAGTTTAACAGCTTCTTCTTACACATAACAGATCTAAACAAACATACCTCATGATTTTATTAAGACTTAAAGAAAAATTACAAATTCATTACATAAGTAAAATAAAAGATGAAGGTAAAAGGGCTGAGACCAACTTCAATAGTCATCATTTTTTATTCTTTCTTCAGCTTCGGCCACGTCTAGTCTATTATCAATTTCATCTTGCAAAGTCTTTGCAAACTTCTTGGAATACTCTGTGTTGATCTTGAGACACTTCTTGTGACAGAGTAGCTGAATAGTTGAAGCCAAGCACAGCTCATCTTCCCTCTGAAAAGCATACTGGCAAGCCTTGTTCATGAATGCCATTCCTCTTTCAGGCTCTGAGTATGTCTGACCATCAACAGGGCCAACAATACCATTTGGGAGGATCAAATCCCTGTGCATACCATCCACATGAACATCTTCAGTAACAAAAGTTTCATTAACAATTTGTGAAATTCTTCTTCTTTTGTTGCCTGTCTTTGGGGGTTCTTGTTCAAAAAGCTGTGGTGGGGGATCAATCTTGAGTTTGGCTGTTGTTTCCTTGATCCAGTTAAACTTGGCCTTAAGAGTTTTAAGCAGAAGGAAATTTGCCTGTCCAGACTTTTTGGCAGCTAAGGCTTCGAGTTCAAACCATTCTGATAACCCAAGTGTCTTTAACCTGAAGTTGTCAAACACATCCATATTTCTCTGTTGGTTTTCCCTCCAAAAGATCATTTGTGGGGTGTTTGTGGATTTATGAATGGTGTATTTGAACTTGGTTATCTTCCCAGCAGCATACCTATTGTTTACGCAGGCATGATAGTCAGCTTTGACTTTCCTTAAAGCCTCAGCGCGTTTTGTTTCCATTTCCCTCAACCTTTGTTTTTGTTTTTCCCTTTCAAGTGGTGTCATCTTCCTCAAAGTAGCTTCATTTAATTCTTTGGCTGTCTTGAGCTCATTTAGTCTTTTGAATTCTTCAGCCTGTTGCTCTATTTCTTCAGGGGTTAAAGGAATCTCATCGGAAGGTGTAAAGGTTGAAAAATGGGAAAGGTCTGTGGTGGATCCCCCTGTCTCTAGCATCGCAGCTATCTTCTTAAGTTTGGTGTCAGTATCAACCAAAACTATCTATTTTCCTTTCTTCGAGACAGAGGACTCCACACTTATGTTTTTCAAAACATCAGCTCTATTGATGAACGCTGTCTGAGCCTGAGTTTGAATAGCTTTGGGGAGAGAGCTAACAGTGAATTTTAATTTCTTGGCCGCTGGCTCATCATCATCCTCAGGCTTGCTGATGTTAACTAAGATCAGAGATTTAGATGAGTCAGCTCCATCTTGTTGCTCCCCCTGAGTATCATCCTCATCATCAGGTATTATAACTAGTGTGATGACTTGGAGAGGAACATGTGTAGTTGAGGGATTAGCTGATGAGGAGCCTTGTTCAGCAGATGCAAGGCTGAGTGTAGTATTCTTCTCCCCCTCACGTTTATCCTTGCTTCGCAGATGCTTGGATGATCGTGCCTGAAAACGCCTTGCAATCTGCTCCACAGAGGCAGCCATAGCACGTTGCCTTTTTCTTGAGGCCCTGGCAATCTTTAGCAGGAGGTTGGCATTTGCATTAGTATTTGCCTGAACACGCCTGACAATAAAGTTAGCATGGTTGTATTGCCTGTTGCGAACAGTATTAAAGTGCCTGTGCATGGTGTGTTCATGTTCATGGAACATAGCAGGGACAACTGAGTCAATGGCATCCTTTATCCTTGTTGAAAGGTGACCGAGTCCCTGGGCTACACCTCGTCTTGCACCATCCTGAATTGGCTCAGTGACAGCCTCAGTCACAGCCTTTTTGATGATGCCTGGAAATGTCACAGTGAAGTTGTGCATCTCAGACTTGATCACATCCAGCTTTCTTGATAAGCGCTCAATATCAGATTGATGATGGACAGGCTGAAGATTCTTGATATTGAGGCTTTGCTGAGCAAAATCATCCCCCCTTGGAATTAAGTCAAAGTTGGTCTGGGCAGGATGATCAAACATGATAAATTCGGCTGTTGGATCATAAGTTGGTCTTTGGAAGACTGTTGTTGTAGATGTAGCAGAGTTTGGAGTGGCAACAGCTTCCTTGAGAGGAGAAGTCTTGTCATCAGCTGGTGTGGACACAGCTATTTCTTTAGGAGGAGAGGCAGACAGCTGGTCTTCCTCATCTTCTTCATCCTCTTCATCGAACATTCCCTCAGGGAATTCATCCTCAGGCATTGGCTCAATATCAGAGACATAATCTTCTAATGCGAGCATTTCTTCATCAGCATTGAACACAGGCTCTTCATCAGTTGGTTTGTCCTGAGTCATAGTTTCAGCCTCCTTTTCTTGTTGTACCTGAGACTCGATGACTGGCTGTACAATTTCAGCCTGCAAATTTGTTGTAATTAGTAACAGGGAAAAATATAAGGGGAATGGTCGCCATTTCGCTGTCCCAGAGAGGCTGAGGGTGATTACTCAGCCACTCCAAAGGATAAATCCTTGGGATTCTTTTAAGTGTGAATAAAGTGTGGTTAATGATTGCCATTCGTTCCCCCTAGGAAAGCTGAGTGTGATTATTCAGCCCCCCCAAAAGGTAAAAAACCTTTGGGACTCTTTTGATTGTGAAACATATGTTGTTTATGGATCGCCAGTCGCTGCCCCTAGGGAAGCTGAGTGTGATTATTCAGCCCCCTAAAAGGTTAAAACCTTTGGGATTCTTTTAAGAGTGAAACATATGTTGTTGTAGGTCGCATGTTACGCTGCCCCTAGGAAAGCTGAGGGTGATGATTCAGCTCCCCCTGAAAGGATAAATCCTTTGGGACTCTTTTAAGGAGGGAACCAAGAGGCTGTGTGAAGTACAGCTGATCAAGGTTGAGACATTAGTATATTCAGGTTTTTGTTAGCCTGAATACTGTCTAGAGGGTTCAGGGTCATCGGGGTGCTTTATAAACACAAATGAATCATTCCCGGGTGCAAAGACAGGGTGTACAGAAGTCTTAAAGTATTCTAAGTGTAATGACAGACTTCTATGGGTCGAGGATTACCCTAACTTCACCACTCTCTCCTATAGACAATTGAGAGTGGCTGCTTGTGAACCTATAAAAATGTACATTGATTACCTGTGAGATATCAGCTTGATTTGGCTGGTTTCCTGTTGTCTCAGCTGACTTAGAGACACTAGACGCCTGTTGTTTGTCAGCCAAAGAGTCTGAATCCACAAGAGTATCTGGACAAGAGGCGGTGTCAGTCTTCTTTCCCTTGGCCTTAATAACAGCTTTGGAGTGGGAAGAAGAGGGGATTTTCTTCTTCTTTGGCTGTTGGCCAGATGAAGCCTTGGACTTAGTAGTGTGCTGCCCAGAGGTTAAAGACATAGACTTGCCAGCAACACTAGAAGTATTCACCTTCTCAGAGGAAGGGAGCAAGGGCTTCTCAGCGTTTGGTACCTGGTTGGCCACGTTCAGCATATGGGCGGTGACAGGGATATCCTCAGCTCCTATTTCCTTGTAGATGGCGCCTGTGATGCGATAGGGCTTAAGAGCAGTCAAGGCCTTGTTGTGGTAGTTATCTCCCAGCAAACTTTCAAAGATCAGGGACAGGAAGCGCACATAACAGATGTTCTTTTCCCTGACCTGATTCCTTCCCTTCAGTTGTTCTACCAGGTTTGAGAATAGGATGCTTCCAACGTCAACATCAGCTCCCTAGATTAATCCATACGCGATAGCCTGATGATTGAATGACATCTGATCCTGTGATCCCTGCATTCCTCCCAGGGACTTCACAATGTGGGTGAAGAGGACACGCCACATAGGAGTGAAATACTTAATCTTCAGAGGGGATTTGGCGAGGACCTCAGCTGGTGTAAGGGCAGGGTTAACGTCATGGCAAGGGTTGAGTGTGGCCAGGGCTTCCTTGACAGCCTTTTTGTCAACTGCCTTCAGGCATTCATCTCCATGTTTTAGTCCGACCACACTAGAAAAGTCTTTAAGGGAGAAGGCAAAAGGATGTTCATTGCATGAAAGGCTAAATGTAATGGTGTCTTCTACTACTTCAGCAGAATACCAGAATTCCCTAAGGTACTCTTGGTAAAAGGTGGATGGAGATTTGGTGAAGGCTTCATTTAGGTCACAATTCTGCATGAAATTTACCAGATCTGAATAGGTGCTGTTTGGTGCCTTAATCCATCCAATGGAGTTGTTGGAGGCGAGGATGCTCTCGTTGATCTCGAAGTTAACATTGGAGGCTTTTGGAACGGAAAACGCCATGGATTTGAGGTTGAAGGTGAATGAAAATGGCGGATGGTTGAGAGAGATAAGAACTTAGAGAGAGAAGTAGATTTTAGAATGGTGGTGGGTGAGAAGAGAAAGAAGACAATATATATTCAAACTTAAGTGAACAGTTATTCAACCGTATTAAATGCAAGGTGCGAAAATGACTGCTCAAGTGGGTCCCCTTGACCTTTCAAAAAGTTTGTCTCCTCGTTATCCGAAAAATTAATGATTAAATATTTGAGAATGTTTTTTGCATTTACTTGGAAAGTAACTACCTAGTTTCATGTGAAAAACATTTAATATAGAATCAATCATTTAATGAACACATTTAATATCAAACCACAGGCTTTGAGATATTGAGCATCCCTAGCTCAGCAACTAGCCTGTTGAACGAAGGTTCAGCCAAAGGCTTTGTAAAGATATCAGCTAGTTGCAGCTCTGTGGGAACAAAATGCAGCTCAATATCTCCCTTCATTATATGATCCCTGATAAAATGATACCTGATATCAATGTGTTTGGTACGAGAGTGAAGAACAGGGTTGTTGGATATGGCAATGGCGCTGGTGTTGTCACAAAAGATTGGTACTTTGTCATACAAGATTTCATAGTCAGCCAATTGACTTTTCATCCAGAGCACCTGAGCACAACAGCTGGCTGCAGCGACATATTCTGCTTCAGCTAAAGACATAGCCACAGAGTTTTGCTTCTTAGCACTCCATCCAACCAATTTTCCTCCTAGGATTTGACAGCTGCCTGAAGTGCTTTTCCTGTCAATACACCATCCAGGATAATCTGAATCTGAATAGGCCTTGAGATCAAAGCCTGATTCCTTTGGATACCATAGACCTAGGGATGGTGTTCCTTTGAGATACCTGAAAATTCTCTTAACAGCCACTAGATGGGATTCTTTTGGGTTAGCTTGGTACCTTGCACAGAGACATGTGGAGAATTGGATATCTGGACGACTGGCTGTTAGATACATCAGTGACCCAATCATGCCTCTATATAAAGTCTCATTGACAGAGACCCCTGACTCATCAGGGCCCAAGTTGTTGGGTGGAAGCATGGGGCATTTCACTGATGCACAATCAGCTAAGTCATATTTTTTAAGTAAATCCTTAACATACTTTTCTTGACAAATAGAAATTCCCTTAGGACATTGTTTAATTTGAAAGCCCAAAAAGTAAGTTAATTCACCCATCATACTCATCTCATATTTCTTGGTCATTAATTTAGCAAAACGTTTACTAAGATTGACATTTGTTGACCCAAAGATGATATCATCCACATAAATCTGCACAATGATGAAATCACTCTTGTCCTTGAAGGTAAAGAGTGTTTTATCAATAGAACCCCTGATAAATTTATTTTCAGTTAAGAAATTTGAAAGAGTTTCATACCATGCTCTTGGAGCTTGTTTCAGACCATACATTGCCTTGTGAAGTCTGTACACATGGTTGGGAAACTCGCTGTTCTCAAATCCTTCTGGTTGTGCAACATACACTTCCTCAGCCAAATCACCATTGAGGAAGGCACTCTTAACATCCATCTGATACACAGTGATGTTCATATAGGCAGCATAAGCAAGGAAGATTCTGATGGCCTCAAGTCTAGCAACAAGTGCAAATGTTTCATCATAATCAATTCCTTCAGTCTGAGAGAACCCCTGTGCTACCAGTCTTGCCTTGTTCCTGATGATGTTCCCAATTTCATCCATCTTATTTCTATAGATCCATCTAGTGCCTGTGATATTCTTTCCAGGTGGAGCTGGCACTAGTGTCCATACTTTGTTCCTTTTGAACTGATTGATTTCTTCTTGCATAGCAGCTACCCATCCTTCTTCTACCAGAGCCTCAGCTACTCTTTTAGGTTCAATTTGTGAAAGAAATTCAGCAAATAGACATTCATTGGCTGAGGCTGACTCTGAGTCTTGGATTCGCTGTCTGGTTGTGACCCCTGCATTTGGTTCCCCAATAATGTTGACAAGAAGAATGTGTTGATCTCTTGACCACTTATTTTGAGGAGTTGGGGATTCAAGAACAGGGGTACTTGAGGGCACAGCTGGTACAATTTGAGTCTCATCCTGCTGACTAGGAGGGCTTTCTTCAAAGACTACTTCAGTGTCAGAGTCTTCTTCAGCCATATCAAGGGAAGCTATTTCATTATCAGCAGGAGAATCTTCAGAGATTTGAAGAATTTGTGAGTCATCAATATCATGAGAAGGACCATCAGAGATTTGAGGTTCTTCTTCATCAAGTTCCTGAGAGGTGGGAACTTCTATGTTGTGAGTAGACAGAGGGTCAAAAGCAGGGACATAAGGAGTGAGAGTGTTGGAGTGATGATGACTGGTAGGTCTGGGTTCTGTGAACTCATCACTTGGGAAAGAAATATTTTCATTAAAATCTATTTCATCACCCTTTGTTCCTGTTCTCTGTATGACTTCATCATCTTCATTGAATCTGACATGGAATGTTTCTTCTACTTCTTGTCTTCTGATGTTGAATACTCAGAAGGCTTTGGCTGTTGGAGAGTATCCCAAAAAGAAACCATCATCAGCTTTTTCATCAAACTTTCCAAGTTTATCCCTGTAGTTATAAATAAACACAGGGCATCCAAACACATGAAAATAGCTGACGTCTGGAGATCTTTTTCTGAAAACTTCATAGGAGGTTTTACCATGTCTTTTGACAATGATTGATCTGTTTTGAGTGTAGCAGGCAGTGTGAACAGCTTCTCCCCAAAATTGCTTTGGTAAGGCTGCACCATTTAACATAGTTCTTGCTGCTTCAATCAAAGTCCTGTTTCTTCTTTCAGCCACACCATTTTGTTCAGGAGTGCCAGCTGAAGAGAAGTTCTGAGAAATCCCTTTTTCATCACAAAATGATTCAAGTTGATGATTCTTGAATTCTGTACCATTATCACTTCTTAGAGCTTTGACTCTAACATCATTCATATTTTCAACCTGTCTGATGAAGGACATGATGGTTTCAGCTGCATCACTTTTCCTTCTGAGGAAGAACACCCATGTATATCTTGAAATTTCATCAACTATGACCAAGGTGTATTTGTTGTGATTAATGGTTTGAGGTTTGACAGGCCCAAACAAATCCATGTGAAGGAGATGTAAGCACTTGTCAATAGAGAATGATTGCCTAGTCTTGAATGAAGACCTGTGATGTTTTCCTTTGACACAGGCAGAACACGTTTTGTCTTTGGAAAACATTACTGAAGGTAGACCAGCAACCAAGTTTTGAGTGGCTATCTTATTGATGTTCTTGAAGTTGAGATGAGACAGTCTTTTGTGCCACAGCCAGTTGACACTTTCAGAGGCTTTGGCAAGAAAACAATTTGAACTGTCTTCAGAGCACACAGCCATGTTGATGACATAAACATCTCTCCTTCTAGGTGCAATCAGCACAACATCATTGTTTTTGTTGAATATGGTTCCCTGAGTCTTAGTAAACAAAACCTTATAGTCAGCATCACATAATTGGCTGATGCTAATAAGATTGTGTTTAAGACCATTCACATATGCAACCCTAGTAAATGTGATCCCATTGCAGTTCACTGAGCCATATCCTTCTGTGTCACCTGAAGAGTTATCTCCAAACACCACTTTGGGACCAGGCTCCTTTGAGTATCTGTGCAGGTATTGTTGAATCCCTGTCATGTGTCTAGAACAGCCACTATCTAGATACCATACCGATTCCTTGACATATTTCTGCATAGATACATAGAAACAGATTAGTTCTTATGGTGAACCCACTTTCCAGTGGGTTCCCTGAATTGCTTGTTAGCAACTCTTGTGTTCCTGAAAAACTTTTGGCGTTGGGATGGACAGTTCATTGTTTCATGGTTATAGCTCCCACAGATATCACACCCAGGGAAGTCACCACACTCGTCTGAGTGATGGTCTGTGAACCCACAGAATTTACAGGGAGGATAAGGGTTGTAATTTCCCTGTTGCCTTTTGGAACTCTGTGGTATGTCCCTATAGGGTGTCTGAGCTCTTTTAGCTGCCATGTGTCTGTCATGATCTAAGGTCGAATGGTGAGAATTTTTACATACATTGCAATAATGTTTGATTAACCTTTCCCCTTTGGGTTCACCTAGGACTAACTTAGGTTCATGAGAAGTAGAGCATTCAGCGGAAGGCTTAATGTGTTGTTTCAAGAGTTCTACTTCTTTCATAAGAGACAACAGGCGATCTTCAGTGGTAGGGTCAACCTTATTCACAGCTTTAGTAGTAACAGGCTTAAAAGCTACTTGTTTACCAGTTTGTTTAGCAGGCACATGAAAAACTTTAGCTGGAGGATTCTCAATATCTTTCCTAAGTTCATCCTTAGCAGATCTAGAAGAACTGCTAGGTTCAACTCCAGAGAGTTTGGGCAAAGGTGGTAGCTCAGCCACATCTTCAGAGACAGGGTCATTTGTCAAAGAGGTATCTGACATATGAATAGTCTCTGTAGATTTAAAGACAATGTCTTTGGGTTTGGTGAGAATCCTCAGCTTATTTTTCTTAGCAGATATATCCCTTTTTAAATCAGCAGGCACTTCATCCCTAAGCAATTCATCAATAGTAAACCTAGCACACAGCCATTTTTCAATAATCTTGTTCAATTCAGTGACTTGATCATTTAAAGCTATGTTTTTCAAGGTTAATCTAGCTACTTCATTTTGCAGGGATATTTTCTCTAAATTAACCCGCCTGAGAGTTTCACATTCAGCCTTAGCATTTATCATTTCAGATTTAACAGAGTGAAACTTATCAAGTAGGTTCTTTCTTTGTTCCTCAACAAAGTTCAAATCAACAATGGTGTAATCAAGGACATGCTTACGTTCATCACTATCAGACATAGATAAAGCCTGTGTACCTTTTTCATTGTGATGTCAACCCATTGTCCTGATCTAGCATCACCTTTTCCAACAGCTGGTTCATCCTCAGCTATTGCCATAAAAGCCCTGACTCTTGTGGTGTCTTCTTCATCTGAAGTCAGTGGTTCATCATTCCAATCATAAGTTTCAGCAACCAACCCTTTCTCTGTCTTTTTCTCACCACCTTTCTTTTTGGACAGAGCTTCAATCTTCAAGTTCATTTGTTCTAACTCAGCTTTAAGTGCCTTGTACTTATTTTTGTAATCTTTCTTCTCAGTGTCTGAAGAATTTGATTGAGATGAGTTGTTATGTTGTTTGAACTTGTAGGGTTTGGATGAAGATGATGGATAAGAGGGTGAGGATGTCTTGGTAGAAGGACAATCTTTTTGATAATGTCCAATCTTTCCACAGGCAAAACATGTTTCTTTTGACCTGTCGGTTGGTTTACTAGCTGATCCTACTCTTCCAGATCTTTTGTAGTATCTTCTTTGGTTGGCTAGCAACGCTCTTTCATGGAATTCTGCATTGAGGTCTGACAAGAACTCTTGGCTGCTACGGGTATCTTCTTCAATATCAGAATCGCTGTCATGAGGATGTGTTGCAGAGATCAAAGCTTTGGAAGATGCTCCTTGGACTACAAATCTTTCAGTCTCTGATTTGTAGATAGTATCGATCAGCCCTTCTTCATAATTGTACTTACCATAGAGCTGAGCAAGGGTATCATTTTTTATTGAGTTGTTAGCTCTCTGAGTCTGATTCATGCTCAGCCACTTTCTTGGAAGGCTGTTGACAAAAGTAGCATTGATCTCAGCTTGACCAATAGTGACATCATTCATAGCCAGGTCATTTAGAAGAATCTTCAGCCTAGTATAGGTTTGCTGAACCTTTTCACCTTCAAGTGACTTAAAGGCATTAAACTGAAGTCTGAGTGCCTGAATCTTTGTCTCTCTTGTTTCAGAGGGTCCTTCATGGCCAAGAATGAGGTCTGTCCATATTTGTTTAGTTGTGGGACACTAAATGACAGACTTCATGATATGCTTGGGAAGACAGGAAATTATGATGCTTTTGAGACGTTTATCTTGGTTTGCTAATTTCCTATCAGTTGGAGTCCATTGTTTGAGAGGTTTGGGAAGAGGGTTTTCTTCAGTCGATGTAAGCGCCATGGGAATATATGGACCATTTTCTAAAATTTCTAAGAGAAAAGGTTCAAGTCCATCAAGGTATACAAGAAATTGACTCTTCCAACTGGCAAAGTCTTCTTCATCAAAGATTGGTACACTGGTTACGTGTGATCCACCTCTTGAGTCAAGAAGTTGGGGTAGATCATCGTCATTGGCTGGAGGGTTAAGTCTTGGTGAAGATGGGTTTGTGGAAGGTGATTGTGGGCTAGAAGTTTCCGACATTGTGGATCTTGATTATAAAACTGAGAACAATGTTTCTTGAAGGTTTTAATATCAAACACCGCTCTGATACCAATTGAAAGTCCCTAATCAATGCAAGAAACCCTAATCTTAACTTAATCAACACAAGGTATTACTTTTCAAACGTAATCTTATTATTGTATAATAAAGAATTACAAGTGTTATGGATAACATAGTTTGATGACAATGTGTTGTGCACACTTTGAACAACAATAAACCCTAACTTATGAATACAGTCGTAGCTGTTTGATTCACTAAGTTATATGCACTAATGTTCTTAATATCTCAAAGTGTTAAACATTAATGCATGGATACACATCCTATTTATTGTGTTACGAGTTTGACTTAAACAGTACTTGATGTCGACTACACAAGCTTTTACAAGTTCCCACATCAGTCACATGATGTCCTTCTATTCTTGGTAGTCTTCCATTATGCTTTAAGGAACAGTTGTCAAAAACAGTTTCCTTATTCTTCATAGTCTCGAACACACAAATGGCATGTCCAAAGTGTGCTGAGAGTTATCAGGGTATTGCCGCCCCTGTTAACTCTCAACCCCTCAGAGTCCCTGATACATCTTGGCTGTTATCCATCACAGCCAATGAGTATGTCTTCAGGTAATTCTTCGACTTCCCTGACAATGTCTCTGACATGGACTCCTCTGAGGTTGCTCACAGAGACTTGGATCTCTGTGAGTCTTGTGAAACTTGCCTGCCTCCTAGGCACAGGCAAGGGACTATCTATCAGCCTAATTATGTTTAAATCAATGATCATGGAATCTAATAAGTTTAGATTCCCAACAATAAAGTTTCTTCACTTGGAGACTTTTGAGGGGTACTCCAACTTTGTTGACCACGACTTCATGATTATTTCTTCAATCTCTAACTGGGATTTTGAGATACAACGATCCGCCTCCTTTTCGGACTTGGATCTATTTATCCTCATACCTTGTTAGGGTCTTTTCGGATAGACTTCTCCATGATCTTTATGGGAGTTGATTGCTTTTCGTCGTGAGTCTTGATCCTTCATATTGATTTTAGGAATAATGCTCTTCACATCACTTTGGATCTTTAGCAATAAAATGGAATCCTCATGCCTTGTTAGGGCCTTTTCGGACTCGCCAATCTTCGCGCCCCGCTTCATACGTTATGCCTTGGCTATGAACTCTTATCATTACCGAGCAAATTTTAAACGATCTTGGGCTAGAAGCTAAGTAACTTTTCAAATCGTACGACCTTACTTATTGCAGATAAATTATTAGCAAGTGATGGTAGAATAGGCAAATAATTACACCAAGTGAGCTTGTGCAAGAATACCGACTTATAATTGACTCTATCATTTCTCGTCCTCCACAATTTAAAATCTCAAGTAATGAGACTCGTGGATGCTTAGCCTAATAAACCAATTAAGGTCTACATGGTTAAGGATACTAGCTAGAATAAACTTGGACAAGTCTATTCGGGTTGAGTCAAAATAATCGCAACGGGCCTAATATGTCAAAGATTTCAAAACTAGCTACACCACTTTATTAATATTTTTTGACTTTATTGCGGGATATGTACATATGAAAGCAACGATAAAAATTTTAAAATTACGACTAAATGGCCAAAGTTAATAAAAAATTTGAAAAATGTTGGAAAAGATGATTTTTCGGTTAAATGAAGGCATTTTCATGGAAAAGTCCACTTAAAACTTCGATAGAAGTCCCCCCTACACTTAAGATAAACATTGTCCTCAATATTTAAGCATGTGGGAAAAGTCTCCCCTACACTTATGACATTGTGCACGTTGGTTAAATCAAGTGAAGGAAGAGACGACTAACGTGATCAATTTCAAATGTGAGTATGAAGAAAATTGAATCACGATGGTTGAGAGATAGAACCGGATTTCGGATAACACGGGAGCACGGTTTCTTCAAAGGTTCCAAAAGTGCATTCATCCCTGTAATCACATCACCACACAAAGACAAACACCTATATAGGTCCCCCTACACTTAGGAGGTTAAAACGAAAAGGGATAGATACTCGGGCTGCCTCCCGAGGAGCGCTTGTTTTTGATAACCGAGTCACGAGCCTGACTCGACCCAAAATTAGTTCATGGGGAACGTGGTGAGGGATGGAATCATCTCATGAGAGATGTCATCACCAAAGTACAACTTCACTCGTTGGCCATTCACCTTAAAATTAGGTCCATTAGGTTGAGCGAGCTCGAGAGTACCATATGGAAAAATTTGGGCAATGGTGAATGGGCCGGACCAACGAGATTTCAGCTTGCCCGAAAAGATTTTCAACCGAGAGTTAAAAAGTAAAACTTTGTCTCCAACTTGGAACTCTCGGTTTTTAATCTTAGAGTCGTGAATGAGCTTGGTCTTCTCCTTATAGATCAAAGAATTTTCATAAGCCTCATTCCGGAGTTCATTCAGCTCATTGAGTTGGATCTTGCGTAGGTCACCGGCTTTGTTGATATCGAAATTAGCCCACTTCAAGGCCCAATAAGCCTTGTGCTCCAACTCAATGGGGAGGTGGCATGCTTTCCCATACACGAGACGATATGGTGTACAACCAATCGGGGTCTTGTAAGCGGTACGAAAAGCCCACAAAGCATCATCAAGTTTATCGGCCCATGAGGCACGATGCTCTCCCACAGTTCTTTCAAGAATTCGCTTTAATCCTCGGTTGGATATTTCAGCCTGGCCATTAGTTTGTGGGTGGTAGGCGGTGGAAAGACGATGATTTACACCATACTTAGCCATGACTCTTGCGAATTGGTCATTGCAAAAATGAGTCCCGCGATTACTAATAATGGCACGAGGCACACCGAATCTAGCGAACAGCAATTTCAAAAAGTTACAAACCACCCTTGCGTCATTAGTAGGTAAAGCTTTGGCTTCAACCCACTTTGAAACGTAGTCAACGGCTACAAGGATGTATTTGTTTCCTTTAGAGGAAGGGAATGGCCCCATAAAGTCGATACCCCAAACATCAAAGATTTCACATTCTTGTATGAAATTTTGAGGCATCTCATCTTTATGTGTGATCTTGCCTTGTTTTTGGCAAGCATCACATCGTTTAACCATCTCGTGAGCATCACGATAAATGGTGGGCCAATAAAATCCCGAGTCAAACACTTTTTTGGCGGTGTAGTTGGGACCAAAGTGACCACCGGTGGGTCCTTTGTGGCAAGCATCAAGGATTTCTAAAGCTGCCGGTCCATCAACACATCGGCGAATAATCAAATCAGCACATTGTTTGAATAGATACGGGTCATCCCAAAAGTAAGTCTTAATGTCTTTGAAGAACTTCTTCTTTTGCTGGGATGTTAACCCATCAACGAGAATTCCACCCGCCAAGTAGTTTGCAATGTCCGCAAACCATGGGGTTTCATCAGAAGTTGAGTTGATAGACATTAAGGTCTCCAGGGGAAAAGAATCATTGATTTCTTTGTTCGGATGATCCCCTTGGTATGGATCCTCAAGTCTACTGAGATGATCCGCGGCTAGGTTTTCAGCTCCTTTTTTATCGCGAATTTCGATTTTAAATTCTTGGAGTAGCAAAACCCAGCGAATAAGTCTTGGTTTAGAATCTTTTTTAGTCATTACTTCAACGCGGAATGAACGGTATAAACGATTGTGGTAGAAAGGACAAGATAGGGGCGGAACTTTTCAAAAGCATAGACAACAGCTAAAAGCTCTTTTTCGATTGTCGTGTAATACAATTGAGCCCCTGTCATTGTCTTGCTAGCGTAATGGATCGGTTGGAAGTGTTTGTTCACTCTTTGGCCCAGAACCGCTCCAATAGCATAGTCACTAGCATCGCACATCAACTCAAAGGGAAGCTCCCAGTTAGGGGTAACCAAGACGGGTGCCTTAGTTAGCTTATCCTTAAGCAAGTTGAAGGCTTCAATACACTCTTTGGACAAGATAAAAGGAGTGTCTTTTTCCAAGAGGTGGGTCATCGGGCGAGCGATTTGAGAAAAATCTTTGATGAATCGACGGTAGAAGCCCACATGACCAAGGAAACTTCTCACACCCTTCACGGTTGAAGGTGGAGGCAACTTAGCGATAACATCGACTTTAGCACGGTCCACTTCAAGACCGGCTTTGAAGATCTTGTGTCCTAGCACGATGCCCTCTTTTACCATGAAATGGCATTTTTCTTAATTAAGAACAAGGCGAGTGTCTTCACACCGCTTAAGCATACGTTCTAAATTGGCAAGGCAAGCAGAGAAAGAATCTCCATAAACCGAGAAATCATCCATGAATACTTCCATAGTGTCTTCCACCATGTCATGGAAGATAGCCATCATACACCTTTGGAACGTCCCAGGAGCATTGCATAAAACAAAAGGCATGCGTTTGTAAGCAAATGTTCCGTAGGGACAAGTGAATGTGGTCTTTTCTTGGTCCTTGGGATTGATGGGAATTTGAAAATACCCGGAGAAACCGTCTAAAAAGCAGTAATAGTCATTACCCGCTAGACGCTCGAGCATTTGATCCATGAAGGGAAGAGGAAAGTGATCTTTTCTCGTGGCATCATTGAGTTTGCGATAATCAATACAAACTCTCCACCCAGTAACGAGACTAGTGGGAACAACTCGTTGTGTTCATTGGAAACAACGGTTATTCCGCCCTTCTTGGGCACACAATGGACGGGACTTACCCATGGCGAATCCGAGATAGGGTAAATCAAGCCGGCATCTAGAAGTTTGATAACCTCTTGTTTGATGACGTTGTGAATGCGAGGATTAACCCTTCTTTGGCTCTGGATTGCGGGTTTAAAGTCATCTTCCATGAGAATCTTGTGAGTACAAAAGTTTGGATCAATTCCGCGGATATCGGAAATTTTCTAAGCAATTGCCTTCTTATGATCTTTAAGCACGGCGATGAGGCGAGATTTCTCTTCTTCTTTCAAGTCCTTAGCAATAATGACGGGCGACTTCTTATCTTCTTCAAGAAACACATACTCGAGATGGGGCGGCAACTCCTTAAGTTCTAAATCCGGAGGATTTTCGATGGGAGGCGTTTTCAAAGTCGGCGCATCGATAGCAATAACCTTGGGAGATGGTGGAGCAATTATGTCTTCTTTAAGAAGGTTCTCAATGAGGCGAAGATCTTCATCCTAATTGGTGGTAGAATCGTCATTACCTAAGTTCACATCTCCCATGGTGGCTTCCAAATCTTTCCAAAGGAAATCACTTTCTCCAAATAGAGATAGTGATGAATCGATAGAGGAAACGGTCTCAACATTGGGAAGAGAGGTAGGAATACTTTTGCAAGCATCTTTGAAGTGTTCTTCACAAGCCTCATCAAGAACGTCAATACAATTAACACTCTCGTTAGAATAAGGCTGTTTAGACAACTTTCCCATGTTGAAAACGATTTTATCGTCACCCACTCTCATGATAAGCTCACCGGCTTCAACATCGATGAGAGTGCGACCGGTCCTCAAGAATGGACGACCAACAATTAATGGCACACGAGGGTCCATATCATAGTCAACGACAACGAAATCGGCAGGAAAAGTGAATTTGTCGACTCCTACAAAGACGTCTTCAGCTATCCCCACTGGATAAGCAACCGTATGGTTAGCTAATTCCAAAGTCATTTTGGTGGGGACTAGCTCAGGGAGAGATAATTGCTTCCAAACACTTAAAGGCATTAAGTTAATACTGGCACCTAGATCGGCTAGGGCCATGCAATTCTCTACTTCCGGGAAGTTACAAAGGATTAAGAAACGACCCGGATCACCAAGCTTGGTTGGCAATTTCCTTAAGAGCACTGCAGAGCAATTCTCATTAAGTTGGGTGTTAGCAATATCAAGAAGCTTCTCCTTGTCGCTAAGAAGATCTTTGAACATTTTTGCGTATTTGGGCATGTGAGCGAGAGCCTCAGCGCAGGAGATGTTGAAATTCAATTGTTTAAACATTTTAAGAAAGTTCGAAACTTGAATATCATCCTTGCTTTTGAGCTTCTCTTTCCTCAACCTAGATGGATAAGGTATATCGGAAGAAGAGGAAGGCTTTGGGAGAATAGGATCACTCACATCCTTGGGTGGAGGAGGGGTAGAAGTAAGAGGTGGAGAAATTGGGGAAGTAGAAGGATGAGGAATAGGAGCAGGGGACTCGTTTTCCTTAGTCACAATCACTGGTGGAGGTATAGGAAGCTCAGGTTCCTTGGTACCTTTGCCACTGCGAGTGGTGATTGCTTTCATCTCCCCTCTTGGATTCGCAACGGTGTTACTCGGAAGAGTACCCGAAGAAGAGGGTTGATTACCTTGGAAGAAACTAGCCATCATGTTCTTTAAGTCATTCGTTTGACTATCCAAAGTGTTTCTCATATCAGCTCTCAGATCGTTCCCTTGTTTCACCAGGACTGCTTTCAAGTTGAGCACTTCCCGTTGGAGATTGTCCACGATCACATCATTAGTCCTCATGTAGGTTCCAATGTCTTGGTGTAATGCGGTGGGTTGGTTGGGATGAGCATTGCATGCTAGTGGTTGATAAGTAGGTTGCTGGTAAACTTGGTTGTTTCTTTGAGGTGGATATGGTTGTTTGTGAGGTGGTATGTATGGTGTACGAGGTTGTTGTTGTTGTTGAGGAGGGCGATTAAGATTTTGTGGTTGGTTTGGGTTGTTAGGAGGAAAACCGGGTGGTGATAGATAGTTGTTTGAGCGGTAGCTAAGCAGGTTGCGGTCACCTTGAGGACGAGCTTGATAAGCGGTCGGAGGAAAGGTACCGTATGCTGCATTCACATTCTCAGAAGGGTAGTCTTGGGTGGCGGTACAAGTGGTGTAAGAATGAGGACCACCGCATATTTCACATGGTTGGCTAACAGCATTGACTTGAGCGTTTTTAGCATTGATGCTGTTGGTGTTGCTGGCGGTTTGGGTAGCAAGCGATTCAAGAAGCGCAGTGATTTTGTCAAGTCGCTTGTCGCTGTCACTAGTACTAGCACTAGCGGCATTGGTCCGCACACTCTTGGTTTGTACACGAGACTTATTCTCAATGATATCCCAAGCGGCATTGGAAGTCTTAACCAAAATATTACCCCCCAAGGCACTATTTAGTGAATCTTGGTCATTCATGCTTAAACCATTATAAAAAGTGTTAATTTGGTACACTTTGGTAAAACCATGTTGTGGGCATTTTCTTAAAAGATCTTTGAAACGATCCCAAGATTCACTAAAAGACTCATCGTACTTTTGTTCAAAATTGATAATTTCATTTCGCAAAGCGGTAGTACGAGAGGGTGGGAAAAAGTAGTTTATAAACTTGGTCTCCAAATCCGTCCACGTAAGAATACTTTGTGGCGGTTCCTTTGCAAGCCAATGCCGGGCTTGTCCCTCTAAAGAAAAGGGAAAAAGTTGTAAACGAATTACCTCTTGTGGAACACCATTGAATTTGACCGTATTTGTGAGTTGCAAGAATCTCTTGATGTGGTCATAAGGATCATCAATGGTACGCCCCAAGAATGGATGAGCAGAGACCATCTGGATAAAGCCGGATTTGAGCTCAAAGTTGTTGGTTGCAATCGTGGGTATAACAATTGGATCATCGTTACCATCTACATGTGCTTGCAGAAGTTCAATCATCGGGCGATTTTCTGGTAGAGGCTCATTGTTGTTGTTATTATTGTTGTTGAGAGGTGGATTGTTATTGTTATTATTGTTTTGAGGTGGGTTATTGTTGTTGTTTTGTACACCGGCCATGTCGAAGTATTCGAGAGGCTCGGGCTCTAGATAAGACGTTGATCGTGTACGCATGCACCTGCAAAAGAACTAACAAGGCAAAAACAAAGCAAAAATATTTTTGATTTTTATGTTTTTTAATTTTTAGGATTTTTGAAAATTTAATATTTTTTTTGTGTTTTTGAAAATTTTTATGAAAAAGCAACGTTCACGGGGAACGGATCCCAAAATCCAAGTTCTCACAAAAAAACTGTTGATCTTAACGAGAAGAGCCGGCAGCGGAGCCATTTGATACATAATATTTTGCTATGGGATTCAATATTAATCTCGGAATCCTCTCGAATTGATCACAGCTCAAAGTGGAATGATTTGTTCTTGGTGAGAAAAAGGGGTTTGGTTTCCTATTCTACTAAAAGGTAAATGCATGAAGTAAGAAAGATTTAAACCAAAACAATTACTTAAATAAAACTTAGATTTAAATTAAACAGTTAAATGACAAAACAGTAAAACAAACTTACTGAAAATATGCTCTGTTCGGAATAAATGACCATGCGGAATAATGGTTATTTGGAATAGTGGGCCATGCGGAATAACAATGCTACCCGGAATATTAGGCTTACTCGGAATCATGAGGTCTATGCGGAATGTTTAACCATCCGGAATAATTTGACTATGCGGAATAAAGACACTATGCGGAATAACGTCCTATTCGGAATAAAATCTCTATGCGGAATATTATGGTCACTCGGAATAAACAGTTACTCAGAATACTAGTATATTCGGAATAAGAACACTTATGCGGAATGTCAGGCTTACTCGGAATAAACTATTCTATGCGGAATAACTAAAAATTCCGAATAAGAGAAAAGGCAAGAAGACTATTCGGAATATTTAAATATTCCGAATAAGGAAAAAGTGGAAGAGACTATGCGGAATAACTGGGAATGGAAGAACAGTAGCAGACGCAAGAACAGGGGAACACGAATTTTAACCAAATCGAGCCAAATGAACAAAAAGGTTTGAACCAAACTAACCAATAATCATCTATTAACCATAAGGATCAAATCCCAATCATAAAAACACAAAATCAACAACTTTTTAAGATCAAAACCAACTAAATAAGAACTTAAGAACTTTGAATAAAAAGATGATGATGAACAAGAGGAATGAAAAGATTAAATGAAAACTTGTATTGATGATTAAGATTCAATAAACAAAATGAAAGGATTACACTTACACAATTCAAGAAGAAATCAAAGAAGATGAAAACCACTCCTTAAGGGAGATGGTTCTTCCTACGAACTAGGAAAAGAGTAACTGAAAGAAAAACTAAAAACTAGGTGCCAAATTTTGTGAGGGTGATTCCCTTATATAGGCTAAGTGGTTGGTTGGTGAGTGGGCTTTCTCCCTTTCTTCTTGTCTTCTCGTCTTTTCAGAAAAGTTGACGTTTTCGATTCTGATTCGGGATTTGTCGACGATTAAATTCAACTCGTCTCTTAATTTCTTCGTTTAATAGACTTGAGTTTCTTCGACATATGTAAATCTTCCATCTTTGGTCCTTTTCTTCGATAAATCTTCAAATAGGCCCATTGACTTCAAATCTTTTGCATCTCTTGGACAATAGACTTCGTCTTTAGTCTTTTTCCTTGATAAAACCCGTGCAATCCCATGTTTTCTTCAATAATCATCCGATTGACTCTGAAAACACAATAAACACAAAAACCACGCATAATTCCAAACAAATGATATTAAACACGCGTTTTGGTCTTGTTTTAGTAAGAAATAAGTGGTAAAAGGATGGGTGTTTTCACACCTATCAGGCCCTAACAAGGTATGAGGATAAATAGATACAAGTCCTAAAAGGAGGCGGCTCATTGTATATCAAAATCCCAAATAAAGATTGGAGAAAAATGAAGAAGTCGTGGTCCAAGTATGAAGAATCTCTCAAAACTGCAAGTGAAGAAATTCCTATTATGAAGAGGAGACCATAATTTCAAGAACGTCTCTCAAGATTTAAAGTATGAAGTCGCTGCCAAATATCGGTCCGAGAAAGGTCTCAAATCGCGAAGCGAGTTATGCCAAGATATGAACTTTTTGAGGTCCCGAGAAGCAGATTTAAAAGATTTTTTCCTTTAGCTAACTATTGATTAAATCGTCCCACTTTATTTTCAGCCTTAATAACTATCGAAATAAGGCAATAATGCATCATCGTGATCATTCAAGACAACAATAAAATATAAGAGATACACCTAGGAATAAGGGAGTCTAAGTAAATAATTGGCCCACATAAGTTCGTGTTAGTTTGCTAACTTATAATAACAATGATCTCGTTTTTAAGCTTGGTTTGGAGAATGTGAAAACTTGAGGATGATGATCATTCATGACATTTCCAAAACCCTAAGGTATGTCTTTGATTTCTTTACTTACTTTCTTCCTTTGAATGTTTATAATTTTCTATCTCTTTAATAAAGGCCAATATGGATTGATTATGATGGAAAATGTAAAACATGCTTTTTAATTAATGCATTGCATGAGGACATTGCAATGGTCAAGTGTAGGGGATTTTATAGGTGTGTAAACACCCATCCTTTTACCACTTAATTACAATAATAACCAAGCCAAAACGTGTATTTTATGTCGTAAATGTCGGAATTATGCGTGGTTTGTGTTTTTGTTGTGATTTAGGACGAAAATGTGAAAAGGTGAGAAAACACGGGCTTTCACGGGCTTTTATCGAAGAAAAATACAAAAGACGAAGTCAAGAAATCAAGAGTGCAAAAAGAACGGAAATCCAAGACCAATTCTAAAGATTTATCGAAGAAAAAGTCAAAAGACGGAAGTTTACTAAAAGCCGAAGAACTCAAGTCTAATTTATGAAGAAATTACAAGACGAGTTCAAAGTAATCCTGAGACAAAGTTTAAAAGGTCGAAGAATTTAAAAGATTAAAGACTAAAGACGAAGGATTAAAAGATAATTAAAGAAAGAAGAAAGAGAGGAGGAAGCTTCCTTCCACTAATCACCTCCTCCCCTATAAATAGAGTCATTAGGATTTCATTTCATTTTGTTGGCTAAATTGACAAATTAGCTCTTCCATTTTAATTACTTGCACATTTACCTTATTGCACTTTAATTACCTTGTCTTGCACCTTTAATTTCAAGTAAGTTTACTTTTTATGTTATTGAATCTTTACTTTTCTTGTTAATCTCTCATCTACCTTTCTAGTTTGATCTTGATCTTTATCTTTATGTTTATGTTCTTGAGTTTTCATAGTTTTGATCTAGTGGGTTTTGATTATTTTGGTTATAATTGTTAGTTTTTATTGATTAGGATTGTCATTTTATGATTGTTAGATGTTTATTGATTAGTTTGGTTTAATCTTTTGGTTGATTTTGATTAGATTGGATTGAATTCGTGTTTGCTTTATTTTTCCTTGTTCTTCGCACTAGTTAGTTTGCCCAGATTCCGAATCAGTTATTATTCCGAACCAAGAATTTTCTTTCATTTATTCCGGATGTATTTTTTTATTCTGGACGAAGCTTTTTCTTATAATTATTCCGAATCAATCATTTATTCCGTATGAGCTAATTTTTATTCTGCATCAGTTTTTATTCCGAATGAGTATTTCTTTCTTATTATTCCGAATGAGCATTTTACTTTGATTACTCCGAATGAAGGTTTTAGCTTAATTATTCCGGATGAGTTCTATATTCCGAATGAGTTAGTATTCCGGATGAACCAACATTCCAGATCAAGCAAATATTCCGGACGAGCTACTTATTCCGGACGAAGCATTTATTCCGCATGAGTGATTATTCCGGATGAAGCCAATATTCCGGATGAACCTTTTATTTCGGATGAGCAATTATTCCGAATGAGGGGAATATTCTGGATGAAGCCATTATTTCGGATGAATCACTTATTCCGGATGAAGCTGTTTCATTCCGGATGAGGAATTTATTCCGGATGAACTTGTTTATTCCAAATGAAGGATTTATTCTGAATGAGTGTTTTCCAGTTTTTTTTGTAATTTTATACATTTATTCTTAACCTTTACTTTTCTCGCCTTTTTACTTAGTCGCACTTTTACTTGCTTTCCTTTTAGTTTCAGTTTAATTTTATCCTATTTTATTTTTCAGTCTTTAATTAATTTCGTCCTTTAGTTTTATTTTTATTTATTGTTTTACTTTACTTTTCGTTTTATTATTTGCATTGCTCCTTTATTATTTGTCTTTGTTTATTTTTATTTCGCTTCGCATTTACCTTTTCAAGTAGAATAGATATCCAACTTCATTTTTCGTTACCAAGAACGACTGAGTCACACTTAAACCTTAATCAATTCGAGAAGATACCGAGAAACGAACTTTTCAACCTAAAAAAAATCTTAATTTCAAATGGCGCCGCTGCCGGCTCTTTTCGTGAAGATTAACGGTTTTTTGTGAGAGACGCGTTGGCTTTTGGGATCCATTCACTCGTGAACTTATTTTTCGTGTCAAAAATTTTCAAAAATCCCAAAAACATTTGAAAAATCATAAAAAGCATTTCTTTTTCAAAGTTTTGCACCAAAAATATTCCTTTTTATCCTCTATTGTGTTTAATTCTTTTCTTTACTCCTCTTATTTATAATTCTTCATGGATTCGTCTTGCGTACAGTGTGGGAGACCATGGCATGGTTTTCAAACATGTCAATGGTGTACTTGTGAGCGGTGCGGTTCTAATATCGACGATACACAATTTGGATTTTGTCCATTTTGTAATTCAACAAATTCGTACTTCTCCTCTTACAATACTTTCTCACCCCCTCCCGTCTATGACAATCCCTATCCTCAACAAGCACCGGATTTTTCTCCATACCAGTGGTGCTATATTTGTGGGGGGCCTCACGATGCTTCTTCTTGTGATCCGTCGAAGATCTTTGAGAAAATTTCGTGCTATCTACCCAGTGTGTATAACTTTGAGCCCCCACATCACACCCTCAATCATCAGTCCTCTCAGCAAATTAGTCTTGACCAACAACTCACTACTTTGAATGATGTTCTAGAAAGTTTAGCTCAAATCCGAGCTGACTTGCATTAGGAAAGGCAACCTTTGCTTGATGGTGACGAAATCTTGAAATCCACCAACACCTTTTTGAGCCAATTTGGTCGTTTTCCCTTCTTTTCTACACCAAAATGTTTAATTACGGTGTGGGATAGAATTGGTTTAATTGAACATACTCGGGTAGATGAACAACAAAAATTGCTTCATGAGCTTCTTAAAGATGTGGAGGTTATCAAGGAAGAGTTAGCCGACTATGTCACTCCTAATTGGAATGGTCCCGTCTATTATGATGATGATGACGACGATGATGTCTAGGCTCTCGACCCATCTTCTGAAGTTGCTACTCCTACTCTCGATATTCCTAGTGCATCTAAGGATGGTGATTCATTGAGTGAGATTAGTGATTTTGGTCTCGACAAATTCTTTGATGATGAGGTTTGTGACATACCGACTGCTATGGAGTTTGAGGACGACGTTGCTCTTTAGGAGGAGGTCGATCCTGAGGATACCGATTTTTCTCCACGCTATGAGAATTTCACTTTTGAAATTTCTCAATCTCACCGATGAACTTGCTCTTGTAGATGAGGCGGAAGACGTGATTCTTCGCGACAGATTACGGAAAGTGCATCTTCTTATTGCTCAAATCGAAGAGTTAACTTCTCCTCCTCTTTCCGAGTCTTTACCTCCATCTATTCCTCCCGTTGAAGATAATGACCCATTGCTAGAAGAAATCGACATTCACTCAATACCTCCGGGTATTGATGATGATGACACGGAGGGGGATATTATTTTTGATAATTTGTTGCAGGAAGGTATTGTCCCAAGTCCCCCTCCTGAGCACCTTTCATCCACTCCTTTAGCCACTATTACGGAGGATGAGTGCTTTGACCCGGGAGGTGACATTGATTATTATATGATTGCTAACCTTACGGCTTTGCCACTTTCTGAGCATCAATTGTCTTTGGGGGATGAAAATTTGATTCCTTTACCCACCCCACCTCCCGTGGCTCACGACTTCACATACTTTTCGTATGTTGAAAGGACTTTTCTCCTATTTAAGACTTATCCTCCCGCCTCCCCTTTGTTGATGTCAACCGGGAACGAGGACAAGGTCTTTGATCCCGGTATTACATTCGAGGCTTCCCCATGGACCATTTAATTCAGGGACAAGTCAGGCTCGTGACTCGGTTAACAAAAACAAGCGCTCTTCGGGAGGCAACCCGATTATCTATCTATTTTTACTTGTTTTCACCATAAGTGTAGGGGGAGCCCCGTTGGTGTTTCTTGTTTTCTTTCTTATCATGTGCAGGGATTAGAGCTTCAAAGACACACTCTTGATGACTTTTGACGACCCGTGATTCCGTGTTCCCGTCTTCCCGGTTCTATCCTAAACTCTTTTGATTCTCTATTTTATATTTTTTTCAATATTAAAATAGCAATCACTTTAGTTGTCCTTTCCTTAGCAAGATTTAAACAAAGTGCACAATGTCCTAAGTGTAGGGGAGTTTACTCCCACGTGCTTAAACATTGAGGACAATGTTTATATCAAGTGTAGGGTGGACTGTTATCGAAGTTAAGTGGCCTTTTCCTTGCATTTGTCCTCATTTTAACCAGAAAATCAATATTTCGACATTTTTGATCTATTTTGGCCTATTAGTTTTTACCTTTGTATAGTTATTTTCTTTCTTTGCTAGAATAAATTTTTAATAAAGTGGTTTTAATTTTCAACGTTGTGAATCTTTTGACTCAACCCAAGTTTACTTATCTAAGTTTACTCTAGCTAGTATCCTTAACGTGTTTAAGTCAAGTTTTGCTAGGCTTTTATATAGGGAGCTTTAAAATGCGAAAGTCTTAACTCTCACGGGTTAAGAACAATAACTTTTCGCAAGTTCCTATAATTGATCCTAGAGAGTCGTTTATCAAGGAAACTTTAAAATGAGAATTCTAAACTTTAAAAAGTCTAGGAGTTTGCAAGATCCTATAGATGACTCGAAAACCCAAAACTTTGATTTAATTGGCTAAGCATCCACGAGTCTCATTCCTTGAGATTTTAAATTGTGGAGAACGAGAGATGATAGAGTCAATTATAAGTTTGGTATTCTTTCGTGAATTTATGTGAGTTGATTATAAGCCTATTCTCCCTAACAAGGTATGAGGATAAATAGATCCAAGTCCTAAAAGGAGGCGGATCGTTGTATATCAAAATCCCAAATAAAGATTGGAGAAAAATGAATAAGTCGTGGTCCAAGTATGAAGAATCTCTCAAAACTTCAAGTGAAGAAATTCCTATTATGAAGAGGAGACCATAATTTCAAGAACGTCTCTCAAGATTTGAAGTATGAAGTCGCTGCCAAATATCGGTCCGAGAAAGGTCTCAAATCGCGAAGCGATTTATGCCAAGATATGAACTTTTTGAGGTCCCGAGAAGCAGTTTTAAAAGATTTTGTCCTTTAGCTAACTATTGATTAAATCGTCCCACTTTATTTTTAGCCTTAATAACTATCGAAATAAGTCAATAATGCATCCTCGTGATCATTCAAGACGACAATAAAATATAAGAGATACACCTAGGAATAAGGGAGTCTAAGTAAATAATTGGCCCACATGAGTTCGTGTTAGTTTGCTAACTTATAATAACAATGATCTCGTTTTTAAGCTTGGTTTGGAGAATGTGAAAACTTGAGGATGATGATCATTCATGACATTTCCAAAACCCTAAGGTATGTCTTTGATTTCTTTACTTACTTTCTTCCTTTGAATGTTTATAATTTTCTATCTCTTTAATAAAGGCCAATATGGATTGATTATGATGGAAAATGTAAAACATGCTTTTTAATTAATTCATTGCATGAGGACATTGCAATGGTCAAGTGTAGGGGATTTTATAGGTGTGTAAACACCCATCCTTTTACCACTTAATTACAATAATAACCAAGCCAAAACGTGTATTTTATGTCGTAAATGTCGGAATTATGCGTGGTTTGTGTTTTTATTGTGATTTAGGACGAAAATGTGAAAAGGTGAGAAAACACGGGCTTTCACGGGCTTTTATCGAAGAAAAAGACAAAAGACGAAGTCAAGAAATCAAGAGTGCAAAAAGAACGAAAGTCCAAGACCAATTCTAAAGATTTATCGAAGAAAAAGTCAAAAGACGGAAGTTTACTAAAAGCCGAAGAACTCAAGTCTAATTTATGAAGAAATTACAAGACGAGTTCAAAGTAATCCCGAGACAAAGTTTAAAAGGTCGAAGAATTTAAAAGATTAAAGACTAAAGATGAAGGATTAAAAGATAACTAAAGAAAGAAGAAAGAGAGGAGGAAGCTTCCTTCCACTAATCACCTCCTCCCCTATAAATAGAGTCATTAGGATTTCATTTCATTTTGTTGGCTAAATTGACAAATTAGCTCTTCCATTTTAATTACTTGCACATTTACCTTATTGCACTTTAATTACCTTGTCTTGCACCTTTAATTTCAAGTAAGTTTACTTTTTATGTTATTGAATCTTTACTTTTCTTGTTAATCTCTCATCTACCTTTCTTGTTTGATCTTGATCTTTATCTTTATGTTTATGTTCTTGAGTTTTCATAGTTTTGATCTAGTGGGTTTTGATTATTTTGGTTATAATTGTTAGTTTTTATTGATTAGGATTGTTATTTTATGATTGTTAGATGTTTATTGATTAGTTTGGTTTAATCTTTTGGTTGATTTTGATTAGATTGGATTGAATTCGTGTTTGCTTTATTTTTCCTTGTTCCTCGCACTAGTTAGTTTGCCCAGATTCCGAATCAGTTATTATTCCGAACCAAGAATTTTCTTTCATTAATTCTGGAGGAATTTTTTTATTCCGGACGAAGCTTTTTCTTATAATTATTCCGAATCAAGCATTTATTCCGCATGAGCTAATTTTTATTCCGCATCAGTTTTTATTCCGAATGAGTATTTCTTTCTTATTATTCCGAATGAGCATTTTACTTTGATTATTCCGAATGAAGGTTTTAGCTTAATTATTCCGGATGAGTTCTATATTCCGAATGAGTTAGTATTAATCCGGATGAACCAACATTCCGGATCAAGCAATTCCGGACGAGCTACTTATTCCGGACGAAGCATTTACTCCGCATGAGTGATTATTCCAGATGAAGCCAATATTCCGGATGAACCTTTTATTCCGGATGAGCAATTATTCCGAATGAGAGGAATATTCCGGATGAAGCCATTATTCCGGATGAATCACTTATTCCGGATGAAGCTGTTTCATTCCGGATGAGGAATTTATTCCGGATGAACTTGTTTATTCTGAATGAAGGATTTATTCCGAATGAGTGTTTTCCAGTTTTTTTGTAATTTTATACATTTATTCTTAAGCTTTACTTTTCCCGCCTTTTTACTTAGTCGCACTTTTACTTGCTTTCCTTTTAGTTTGATTTTAAGTTTATCCTATTTTATTTTTCAGTCTTTAATTAATTTCGTCTTTTAGTTTTATTTTTATTTATTGTTTTACTTTACTTCTCGTTTTATTATTTGCACTGCTCCTTTATTATTTGTCTTTGTTTATTTTTATTACGCTTCGCATTTACCTTTTCAAGTAGAATAGATATCCAACTTCATTTTTCGTTACCAAGAACGATTGAGTCACACTTAAACCTTAATCATTTCGAGAAGATACCGAGAAACGAACTTTTCAACCTAAAAAAAATCTTAATTTCAGGCAGCGTGCATAGTATATCAACTTTGCATGCTGCAGTGCCTCATGAGTTAGTAAACTAATTCATACTCACCAGTCGACACAATCTAGAATTATGATAAGAGTATTATATGAATACCTAAAAAGTCGTAAAAGGGTTCCTAAACCTCCCCTTAAACTATGATACATAAGTCGCTAAATAAAATGCACATAATAAAAATTTATGTCAAGATAGGAATATAAATATTCCAACCATCATCCATAAACTTGAATGTGCTCCAAGAATCCATAAGCAACTCTGTATCCATTAGTACAATGCTAACAACGCCTGCATAATTAGATCAAAAACCACAAAACTAATATGTTGTTGACAACGTCAATTTAACACTTGTCAGCGTTAACATAACCTTTGTCAGCGTTAGACAAATAAAGTGAAAAATCTAATTTTGTACAAAGACCAATAACAAAATGCATATCCTGTACATACTTTTACAAAAAGTTCCCAAAACACATATTAAGTAAGACTGATCATTCCAATACTTGTTACTAATTATTGAAATCTTCTAGTATCAAAAGGATTATGATAGGTGTGAAAACACCCATCCTTTTTACCACTTAATTACAATAATAACCGAGCCAAAACGTGTATTTTATGTCATTTATGTCAGAATTATGCGTGGTTTGTGTTTTTGTTGTGATTTAGGACGAAAAGGTTAAAAGTGGAGAAAACACGGCATTCACGGGCTTTTATCGAAGAAAAAGACGAAAGATGAAGTCGAAAGATCAAGAGTGGAAAAAGAACGGAAGTCCAAGACAAATTCTGAAGATTTATCGAAGAAAAAGCCAAAAGACGGAAGTTTACTAAAAGCCGAATAACTCAAGTCTAATTTATTGTAGAATTACGAGACGAGTTCAAAGAAATCCCAAGACAAAGGCATTAAAGTCCAAGATTAACAAAAGATTAAGAAGACAAGGGCTTAAGTGTGCAATTAAGGAAAAGAAGAAAGAGGGAGGAAGCTTCCTAAGCTACTCCCTAATCTCCCTATAAATAGATTGTTATATTTTCATTTTCATGTTGGTTGGGTGGTTTGATAAACCACCACTTCCACCATTTTCATACCTTGTTATTTAATTTCTTCTTGTATTTGCACCTTTAATTTCTTACCTTTAATTCAAGTAAGTGTTCTTAATTTTGTTGTTTTAATCTTCTTTACCTTTGATCAAGCTTTTTTTGTTTAATCTCTCATCTTCCTTTCTTGATTCTAGTTTACTTTTGGTGCGAAATATATTTGATCCGTGTTGATCTTGATGTTTTCGTGCTTAAAAAGTTCATCTTTTTATAGTTTGATTTAAAAGTTTGCTTATTTTAAGTTTGATAAGTTGTTATTCATGCTTATTGAGTCCATTTTACTTTAGATTCGTTCAAGTTTTAGTTTGAGCTTATTCCTATAGCTTATAGCCTAGCTTATTTTCTCGAATCCCACATAAATCGGAAAACGATTTAAACCCTTTTCCGATTGTAGCTTTCTGATTACATCCCCCTCTTTCCGATCTCCAAATCGGAAAAGGGTTTGTGTTTTCCGATTTGACACCCCTTATTCCGATCACTTGATCGGATTAGGGTTTTATATTATTCCGATTTGGCATGTTTTGCTCATTCCGATTGTATGCATTTTACTATATTCTGATTTGGAGGTTTTATAAACATTCCGATTGGCTTATTTTCTTAGACATTCCGATTGCTTCTATTCCTAGTATTCCGATTAGTGCTATTTTTAATATTCCGATCATGTCCCTCTTTAACATTCCGATTAGCACTTTCCGATGGGGTACATTCCGATCGGATTCCGATTGGATTCCGATCGGGTGTATTCCGATTGGTTGTTTTGATTTGTTTTAATATTTTGTTTTAGTTAAAGTGACAGTTTTACTCGTTTTGTTTTTAGTTTATTTTAATTTCGTTTTGCATTTTTATTTGATTCTCAATTTACTTTTCGTTAAGTTTTAATTTTACGTCATTTAATTTCTCGTCATTTACTTTTAAAGTTTTAAATATTGCACCGTTTACGTTTCAACTAGTTTTAGTTTTAATTACTCGTCCTTTATTTTAAAGTCTTGCACATTTATTTTACCACAACCAAAAATATTATTCTTTACCAAAAATGACTGAGTCACACTTTAAACCGGAAATCAATTCGAGAAGATACCGAGAAAACGAACTTTTGAACTAGCAAAATCGTAACATTAAAATGGCGTCGCTGCCGGCTCTTTTCGTGAGGATTTACGGTTTTTTGTGAGAGACGCGTTGGCTATTGGGATCCGTTCACTTGTGAACGTTATTTTTTGTGTCAAAAATTTTCAAAAATCCAAAAACATTTGAAAAATCTTAAAAAGCATTTCTTTTTCAAAGTTTTGCACCAAACATATTCTTCTTGCTTATCTATCTTTCTTTATGGATTTTTATGTCCATTGCGTCGGGTGTGGGAGACGGTTGTACGGGAACGACTCATGTCAATGGTGTACATGTGAGCGGTGCGGAAACGATATCGACAATACACAATTCCAATTCGGATTTTGTCCTTTGTGCAACTCGACTAATTCGTCCTTTTTGAACCCACCTCCTCCTGTTCCCCCGTGCATCTATTGTGGAAGCGATTCTCATTGGCATGTTTCGTGCCCGGTTTGATACCCGTATGGTCACGAGCAAGAACCGGGTTACAATTATGACAATGGTAATAGCTATCCACAAGAAGCACCCAGTTTCTCTCCATACCCATGGTGCTATATTTGTGGGGGCCCTCACGATGCTTCTTTTTGTGATCCGTCGCAAGTCTTTGAGAAAGTACCGTGCTATCATCCTAGTGTCTATAACTTTGAGCCCCCACATCACACCCTCAATCATCAATCCTCTCAGCAAATTAGTCTTGATCAACAACTCACTACCTTGAATGGCATTCTAGAAAGTATAGCTCAACTTCGAGCTGACTTGCATCCAGAAAAGCAACCTTTGCTTGATGTGGACGAAACCTTGAAAACCACCGACACCTTTTTGAGCCAATTTAGTCGTTTTCCCTTCTTTTCTACACCAAAATGTTTAATTACAGCGTGGGATAGAATTGGTGAAATTGAACATACTCGGGGAGATGAACAACAAAAGTTGCTGCATGAGCTTCTTAAAGATGTGGAGGTTATCAAGGAAGATTTAGCCGACTACGTCACTCCTAACTGGACTCGTCCCATCTATTATGATGATGACGACGACGATGATGTTTATACTTTCAACCAATCTCCTGAAGTTGCTGCTCCTACTCTCGATATTCCTATTGTGTCTAAGGATCTAGATTCGTTGAATGAGCTTAGTGATGTTGGTCTCGACAAATTATTGGATGATGAGGTTTGTGACATACCCACTGCTATGGAGCTTGAGGACGATGTTGCTCTTACGGAAGAGGTCGATCCTAATGATGACAATTTTTCTCTAAGCTATGAGAATTTCACTTTTGAAATTTCTCAATCTCCACCGGGAGATGCGGGTGATGACGATTTATTCTCTCCGGTTTACGAGAAGTTCACCGATGAACTTGATCTTGTGGATGAGATGGAAGACGTGCTTCTTCACGACAGATTACGGAAAGTGCAACTTCTTATTGCTCAAATCGAAGAGTTCACTTCTCCTTATCTTTCCAAGTCTTTACCTCCATCTATTCCTCCCGTTGAAGATAATGACCCATTGCTGGAAGAAATCGACATTCACTCCATACCTCCAGGTCTTGATGATGATGACATGGCGGGGGACATTATTTTTGATAATTTTCTGCAGGAAGGTATTGTCCCAAGTCCCCCTCCCGAGCACCTTTCCTCCACTCCGTTAGAGACCATCACGGAGGATGAGTGCTTTGACCCGGGAGGTGACATTGATTATGCTATGAGTGATACCATTACAGCTTTGCCGTTTGCTCAGCATCCATTGTCTTTGGGGGAGGACAATGTGCTTACTTTACCCACCCCACCTCCCGTGGACCTTGATTTCACATACTTTTCGTATGTTGAAAGGACCTTTCTCCCTTTCAAAACTTATCCCCCCGCCTCTCCTTTGTTGATGTCAACCGGGAATGAGGACAAGGTATTTGATCCCGGTATTGAATTCGAGGCTTCCCCATGGACCATTTAATTCGGGGACGAGTCAGGCTCGTGACTCGGTTAATATAAACAAGCGCTTTTTGGGAGGCAACCCAATTATCTATCTATCTTTACCATAAGTGTAGGGGGAGCCCCATGGAGTTTCTTGTTTTCTTTCTTATCATGTGTAGGGATTAGAGCTTCAAAGACACAATCTTGATGACTTTTGACGAACCGTGATTCTGTGTTCCCTTCTTCCCGTTTCTATCCTAAACTCTTTTCAATTCACTATTTTATATTTCTCAATATTAAAATAGGAATCTCTTTAGTTGTCTCTTCCTTAGCGAGATTTAAACAAAGTGCACAATGTCCTAAGTGTAGGGGAGTTTACTCCCACATGCTTAAACATTAAGGACAATGTTTATATTAAGTGTAGGGGGACTTCTATCGAAGTTAAGTGGCCTTTTCCTTGTATTTGTCCTCATCTTAACCGGAAAATCAATTTTTCGACATTTTTCAAAGTTTTTGATCTATTTTGGCCCATTAGTTTTTACCTTTGTATAGTTATTTTCTTTCCTTATTAGAATAAAGTTTGAATAAAGTGGTTTTAATTTTCAAACGTTGTGAATCTTTTGACTCAACCCGAGTTTACTTATCTAAGTTTACTCTAGCTAGTATCCTTAACGTGTTTAAGTCAAGTTTTGCTAGGCTTTTATATAGGGAGCTATAAAACGCGAAAGTCTTAACTCTCACAGGTTAAGAACAAGAACTTTTCACAAGTTCCTATAATTGATCCTAAAGAGTCGTTTATCAAGGGAACTTTAAAACGTGATTTCTAAACATGAAAAAGTCTAAGAATTTGCAAGATCCTATAGGCGACTCGAAAACCCAAAACTTTGATTTAATAGGCTAAGCATCCACGAATCTCATTCCTTGAGATTTTAAACTGTAGAGAACGAGAGATGATGGAGTCAATTATAAGTTTGGTATTCTTTCGTGAATTTATGTGAGTTAATTATAAGCCTATTCTCCCATCGCTTGCTAATAAATTTATCTGCAATAAATAAGGTTGTACGATTTGAAAAGTTACTTAGCTTCTAGCCCAAGATCGTTTAAAAGTTGCTCGGTATGGATTAGAGTTCATAGCCAAGGCATAACTTACTGAAGCGGGATGCAAAGATTGGCGAGTCCAAAAAGGTCCTAACAAGACATGAGGGCTACATTTTGTTGCTAAAGATCCCAAGTGATGTGAAGAATCATTTATCGAAAATCAATATGAAGGATCGAGACACACGACGAAAAGCAAAAACTCCCCAAAAGTCATGGAGAAGTCTATCCGAAAAGGCCCTAACAAGGTATGAGGATAAATAGATCCAAGTCCTAAAAGGAGGCGGATCGTTGTATATCAAAATCCCAAATAAAGATTGGAGAAAAATGAAGAAGTCGTAGTCCAAGTATGAATCTCTCAAAACTTTAAGTGAAGAAATTCCTATTATGAAGAGAAGGCCATTATTTCATGAACGTCTCTCAAGGTTTGAAGTATGAAGTCGCTGCCAAATATCGGTCCGAGAAAGGTCTCAAATCGCGAAGCGAGTTATGCCAAGATATGAACTTTATGAGGTCCCGAGAAGCAGTTTTAAGAGATTTTGTCCTTTAGCTAACTATTGATTAAATCGTTCACTTTATTTTCGGCCTAATAAACCATCTAAATAAGTCAACAATGCATCCTCGTGATCATTCAAGACAATAATAAAATATAAGAGATACACCTAGGAATAAGGGAGTCTAAGTGAATGATTGGCCCACATGAGTTCGTGTTAGTTTGCTAACTTATAATAACAATGATCTCGTTTTTAAGCTTGGTTTGGAGAAAGTGAAAACTTGAGGATGATGATCATTCACGACATTTCCAAAACCCAAGGTATGTTTTTAATTTCTTTACTTTGAATGTTTATAATTTTCTATCTCTTTAATAAAGGCCAACTTGGATCGATTATGATGAAAAGTGTAAACATGCTTTGTAACTAATGCATTGCATGAGGACATTGCAATGGTTAAGTGTAGGGGATTTGATAGGTGTGAAAACACCCATCCTTTTTACCACTTAATTACAATAATAACCGAGCCAAAACGTGTATTTTATGTCATTTATGTCGGAATTATGCGTGGTTTGTGTATTTTTTGTGATTTAGGACGAAAAGGTGAAAAGTGGAGAAAACACGGCATTCACGGGCTTTTATCGAAGAAAAAGACGAAAGATGAAGTCGAAAGATCAAGAGTGGAAAAAGAACGGAAGTCCAAGACAAATTCTGAAGATTTATCGAGGAAAAAGTCAAAAGACGGAAGTTTACTAAAAGCCGAAGAACTCAAGTCTAATTTATTGTAGAATTACGAGACGAGTTCAAAGAAATCCCAAGACAAAGGCATTAAAGTCCAAGATTAACAAAAGATTAAGAAGACAAGGGCTTAAGTGTGCAATTAAGGAAAAGAAGAAAGAGGGAGGAAGCTTCCTAAGCTCCTCCCTAATCTCCCTATAAATAGATTGTTATGTTTTCATTTTCATGTTGGTTGGGTGGTTTGACAAACCACCACTTCCACCATTTTCAAAGCTTGTTATTTAATTTATTCTTGTATTTGCACCTTTAATTTCTTAACTTTAATTCAAGTAAGTGTTCTTAATTTTGTTGTTTTAATCTTCTTTACCTTTGATCAAGCTTTTCTTGTTTAATCTCTCATCTTCCTTTCTTGATTCTAGTTTACTTTTGGTGCGAAATATATTTGATCCGTGTTGATCTTGATGTTTTCGTGCTTAAAAAGTTCATCTTTTTATAGTTTGATTTAAAAGTTTGCTTATTTTAAGTTTGATAAGTTGTTATTCATGCTTATTGAGTCCATTTTACTTTAGATTCGTTCAAGTTTTAGTTTGAGCTTATTCCTATAGCTTATAGCCTAGCTTATTTTCTCGAATCCCACATAAATCGGAAAAGGGTTTAAACCCTTTTCCGATTGTAGCTTTCCGATTACATCCCCCTCTTTCCGATCTCCAAATCGGAAAAGGGTTTGTGTTTTCCGATTTGACACCCCTTATTCCGATCACTTGATCGGATTAGGGTTTTATATTATTCTGATTTGGCATGTTTTGCTCATTCCGATTGTATGCATTTTACTATATCCCGATTTGGAGGTTTTATAAACATTCCGATTGGCTTATTTTCTTAGACATTCCGATTGCTTCTATTCCCAGTATTCCGATTAGTGCTATTTTTAATATTCCGATCATGTCCCTCTTTAACATTCCGATTAGCACTTTCCGATGGGGTACATTCCGATCGGATTCCGATTGGATTCCGATCGGGTGTATTCCGATTGGTTGTTTTGATTTGTTTTAATATTTTGTTTTAGTTGAAGTGACAATTTTACTCGTTTTGTTTTTAGTTTATTTTAATTTTGTTTTGCATTTTTATTTGATTGTCAATTTACTTTTCGTTAAGTTTTAATTTTACGTCATTTAATTTCTCGTCATTTACTTTTAATGTTTTAAATATTGCACCGTTTACGTTTCAACTAGTTTTAGTTTTAATTACTCGTCCTTTATTTTAAAGTCTTGCACATTTATTTTACCACAACCAAAAATATTATTCTTTACCAAAAATGATTGAGTCACACTTTAAACCGGAAATCAATTCGAGAAGATACCGAGAAAACGAACTTTTGAACTAGCAAAATCGTAACATTAGTTTAGTTAATAAATCAACCACATTTTCCTCTGTGTCAATCCAATCTGGTTGTATTAAAGCTTTTTCAAAACAATCTCTTGTAAAATGATGTCTAATTTCTATATGTTTTGTTTTAGAGTGATGTACAGGATTTTTAATAATGCATAAAGTACTGTTATTGTCTATAAAAATCTTGGTATGCATGAAATTATACCCATAATCCAATAGCTGGTTCTGAATCCATAAGACTTGTCCACAACAAGCAGCTGCAGCTACATACTCTGCTTCAGTTGTAGAATTGGCCACCATTGTTTGTTTCTTGCATTGCCAAGATATCAACCTACTCCCAAGAAATTGGCATCATTTTCTATCAAACTTGTCACCCCTATAATCACTGTCTGAATATGCAATAAGCTCCAATGGAGAATCTTTTGGATACCATAATCCCAAAGTGGGATAGCACCTAAGATACCTAAAAATCCTCTTGACAGCATGAAGATGACACTCTTTGGGAGTCACTTGATGGCGTGCACATGCACACACAACAAACATAATGTCAGGTCTTGAAGCTGTAAGATACATCAATGAACCAATCATTGACCTATAATGCCTGACATCCACCTCTTTTCCATCTCCAACTTTTCCCCAAGGGTGTTCCCTATCCATGGGTGTGCTAGCTCGTTTCTCATGTGGAGAAAAGCCAAACTTCTTCAAGATTTCTGCTATATATTTATCTTGAGAGATGAAGATACCATCTTCTTTCTGCTGAACTTGTAACCCTAGAAAGAAGTTCATCTCCCCCATTGTACTCATCTTGAATTTGTCTATCATAAGTTTGGAAAAGTCTTCACTCATCTTTGTACTAGACGAGCCAAAGATGATATCATCCACATAGACCTTTACAAGTAAGAAATACTTACCAGTCTTCTTTGTAAAAAAAGGTCTGGTCTATGGTGCCCCTTTTGAATCCATTTTCCACCAGATATGTAGATAATGTGCCATACCATGCTCTTGGGGCTTGATGAAGTCCATACATAGCTTTCTTCACTCTATACACCTTGTCTGGATGTTCTGAATCTTCAAAACCAGGAGGTTGCATTACATAAACCTCCTCTACAATTATGCCATAAAGAAAAGCACTCTTTACATCCATTTGATAGACTGTAAATCCCATGCAGGAAGCATAGGCTAGAAAAATCCTAATTGCCTCAATCCTTGCAACAGGAGCAAAAACTTCTTCATAGTCTATCCCTTCCTCTTGTGTATATCCTTGAGCAACTAAACATGCCTTGTTTCTGACCACAATGCCTCTCTCATCCTTTTTGTTTCTAAGAACCCATCTTGTCCCAATAGGTCTGACATGTCTGGGATAATCAACTAACTCCCAAACATCCTGAATAGGAAATTGGTGAAGCTCGTCTTGCATTGCTTCCACCCAACTTGGTTCTTTGAGAGCATCAAAAATCTTCTTGGGTTCCTGTTGTGACAGAAAACAGGCAAACAAACATGCTTGAACAAGAGGGGTATCAACCTTCTTGTGAATATTGGCAATAAATCCTCCATGATCCTGATGAGACCTTCTAGTTTGCACAGGAGTCATCACATCACCTATGATCAAAGAAGAAGGATGATTCTTCATGGTAGATGTAAGTACTCCTCCTTCAATGATTGTGTTATCATCAATTTCAGTCTCTAAATTGTCAATATCTTCTTCAAATGCTCTTCCATCATCATCTGAATGAACCTCTCCATTTCTGTTTGAAGGTTCACCTTGTTCAAAATTATTGGAAGAGAATAAATGGTCAAAAGAGTTGTCAACGCCTGAATTAAGGTTGTCAACGTTTGAGCCATCAACGCCTGAATTTGTCTTGTTAGCGCCAGATTTTCCTCTGTCGGTGTTTGAAGAATCATGCATGTTTTCCACTGGTGATACTTGTGGACCACCTTTTTCCTTTCCAACAGCAGCAGCAGCAGCAAATGCATCTGTCCATATAGTAATGGTAACATACTCAAGTATGGGTGCTGATTTGTCTGCTTGTTTACCTTAAATTGCAACAACTAGTTCTTCCACAACATTTGAAGTTACCTTCACAATCTCTGGATTAGTAACAGGCATATAATTCAATGTTCTAGATAGAGGTTCCAAGTCAAATAACCAATTTGGACCACTCTCAGGATCACTAGGTTTACTTTCTAAAAACCTAACATGTACCTTTTCAAGTATACGTTTTTCTTTCTTAATGTAAACTCTATATCCTCTACTCTGCACAGAATAACCCATAAAGTAGCCTTCATCACCTTTAGCACTAAACTTACCTAAGGCATCACTAGTGTCCAAAACAACTACATGACATCCAAAAGGTTTAAGAAAACCAATATTAGGTTTCCTGCCCCAAAATAGCTCATAAGGTGTTTTGTTATGGATCTTGTTGATTAAGGCCCTATTTTGAACATAACAAGCTGTATTCACAGCCTCAGCCCAAAAAGCAATGGGAAAGTGAGCATCAGCAACACTAGCTGCTTCTATGAGTGTTCTATTCTTTCTCTCAGCTACCCTATTTTGTTGTGGGGTTCTAGCTACACTAAACTGTCTAGTAATCCCTTTCTTGGCACAAAAGTCATCTAACAACTTATTTCTAAACTCACCACCATTATCACTTCTAAGCATCATAACCTCATTACCAGTCTTCTTCTTAATTTGGGTAATAAAGTTAATGAAAGTGTCAGCAGTGTCACTTTTCAAAGCTAAAAAGAAAGTCCAAGAAAATCTAGAAAAATCATCAGTGATGACAAAACAGTAGGATTTACCATTTAAACTTTCTATATTAGTTGGACCAAACAAGTCCATATGCAGTAAGTGAAGAGGTTTAGAACTAGAATGCACAGGTTTAGACTTAAAGGAGACTTTGTGTTGTTTGCCTTTAAGGCATGCAACACAAGAATGGTCATTGTGAAAAGCCTTATCAGGCAAACTATCAACTAAACCATGTCTCACAAGTCTATTTATATTCTTAAAATTAATGTGCCCTAATCTTCTGTGCCAAAGATTACTCTCATCAACTAAAGCCTTAGCATATAGACATGACAAATTATTATTCATCCTAATTCCATTAAGATTCACATTATAAATGTCCTTATGCATAGGTGTTCTATAATCAATGAATTTCTCATCTGGTATTTTAAAATCTTTTCTCAACACCAAGCATTCAGTGTCAGTGAAAAGAACCTTATTTTTGTTATCACACACCTGTGATACATTAAACAGATTATAGTCAATTTCTTTTACCAAAAACACGTTCTCAAAACGCATATTGTTGGTGATAAGAGTTCCTTTGCCAGTGATAGTTCCATATCCGCCTCCAAAGTAAACTTTGTCACCATCTTTAATGGGAGTGAAGTTTGTCAAGTAGTCTTCCTTCCCTGTCATGTGCCTAGATCATCCACTATCCCAATAGCCATAATCATTAACCTGTTTTTGAATGCCCTGCACATAAAGAAAACAACTTAGTTTTCTTTGGGAACCCAAGCCTGAGCAGACTTGGATTCATTTGGTTGTTCAACAAGAACAGACTTAGTCCTTATGACAACCACTTGTTCATTCCTTTTTAGATTAAACACCCAGTTAACCCCAATTGGTTTAGTTATGACCTTTGAAATATAATGAAATATGTTACAGGTCATAGAAATCCCATCTGAATTACGGTTTTGGTCTTGTTTAGGTCTCCATGTCCAGCTAGAAGAAGATTAAGACCCATTTCCCTTTGGTTGCAAATATTTGGCATTACTTGGTCTAGCAACGTTCCTGTCAGCGTTGAACCTAGGGTTTGCTACAGGAACCCATTGTCTTTTAGACCACGTATTGGTTTTCTGAAAAGGTCTTTGTCCATAAGTATTAGACCCTTTAGTAAAGAATGGGGCTGGTCTAACAAATTGTGGACTTTGCTGGACAAAAGGTTTGGGTTTGACCATGGTTGACTTTCTATCAGCGTTGACCTTTGAAGCATTGACACACTTATAGGCTAAATTTGAAAAACTTCCACAAGTATAACAGGCTTTTCTAGACATAGCTCTAGGTCTAGATGAAAAGAAACCTGTCCTATTATCACTAATTTGACTTTTTGGTGACCTAGGTTTTCTATATATTTCTGCATATTTAAAACTAGGTTTTCTATCAACATTTAAGCCAAGGTCAACAGTCTTGCCAGTAGTAGGATTGGTCACTTTTATAGGTGTAGACTCATTTGGGTTGTCACTAAGCATGCCACCCTTAACAAACAAAGTAGGGTTGGCTTTCTTCCATTGGTCTAAATCTGTCAATTTTTGCTTGTATTCCTCTACTAGGGTAAGAACTCTAGGTGGAGGAATAAATTCCTCTTCTTGGAGTTCTGGAATACTAGTCCAAGACAGATCCTTTCTAAGGACACCATAAAAGTTCCCAGAAGGTGGTGGAACACCAGCATACTCTTTCATCCCAATCCCAGTCATATCCCTAGAATCTCTTTGTTCACTAACACATTTTTCTATGGTTTGTGAAGCTTTATCAAATCTCTGGATTTTAAGATCTACATTATATTTGTTTTTGATAGCCTCATCTAACTTAGCTTGTAAAACACCATTGGCTCTCTCCAAGATGTTTCTAACCTCAACACTAGCATTCAAATCATGAGTTAAAATATTGATTTGATCTTTTAGGTCAAACTCCATTTTCTTATATTCAGCCACAGTCTTTTCAGTTTGAGTAAGAGCAAGTTGATAATTAGATAACTTGCATCTTTCATTAACAAAATCTGCTGTTAATTTTAAAACTTCTTTGTTAATCTTTTCAGTATTTAGACGACAACCCTTACTACAAAATGCATCATCATATACCTCATTGTCTGATAAAGATGAAGAATGTGCCATAAGAGCATAGTGAACATGCTCCTCTTCCTCCTTTTCTGCAACCAAAGCCTTGTTCTCTTCCTCATCCTTGGCCAAATAGCTCCAATCCCAGCCAACACGATCAATCTCTTGCATAGCAACCATAGCCTTGGGATCCTGAACCTTGATAATTTGGCTTGAGGGTTTTCCAGCATCAGATCTTCTTGGAGATCTGCACTCTCTCATAAAGTGTCCCATTCGATGACAATTATTACACTCAACCTTGGATTTATCAAATCCAGCAGTGTCCTTAGCATTAAAAGTCATCTTCTTCTTGAATCTTCGATTCCATCTATTTTCCCTT
This sequence comes from Glebionis coronaria, assembly GCA_025667525.1. Classification (NCBI taxonomy): domain Eukaryota; kingdom Viridiplantae; phylum Streptophyta; class Magnoliopsida; order Asterales; family Asteraceae; genus Glebionis; species Glebionis coronaria. The sequence continues at coordinate 272,346,510 of CM046875.1, read as the reverse complement.
ATACTTGCAAGAGCCATATTCCACTTTATATCCATCTCCTCCAAATGCTCATCACTAATTTGCTCAAGGTCCTCATATGTAATCACCAAACCATTGGGCAACAAAGCAATGTATGCACACATAGTATCTAGATCAATACCAGCAGGTTTAACTCTTGGTGAGTCAAAATTGTATGTGTCAGCGTTTGAATATGAGGCGCTGACAAATTTTGATCCTGCGTTGACACAAGGTGATCCAGTAATAGGTTGCATGTAAGACTCCCTTTGATCAAATTGACCTTCACTATGTGAGAAGAAGGCCATATTGCCATTGGTAGACTTGCTTTCTTGATCAAAAAGGATCTCACTCTCTACAAGCCTCAGTTTATTGTAAACATCATCAAAAGTGGAATTTTTGTGAGTATTATTAGCAATCATAGACCTTGCTTCAATCTTCCATGCATCACTAAGACTTTTAAGAAAAGTGGTGATGATATTAGCATCATCATGCACTGTTCCCATAAAGGACAACTTGCTTGTAATGTCAAGAAGTCTGCTTCTCACTCCACTTAGCTTTTCATTGGGAAGAGCTTTAAATACGACATACTCATGCAAGAGTTGCTTCTTTTTCTCTGAGGCAGTATCATCATTACCACCATAAGCAACTTGAAGGGTTGCCCAAAGATCTTTTGCAGAATCATAGCCTCTATACTTGTGCTGATTGGCTTGTCCCAAAGAGAGTTTGAGGATGCTTAGGGTTTTCATGTCATTCATTCTCTTTGCTACGTCCTCAGCTGAGACAGCTCTTCCATCTTCATTTTTTTCTTTTCGATCCTCTTCAGTAGAGCCTGGAGTTGATCTTGCCAAGATAGCAGCTGCAATCTTGCCAGCCTTATTAAATGTGTTTCCATATTCAATAATTTCCCATAGAGTATGGTCATGGATTTGAAGATACTGCTCAAAGTTAAACTTCCACAGCTCAAAGTTGTCTGGGTCTAGCATGGGAATCTTGATGTTAGGGCTTGAGGAGGAGGAGGTTAACTCTGGAGTAGACATGTTGTTTTTAGGGTTTCTTGAAAATTAGGGTTTTTGGCGATTTAGGGTTTTTGTGTTCTTTAGATCAAAGTTTCTCAACAAGCTCTGATACCACTTGTTGATCCCACACTTAGATCGATTTAGCTTGTGTAAACGAGATTATATCAAGTTAAACACGTAGAGAAACTTTGTTGTATATGTAACAATTCAAGTATTATGCGGAATTAATACTTAAACAAGAACACACAAACAAGATAACCAAACTTTCACTTTGATTGATAAATCAAACTTGCGTACAATGAAAGTGTAAAACGTATATCTTAAACTAAAACCTAAAGGCCTCCTTTTATAGATTAAGGAACCTTGTACAAGAGTCTACGTATCAGCTATTCTTGGTAAAGATAAACATAGGAAATACATTGTCAAACATATCTTTACTAGAAACATAAAACGTGTAGACTAAGTCTTCTATCAGTGCTTGACTTCTTCTTATCAATGCTTGACTTCTTCCTGTCAACGCTTGTCCTGTCAACGCTTGATTTCTTCCTATCAACGTCCAAATTGCTCTTGTCAGCCTCCAAGTGTCTTGACTACATTTTATTCCCGACAAGATAGGTAGCAAGGATGAAATATAAGCACATAAACAATGTAAGACAACATATCGATTATTAGTCGGGCATGCAACATCTAATCGATATGACAAGAATCCGGTTAAAGACTTTGTCATACCAACAGCATTAAGATATGTTTATGCTTGATTTCGATAACTAAGGTAGTACGTGAGATTATGCAAGATTTGGTATATGTTTTAATCCCCTAATCGTTGCAAAAGTGATTAACAAGATTCATTTATTAGATGACATGAAACTCATCCACTCACATGAGTATTAGTCGATGATCATGGATGAATCAAACATATAACAATGGTATTACATAGTAACACATAATACATGAGTATCCAAACCACACTTATATTCAAGAACCCAGGGAAAAAGTGCGCCGCACAAAACTAATTGTGCACCGCACTTTGCCCCAGCAAAGCTAATATTCATATCTAATCATAAGGCTATTAAACCTTAACCAATTGCACATCACACTACTCCATAATAACAGTAAATAATATCATTTCAAACATATGTAAATCAAAGTAAAAGATTGACATAATTGAAAGAAGAATAATACCACAAGATTATTCAATAATTGCTTCCAAAGGATTTTTAAGTCTTTGAACTTATTACAAATGGCTAGCAATACTTCTGAGTTTCTTGTTCCAGCACCAATACCATAAACCAACTAAGGTTTACTAACTCTAGTGACTATGATCAAGGATTTGGAGAAATCCTTGATTAGTATTTCTCCTAAACAATGGAGTAAGTGAGGAATGAGATATGATTATGCCTGGCCAAGGGTCCTATTTATACTTGAAAATTCGTAGGTTAGAAACCCTGGAAGTATATCAAAGGTTCCCTATTATAGCCATGCATAATTGCACTTAATTGTGTAACTGCAGTGAAATGTGCACCGCACTTGTTCATTTGTGAGCCACACTTCATCAGGTATAAATGTGCGCCGCACTTGCGAAATTGTGCGCCGCACTTCTTGTTATTCTCCACATTTGGGGTACTTTGAAAGTACGCCGCACTTTACTAAATGTGTGCCGCACTTCTGCTCCTTTTCATCATAATTTCTTCTTTAGCCCCTATATTCTTTATTTCTTCATTCTTTTCCTTTATGGTTTTTTCTTGGCTACAATACAAACAATACCTTTTATAAGTATCAATTCAACACATAATTTATTTATTTACATAGCAAACAAGGACAAATGCATCATTAGAAACATGTATAAATGAGGCGTTATCAAGCATTCATACTTGGGAGGACTTTACCAAGAAGTTTGTGAACAAGTTCTTTCCTCCATCTAGAACCACTGCTTTAAGAAACCTAATTATTGGTTTTCAACAAAAGAATGATCAAACCTTTAGTGATGCTTAGGAAGAGTTCAAGGAGTTATTGAGAAAATGCCCCAATCATGGATTTAATAAAGTTCACCAAATCAATACCTTCTATAATGGATTAAGACCACATCATCAAGATTCCCTCAACTCTTCCGCGAGTGGGAACATTCTTTCCAAATCCACACAAGAGGAATGGGACATTATTGAGACTAAATCCATGGTACACACAAATAACCAAAGAGATGAGAGGGTCCATGTTGTTCAAGAGGGTGTTTCTAAACCATTTGAAAGTCAAATCCTTTTACAACTTCAAGAAATGAACCAAAGTCAAAAGATGCATCAAGCAATGATGCAAGATTTTATGAAGGTTTCCTTGAGCAATAATTCCACCAATAATGTCAATGCTATCACTTTATCTTGTGAAACATGTGGAGGCCCTCGCTCTTACCTACAATGTGACAAGGTTCAAAATTACCAAGGTGAATGTTATGCTTATCAAGATGAACAAAGAGAGCACTTCAAACCTAACATCAACCCAAACAAGATCTCTTACAAATCAAATAACTACATTGCTCCACCCGGATTTCCACCCCATCCACCCACCAAAAACCAAACCAACCCTCCTCAATTGCTTCAAAGAAATCAAGGTCCTAGGCCAAATTACCAAGGACACAACAACTTTAGAGCACCCAATAACTTTCAACAACAAGGAAACAGCTTTCATGAAAACAATCAAGGATTTAACCAACCACCTCCACCTTTTCATCATCAAGGACACCATCAAGGTTACAATCAAGGATATGGGAAAAATGATACATTTAAGCTACTTTAAAAGATGAACCAAGAAACCGAAAGAAGGATTCGTGAAAGTGAAAAGAGAACACAAGATCAAATAAGAGCTATGAATGAGGAGACCAACAAGAGGTTTATGATGCTTCTTAATCAAAGGCCACAAGGTGCTCTACCTTCAAATACACAAACAAATCCAAGGGCTAATGTTAATGCAATCACAACAAGGAGTGGAAAGACAACTATTGATCCTACAATGCCTTCTACACCTCCTTTGGTTAAGCCTACTATGGTTCCACCTTGTGATAAACCTACAACATCAAACTCAACACCTTCAAGCTCTACAACTTCAACACCTACACCTCCTCATCCTACACCTACTACTCCTTTACCTTCAACACCTATTAATAAAGAAACCAACAAAGAGAACCCTTCAACAACAACTACTCAACCTACACGAAAACCAAGTCTTCAATACCCATCAAGATTGAGAAGGGAGAAACTTAAAAATAAGGATGATATTCAAGTGTCAAACTTTTTGAGAATGTTCAAACAATTGAACATTAACATATACTTTGCGGAAGCTCTTGCCTATATGCCAAAGTTTGCTCAAATGTTCAAAGATCTCCTCTCAAACAAGGAAAAGTTGGTGGATATACCTAACACATCACTTAATGAGAATTGCTCTGCCATGTTGCTCAAGACTCTACCTACAAAACTTGGAGATCCGGGGTGATTTTTGATCCCTTGTAATTTTCCCGGGGTGAAAAATTGCATGGCACTAGCGGATCTTGGGGCAAGCATCAATCTCATGCCTTTATCGGTTTGGCAAAAACTCTCTCTTCCCGAGCTCACTCCTACTAGGATGACCCTTGAGTTTGCAAACCATTCCATAGCTTATCCGGTAGGCATTGCGGAAGATGTGTTTGTGGGGGTTGATAAATTCACATTCCTCGCGGATTTTGTAGTTGTTGACTATGATATAGACCCGAGAGTTCCTTTTATTGTTGGTAGACCTTTCTTGAGGATAGGTCGTACTCTTATTGATGTGGCGGAAGGAGAACTAATTATGAGAGTTGAGGATGAGAAAGTAGTGTCAAAGTTGGGGAAAGTCACTAAGAAAGCTCAAAGTTGTGAAACAATTAATATAGTGGATGTTCTTGATGAGGTGTGTGATGAAAATTTTCATGAAGCTTGCAAGAATAATAGTGAGAACATGCCACATGTAGAGACAATTGCCTCAATTGCTCCCTCCTTAACACCATTTCGAGAGAGTGATTTCCTCTTAGAGGAATTTGAGTCCAACTTCCTTGGTAATGATGATTCTCCCATTAATTGGGAAGAAGACATTTTAACTATCCAAAAGTTGCTCAATGAGGATCCCATTCCTTCACCGACTCCACAAGAAGTTACCAATGATGATCCATCCTTAGTGAAACCTTCCATTGAAAGTCCACCTTCCCTAGAACTTAAGGATCTTCCATCATACCTTGAATATGCCTTCTTAGAGGGAAAGGACCAAATACCCATTATCATAACAAAAGACTTGAAAGATGATGAGAAGGAAAAACTCATAGAGGTGCTTAAGAAACATAAGAAAGCTATAGCTTGGAAAATAGCCGACATAAGGGGAATTGATCCAAATTTTTGTACACATAAAATCCTTATGGAGGATGATTACAAACTCGCCATTCAAAACCAAAGAAGGGTTAACCCAAAAATCCATGAAGTCATCAAAAAGGAAGTTATCAAACTCGTTGATGCGGGTATGATTTACCCCATTTCTGACTCTTCATGGGTTAGCCTGGTGCATTGTGTTCCTAAGAAGGGTAGAATCACTGTTGTGCCTAATGAGAACAATGAGCTTATCCCTACTATAATTGTCATGAGTTGGAGAGTTTGTATTGATTATAGGAAGCTTAATGATGCTACTAGGAAAGATCATTTCCCATTACCTTTCATGGACCAAATGCTTGAACGCTTGGCGGGAAATGAGTACTATTGCTTTATAGATGGATTTTCGGGTTATTTCCAAATACCCATTGATCCAAAGGATCAAGAAAAGACCACATTCACTTGTCCCTATGGCACATTTGCTTATAAGATAATGCCTTTTGGCTTGTGCAATGCCCCGGGGACATTCCAAAGGTGTATGATGGCAATCTTTCATGACATGATTGAGCATACTATGGAAGTTTCATGAATGATTTCTCGGTTTTTCGAGATTCATTCACTTCTTGTCTCTCCCATTTAGAACGTATGCTAAAAAGGTGTGAAGAAACACGTCTTGTTCTAAATTGGGAGAAGTGTTATTTCATGGTCAAAGAGGGGATAGTTTTGGGACATAAGATATCCAATAAAGGTTTAGAAGTGGATCGAGCTAAAATTGATGTTATTGCCAAACTTCCCCCACCTACCACGGTGAAAGGAGTTAGGAGTTTTTTGGGTCATCCGGGTTTCTATAGATGCTTTATACAAGATTTTTCTAAGATAACAAGACCCATGACCCACCTCTTGGAAAAAGAGGCTCCTTTCATATTCACACAGGAGTGTTTAGAGTCTTTTGAGATTCTTAAAGAAAAGTTGACTAAGGCTCCCATTTTGGTATCACCAAATTGGGATTTGCCTTTTGAGCTCATGTGTGATGCTAGTGATTATGCCGTGGGGGCCGTGTTGGGAGAAAGAGTTAATAATCATTTCCAACCTATACACTATGCGAGTAAGACAATGACGGGTGCTCAACTTCATTATACCACTACAGAAAAAGAGTTGCTTGCTATTGTTTATGCCTTTAAGAAATTTAGACCCTATCTTGTGCTTTCTAAGACCATAGTGTATACGGATCATTCCGCTCTCAAGTATCTCATGACAAGAAAGATGCTAAACCTAGACTTTTGAGATGGGTTTTGTTGTTACAAGAGTTTTCAATAGAGATTCGTGATAAGAAAGGAGCCAAGAATTTAACAGCGGATCACTTGAGTAGACTTGAGCAACCTTTTCAAGGTGAATTACCTCATAAGGAAATCAATGAATCCTTTCCATTAGAGGAGCTCATGTCTATCTCTTCACAAGAGGATTCCACCCCTTGGTTTGCGGATATTGCAAACTATCTTGTAGGAGATGTGCTTATAGACGGTCTCACTTCCCAACAAAATAAAAAGTTTCTCAAGGAAGCAAAATACTATTTTTGGGATGACCCTTACCTCTTTAGGCAATGTGCGGACCAAATCATAAGACGGTGTGTAGATGGGCCCGAAGCATTTAAGATCTTAGAAGCTTGTCATAAAGGACCCACAAGGGGGGCATTTTGGGCCCAACTACACGGCCAAGAAAGTCTTTGATTCGGGTTACTATTGGCCTTCAATTTACAAAGATGCCCAAGAGATGGTGAAATTTTGTGATGTTTGACAAAGACAAGGAAAAATTAATCAAAGAGATGAGATGCCACAAAATTTCATACAAGAGTGTGAGATTTTTTATGTATGGGGTATAGACTTCATGGGACCTTTTTCATCATCAAAGGGCAATAAGTACATACTCGTAGCCGTGGACTATGTTTCAAAGTGGGTTGAGGCTAAAGCCTTGCCTACTAATGATGCTAGAGTTGTAGTGAAGTTCTTGAAGCAATTATTTGCTAGATTTGGTGTACCTCGGGCTACCATAAGTGATCGTGGGACTTATTTTTGTAATGATAAATTTACAAGAGTCATGAATAAGTATGGTGTTAACCATAGACTTTCTACCGCGTATCACCCTTAAACCAATGGGAAAACCGAGGTCACAAATTGTGGTTTAAAGATACTTTTAGAGAGAACGGTGGGAGCGCATCGAACTTCTTGGTCAGATAAGCTTGATGATGCTTTTTGGGCTTTTAGGACGGCTTTTAAGACAACAATTGGTTGTACTCCATATAGGCTTGTCTATAGAAAAGCATGCCACCTCCCATTCGAGTTAGAGCATAAGGCTTCATGCGCTATCAAATGGGCTAACTTTGATTTAAACCAAGCCGGTTCACATAGGAAAGACCAACTCAATGAGATGGATGAATTGAGAGCCAATGCCTATGAAAACTCGTTGCTTTACAAGGAAAAGACTAAGCAATTACATGATACTAAGATCAAGAATCGTAAGTTCAAAGTTGAAGAGCCGGTTCTCCTCTTTAACTCAAGGTTGAAACTCTATGCGGGCAAGCTTAAGCCAAGATGGTCTGATCCATTCACTATTGCTCAAGTGTTTCCATATGGGACTACTGAGTTGTCACACCCAAATGGCTCAAATTTCAAAGTGAATGGTCACCGTGTTAAGCATTACTTTTGGGAGGACATTTCCGTGGAAATGGTCCAAGAGATCCCTATTTTCCCCATGAATTAATTCATTGTGGGAAGAGTCGAGCTAGAGACTCGATAAATCAAGCTTGAATAACTAGGCTTAGAGTTTTTAGACTAGAGTGTGGTAGGATAGGAATAAGGGTTTATAGTTAAGAAGAAGTGTAGGGGGATGCCTCTCTTTTGTCTTCTTGATGTTTGTATGGTTTCTCTCTCTCATTGCATGCATTGGAGCTTATGGAGGAGGCCCTTGTATCGGATTCACTTCGTTACTATTGTGATTTTCAAACCACCCATTGTGCTTAAAAAGAATTCACTATAGTAGACCTTTCCTTAGCTTGGGTTAAGCAAAGTTATCAATGTCATAAGTGTAGGGGAGTTTACTCCAATAATCTTAAACATTAAGGGAAATGTTTATCTTAAGTGTAGGGGGTCTTCTATCGAAGTGACCTTACCTAGAACTTTGCTATTGACTTCATGATAACTTGGAAATTAATTTTTCAAACATTTTTCAAATTTTTATCTACTTTGGCCACCAAAAATATGCATTCATAATTTTTTGCATTAATAATTTTTCATTTGCATAACACATTTGCATTGTATATATTTCTTCTTTTATTTTTCATCAAAAATATATGAAAAAGAAAAAATATAATAAAGGACATGGTTTAACGAATTTAGACTTCTTTGACATATTAGGCCCGCCATGGATACTTTGACTCAACCCTAGTTTGCTTATCCAAGCATTCTCTAGCTAGTAGCCTTAACCATGTAGACCTTTATTAGTTTATTAGGCTAAGCATCCACTAGTCTCATTATTTTAGATTTTAAACTATGGAGAACAAGAAAAGATAGAGTTTGAAATAAGTGTTAAGGGATAGATAAACCTCATATTAATTAACTGTGGCTTTTATATCCCCTTTCGTAACCTTTACTTTCTTGTCAATGCATGCATATATGTTAATAAATAATCAAGAACGGTTTTAATCGGTTTGTAGTCTCTTATGCATTTTTTACTAATCATTTGTGGTTGGTATAAGTACGTCTTAAGATTCTAAGTTAGAACGTTTTATGTGTATTAGACTTATGTCATGCTTAATACTTAGCGGGTGTTTTTCCTTTTATTCTTTTCAACTTTCATTGTGAGGAATAAAGAAAAATAAGAGCGGCTTATGAAAAAAAATGAGTGGCTAGAAAAAAAAAGAAAAAGAAAAAAAATAATTATACAAGACTCCCAAGAGGGGCAGTGAAGTGTTAATTATAGTAGCTATTGAATTTCAACATTACTCTCACAAGGGTTGCGGGGATTTGATAGTTGCTCCAATCCAATATTACCTTGACGGGTTGCGGGATCGAAGATCCAAGGTCTCAAAAAGGCGGCGGATATAAATTATTGCGTGAGTTTTATTTTTCTTTCCTTAGCGAGTGTGTAGCTACTTATTAATGCATGACATAAGGATCTTACACATAAGGCGAATGACTTATTATTTTGATTCGGACTTATATTAATTGTGGGCGGTTTTTCTAGTAATGGATAAGATAATTACTTAGGATTAAAACAGTGCTTCCTTATTTTGAGATTTTACATTTCTTATATTTCACGCTTTAAATAATGACAAATTTGCCTTCAAGCAATTTTCTCAAATAATAAACGGTCTTAGAGGCATAATAAGTGGGGGTATAATGGTAACACAATTAATCTATATGAATGAGTTGATGCACTTTCACTTATGGATAACAATGATCTTGTTTTTAAGCTTGGTATGGGGAAAGTGAAACTTGAGGATGATAAGTGTTCATGGTACTCAAAGCCCTAATTAAAGTCTTTGATTTCTTTATGAGTTATTTCCATCAAAACCATTTCACGAAAATTCAAAAATATATAAATAGAATTGCTTTTCTTTGCATTGCATTGTATAAAGTCAAAATCATGCATCATATAGAGTAGTGTAGTATAAAACCATTCCATATTGGCCAAGGTGGATTAATTATGAGAAAAGTGTAAATTGGTGCTTTAAAATGTGGCATTGCATGATGTCATGGCAATGATAAAGTGTATGGGATTTGATATGAGTGAAATCTCATATCAATTATATCACAAATCACCCTAAAACGCAAAGCAAAATACCTAATTTTGATGTATAAAAGCAGTATTATGGGTATGTTTTGTTGTTTGTGCTTGTGTAGGTAAAATGATACAATTATGGAGCAAAGAAAGGAATTCAAGCTTTATTAGTGAAGAAAAGACAAAAGAAGGATTAAAAGTGACAAGCCAATCGAAGTCAAAGGATCTTTCTTGACAACTTTCAAAGATGAAGGACTAAAAGTGCAATTATGAGAAAGTCAAGAACAAAGTCAAATTTGGTCAACTATCAAGTCAAATAGTCAAAGGATCATTATTGTGCAAGTTTGAAGCTAGAAGGACCAAAATGACAAAGAAATGAAGATCCTAGCTCAAAGCAACATTCTCCCAAGTCAAAGGACTAAAAATGACAACTTTCAAGTAACTTTGTGTTTGATCGGAATATACAAGAAACCAACCAATGAAAGGCTTTATATCAGGGGACAAGGATTGCCACCTCAACGCCAGCTGGCCATTCATAGCCACTTTTCATTTATTACCAAATCCAAATAGTGCATCCACTATCCATTTATTCAGCCAATAGAAAATCAGAGATTGGATAATGATCCATGTGCACCTCTTTCTCCCAATAATAACAAAACCCGTGTCATCTTCATACTTCAACGAACCCAGATTCAAGATCAAGACTGAATTCATTTCAAATCAAGTGTTCTACATGAAAACTACTCAAAATCAAGAGACGAATCTATCCCAAGTGGTTAATTGAGCTGAAATCTGCTCAATTGAAAAACCCTAATTTTGTTCTTCAACGGCTATAATAAATTGGAAGATCAAGGCCACGTAGAAGCTGGGGATTGGCTCCAACACGTCATTCATCCCCAACAAACTCCAACTCAACTCAATAAATAGCCCAATAGTTAGTCATTTTGTGTCTTGTACATAGTGTGTGAATTTACACACACTTCACTTTTTCTCTCAACTTTCAGTTAGCTTCCTAGATAGCTACTAATCTCAAGAGTCTAACAAGCTCTTGAGTTAGTTAGTTTAGTTGTAACAAACTTGTAACAAACATCCACCATTAATAAACCTTCAAATTTCATTCTTACTCAAATTCATTTCTCAATTCTGCATTATCCTACTTCTACTGTTACTGTGTGATTCTATTGATCAAACAAGATCAAAAGAGCTTGTTCGATTGATTTTAGAAGCTTGTAGCTGGTTCAGACGTTTCTACTTTACTTCCATAGCCAAAAGTAGCAGATTGTAGCAGGGGAGATGATTTTTAGATGTTGATTGTTAATGGTGGTAGATAGTTGTTGATTGTATTGATCATAGTTGGCTCAGCGCCTAACTACTCCAACAAACGGGGCTTCAAGCTAAAAGGCATCAAATTACTTGTTTAAATTCCACTAAAAATTTTTGTCATGCTCAATTCTTAGATACTTAGCTTACCTGCTATATTGTGATTGATTTAGTGTGCTTTTGGTGTATTTGATATGATTTGATAGTTAGCCAGTAGTTTTATAGCTTTTAGTTCATTCTTGCTTCTAAAATTTTGGTCTAATCAACTTAATTTTCATCAATTGGTGATCTTGAGTTTTGTAGTGCAAACCTATTGGTACTTTGCTATTTTGATGCTCATTTGAGTTACTTGACAAGATCTGATAAGTCACTTGTGCGTTCAAAAGCTTTTGCTCAAAAAGTCTTTACAAAGTTTTGTTAACAAGTTAAAACTTGTGTGTTGGATCAGTGTGGTTTTAGTGTATCATCTTTTGAAACTTGTTGATTTTAGTCCACATACACTCAATAGGTCAGTTTAAGTCATTGTTCAAAGTTTTATAGACAAAGTTTTATTCAAAAAGGCAATTGGCTAATAAAAAGTGTGGGTCGGTCTTTGCAAGTCTAAACTATCAATCTTTGATCACCTCCTAATTCTTTGTTTGTAGATGTTTTTAGTTGATTTTTGTTCCCAGTTGTATTCAAACATGTGAACTTTCAGAATCACTAAGTGAGATAAAACAGTTCTCAGATTTGAACTAGAAAACAGCTTAATAATAAGTTGTTGAGCAAACTCAAGTTTCTGTTATCATAGCCAACTGCTTTTTCATTTCCCATTAATCTACTTCAAAAAACTTCCAATTTTCTTTCAAAAATCTGTTCACAAACATGTTCTAAGTGATTTTTGAGAAAATAAGCTTTTTGGAATTTCTTGGTCAACGAAAGTCAACAATAAGCCATTTTTGCTTAATTTGAGATTCCAGCTTATTGGCTTAATCATTTTCAGAATTTCTTGACATTCCAACCTTCTTATCACTAGCTTAATCATTTTCATTAAAAAAATCCAAATGTGGAAGTCTGAAACAGCGTATAGCTTATTTTGAGCTTATTGGAATAAGCCAACTTGAGATTTACTTGCTTTTAGCTCATTTCCTTGGACAAGTCTAGCTTAATTTCAATTTTAAGCGTTTTGTAAAAATTTGGAACTGTTTTGGTTGAGTAATAAGCTCAAACGAGCTTATTGTTACATTGTTGCCCGTTTTTGTATTATTTCTTGTTTAATTGCAAACTAGTCCCTTGACTTTCAAGTGTTGGTTAATCAGCTTTGTTAAAACAAGTTTTTAGGGTTTGCATGGATTAGTCCTTGAATTTTCAGTTTGTTACATTTCTGTTTGGCAGTTTTGAATTTTGTTGGTTAGTTGATATAGTTTGTTATATTTTTCACTTTTAGTCCCTAAACTTTCTGAATTTACACATTTAGTCCTTGTACTTCTATTTTTTTACATTTTGAGCATTTTTACATTTGTGCATTTAATACTTGTGATACTTGCGTTAATTGTGGTAATTGCAACTTGTTTTACGGATACATAGCTATACTATTTTCCACTTTTTACGTGATTCTTTGAAATAGACATAGATACCAAAAACCTTTGTTAACACCAAAAACAATTAAAAACTTGAGGTTAATTGGACTTTCAGTTTGTTGTGAGCTTGGAAAAACCAACTTGAAAAGATCATATATTACTATTGAAACTTCGTTTAAATCATAGTTTGAGCCTCTATACAACCAGCATTAAGTCTACGAAGGAATTACCAGGCTATCATGTTACTCATTTCAGTTCAGTTTACTACCGTTTAATCAAGTTATTTCTTTGATCATGTCAGACAATTGACACCAGTATCGATCATCCCATAAAATTTCCACCAGTGCCATGTACAGTATTCCATATGTACCCCATGTATAGTATCTCAGTTATACACATGTATAGTATTTCATGTGTACTCCACGTACATTGTCTTAGATATGCTCCATGTGCAGTATTCACTTTTTACTTCATGTACAGTAGTCCAGGTGTACTCCATGTACCCTACTCCAAGGATATTGCTAATCGATCCTCAATCATCTCAGACGTTTCCACTTGTCGATATTCCACCAGATGCTGATGATGCTCGTGAATTGAAGATTTTACCGGGTAATGATGTTGCTAACACTTTGAAGACCTCACACATGCTGATGCTGCTGATACTTTGGAGATTTCTCAAGATTCTGATGTTGTTTATACTATGAAGACTCTACAGAAACTATAAATTTGAAATTTCTGACAAGAATAAACTTCCATCATCAGACACTACCATTCTATTCCATGCTTTTACCTTCTCAGCTAGATTTCACACTTCACTCAGCAAACCTTCATTAAGAAGAGTGGGAACCGGTACCCAGCCGGCCACTCAGCAGAATTGTTATAGGAATCCGGGTCGTAATAATAACCGTCATGAAACTGACAGACAAAGCGGTAATGAAAACCACCGTGCTCATATTTATCAGTCAGTTGCCATTGGAACTCCGGAACGGACGTGACCAGAAATACAGAGGTCGGCAGTCTAACTAGTCCGCCAACCCTAGCAGTTACCAGGAATTCTTAACATTATTCAAACTCACCAACTAAATACATGTTCAGACAACAGTTAAGACACAGGTCTCAAGTATAATTTCGGAAGACATTTTTCAGGACACCAGTCATGATACACGTCATACAGATATCTTCCTGCTACGGATATCTTCTCAAGGCACGAGTCAAGACTCATAGTTCTAGTATGCCTTATAAACCAAGTCTTCGGTAATTCAGGGTACCCTCCAAGGGAGTATACCCGTTTTGTCATATCACGCATAAATCAGACCATTAAAGAGTCAGTTACCACCACTGGGGTATTATTCAAGTTAGACACGCAGTGTTCATTCTGTGAGGTTATAGACGAACACATTTAGGGAAAGTTACCATGTTTACTTAACGACTTCATATGTCAGCTTTATTTAAATCAGGTATTTACGTATCTCCCAGCCAGAAAGACTCCACAGTATCGCCAATGTTTATTAAAAATTTTCTTTTCATTTAACGACGAGATTCGTCTTACTAAATTCCAAACATATTCATTATATTTCTGCTAGAAAAATCAGTACAAATTGTTTCAGCTTTTCAAACACGTGAATTATTATCTTATAGCTACGAAGACTTATAGTCACCATTCATGATGCGACTTCTGAAAATCCTTAAATTCATGATTAGCAGATTATCTCAAAGTTTCGAGATGTCATTTCGGAAGGTTTTCCAGAAATTCCTCTCTAACCACGAGACAGAGTTTAACATCGAGCTTGTCTCAAGGACAGAAAATTGTTTTCAGAACTCTTTATCGCAGGACTTCGGCTGAGTTAAAAGAGTTGCAGCATTAGCTGCAAGAGTGACCAGGACGAGGCTTTAATCGCCCTAGCACACCACCAAAAGGTGCACCGTCTCTGCCTATCAGGAAAAAGGCCAGTATCATGGGATCATGTATTGACCACCGCAAAATTTTACAAGATCAGCATTCTTAATTGATGTTCATTCCACGTATAGAAGATTTCCTTATCTGCTACGATGTCTTAAATATTTTCCAGAACCATTGACGATCATGCCACCAGCAGTGGTGAGAGAAAGAACATGACGTTTTCCAGACTGTTGTTGTACATATTATAGTCTCTCTAAAATTTTGAATTATATTTCTGAGCTCCCTAATGCTCCAGCTATATTATGAAATTTATGAATAAGGTTTTTCCCATGGATTCTTAGACAAAATCGTCAGTATCGTCATTGATAATATCTGGTCTGCTAAATTCTAGAGAAGTACAAGAGAATCACCTTCTCACAGATGTACAAAATCTCCGATAGGAGAAAATTATATGAGCAGCTTCCCAGATGTGAATCCCAGTTGAACAAGGTGACATTCTGAGCCACCCTATTTTAGCAATAAGAAATTTTAGACAATCCTGCGAAGGTGAAGGCTTTTACCAGATGGTCAAGACCGACGCCTATGGCTAAAGTACAAGATTTTCTAGAACTCAGTTGACTGCTACCGCAGAAAATTTCAGACAGTTCTCACAAATTAGCTTTCCATGACTAAGATTACGCATAAAGGAGAGGACATACACTAAAATGTTGTATTCACTAAGATCCTACTCTATGAGAGATCTAATTTACCAAGACTCAATAATTCTTTCATGACTATTCAACCAGATTCCACAAGAATGTACCATAATCCCAGACATAATTTTGATAGAAGCAGTGTAACACATTGATGCAGCTATGTTCATATCTAGAGGCCTAACATACCGTAGGGTCAAGATAGAATGTCGTCATGCTAGTGAGTCATTACAACTATTAGACACTTCTGAACAGAAATGACAAAATTTCATGGAATTTGTTATCAGTTACCACAGAGTCAGAAAAAGTATGATGCTATCTAATTCATTGTCGACCATGTAATCAGCCTACGCGTTTTCTTTCATCCGAAAAGATTACGCAGTAGTAGACTTGGAGAAAATTCAGCAGTAAATCGTACGATTTCAAGGTATTCCACCAACCGTCATATCAGACAGAATTCATGTTCACGATCACGTGTATGTCTACGTTCACTTTACGTTCACGTTTATTTTCACTCTCACGTTTACGTCTCATTCGCAGTATGATGCTATCTCAGTTCACGTTTTGTGCTACCTCATTATTTAAGCTCACGTTCGCGTTCATAACATTGTTCACGTTCAAGTTCGTGTTCCATTTCGCGATTCACGTCTCGCAGTTTATTACTGAATACGGCTACAGAAAGCTTGAGAAACTAGACTCAAGTTTAGCACAGTTTTTCCATACTCAGGCAGACGTTTCACATGTCAGGTCGTATTGTTTGGCATTCCTTCCTCAGTCAGCATATGTTCATGATATGTTGATGTATCACGTTCACGGTATGTTTCACGTATTACATTCACGATATATTCCATGCCCAGCATTCCTTAGATGATTGTGAACCACGTTCACAATTGCTCACGTAGCACGTTCATAATTGTTCACGTAGTTCGTCCCTATATGTTTTCAGCAGCTTTCTCAGAAATATAAATGATATCTTTCCAGGATATTTGTACGTACCGTTTCATGTATACTACATGTTATAGATTATTCATTTAGATTCATAAAATCCATCTTAAGTTTGGAACCAGAAACTATTCAGCATCATCAGGACAGGGTCATCAGGACCAAGATTTTTGTTCATTACTTTTAGACCTTTGAAGGAATCGTTTCGAGCGGGAAGCCACTCGAAACGGAGGAGTCCATCCGGACCTCTCATTCCTTTTCCTTTAATAAATCCAGTTAAGTCCTTTCAGTCATGTCACATTCCATGTCCTCTTCAGCCATGTCACGTTACATAATCATTTCAGTCATGTCAGGTTTATACCTATCAGCAGCATTATGTCTTAATTAGAAGACAAACTATCCTTCAGCTAATTTGTCTTTTCATTTTACGTGTTCTTTCAGTTCTTATAACTTCATCAGCTTATTACCTTTAATTTGAGGATGAATTTCTCCTTTTTAGAGGGGAAGAATTGTTAAACCACAACATTATCGCATCCTTAATTCGAGGACGAATTATTTTTTTTAGAGGGGAAGAATTATAAAACCCGTATTTAAAATCCTCGAATATTAAATACGCAGCCTCAGTTTCATTTAATATTAGCTTTAACTTTAAATTAAACGTTAACAGAAAATACACAGCCTCAGTTTAAATAAATTATTACTACAACTAATTATTCAGAAATAATTATCAGATCAGAAATAATATTACGACTAGTTATTCAGGAAGTAATTATCATATCAGAAATAATATTACGACTAATTACTCAGGAAGTAATTATCAGATCAAAAATATTATCACGTCGAGAAAAAGTTAAAACGCGAGAAATAAATTCTAGTTTACACGATATATATATATATATATGGTGTCGAAAAGCAAATAATAACCACACATATACTAGTGGGCCGGCAGTTTTAAAAGAACAAAAGGAGAATGGGTTGGAGGACCATTTTATTCTATCTAGGCCAAAAAAAGACGGGGGATGTTTTTAACTTTTAGACACACAATAGTGAAACCCTAAAACAAAACAGCCGTTATCTTCCTTCCTTGTCTTTTCCTGCCAACGATCAAAACAAAAAGGAATCAGGAAACATTCGTGGGTTAGAATCAAGGTCGTTGTCTTATTTCTAACCCCTACCACGAAATCCTAAGGTAAACTAATCTCGTTTTATTTTTATCTTTTTGTTGTACGATCCACGAATCCAAAACAGGGGGTGTCGGGTTGTATTAGTTTCAGGAAAACTGAGAGTCAAGGACTCTCGGTGTGTTGCTGTTCGACCCAGCCGAGACCACAGCAAGGTCTCGATGGTGGTGGTGGTGTTATTTATTCGACCGCAGCCCAAAACCATGAGGGGGTGTGTGTGGTTTTAATCAGCTGCAACCCACTAGGGGTGGTTAGCTCGAAAACAGTAGGAAACACAACAACAGGGGGTTGTTTTGACTCAGCAGGGGGTGTTTGGGATTAAAAGGCCGTAAGGGTACGTTTGGGTTTGTAAACAGTGAACCATAACAATAATAGTGGGAACAAACCATTAGCAGTGGGAACGAACCCATTAACAGTGGGTTATAATACAAAGACAGGGGGAACAAATCAAGGGCATTGGAAACCACTGCATTAGCAGTGGGAACCACTGCATAAAACAATGGGGACCACATCGGCAGTTATGGGGCCGGTTTGGTTAAACCGAGACATGGACGTCTCGGGGGTTAGTTTTAGCTCGGGTTAGGATTCGCTAGTATTTTATTAACGCGCGAGGAAAATATTTATATTAATTAAATATTTGATATATAGTGTTGTATAATAAATTAATTAAATTGTAAAATTTTATTAATTTGTTAAATTAGATCAATATTGTTTTACCTTTTAATTATTTTGAAACGCGTGATTTAATTTATATTTTTTCAAAGGAACGAATTTAGAAACCATTTATTATATCAGATTACTAATTATAGTAATAATAATTATATCGGATATATTGCACATTATACCGTATTCAGGTATACGGAAAATATGTTAATCAGTAATGTTATCGAATAGTCAGATATTGTCAGTAATATATACAAACAATAATACAAGAATAAGATCAAACTAAGAACAATTAAGATCAGTAAAAATAAATAAATATCAGTCAACTTATTTGCGCTGTTATTATTGTAGCTTCCATGAAGTCAGAGTAGGAGTTCGTTCAGTTTTCTTCAGTCAGTTACTGAGAACAGTTACGGATTTTATCGTCCTTCAGTAAGGACTTTCTTCTATGCATGATTAGGATTCCCCGTCTGCAGCCAAATATTTTCCCCAGTATATGTTTTAAGCTTATCAATAAACATTTTAATAACTAAATAAATTGCTTGAGATTTATATACAAGCATGACCAGTTATGTACTAGTTACAGAGGTACCGTAACCATGACACTAGAGGCACCGGTGTCATGACTCTTCTGCGGGGGAGTGATTTCTCGTAGTGTCCTATTTATTCAGCTTGGCCATTTTATCAATATTATCAGCGGGGTGTATGGATGCATCCTAGGCTATCATTTTACAGTTATCAGGTGAATGTGGTGTGTGCTCTACATCCTTCACAATGGAGTTGATCCCTCCATCCAGCACATTATTTAGAGGCCACCCCTCTACAGCATGACGAGGTCACCCCTCCATTTATTCATGCAGCAGTTGTTACAGTACATGACCTATATAAGCTCTTGGCAATTAAAATACAGTAAATGCATGTTTTCCGATTTAACAGATAATAGTTCAGCTTTATTATTTATAAATCAGAATTTTCATATTATACACAAATTTTCGCTGCAACTTTACTTATCTGTCTTACAGCTTCAGTATTTTATCATCTGCTTCAGTTCAGTATTTCTTATCATGCTTTATATCCGTTCACTGGGCGTTATGCCCAGCCGTAGTTCCTTTCAGGTTCTAACGGCGGGTACACCAGGACGCCCTTAGGATTCTGAGAGCATGTGCATTTGGATGGAAGCTATCCAGACTTCTTACTTTATGCACTTCTTACATTATTATGCTTATTTGGACATTGTTTAGTCCTTTCTTTCAGTATTTACTTTTCATGTTTTGAGCTTATGTTTGGATTACTGATGTTTGATTCTGGTATTTTCTTTATGGTCAGATAATGTTTTAGGACATTTACCTTATGCTTTGATGACAAGCCATAAATACACGTAACGGTCCACTTATCCAAGTGGGGTGTTACAATTATGGTATCAGAGCGCAAGGTTCGACCTGTAGGCTCTAAAACTTGACATGTGACTAGTGGGTAGTCACTAGGAACTTCCCAGATTTTGGAGTTGTTATCTTTCAGGTTTCTCATGCATTTATCAGTCAGTTTTCTTTATTTTTCAGTCAGCTTTCTTATAATTTTTTACTAAATAAAAGATTGGTACAGGACTGGCCATATTTAATCGCATGTGCTCTTCATTCGAATTTTATTTTGGTGAACCGACTCATAGGTGTTCACCCTTGCCCGTTCAGATTTTGTATTGGTGAACTGACCAATAGGCGTTCATCCTTACTCATGTCAGATTCATGTTTTCAGTCGAATATTACTTGGTGAACCAGCCATAAACATTCACCATTATTCAGGTCAAATTTTCATGCTTTCAGTCGAATATTGTTTCGTGAACCTAACCATAGACGTTCACCTTTGCTCATATCATGACATTTTATAAAATTTTGACAAGTATGGATTGGACTACAGCCATCCATATTTAGTCCCAGATTGTAAATTTCTATACATAACAGTTCTCATAAAATGTTGACAAGTATGGATCTAACCAAAATCTCCCATACTTAGTACATGTTTTCTTCCTTGAATTATGTGGATTGAACCATAGCCATCCACATCAATTGATGTTAAATCTCAGTTGATTATACTTTTATGTTCTTTGTAACAATTAAGTTTGCATACCCTCACGTGGACGTCGTTTTCATGTTGATTAAGTCTCATGTCTCCTTATGAGGATTATGTTTTCAGCAGGGTGATAATATGTTCATGCTAAGATACGAAAGGATTACAACAAAAATCATGTTTTCATGATAATCATGTTTGGTCTCATCAATTATGTCTTCATGGTGACCATTGCTAAAACTTCTTTTAAATCATAGTTTGAGCCTCTATATAACCAGCATTAAGTCTACGCAGAAATTACCAGGCTATCATGTTACTCATTTCAGTTCAGTTTACTACCGTTCAAATCAAGTTATTTCTTTGATCGTGTTAGAAAGTTGACACCAGTATCGATCATCCCATAAAATTTCCACCAGTGCCATGTATAGTATTCCATATGCACCCCATGTATAGTATCTCAGTTTACTTCATGTACAGTATTTCATGTGTACTCCACGTACATTGTCTCAGATATGCTCCATGTGCAGTATTCACTTTGTACTTCATGTACAGTAGTCTAGGTGTTCTCCATGTACCCTACTCCATGGATATTGCTAATCGATCCTTAATCATCTCAAGCATTTCCACTTGTCGATATTCTACCAAATGCTGATGATGCTCGTGAATTGAAGATTTTACCAGATACTGATGCTGCTAACACTTTGAAGACCTCACAAATGCTGATGTTGTTGATACTTTGGAGATTTCTCAAGATGTTGATGTTGTTTATACTATGAAGACTCTGCAAAACAAGGATGAAAACTATAAATTCGAAATTTCTGACAAGAATAAACTTCAATCATCAGACACTACCATTCTATTTCATGCTTTTACCTTCTCAGCTAGATGTCACACTTCACTCAGCAAACCTTCATTCAGAAGAGTGGGAACCGGTACCCAGCCAGCCACTCAGCAGAATTATTACAGGAATCCTGGTCGTAATAATGACCGTCATGAAAGTGACAGACAAAGCGGTAATGACAACCACCGTGCTCATATTTATCAGTCAGTAGCCATTGAAACTCCAGAACAGACATGACCAGAAATACAGAGGTCAGCAGTCTAACCGGTCTGCCAACCCTAGCAGTTACCAGGAATTCTTAACATTATTCAAACTCACCAATTAAAAATACATGTTCAGACAACAGTCAATACACAGGTCTCAAGTATCATTTCGGAAGACACTTGTCAGGACACCAGTCATGATACACGTCATACGGATATCATACTGCTACGGATATCTTCTCAAGGCACGAGTCAAGACTCATAATTCTAGTATGCCTTATAAACCAAGTCCTTAGTAATTCAGGGTACCCTCCAAGGGAGTATACCCGTTTTGTCATATCATGCATAAATCAGACCATTAAAGAGTCAGTTACCACCACTGGGGTATTATTCAAGTTAGACACGCAGTGTTCATTCTGTGAGGTTATAGACGAACATATTTAGGGAAAGTTACCACGTTTACTTAACGACTTCATATGTCAGCTTTATTTAAATCAGGTATTTACCTACCTCCCAGCCAGAAAAGACTCCACATTATCGCCAATGTTTATTAAAGTTTTCTTTTTAGTTAACGACGAGATTCGTCTTACTAAATTCCAAACATATTCATCATATATCTGCCAGAAAAATCAGTACGAATTGTTTCAGCTTTACAAACACGTGAATTATTATCTTATAGCTGCGAAGACTTATAGTCACCATTATGATGCGACTTCTGAAATTCCTTAAATTCCTGATTAGCAGATTATCTCAAGGTTTCCAGATGTCATTTCAAAAGGTTTTCCAGAAATTCCTCCCTAACCATGAGACAGAGTTTAACATCCCGAGCTTGTCTCAAGGACAGAAACTGTTTTCAGAACTCTTTATCGCAGGACTTCAGCTGAGTTAAAATATGCTGTCCCTATATATTATGATGATTCTACACAAATAAAGAGGAAAGAAAGGTAGATAAAAGATGGAAGGTTTCTAGAGAGAGAAAGTAGTGAGAGAAAGTAGAGAGAAGTGTGTGTTAAACTTTGGTGAAATTAGATTAGAGAATAACATAACCAACACCCTTCCTAAAATGCAAGGAAGGGTATTTATAGCCTAGAATACATGTGGCTTAATGGGCTATAGTTTGATTGGGTCGGGCTTGAATAAATGCTTAGTACCTTGAAAGAGGCCTTTTAAACTAGCCATCAAGCCCGTAATGTCACGACTATTTTAACTAGCTATTACAACGTTCTACTAAATGTTACAATATAAACCTATGACCGAACATTCTTGTTTGACTCATTTTTTTGAGGCTAACAATCTCCCCCAATGTGAGGTCATTCCTCTTTGATATTTGGAGATCAATGGAGATTACGAATTTCGTCGTAAATGAGTCATGAACGTGTAATAGTAGTCTTGTTCCTTCATATTGTGATCTTTGAGCCTTTGTCATTGTCTTTCGACTTTGTCTTTTATTTTGAGATCTTCAAATCATTCTTGACTTGTCTTTGCCATCTCGCGCTCTTGTGTCTTTATCCATATACACATACTTTGCACTATCTTGAAAGCTTGCTAACAATCTCCTTTGAAGTGAGGTCATTCCTCTACATTAATTGATTAGGAAGATTTTGATCATTAGATTTGCAGAAGTCTTTAGCTTTCTTGATTGTTGAATGTCTTTGGGCATGAGAATGTGGTTTTAAATCTTTGACTTTGCTGAGTACACCGTAACGCCACCTTCTCGAGACAAAACTTAGACATGGACTAAATGGCTTTGACATTCGTCCTAAATCGGTAGTGTTTTACCTCCGGTCGGTGAAGACCGTTAAACGGTACTAAATATCGTACCTGTGATTAGGTAGATTCAATTAAGAACCTCCTTGACAGGGTTTCGTGGCTGTACTAGCCGTTCTCTTTACTCGACCGTCTCAAAGCAAGATTGTGAACATAAAGAGTGAATCAATTGGATAAATATCTGCTTGATTAAAGTCGTCAATTCAAATTCCTGGAACAAGTTTGATTCATTAAGAATCTTACCATTGTTGCTTTCCAGTTGACACAAGCTTGATTCATAAGAATCTCGCAAGTTACCTACCGTATCGCTGTTTGATGTTGACGCTAGAAGGATTTCCATTCGTCATTGTGAATATTAATGAATATCACTCTGAATGTTCTGGCAAGACCATAAAGATATTGCGTAGAAACCTGATACGAGTTTGATTCAATAAAGAAACAAACCACTGTTACTTTTCAGTTTACACATGTTCAATTCTAAAAGAATCTTACACATGACCTACCACAGTGCTGTTTGATGTTAACACTGGAAGGATTTCCACTCATCATTGTGAATACTAAGTAGTATCACTCTGAGTGTTCTAGCAATATCACAAGGATATAGCGTAGGACTCTCTTGATCATCATCCGTGTGTCCAAACGAGATTTGATTGATCTCTTGGCTCTAGACTCGATTTGTGCACTTTTAGTAGTCAGAGGCTGGAGCAGATGCCACCTATTCAATATCAACTATCTCGGAGTGATAAATTCAATAGAAGTCATGTTGATCTTTGTGACAATAAAACAAACTTATTTTAAGAGAATCCTGAGTCATTTGGGGAGGGGTTGTGCATTACATCACTGGGTCCATGATGTGTTGACCTGGTTTCTGCCTAAGTTGTATGGAGGGCTTCTTTGTTTACACCCTTTATCCTTACATTTCTTTTCATTCTTCAACCCCTTCAATGCTTACCAAGACATCATTACTAGCACCTTGTTGTGATTGTTCCAGTGCTAGCTTCAGTATTTAGTCTGCATTCAGCTACGTTCACATTCTACTCCATCTTTCCTAAGGACTTCTAATAATATATTGGATTGTCCCTGGGAAGATCCCTCCAGTTCTGGTTGGATCATAGGACTTAAACCTAACCACCCTTTTGACACCAATAACGTCGTGAATTAAAGATGTTGTGGGTATTTGATCGTAACCATGAGTGCTTGAGTCTTTAGATCACATTTTAATCACATTTTCTCCCCTATCTCTAATATATAAAATCGTTTGATATTAGAGATACCAAATTTGATTAAAATATATTTTTGAAAAATAGTCTTGAAACTTTTCGGGAGAAAAATGTGTCAAACTTATCATGAATTTTGAATGCTCCCCCTCAAAAGTTGATCCAATTGAATTGTCATTGTGAGGATATGATCCACATTTCGCTTTTTGAGGATGGGAGTTGTTGAAAACACAATTCTTGAAAGATTTTGAATAATCATTGAAAAACTCTTGAAAAAATTGTGTTCAACGCTTTTTGAAAAATCAATTCTTTTTGGCGAAAAGGTTTTTCTAAAGCATAAACTTGAGTTCATAGACTTTGAATGTCTTGACAAATACAATCAAGTGTAAGAAGATTTTACTTCTTTTGCTGAGGGTAAGGGCACTAAAGTCTACACTCCCCCATGAATATAGATCCGGTTTGCAATCTGAAAGTGATTACAAGCCATTGTGTTGAGCTCAAAACGTTGAATATTTTGTGACAAGCTTAACCCAAGATAGATTGCTCTACCCGTTGTTGGAAAAATTGTCCAAACTAGACATTTTCCTCTATTAAAAGTAGAAATGACATGTTTTGAAAAATATTTACAACTTTCATTCGAGCTTTATGTACACACCCGGGTCGTTATTGAGAGACATTTCTAGGTACATCCATATTATCGATACTGAAAGACATGTCAAGAAGAATATTTTTGGATTTTCAAAGATTTTTAATTTTGTATTTTGCTTTTTCATTAGTATTTACATGTAGATGTTTGATAGGTGAATCAAGTAGGCTTCTTTGCCAGAATCTCCAGTTCTGCTGGAGTCAAACATCTCATACCAATTTGCCTAACTAGATACGCAAACCTCTCTTTCGAAAGAGCTTTTGTAAACAAGTCAGCTAATTGGTCATCAGTTCCAACAAAGTATAGTTCAACAATACCCTTTTCAACTTGTTCCTTTATGAAGTGGTATCGGACATCAATGTGCTTTGTGCGGGAGTGTTGTACCGGATTGCAAGAGATGGCTATGGCGGACTTTGAGTCACAGTACATAGGTACTTTATCAAAGTGGAAACCATCATCCGTGAGTTGTGTTCTCATCCAAAGAACTTGAGCAAAACACGCAGATAGAGACACATACTCCGCTTCGGCTGATGAAAATGATGTGCAATCCTGCTTCTTGGAAGACCATCCCACAAGATTATCTTGACCTAGAAATTGTGCACCACCAGAAGTACTTTTACGTGTATCAAGACACCCTGCATGATCAGAATCTGAATAGGCCGTTAGAAAGAAACCGGTTTCCCTCGCATACCAGAGTCCCAAATGAATGGTATTCTTGAGGTATCGAAAGATCCGTTTAACCTCCTTGAGGTGCTTTTCAGTGGGTCGTGCTTGATATCGTGCACAGTAACACGTAGCTTGTGATATATCTAGTCTTCTTGCTGTTAAGTACATGAGGGAGCCGATCATGGAACGATATTTCATTTGATCTATGACATCTCCCTCCAAATCAGCATCTAGGGATGTGGTTGATAATGGTGTCCCAATGAGGTCACATAAGGTCATACCATGCCTTTTGATTATCTCTTGACAATACTTAGCTTGGTTGATAAAGATACCACTTGGGGATTGGTGAACTTGAATTCCTATAAATATTTTTAGTTCGCCCATCATTGATATTTCAAGTTTGCTATGCATGACTTTTTCAAACCATTTTGAAAGTTTTGGTTTGTAGACCCAAAAATAATGTCATCAACATAAATCTGCACAAGCAAAATGTCATCCCTGTATTTATAAGTGAACAAAGTTATATCAATGGAACCTTTTGAGAAACCTTTGGATACCAGAAATTTTGAGAGCTCGTCGTACCACGCCATTGGAGCTTGCTTGAGTCCATAAAGTGCTTTGTGGAGACGATACACCTTGTCAGGATAATGAGGATTGATGAATCCTTCCGGCTGAGTGACATAGACTTCTTCCTTCAAAGGACCGTTAAGAAACACCGTCTTTACGTCCATTTGATAAACGATGAAGCCCTTATGTGCAGCATAAGCAAGGAAAATCCTGACCGCTTCCAAACGAGCTACTGGTGCAAATGATTCTTCAAAATCAATACCCTCTTTCTAGCCATACCCTTTAGCCACTAGCCTAGATTTATTCTTGATGATCGTGTTCTCTTCATCCATCTTGTTTTTCTAGATCTATCGAAGATTTAATGGTATTACATCGTATGGTTTGTCAACACGTTCCCAGACTTTAAGTCTTTCAAATTGTTGAAGTTCATCCGTCATCGATTCAATCCAAGCATGATCAGCCATGGCTTCTTTGATATTTGTTGGTTCAGCTGTACTCACGGCGAGTGCGAACATACAAACATCGCCATTGGTTTTAAGCTGTCATCTTGTATGAACGGGCTGTGAAGGGTTTCCAATTACTTGAACCAAAGGATGATCTCGGGTCCAATGATGTGTTGAAGGATGTCGTTGAAAAAGTGTATGCATATTTGACGGATCAAAATGGCAAGTAGAAGACTCTCCAGCTTCGTGTACCGGTGTACCGAATGGGTTGATAAATTCGTCTTCATTATTTAATGCATTGTCTGCTTGATTTGTGTTCTCTGGAGCAATGACAGTAGTTGTGGATGTTGTAGGAGCGGTTGTTGATGTGATATTCTTAGGAGATAAATCTGTAGCAACCCGTGTTGAAGTAGATAAAGTTGTATCCTTTTGTTGACAATGATCGGTATCATCATTCTTATCATGAGTGACAGCGGAAGACTTCGATACAACATGTTTCTCCCCCGTGAAATATTCATCATACATTGGTCCATATAACATTTCCAACTCTTCAGGTGTCGTGTTAACTGTCATATCTGCTCTTGGAACATTTCCTTGAACCAGCTTTGAACTTGATGGTTCATTGTTGTGGTCTTGAGTTCCGAGTTCCGTGCGGTTGTGAACAGAAGTCGTTTGTCGTTGTGGATTGGGACTTACTCTGTTTTGTTCAAGTGCAATTTCTTGTCATTTATCAAATCTGATATGAATAGTCTCGACTATCAGTTTTATTCTCTTGTTGTAAACTCTATATCCCTAAGACTGAGTTGCATATCCCACTAGAATACATGCATCACCTTTCTCTTTCATCTTATCAAAATTTTCACCATCTCGAATTATGTAACAAGTACATCCAAAAACATGAAGGTGTTTGAGTGAAGGTTTTCGATCATGGATTATGTGATATGGTGTCTTTTCGTGTCTTGGGATAATTAAGGATCGGTTTTGTGTGTAGCATGCGGTTGACACGGCTTCGGCCCAAAAGTATAGTGGAAGTTTCGAAGCAGATAATAATGTTCGAGCAGCCTCAACTAAAGTACGGTTTCGGCTTTCAACAACGCCGTTTTGTTCGGGTGTTCGGGCAATAGATGTTTCGTGTTCAATTCCTTCAGCTTCAAAATAGTTTCTCAGAGTTGAATTCAAAAAATTTGTGCCTCTGTCAGTACGAACCACTTTTACTTGAGCTTGAAGACCATGTTGTGTCAGTTTAAGGAAGCTGATGAGAACTTCGGGTGTTTCATCCTTGGACCTCAAGAAGTGAGTCTATGTGTACCTTGAGTAATCATCGACAATTACCATAACATATTTCTTCCCATTGATACATTGAACACGCATGGGACCATACAAATCTATATGAAGAAGATCTAACCGTCCTTTAGAGCTTGGTGTAGTCTTTGTCTTAAAGCTACTTCGTTTATCTTTACAAAGCTCACAAGAAGAACAAAGATGATCTTTGATGAATTTCAAGCTTGGAAGGCCTCTCACAATATCTTTCTTGGAAAGCAAGTTGATGGCATCAAAGTTTAGATGAGAAAGACGTTGATGCCATAACCATGTCTGAGTCTTTGAAGCTTTAGCCATGAAGCAAATTGGAGTTGATGAAGTTGTATCTTGTAGTGAAATTGGGTAAAGATCAGTACCCGTGTACCGGTAAGTAAGTCATTCCCATCATAATCACGAACAAAACATGTCTTCTTTCTAAAAGCAACTTCCAAATCTGCATCACAGAATTGACCAACCGAGAAAAGATTATGATTGAGCCCTTCGACGTAGTATACCCTTTTTATCGTGATATTCCCCTAAACCAAATCTCCATATCCTAGGATCGGTGCAATTTGATCATTTCCAAATCGGACCGTACCCAGGAACTTCTCCACGAAGTTAATTAGAAGCTTGAGATTCCCCGTCATGTGCTTCGTGCATCCGGAGTCCAGTAAGAAGATAATTATTTGTATCACCTGTAGAAGAGTTAGAACACGATGGAGCATTTGCTAAATTGGATACCACAGTAGTTGTGATTGTAGAATCATTAGTGTCCTTAGAATTATTTAAAGGCATACTAACACTCATTGTCACATTTTATGTCCTAACTTTAGGCATCCATTTATATCTCGGAGGACATTGATTAGCAAACCACCATTTCCAAGACTTGCTAGCAGACTCATATAATTCCCTAATTCTGCTTCTATGGTTCTTAGTGGTGGAGTCTAATGCATTACTTTTCTTAGTGGGGGTTGCACTAGAATGGTTCACTTCGCGTTTGGGTTTACTAGCACTAATAGGCATCGCAACTTGCTTCTTAGTTCTAGTAGATACGCCTTTCACATTATTCATATCACACATAGAATGATTAGCAGTAGCACATTTTCCACATTTCACACAAACAAACTTAACATTTAAAGCATTCAAAGCAGTCGAATCATTCAAATCGTCATTACATGCGATTACAGACTTTTTATTCTTATAAACATTCAAATTCCTAGGGTTTTCTTCTACTTCCTTCATCTTCCCTTTACTCATGTGTTTCCAAACCTTATCATTCACTTGAGTGCTCTTAAGCTGAGGCCGGCTAACACTAGCAGTGGAGACTACTCATGTAGTAGAAGACACATGAATATTAGTGTTTCTAGAAGTCTGAGGCGAGTGACTAACGTTGTTTGTGGGTTTAGTGGTCATTCTATACATCCCTAGTTTAATCACATTATTGTGCTTAACGCTTGGTACTACAGTATTCCTTATGGGTTGAGTATGTGGTAACCTTTCCATTCCATCCATCTTGGGGCAAACACAGGTTTTGCAAACGAGGAATTTGAAAAAGCAGATGGTTTTCCCAAGATAGAGGATCTATTCACTTTAGAGGCATTGTGTTGTCTAACAACAGGTTTCTTAACGCTAGGTTCCATAACTTTCCCGCCCATCTTAGCAACGAGTTTCTTCAACTCTGCTATTGTGATGTCTTTTTCTTGTAACTGAGCTTTCAAATCCGAAATATCAAGACTTTTTTCGTTTAGTAATCGACATGAATCAGATAATTTTACTTCCAAAGGTGTATCATTTGAAAAGATGCTAACTTTCTTTTGCAAAGCAAGTTCAAGTGAGTGACAATGTTTTTGAAGATAATCATATCTATGTTGAAGTAACGAAAATTCTTTTTGGTCAACTTTATTGAAAAGCTCAGTTTCAAGACGTTCACATTCTTTAACTTGATCAAGATATTTGCATGCAACATCAGAATATTCATCAATATCAGCACAAGATGTAACATAAACACACATAATATCTTTTAAGAGACATTCATGTAAGAGTAGATCATATGCTGTAGAAAACTCGTCTCTTTCAGGTTGATGTTCCTTCACTTCGTGTTCAAGAGATTCCACATATTTCAAATCATCAAACATTTCTTGCTTAATTAATGTTTCAAATTCCAAAATATGTTTTTGCGTTCTTTCCGCAAGCGGATTCAAAATACTTTTCACAAGCACAGTTATATCATGAGGAATTTCTTTGTCTCCTTTCGAAAGTTCACGTTTTTTCCAGTCATCATCAACAACCTTTTTTGAAATTTTCAATGTTACTCTTTAGAATACTAAGTTCTTGCTTACTCTTGCTTACAGAAGCTTTAAATGGCAAGTACTCAATAAATTTTGAAACATTAGTTTTCTTAGTGGCAAAAGCTTGTCTCCATTTAATTCTTATTTGTTCACATTCGAAAAATATTTGCTCACGAGTTTTCTGTGTTTGCGGTTTGAAAAGACCATAAAGACTGTTTTCATAAGCATAATTATATGGTTTAACAAATTCTTTATTAACTTTTGGTCTACTCTCTTCTTCCAAATCGTTTGTCTCTTCACTATTGGGCCTAACAACAAGGCAATCAAGATCGGTCCATTGGGACTCATCAAGATATAAGTGTTGATTCTCATATTGAGCTTGCTCAAGATACTTAGGATTAGCAAAACTAGGTCGATCCTTAAAAAACGAAGGAGGTTCCAACATTCTCATGGTTTGAACTGATTTATTAGTTTTGTAAACAATTTTCTTGTAAAAATCAATTTGAGTTTCAAGTTCCACCATTTTGTCGATATCTTTCGCTTGTTTAGTTTTGAAATCCTTTTCCAACTTTTCAACCACTGCTTTCTTTTCATTAACAAGTTTAGTTTTATCCTCTTGAAGAAAACCATTTACTTGAGTTAGCTCATTGACTTTCGTGGTAGCAAGATACGTTTTGTGACGTTCAGTACTCAAAGAGGTGTTATAATTACATTTCTCTTGTTCTAGAAGCTTAAGAGTTCCGTTATATTTATGTTGATAATCGTCGTTTTTGACGTTAATTAAACACCCTTTGTACCCCTCAATCTCATTGGTCTTTTGAAGAAGCTGAGCTCTATAGCTATCAATGGTCTCACTAGATTTAACTAGAGCAGCTTTGCATTCTTCAAAATTTTGTGTGAGCGTAGCGTTTGCCTTCTTTAATTGCTTTTGACTCTTTCTAGTTTCTTTGACATCTTTTTGTAAAGAAGCAATTAAGTTAGCAAGCGCAATACGCTCCTCATCATCATCATACTCGTTTGCATGTTGATCATCCTCAGACTCATTATTGCACATGTCTGATGAATCGGGTGTGGTATTGCTATCAACTGTTTCCATCATACATGGGTCATTAATGGCTTTGGGTAGCTCACAATGCTCATAAGTATTACCAAACACATTATATTCCTCTTCAGTGTGTACCTTATCGATTGGCTCAGTATCAAAGATAGGACCATTGTCATCTTTAGTGATGTTGAGAACTTCTTCAACGTTTGCCATGTACGAGTAATGTGCTTCAAGTTCTTGATCGGAAGCTTCATCATCAGTGTCATCAAGCATGGCTCCTTCCTCAGCCGACAATTTAACCCCAACTTCCATCTTCTTGCATAGCAGCATCTTTTCCTTATGATAACCAGAGTCCCTAACCCGTTTCGGCTTTCTACATTCCTTTGCCATATGCCCATAGCCTTGACAATTAAAGCACTGAATCCCACTTTGCTGAACCACTTGAGTACCAACAGTTTCCTTATTCTCAGCAACAGTAGCAATCCTCTAAGCATCATACTTAGCAGTTTGTCGATCATACCGTGCAGAACCCTCAACATGTGTTGGATTACGTCGATCATACCTTGGAGGACTTTCATCACGTTGATGTTTTTCATACCTTCGAGGAGTCTCAACATATTGATTCCTTGTATTTGATGATGTTCGAAGATTGTTGTTGGTGGGTTTGAAGATTTTCTTGTAGGTCTTCATAATAAAAGCCATTTGTTGCTTCATCTCCCTATCCTTCTGAGCTAGTTCTTCATCACTGTCCTTTTCAGATGATGGCTCAGGTGATGGTGATGGTGCTCTTGGTTCTTTGTCTCGTGATCTTGTGGGAGTTGAATACTTAGATGAAGTGGAGTATCTTGGTGAAGAGGATGTGGTGGAGTATCTTGGTGATGAGGATGTATTGGAGTATGATTTTGGAGCACGAGAGCGATGATCTTGGACATGTGAGTGGTGGACACCAAAGCAAGTGGATTAGCAGTCTTTGCGACCCGTTCAGCTCGAAGTTCATTTGCCTCATTCTGAAATTGTTTCAAAATGTCAAAAAGTGTATGATAGTTGACCTCGTCCAACTTAATTTTTTGTTTCACCAATGTTACAAATCGTGTCCACTCGGGTTGAAGTTGTTGTAGAAACTGCACATTGACTTGCATGGTGGAGACTTGCAGATTCTTTCTTGTCATGTCATTCATCATCTTGTAGAACCTTGAGTAGTAAGAATCAATTGATTCGCCATCCAATGAAGTAAACTTACCAAAGTTCCAGAACAAGTTGGTTTTGACATCTTGCTTGTTAAGTGATTCTCCTTGTTGCAAGCGTTCAATAGCAAACCACATTTCTTTTGTAGTAGAGCATGCATCAACCGTTGAGTAAATATCATCCCCAATCCCATAGAGAATCAAATAGATTGCTTCTTTCTCTGCATCAATCCAAGCACGTTTCTCTTTCGAAGTGTTCTCATATGTTTCCTCAATAGTTTGCTCATCAGAACCGGTTGTCGATTCGGTTGCTGGAATTGCAGGAATGGTTATTGTAGAGAGAGTATATGGTCCTTCTTTTATGCAACGTCGAAGAACATCACCATTGGGTTTAGTGTCAAGATATCGAAGGAATCGTGATTGCCATGGTGCATATCTACCAGTCACAAGCATTGGTGGTCTCTCTTTATTACCCGCCACCATTATGTTGTTGTTCGTCACACGATATTCGGCAGTAGAATCCATCTCAATATTCTCTGAAATGATGAATTGAATGTGGATCTTAAGTAGTTGTGTTGTGATTGTTTTGTTGTTGAAATTCCGAAAATTGCAATTTTTTTCTTAGTCCAACAATAAATTCCTCAGTCCGACAAAACTGTAGACCTAAAAAATTTGTAATCACCAAATTTTGAAATCGAGCTAGAAATAGCCTAAAACTAGTATGGATAGTGGCTAAGTCTAGATAGTGGCTAAGTCTAAAAAATACTCTAACAAAATTTAGATATCCATCGCAATGTCACCCATCGCACTCTTGATCGTAGTCCTTGATCGCAGTCCTAGATCGCAGTCCTAGATCGTGGTCTTGATCGTGGTCTTGATTGTGGTCTTGGATCGTGGTCTTGGATCGTGGTCTTGGATCGTGGTCTTGGATCGTGGTCTTGGATCGTGACAACAGATCGTAACCTCGATTGCAATAGGTGATCGGACTATTAGATCGCAAGTAGAAACCCCAGGTTTATGCGATCGTAATATCCGGATCGTAACCATTAAAAAGTTCGAGACTTTTAGGCAACAAGAAAGATGAGAACTTTACCTGGGAATTTGTGTTTCAATCCAAACCAAAGTAAACAAAATCTTACTACAAGTATGTAGATAATCTATAGTATGATTTGGAACACGAAACACAACGAAAAACAAGAAAATACTTGAATTCGAGATGATTTTAGGAGAGAATCACACGTACCAAATATAATAGCAACAACGAATCACAAAAACTACCCCATGGCGATTGATACCAATTGTTGTCCCTATATATTATGATGATTCTACACGAATAAAGAAGAAAGAAAGGTAGATAAAAGATGGAAGGTTTCTAGAGAGAGAAAGTAGTGATAGAAAGTAGAGACAAGTGTGTGTTAAACTTTGGTGAAATTAGATTAGAAAATAAGACAACCAACACCCTTCCTAACATGCTAGGAAGGGTATTTATAGCCTAGCCTACATGTGCTTTAATGGGCTATAGTTTGATTGGGTCGGGCTTGAATAAATGCTTAGTACCTTGAAAGAGGCCTTTTAAGCTAGCCATCAAGCCCGTAATGTCACTACTATTTTAACTAGCTATTACAACGTTCTACTAAATGTTACAATATAAACCTATGACCGAACATTCTTGTTTGACTCAATATTTTGAGGCTAACAAAAGAGTTGCAGCATTAGCTGCAAGAGTGAACGGGACGAGGCTTTAATCGCCCTAGCACACCACCAGAAGGTGCACCATCTCTGCCTATCAGGAAAAAGGCCAGTATCATGGGATCATGTATCGACCACCGAAATTTTTACAAGATCAGCATTCTTAATCGATGTTCATTCCACGTATAGAAGATTTCCTTATCTGCTACGATGTCTTAAATATTTTCCAGAACCATTCACGATCATGCCACCAGCAGCGGTGAGAGAAAGAACATGACGTTTTCCAGACTACTGTTGTACATATTATAGTCTCTCTAAAATTTTCAATTATATTTCTGAGCTCCCTAATGCTCCAGCTATATTATGAAATTTATGAATAAGGTTTTTCCCATGGATTCTCAAACAAAATCGTCAGTATCGTCATTGATAATATTTGGTCTGCTAAATTCTAGAGAAGTACAAGAGAATCACCTCCTCACAGATGTACAGAATCTCTGATAGGAGAAAATTATATGAGCAGCTTCCTAGATGTGAATCCTAGTTGAACAAGGTGACATTCTGAGCCACCCTATTTCAGCAATAAGAAATTTAGATAATCCTACGAAGGTGAAGGCTTTTAACAGATGGTCAAGACCGATGCCTGTGGCTAAAGTACAAGATTTTCTAGAACTCAGTTGACTGCTACCGCAAAAAATTTCAGACAGTTCTCACGAATTAGCTTTCCATGACTAAGATTACGTATAAAGGAGAGGACATACACTAAAATGTTGTATTCGCTAAGATCCTACTCTATTAGAGATCTAATTTACCAAGACTCAAAAATTCTTTCATGACTATTCAACCAGATTCCACCAGAAGGTACCATAATCCAAGACAGAATTTTGATAGAAGCAGTGTAACACATTGATGCAGTTATGTTCATATCTAGAGGCCTGACATACCGTAGGGTCAAGATAGAACACCGTCATGCTAGTGAGTTATTACAACCATTAGAAACTTCTGAACAGAAATGACAAAACTCCATGGAATTTGTTATCAGTTACCAC
Organism: Glebionis coronaria; assembly: GCA_025667525.1. Classification (NCBI taxonomy): domain Eukaryota; kingdom Viridiplantae; phylum Streptophyta; class Magnoliopsida; order Asterales; family Asteraceae; genus Glebionis; species Glebionis coronaria. The sequence goes on along the minus strand of CM046875.1, from coordinate 272,311,141 downwards.
AGACTCAGAAAAAGTATGATGCTATCTAAGTCATTGTCGACCATGTAATCAGCCTACGCGTTTTCTTTCATCCGAAAACATTACGAAGTAGTGGACCTGCAGAAAATTCAGCAGTAAATCGTACGATTTCAAGGTATTCCATCGACCATCATGTCAGACATAATTCATGTTCACGATCACGTGTATGTCTACGTTCACTTTACGTTCACGTTTATTTTCACACTCACGTTTACGTCTCATTCGCAATATGATGTTGTCATGATCACGTGTAGCACGTTCATAATTGTTCACGTAGTTCGTCCCTATATGTTTTCAGCAGCTTGCTCAAAAATATAAATGATATCTTTCCAGGATATTTGTACGTACCGTTTCATGTATACTACATGTTATAGCTTATTCATTCAGATTCAAAAAATCTATCTTAAGTATGGAACCAGAAACTATTCAGCATCATCAGGACAGGGTCATCAGGACCAAGATTTTTGTTCATTATGTTTAGACCTTTGAAGGAATCGTTTCGAGCGGGAAGCCACTCGAAACGGAGGAGTCCATCCGGACCTCTCTTTCCTTTTCCTTTAAGAAATCCAGTTAAGTCCTTTCAGACATGTCACGTTCCATGTCCTCTTCAGTCATGTCACGTTACATGATCATTTCAGTCATGTCAGGTTTATACCTATCAGCAGCATTATGTCTTAATTAGAAGAAAAACTATCCTTTAGCTTATTTGTCTTTTCCTTTTACGTGTTCTTTCAGTTCTTATAACTTCATCAGCTTATTAACTTTAATTCGAGGACGAATTTCTCCTTTTTAGAAGGGAAGAATTGTAAGACCACAGCATTATCGCATCCTTAATTCGAGGACGAATTATTTTTTTAGAGGGGAAGAATTGTAAAACCCGTATTTAAAATCCTCGAATATTAAATACGCAATCTCAGTTTCATTTAATATTAGCTTTAACTTTAAATTAAACGTTAACAGAAAATACGCAGCCTCAATTTAAATAAATTATTACTACAACTAATTATTCAGAAAATAATTATCAGATCAGAAATAATATTACGACTAATTATTCAGGAAGTAATTATCAAATCAGAAATAATATTACGACTAATTATTCAGGAAGTAATTATCAGATCAGAAATATTATCACGTCGAGAAAAAGTTAAAACGCGAGAAATAAATACTAGTTTACACGATATATATATGGTGTCGAAAAGCAAATAATAACCACACATATACTAGTGGGTCGGCAGTTTTAAAAGAACAAAAAGAGAATGGGTTGGAGGCCCATTTTATTCTATCTAGGCCAAAAAAAGACAGGGCATGTTTTTAACTTTTATACACACAGTAGTGAAACCCTAAAACAAAACAGCCGTTATCTTCCTTCCATGTCTTTTCCTGCCGACGGTCAAAACAAAAAGGAATCAGGAAACATTCGTGGGTTAGAATCAAGGTCGACGTCTGATTCCTAACCCCTACCACGAAATCCTAAGGTAAACTAATCTCGTTTTATTTTTATCTTTTTGTTGTACGATCCACAAATCCAAAACAGGGGGTGTCGGGTTGTATTGGTTTCAGGAAAACCGAGAGTCAAGGACTCTCGGTGTGTTGTTGTTCGACCCAGTCGAGACCACAGCAAGGTCTCGGTGGTGGTAGTGATGATGTTTGTTCGACCGCAGCCCAAAACCATGAGGGGGTGTGTGTGGTTTTGATCAGCCGCAACCCACCAGGGGTGGTTAGCCCGAAAATAGTGGGAAACGCAGCAACAGGGGGTTGTTTTGACTCAGCAGGGGGTGTTTGGGATTTACAGGCCATAAGGGTGCGTTTGGGTTTATAAACAGTGAACCATAACATTAATAGTGGGAAAAAACCAATAGCAGTAGGAACGAACCCATTAACAGTGGGTTATAATACAAAGACAGGGGGAACAAATCAAGGGTAGTGGCAACCACTGCATTAGCAGTGTGAACCACTGCAAAAAACAGTGGGGACCACGTCGGTAGTTGTGGGGCCGATTTGGTTAAACCGAGACGTGGACATCTCGGGGGTTAGTTTTAGCTCGAGTTCGGGTTCGCTGGTATTTTATTAACGCGCGAGGAAAATATTTATATTAATTAAATATTTGTTATATAGTGTTGTATAATAAATTAAATAAATTGTAAAATTTTATTAATTTGTTAAATTAGATCAATATTGTTTTACATTTAAGTTACTTTGAAACGCGTGATTTAATTTATACTTTTTCTAAGGAACGAATTTAGAAACCTTTTATTATATCAGATTACTAATTATAGTAATAATAATTATATCGGATATATTGCTTACCGTATTCAGGTATACGGAAAATACGTTAATCAGTAATGTTATCAAATAGTCCGATATTGTCAGTAATATATACAAACAATAATACAAGAATAAAATCAAACTAAGAACAGTTAAGATCAGTAAAAATAAATAAATATCAGTCAACTTATTCGCGCCGTTATTATTGTAGCTTCCGTGAAGTCTGAGTAGGAGTTCGTTCAGTTTTCTTCAGTCAGTTACTGGACAAGAGGTACGGATTTTCCCGTATTTCAGTAAGGACTTTCTTCTATGCATGATTAGGATTCCCCGTCTACAACTAAATGTTTTCCCTAGTATATGTTTTAAGCTTATCAGTAAACATTTTAATAACTAAATAAATTGCATGAGCTTTATATACAAGCATGACCAGTTATGTACTAGTTACTGAGGTACCGTAACCATGATGTTGATGCAAAAGTTGGGTGATCCTTGCTAGACCCGAATTAGGCTTAATTCGGGTTGGCTGGGCTCCGGCTCCTGCACCAAGTGAATCGTTTGGTTGGGATCCTGCACACTAAACAGCACGCGTTAGGCTTACCGTGGGAATGTTTCCCACGATTAGACTCCGGCGTGAGAGTAAGTAATCGATTTAGGGTTTATGTGAGTTAAGAGTATAAGACGTAATACCTTTGTGGAACCCTTGGGGGTTCCTTTTATAGGCAGTGGAACCCTAGTGGGCTACCACTTGATCCTTCGGCCCCAAGGAAAGGATAACTATCAGAATTAGAATGATTGTTATCTTCTAATTTTGGTAGTGAATATCCTCCTCCATTGGGATAAAGATATTCCTAGACAGAATATGATTTTGTCTAACCCTATGTCGGCCGCACCGGGCCGTGAGCCGCACACATGTGTGCGGTCACTGTTCATCCAAGCCCATAAGCCTAAATGACATTATTCCACCCATCTATGATGGGCCGGATACGGGTAGTACCCATGGGCCGGGTTCATGACCCGGCTGGGGACTATACGTCATCATGTCCCCCCAGTCTAGTTGTTACAACCATAGGCGTAACATCTAGACTACCAAGATGCTCCCTGGACGTACCAAGGAAAAAATAGGGAATGATAAGTTGTCCAAGAATTTGTATTGGCCGCACGTGGCAACCTGACTTAGGAAGTTATTCCATCAGTATCTCAGCCGCATATGGCGACCGAAACAAATTAAATATAGCATTAAATGTCCAGTCTTACGTAAGAGCCGTATATCCCGACATTAATAACTGTTCACCTGACATGTTGACTGACAAAAGTGTAGACAGTCAGAACCTTGAGCAGTGCAAACGTTTGAGTCAGAAGTGACCCGTGGGTCCCGCCTGACGTTTCACTTGCCACTTGCCCCCTAACCACACGATCAAGAATAGTGGCAGACACGTGTCACACATCCAACAGGTCGTGACCCACGAGGCAACCCTATAAATAAGCCACCCCTACGGCTGTGTGAAACACACAGTTATAACCTCCATTTCTGCCATTAAAGCTTTCCTCTTAGCTCGAACCAATTACGCACGGATCCCTTCACACGCAGGTTAGAACACCACGTCCTTACACTTCTATTTAGTAATGGCTCACAGAAACAACCCTACCATTGGATCCGTGCTGAATGTAATGACCCAAGACCAATTAAACCACTTTTGTACAAACTATTTCATCCCTACCAACCTACACCCCTCACTTCCTGGCGCCGGAGACCTCATAACTGAGGCTCCAGCGGGTAAGATTGGCCTGTACACTCCCCTCTTTGATGCGGCTAATTACCGCATTCCCTTCACCCATTTCCTTGTAGATCTGTTAGGATACTATGATGTACATATTAGTCAGATCCACTGTATAGGTGCCTGTAAGATTAGTCAATTCGAGATCCTCTGCCGTGCTAGGAGAATACCCCCAACCGTAGAATTATTCTGGCTCTTTTATGTTCCCAACATAGTAAACGGTTGGGTATCTTTTAAGAAACGATCCCCTAACAGTCCCCAATCGTACAATAAGCCAATGGATTCATTGAAAAACTGGTATGACCACTACTTTTTCATTGACGCAGTAGTATGGCCGGTCGATTACACCTTTAGAACTAGGATACCCCACGACCCCAAGCCGCATACAAGTACATACAACCCCCGACATTCCCAAGAATTAGATCTGAATAGGACCGGGTTCCATAGAAGTCTGCCCGAGTCATTTCTATGTTTGCTAGGGATTAGCCGCAATTATTTTGGCCCGTCCAACAGATATCCTGTGTTTTGGAGAAGGCAGGGTGAAGGTAGGCTACCATCCGTACACAAATAACTTATTCAATCATTTTATAAATGGCTAACATATTTTGTTTTGTGTTGGGCAGAAATGAACTTCTTTGGACTCTTGCGTCAGGGCGACCCGAAGCTTGTACCGGAGGGTTCCCGTCCTCTCCGTGAGAATGAACGACCCCTTCTTGAGCATACCCGAAACGTGACGGTTGCTCTCGAATCTGTGCCAGATCCCCACTCGGACGAGGAAGAGCATGGAGACAATGGTGGTGGTAATAACAGGATGCATGAAGGAGGAGCCGGGCCCTCCTCACCACATAGGGAACAGCAGGGAGATAATATTGACCTAACCACCTCCAGCCTTCGCCGGATGATGGGCGATGATGATAAAGAAGTACAACAAGTCAATCTGGAAGAAGAAGAAGAAGAAGTGGAAGAAGAAGTCGAGGAGGAGACTGACGAAGCAACAGCTCAGCCCGTCGCCAGGCGTACCCGTAAAAGAAACAAACGAGCAAGGCGAACTGCTTCAGTCGAGATTGGCGAACACAACGCCCCTGCCAAGAAACTTCGAGAAGACCACCCCTTGTACCAATCTGTTGGTAGTACTACCCAGGGTTCCGAGACTATCCGGGCCGCACATGTCGATCCCGTCACTCAGATTGCCCCCACCGCATCAGAATTAGCGAGAAATGACATGTAAGGCTCCATCCTAACACGTAAGAATGACAACTCCTTTTTGAAGTAACACTTAATATGTATCCACATGATTGTTTTCACAGGGATGAACAAACTGGTGCCGCTCCTCCTCCTGATACTCAAATAGATAAGGGAAAAGGAAAAGAAGTGGAAAGAAACCCCATGCTTCACACAGCCGCCCAGAAGTCCGGCCCTGTTTTTGAAGAAGGTTCACCCACGGCTTCCCAAGACCTCCCAGCGTCCGGCCCCCCTCAATCGTTCAATCCTGTATGGAATATCACAACTGCATCACGAATGAGGGACGCCGATGAATGCCGGGAGTACCTCAACAACTGCATTCCACCAGGCTTGGTGCGAGAGGTGAACGCGCTTAGCCATGCGGATTTGGCTGATGAGTATAATGGTGCCTTGGTACACCAAATGGCGATGGGCACCTCGATGAGGGTAAGGTTTGAAGCCACACTTGGGCATGTTGAATCTCTTAAGAGGAAGGTTGGACGGAGGGAGAAGATGATCGTGGATAATGAAGCTCAAATCGCAGACCTCCAATCCCAACTGGCTAGCGCCGAGGCGACCATAAAAAGCAATCGGCCCGCGCGAGTGAATACGACCAACAAGTGGCCAACCTTGAGTCACAACTAGATGCTGCGACCACCAAGGTACATATCCATGCCGCACCACCCATTTTCTAAAAGAAATATATTCTAACGTTTTATCTATTATAGGTAGCCACAGCGGAAGCGTCTGCCTAGTCGTACTCCAGCCAGGTACGCGTGCTTAACAAGAAACTAGAGGACGCGCACCTGGCCGTCCAAAGCATGGAGAAGGTACAAGGGGAGCTTGCTGATGAGAGGGCTGTCACCCAAGAGCTGAAAGAGGCGTTTGCCCAAAAAGATTTGATGATTGATGCCCTCACCGCTGAGCGTGACGACGTGTTATGCCCCCAACTGCTAGCGGCTATTGCCGGCCGCAGGTGGATGGTAGGGCATGGAGCACGCTTGGCCGTCATGAAGGTGCTAGAGGCCCCCGAATTTGTGCAACAATTTGCAAGCCTTGTGTCCGATGGCATTGACCACGGACGTCATGAGGGAATGGTTGAGGCCGTTAAGCTGATCAAGAAAGGGGAAAACTTTACCAATCATGCCTTCTTTAATCCTGAAGCCGCTAACAAGATGACTGCTTCCATGGCCGCGATGTGGGATCTGCACTATCCATTCTTGGATGAGCTGGAGGCCACCAAAGATGCATCAAATATGGAAATCATGGAAAGGCTAAGTCTTAGTGCGTCCTCCCAAGGTGAGAGTCACTCCCGTGCTTCCTTCACTCCATCACCCCGCCACCTGACGCTCCCCATATATGAGGACGTAACCAGGATCGTGCTTGATGAAGAACCCTTAAGTGTGGTGCTGGAGAGGAATGCGGCTCAAGCCCAGAAGCGGAAAGAAAGTGACGAGTGGTTGTCGTGTCTGGTCGAGGAACAAGTGTAAATGGGTAAGTTTTTCCCCCCTATGTAGGATGCTCCTACTTTATGATCCCTTTCAGACACTTTGGTTTGTAACCGCTGAATGTTTGTTGTTTCTATTCGTCCGTGCATGTACACAGCAAACAACATTTGTATTTTGTATGTAAGTCCGTGATTGACCATGGCAATTTTGTTATCTATTTGGAAACTTGTGTATTTTGACTGTGTTAAATATTGTACCTCAATATTGCATGATATATCACGTCTTACACACAAAGAAAGAAAATACATACAAGTCTATAATTTACTAGACATGCGACGTGCGTCTCTACTATGCGGAGCACTGTGTGACTACGGCATATGAAACTTACCCCAACGTCTTGTGAGTAAGGTGTCTAGTAAGGATACATGATCCGTGCGGCTGGGGTTGCATCCCTCTTACGCGGCAAGTTGAATTAGTAGGTTCACTTAATCCTCTTACCCCGCCTGGAGGCGTATAGTACATGTACAGTAATTTGAAAGAATGCATATGAATGGCATATTATAATATAAGTAAAATTCATACGACTAGCAAAAAATCTAAAAAATGATTTACACGAAACAAGCCGTGGGGCTAGCTAGGCACCACGGCATTTTATTAGAACGTTTACACTTTTGTTTGAACAATAATGACAAGTCCTAAAAAACAAGAAAGGAAACTAAACAAACATAAGAAAAACAAAACAGATAGACCGCATGGTTCTTTATTAAGACCGCATATAGCGAAGTACCCATGCGGAAGCCGTAGCTTTCAAAGATAGCACCTTTTGAGATTGGAAATGTTCCATGTGCGCTCTAGGTCGCGGCCATCCATGTCACGTAACTTGTACGCGCCTCGTCCCAAGGCTTCAGTGACTTCATACGGTCCTTCCCACTTAGGGCCCAGCTTTCTTGTATCCTCCGCTCGACTTGCTTCGTTAGCACGATAGACGTAGTCTCCCGGTCGAAAAGAAACACCCTTGACCTTGGCGTCATAATAAGCCTTCATCTTAGCCTTGGACTTAGCCTCATTGATGGCTGCTATTTCCCTTTTTTCTTCCAACAGATCCAGGTTGATTCGCAGCTGTTCATCGTTCGTGACGACATTAACCTCTGCCGTGCGGATGGTAGGCATCCCTATTTCTGCTGGTATAACGGCTTCAGTGCCGTAAGCCAATGCAAATGGAGTATCTCCGTTGGCTGTTTTGATCATAGTTCTATGCGCCCATAGCACATGTGATAACTCATCGACCCATTTGCCACTTCGTTCATCCAAACGCGCCTTGATGCCATTCCCCAAGCTTCTATTTGCCCGTTCGACAAGGCCATTTATCTGCGGATGTTTAACGAATGCAAAGCGCCGCTTGATGTTTAATGAAGCACACCAGTCTTTGAATGGATTGTCCGTGAACTGCTTACCGTTGTCTGAGATTATTTCCCCCGGTAGACCAAAACGGCACACAATATGTTCCCAAACAAACTTTTTAACTTGTTTGCCTGTGATAGACTTGACTGCCTTGGCCTCTATCCATCGTGTAAAGTAGTCCATCGCAACAATCAAGAACTTAACTCCACCCGAAGCTACAGGAAACGGTCCTGCAATGTCGATTCCCCACTTATAGAATGGCCATGGGGACGTGATAGGTGTAAGCTCCTGATGCGGGTGCCGCGGTACTGGCCTATGCACTTGGCAATCACTACACTTGCGAATCATGTCGCGCGCGTCTCTGTGCATGGTAGGCCAATAGTATCCTGTTCGTAAGGCTCTAGCTACCACAGATCGTGGACCCGCATGCATGCCGCACAACCCTCCGTGTATGTCACTGATTACGTAAGCGGCCTGACGTGGTCCAACACACCGCAGCCACGGCTGCAAGAAAGAGCGCTTGTAAAGGATGCCCTCTCGAAGTTCGAAATGCTGTGACTTCCTTCTGATGCGCCGTGCTGCTTTTTCCTCGTCTGGAAGGGTCTCACTAGTCAAATAGTTGATAATCGGGGTCATCCATGTAGGTCCATCCTCCTCAACTATAGCAGCAACCTCCCCCTCCGTTATAGATTTCTCCTTGAGTATTTCCACCAAGACTTGTTTAGACAAGTGAGCGAAGCTTGTGGATGCGATCTTGCTAAGAGCGTCCGCCTTCTTGTTCTCGCCCCTTGGCACCTGCTTGATGGAAAACTTACTGAAAGTCGCGATTAGCGACTTGACTTTTTCCAAGTACCTGACCATGTTGTCCTCCTTAGCCACATATCCACCTAGAATATGGTTCGCGACAAGCCGTGAGTCCACGTAGGCCTCAAGGTTGCGGACTCCCATTCTAGCGGCGAATTTTAAACCCGCAATTAATGCTTCATATTCCGCTTCGTTGTTAGTGGCCGTGAACTCAAAACGGAGGGCGTACGTGAATTCCATTCCTTCTAGATTTGTGAGGATGAGACCTGCTCCGGACTCTTCCGTACACAAAGATCCGTCCGTGAATAACACCCATGGTTCTGTTGGGATCTCGTTTTGTTTAACTATTGGCCCTTCCTCATCCGGCTTCTCGATCAGGAAATCTGCCAAGATCTGGCCTTTCACAGCCGTCCTTGGCCTATAAGATATATTGTGCTCCCCCAATAGGATGCTTCATTTTTGTAGCCTCCCTGCTACGTCCGGTCTAGAAATAACCTGCTTAATTGGCTGATCCGTAATGACCACAATTGGGTGCGCCTGAAAGTACCGGCGCAGCCGCTTTGTAGCAAACACTAGTGCTAACACCAGTTTTTACATAGAGGAGTAATTCAGCTCCGGCCCTTGTAGTGTTCTGCTTATAAAGTAGACCGGAGTTTGCACTGTATCTCTATATGTCATAAGTACCGCGCTTATTGCGCCATGAGTGGCTGAGAGATACATAATGAGTTCCTCCTTTGGCCGGGGAGCTACTAGCATAGGGAGGGATGCAAGATGCTGCTTGAGTTGGCCGAAGGCTTCCTCGGCTTCCTTCGTCCACCGGAAGTCTCCCTTCCTAATGCACTTCTTGAGTGTCTTAAATAGGGGTAATGACTTCTCTGCGGATTTAGATAGGAACCTATTCAGCCCGGCTAGCTTCCCATTTAAGGGTTGCACCTCCTTCCGTGTCTGAGGGGATGGCAGTTGTATCACTGCGTCCGTCTTCTCTGGGAAAGGTTTGATGCCGTTTGGATCAATCAAATATCCAAGGAACATTCCCTCCGTTGCCCCAAACGTACATTTCTTTGGATTTAACTTCATGTTAATCCTTCTCAGCGTGTCGAATGTCTCTTGGACATCCCGGAGAAGTGCCTCCTCCGTGTGACTTTTTATAACCAAGTCATCAACATAGACTTCCAAGTTGCGGCCTATATGTGATTCAAAAGCTTTGTCCACAAACCGTTGATATGTAGCACCGGCGTTCTTCAGTCCAAACGGCATTTTCGTATAGCAATATACGCCCTGGCTCGTATGGAACGCCGTTTTTCTGCATCCTCCTCCGCCATCTGGATCTGGTGATACCCTTTATATGCGTCCAAGAAGCATTTAAAAGGATACCCACATAGGGACTCCACCTTCCAGTCGATTTCCGGTAACGGGTAACAGTCCTGTGGGCAGGCCTTGTTTAGATCCGTAAAATCCACACACATGCGCCAACTTCCGTCATGTTTCTTGACCATGACCGAATTGGATAACCACTCGTGGTAGTATACCTCGCGCATGATGCCTGCATCCACTAGTTTCCGTACTTCCTCCAATATCACTTGGCTGCGCTCAGGCGCCTGGCCGCACTTCTTTTGCTTGATGGGTTGGTACCCTTGGCGGATCTGGAGCTTATGCTCTGCTATCGCACGTGGCACGCCTGTCATATGCTTTGGCTCCCATGCGAATATATCTAGGTTTGCACTTAAAAGAGAGCACATGGCCCTTTTGCCGCTATCCGAGAGTGCCCCTCCTATGGATACCTCCTGTTCCGGATAGTCAGGGTGAATGGCTACCTTCCAATTGGGAGGTGGTGATCCATCCTTGGGTGGAACAGGTGGAGCCGGTGTTGTCACGGTGTGACACTCGGATGCCGGTACGATTGTGTTGTAAATGGTAACAATTCCCCCCTCAACGGGGAATTTGATCATTCCGTGCGCCGTGGAGGGTACCGCCCGTATAGCCAAAATGCCTGGTCTGCCTATGATCCCATTGTACGGAGAGTGTGAGCGTATCACCATGAAGTTCATCCACGCCGTAGTGGAATGTTCCTCATTCCCAATGGTTACAAGCAAACGTAGTTGCCCTATCGGCCAGATAGTGTCTCCACTAAAGCCAGTAAGCGGCGACGTGGCCGGTACTAATTGGCTTCTTATTTCTGGGCATAACTGCACGAAACAGTGTTCATACAGTACCTCTGCTGACGATCCTCCATCCACATACATGCGACGAACATTGTGTGTTTCAATGCTTATCTCAATAGTGAGAGGCGCATCAATCACATCGCTTGCTGTGATGGGAGGGAATGAGATTTCCCTGCCGCGTGAAAATTTTTGGCCAACTTTATGCCTCGTGCGGCGCTGTCTGGATTGGATCATGTATTAAGTCGAAGGTTTGTCCTTTTGGGGATCCTTCTTATCATACTTCTTGTTGTCTTTTCCATCCTTCCAATCCTTAACTAAGTGCTTGAGTTTACCTGATTTGATCAGTGACTCAATGTGCTTCTTGAGCTGGATACACTCCTCCGTACCATGGCCTTTGTCATTATGGAACTTGCAGAAGCGATTTCCTTGCCGACGTTCCGGCGGAGTTGTCATCGGGGGAGGCCTTGGAAAGTTTGCCCCTTCCGTCAGCAGGATCTCCCGGTAGGACATCTTAAGGGGGTAAACTTATCATCCGGCCGTCCTCCTTTGTTCTGGCTCTTATAGTCCGAGCCCTTGCTACTGTTCTGATTGCCTTGGCCGCCCGACTGTCTCCGAGACTGGTCGTTTGACCGGTACCCATTTCCTCTGGATAGGTAAGCCGCGGCAACCGCCGTTTCTCCTTCTATGAAATTTCTGACCCTTTTCATGAGGTCATCATATCTCTCTGGACGCTTGTCATTGAGGCGCCTGATCAATTCCCTGTCTGTTATGGCGTGCATGTAGTCAGAGATTTTCAGGAGCTCCGGCATTGTTCTTGTGCGCGTGTACTCATCATTGAAGCGTTCAGTGAAGGCTTCTGTGGACTCCCCCGGCCGTTGTTTGACAGTTTCCAATGAGACCGGATCCCTATTATACTTCTTCCTCTGGGTATAATTGTTCTCGAACGCAGTGCGTAGTTCCGTGAAACTATCAATGCTCCGTGGAGGGAGTGCCTCAAACCAGTCACGGGCATTTCCGATCAAAGTGAATTGAACATTTGGCACCATATAGGCATGGGCCATCGCTCAATTTTAGCCTGCGTATCAAATATTTTAAGGTGATCAACCGGATCACCAGATCCATCATAAGTCTTGATACACGTCGGCATGCGACGTTTGGTGTCCTCAGAATAGTTCCGTATGCGGAGGGTGAACGGGTCTTCCCTGGGATCCGCCCATGGCCGGGTGAGCCTAGGGTCATCCCATGGTTCACACCATGGACGCGAAAGATCCTCCGCTTCTGCATCTCGATAATAAGGACCACCATAATACTCATCATTGTTTGGTGGTGGTGGAGGGGTGCGCCTAGGTCGGCGACGCTTAGGCGGATGGTCATCTGAGTCCTCCCCTGACGGGTCTGGAGACGGTGGTGGTGCCCCATCCTTTGGGTAGGGACCACTTTTTTGGGATGAACCGGAAGCCTTCTTCCCAATGTTCATCCTGTCCCACACGCTCGGGCGACGAGCGGTTCTGGCCAAGTCTCGATCTAGCCACTCGGGTGAGCCATCAGACTTATCTCCTCCTTCCCGAGACTGCATTAGTTCCTGTATGAGGCGATCTCCTATGCGCTCAAACACATTCTTGGGTTGAGGGGTTTCCTCAAAGATGCTCTGCTCCTGAGGCCGATCTCTCCTTTTCCTCTGATTTTGGGAAGAGGTGATTGGTCCGGCGTCACCAAAGTTGAGTCTAGATTGGAGGTTCCTCCCGAGATTCAACCTTGACGCGATCCGCGGGACGATCCTATCGAAGTTCTGCGTGAGAACTCGAGTAAGATCCTCCTCGCTGAGTGGTAGGACCTCTACCTCTTCCTCTACCGATGGTCTGCGCGGCTCCTTGTTGGGAGGGTTGGGCGCACTCCCTGGGTCCGGATTGTCCACGGTGGAAGTAGGTGGGGGTGTCATGGAGATCGTGCTCGTCACCCCCAAGGGCTAGAAGCCGCCCCGGTTACCAGGTCCGCCTGCAAGGCGGCTAGGTGATTGATTGGGGATGAGTATCCCTTCCCCTTGGGACTTCCAGTTTCCAGGATTCGTATTCCTGGGATTGGCTGGCTGATGCCCCTTCGTCATTGGAGATTCAGAATGAGGTTTTGTTCTAGCTTAGTGTAATGGGTCCCACGGATGGCGCCAACTCATGACATTAGAGGCACCGGTGTCATGACTCTTCTACGGGAGAGTGATTTCTCGCAGCGTCCCATTTATTCAGCTTGGCCATTTTATCAGTATTATCAGCGGGGTGTATGGATGCATCCTAGGCTATCAATTTACAGTTATCAGGTGAATGTAGTGTGTGCTTTACATCCTTCACATTTGAGTTGATCCCTCCACCCAGCACATTATTTAGAGGTCACCCCTCTACAGCATGACGAGGTCACCCCTCCATTTATTTATGCAGCAGTTGTTACAGTACATGACCTATGTAAGCTATTGGCAATTAAAATACAATAAATGCATGTTTTCAGATTTAACAGATAACAGTTCAGCTTTATTATTTATAAATCAGACTTTTCAGATTATACACAGATTTCCGCTGCAACTTTACTTATCAGTCTTACAGCTTTAGTATTTTATCATCTGCTTCATTTCAGTATTTCTTATCATGCTTTATATGCGTTCACTGGGCGTTATGCTCAGCCGTAGTTCCTTTCATATTCTAACGGCAGGTACACCAGGACGCTCTTAGGATTCTGAGAGCATGTAAATTTGGATGGAAGCTATCTAGACTTCTTACTTTATGCACTTCTTACATTATTCTGCTTATTTGGACATTGTTAGTCCTTTCTTTCAGTATTTACTTTTCATGTTTTCAGCATATGTTTGGATTACCGATGTTTGATTCCGGTATTTCCTTTATGGTCAGTTAATGTTTTAGGACATTTACCTTATGCTTTGATGACATGCCATAAATATACGTAACAGTCCACTTATCCAAGTGGGGTGTTACAAAGTTTGATTTGGGAGGCCGTGTACTTTACGGGCCATATTTTGTTGATTATGAGAGGCCATGTAATTTACGGGCCATATTTTGTTTGTTATGTTGATTGTGTTTCGAGCGTTTTCTTCGGACCACGGGTACTAAAGTTCTTTCCTTTTTAAATATCTAGCTTAATCGTTTTAGTTTAATTAATTATATTAATATAGTTTAAATTGTTTTAAATAATATCTCTTTTATAAAAATCGTTTTAATTAGTTTTAAAAATTATTGTTGTTTTAAAAAATAGATTTAAAATAGTAAAAGTTAGTTTTCATTTAGGTAAGCTTATTTTGAGTATAAAGTTTACACCTTTTTGTGATTATTAAGCTTATTGGTATATAAAGCTTCGAGCCTTATCATCTAAAAAGATTAATAAGCTATAAAGGTTAAAGTTTTACGCTTTATTCTTAAGTTTATCTTTTTGACTTAATTTTTTGTCATTTTACTTGTTATTACGTGCTTGCATTTAGTTTAATTTTGCATTTAGAATAATTATTTTTTTTATTATAGTTTAATTTTGTTGCATCTTAGATTTAATTAGTTTCATCTAGATTTTAAATTGTAGTATAATTGTATTGCATTTTAGAGTAATTTTATGTGATCTATTTGCGCTTTTATTTCTATATTCCCTAAGCCTAATATAATATTCCCCATTTAAGTTAAATTAGACATAGATACCAAACAAGAGTTATTAACCAAAAACGATAAATCTTGTGATTAATTTGATATCAATTCGAGTCGAGTCGAGGAAATGAAACATTAATATCTTACACCGTAATTTCCTTTGTTACCAAGTATTAACCACAATACATACACAACTTCCAGATTTACACAATAATTTGGATCTTCACAACAACACAAAATTGAAATAAAAGTTTGATCTGTTGTACCCATAATTATTCACTTCACCATGATTGATTATAAGAAATAAAGAAGAAAGATAGATGATTTATAGAGAGAGAAATTAGAGAGAGAAAGTAGAGAGAGATGATTAACTAGGAGAAATTAGATTAGAGAAAACGTTAACTTGCAACCCTCCTAACATGCTAGGAGGGTGCTTATATAGTCCACCAACATGCGGGCTTTCTATTGGACTATATTGTTTTGGGTCGGGCATGAATAAATGCTTAGTACCTTGAAAGAGGTCTTTTAAGCTAGCCATCAAGCCCGTAATGTCACGACTATTTTAACTAACTATCAACGTTCTAATAAATATTACAATATAAACCTATGACCGAACATTCTTGTTTGACTCAATATTTTGAGGCTAACAATCTCCTCCAATGTGAGGTCATTCCTCTTTGATATTTTAAGATCAATGGAGATTACGAATCTCGTCATAAATGAGTCTTGAACGTGTAATAGCAGTCTTGTTCCTTCATGTTGTGACCTTTGAGCCTTTGTCGTTGTCTTTCGATTTGTCTTTAAACTTGAGATCTTCAAATCATCCTTGACTTGTCTTTGCCATCTTGCGATCTTGTGTCTTTATCCACATACTCATACTTTGCACTATCTTGAAAGCTTGCTAACAATATCCTTTTAAGAGATGTCATTCCTCTTCATTAATTGATAAGGAAGATTTTAATCATCAGAGTTACGGAAGTCTTTAGCTTTCTTGATTGTTGAATGTCTTTAAGCATAAGTATGTGGTTTTGAATCTTTAACTTTGCTGAGTACACTGTAACGTCACCTTCTTGAGACAAAACATACACACAGACTGAATGGCTTTGACATTAGTCCTAAATCGGTAGCGTTTTACCTCCGGTCGGTGGAGACCGTTACACGATATTAAATATCATACCTGTGATTAGGTAGATTCATTAAGAACCTCCTTGACAGGGTTTCTCGGCTGTACTAGCCGTTCTCTTTACTCGACCGTCTCAAAGCAAGACTGTGAACATAAAGAGTGAATCAATTGGATAAATATCCGCTTGATTAAAGTCGTCAATTCAAAGTCCTTGAACAAGTATGATTCATTAAGAATCTTACCATTGTTTCTTTCCAGTTGACACAAGCTTGATTCATAAGAATCTCGTAAGTTACCTACCGTAGCGCCATTTGATGTTGACGCTAGAAGGATTTCCATTCGTCACTGTGAATATTAATGAATATCACTCTGAATGTTCTGGCAAGACCATAAAGATATTACGTAGAAACCTGAAACGAGTTTGAATTGATAAAGAAACAAACCACTGTTGCTTTTCAGTTTTACATATGTTCAATTCATCAAGAATCTTACACATTACCTACCGCAGTGCTGTTTGATGTTAACACTGGAAGGATTTCCACTCATCATTGTGAATACTAGGTAGTATCACTCTAAGTGTTCTAGCAATATCGCAAGGATATAGCGTAGGACTCTCTTGATCGTCATTCTTGTGTCCTAACAAGATTTGATTGATCTCTTGGCTCTAGACTCAATTTGTGCACTATTAGTGGTCGGAGGCTGGAGCAGATGCCACCTATTCAATATCAACTATCTCGGAGTGAGAAAGTCAATAGAAGTCGTGTTGATCTCCGTGACAATAAAACAAACTTCTTTTGAGAGAAGCCTGAGTCAGCTAGGGAAGGGTTGTGCATTACATCACTGGGTCCATGATGTGTATTCTTCATGATGTGTTGACCCGGTTTCTGCCTAAGTTGTATGAAGGGCTTCTTTCTTTACACCCTCTATCCTTACATTTCTTTTTCATTCTTCAACCCCTTCAATGTTGACCAAGACATCATTACTAGCACCTTGTTGTGATTGTTCCAATGCTAGCATCAGTACTTAGTCGGCATTCTGCTACATTCACATTCTACTCCATCTTTCCTAAGGACTTCTAATAATCTATTGGAGTGTCCCTAGGAAGATCCCTCCGGTTCTGGTTGGATCATAGGACTTAAACCTGACCACCCTTTTGACACCAATAACGTCGCAAATTAAAGATGTTGTGGGTATTTGATCATAACCATGAGTGCTTGAGTATTTAGATCAAATTTTAATCATATTTTCTCCCCTATCTCTAATATATAAAATCGTTTGATATTAGAGATACCAAATTTGATTAAAATATATTTTGAAAAATAGTCTTGAAGATCTTCGGGAGAAGAATGTGTCAAACTAGCATGAAATTGTTTGGAACGCTCCCCTCAAAAATTGATCCAATTGAATTGTCATTGAGAGGATGTGATCCACATTTCGCTTTTTAAGGATGGGAGTTGTTGAACACACAATTTTTGAAAGATTTTGAATAATCATTGAAAAACTCTTGAAAAAAAATTGTGTTCAACGCTTTTCGAAAAACTCTATTTCTTTTTAGCGAATAGGTTTTTCTAAAGCATAAACTTGAGTTCATAGACTTTCAATGTCTTGACTAATCCACTCAAGTGTAAGAAAATTCCTCTTCTTTTGCTGAGGGTAAGGGTACTAAAGCGTACACTCCCCCGTGAATATATATCCGGGTTGCAATCTGAAAGTGATTACAAGCTATTGTGTTGAGCTCAAAACGTTGAATGTTTTGTGACAAACTCAGCCCGAGATAGATTGCTCTACCCGTTGTTGGAAAAATTGTCCAAAATAGACATTCTCCTTTAAAAAATATAAATGACATGTTTTGAAAAATATTTACAACTTTCATTCGAGCTTTATGTATAAACTCGTGTCGTTATTGAGCGACATTTCTAGGTACCTCCATATTATCGATACTAAAAGACATGTCGAGAAGAATCTTTTTGGATTTTCAAAGATGTTTAATTTTTTATTTTGCTTTTTCATTAATATTTACAAGTAGATGTTTGATAGATGAATCAAGCAGGCTTCTTTGCCAGAATCTCCAGTTCTACTGGAGTCAAACATCTCATACCAATTTGCCTAACTAGATACGCAAACCTCTCTTTCGAAAGAGCTTTTGTAAACAAGTCAGCTAATGGGTAATCAGTTCCAACAAAGTATAATTCAACGATACCCCTTTCAACTTGTTCCTTAATGAAGTGATATCTGACATCAATGTGCTTCGTGCGGGAATGATGTACCGAATTGCAGGAGATGGCTATGGCGGACTTTGAGTCACAGTACATAGGTACTTTATCAAAGTGGAAGCCATAATCCGTGATGTTAGCCTCAAAATATTGAGTCAAACAATAATGTTCGGTCATAGGTTTATATTGTAACATTTAGTAAAACGTTGTAATAGTTAGTTAAAATAGTCGTGACATTATAGGCTTGATGGCTAGCTTAAAAGGCCTCTTTTAAGGTACTAAGCATTTATTCAAGCCCGACCCAATCAAACTATAGCCCATTAAGCCACATGTAGGCACCCTTCCTAGCATGTTAGGAAGGGTGTTGGTTGTCTCATTTTCTAATCTAATCTCACAAAAGTTTAACACACACTTCTCTCTACTTTCTCTCACTACTTTCTCTCTCTAGAAACCTTCCATCTTTTATCTAACATTCTTTCTTGTTTATTCGTGTAGAATCATCATATTATTAGGGACAACAATTGGTATCAATCGCCATGGGGTAGTTTTTGTAATTCGTTGTTGCTATAACAATTGCTATAATGTTGTCCCTAATAATATGATGATTCTACACAAATAAAGAAGAAAGAAAGGTAGATAAAAGATGGAAGGTTTCTCAAAAGGTTCCATTGATCTAACTTTGTTCACTTATAAATATGGGGATGATATTTTGCTTGTGCAGATTTATGTTGATGACATTATTTTTGGGTCTACAAACCCAAAACTTTCAAAATGGTTTGAAAAAGTAATGCACAACAAATTTGAAATGTCAATGATGGGCGAACTAAAATTCTTTCTAGGAATTCAAGTTCACCAATCCTCAAGTGGTATCTTTATAAATCAAGCTAAGTATTGTCAAGAGATAATCAAAAAGCATGGTATGACCTCATGTGACCCCGTTGGGACACCATTATCAACCACATCCCTAGATGCTGATTTGGAGAGAGATGCCATAGATCAAACGAAATATCGTTCCATTATCGGCTCCCTCATGTACTTAACAGCAAGCAGACCAGATATATCACATGCTACGTGTTACTATGCACGATATCAAGCATGACCCACTAAAAAGCACCTCAAGGAGGTTAAACGGATCTTTCGGCACCTCAAGAATACCATTCGTTTGGGACTCTGGTATCCGAGAGAAACCGGTTTCTTTCTAACGGCCTATTCATATTCTGATCATGCAGGGTGTCTTGATACATGTAAAAGTACTTCTGGTGGTGCACAATTTCTAGGTCAAGATAAGATTGTGGGATGGTCTTCCAAGAAGCAGGATTGCACATCACTGTCATCAGCCGAAGCAGAGTATGTGTCTCTATCTGCGTGCTGTGCTCAAGTTCTATGGATGAGAACACAACTCACGGATTATGGCTTCCACTTTTATAAAGTACATATGTACTGTGACTCAAAGTTCGTCATAGCCATCTCCTGTAATCCGGTACAGCATTCCCGCACGAAGCACATTGATGTCAGATATCACTTCATTAAGGAACAAGTTGAAAGGGGTATTGTTGAACTATACTTTGTTGGAACTGATTACCAATTAGCTGACTTATTTACAAAAGCTCTTTCGAAAGAGAGGTTTGCGTATCTAGTTAGGCAAATTGGTATGAGATGTTTGACTCCAACAGAACTAGAGACTCTGGCAAAGAAGCCTGCTTGATTCATCTATCAAACATCTACATGTAACTATTAATGAAAATAAAAAAAATACAAAATTAAAAAATATTTGAAAATCCAAAAAGATTCTTCTCGACATGTCTTTCAGTATCGATAATATGGACGTACCTAGAAATGTCGCTCAATAACGACACGGGTGTGTACATAAAGCTCGAATGAAAGTTGTAAATATTTTTCAAAACATGTCATTTCTATTTTTAAAGGAAAATGTCTATTTTGGACAATTTTTCCAACAACGGGTAGAGCAATCTATCTTGGGTTGAGCTTGTCAAAAAACATTCAACGTTTTGAGCTCAACAGAATGGCTTGTAATCACTTTCAGATTGCAACCCGGATCTATATTCACGGGGGAGTGTACGCTTTAGTACCCTTACCCTCAGCAAAAAAAGAGAAATCTTCTAACACTTGAGTGGATTCGTCAAGACATTAAAAGTCTATGAACTCAAGTTTATGCTTTAGAAAAACTTTTTCGCCAAAAAGAAATAGAGTTTTTCAAAAAGCGTTGAACACAATATTTTCAAGAATTTCTTAATGATTATTCAAAATCTTTCAAAAATTGTGTGTTCAACATCTCTTATCCTTAAAAAGTGAAATGTGGATCACATCCTCATAATAACAAGTCAATTGGATCAATTTCTGAGGGGGAGCGTTCCAAATTCATGCTAGTTTGACACATTCTTCTCCCGAAGATTTTCAAGACTATTCTTCACAATATTTTTAATCAAATTTGGTATCTCTAATATCAAACGATTTTATATATTAGAGATAGGGGATAAAATGTGATTAAAATTTGATCTAAAGACTCAAGCACTCATGGTTACGATCAAATACCCACAACATCTTTATTTCACGACGTTATTGGTGTCAAAAGGGTGGTTAGGTTTAAGTCTTATGATCCAACCAGAACCAGAGGGATCCTCCTAGGGACAATCCAATAGATTATTAGAAGTCCTTAGGAAAGATGAAGTAGAAGTGAACAGGGCTGAATGCAGACTAAGTACTGAAGCTAGCACTATAACAATTACAACAAGGTGTTAGTAATGATGTCTTGGTAAGCATTTAAGGGGTTGAAGAATGAAAAAGAAATGTAAGGATAAAGGGTATAAAGAAATTAGCCCTCCATACAACTTAGGTAGAAACCGGGTCAACACATCATGAAGACAACGCATCATGGACCCAGTGACGTAATGCACAACCCCTCCCTAGCTGACTCAGGCTTCTCTCAAAAAAAGTTTGTTTTATTGTCATGGAGATCAACATGACTTCTATTGACTTTCTCACTCCGAGATAGTTGATATTGAATAGGTGGCATCTGCTCCAGCCTCCGACCACTAAAAGTGCACAAATCGAGTCTAGAGCCAAGAGATCAATAAAATCTCGTTAGGACACACGGATGACGATCAAGATAGTCCTACGCTATATCCTTGTGATATTGCTAGAACACTCAGAGTGATATTACTTAGTATTCACAATGATGAGTGGAAATCCTTCCAGTGTTAACATCAAACAGCACTGTGGTAGGTCATGTGTAAGATTCTTTTAGAATTGAACATGTGTAAACTAAAAAGCAACAGTGGTTTGATTCTGAATTGATTCAAACTCGTTTCAGGCTTCTACGCAATATCTCTATGGTCATGCCAGAACTTTCAGAGTGATATTCATTAATATTCACAGTGACGAATGGAAATCCTTCTAGCGTCAACATCAAACAGCGCTACGGTAGGTAACTTGCGATATTATTATGAATCAAGCTTGTGTCAACTGGAAAGCAACAATGGTAAGATTCTAAATGAATCAAACTTGTTCCAGGAATTTGAATTGACGACTTTAATCAAGCGGATATCTATCCAATTGATTCACTCTTTATGTTCGTAGTCTTGCTTTGAGACGGTCGAGTAAAGAGAATGGCTAGTACAGCCGCGAACCCCTTTCAAGGAGATTTTTAATTAAGTCTACCTAATCACAGGTACGATATTTAATATCATGTAACGGTCTTCACCTACCGGAGGTAAAACGCTACCGATTTAGGACGAATGTCAAAGCCATTCAGTCCGTGTCTATGTTTTGTCTCGAGAAGGTGGCGTTACTGTGTACTCAGCAAAGTCAAAGATTCAAAATCACATACTCATACCCAAGACATTCAACAATCAAGAAAGCTAAAGACTTCCACAACTCTGATGATCAAAATCTTCCTTATCAATTAATGTAGAGGAAAGACCTCACTTCAAAGGAGATTTTTAACAAGTTTTCAAGATTGTACAAAGTATGAGCATGTGGATAAAGACACAAGATCGCAAGATGGCAAAGACAAGTCAAGAATGATTTGAAGATCTCAAGATAAAAGACAAAGTTGAAAGACAATGACAAAGGCTCAAAGATCACAGCATGAAGGAACAAGACTACTATTACACGTTCAAGAATAAGTTATAACGAAATTCGTAATCTCCATTGAACTCCAAATATCGAAGATGAATGACCTCACGTTGGGGGAGATTGTTAGCCTCAAAATATTGAGTCAAACAAGAATGTTCAGTCATAGGTTTATATTGTAACATTTAGTAAAACGTTGTAATAGTTAGTTAAAATAGTCGTAACATTACGGACTTGATGGCTAGCTTAAAAGGCCTCTTTTAAGGTACTAAGCATTTATTCAAGCCCGGCCCAATCAAACTATAACCCATTAAGCCACATGTAGGCATAGGCTATAAATACCCTTCCTAGCATGTTAGGAAGGGTGTTGGTTGTCTCATTTTCTAATCTAATCTCACAAAAGTTTAACACATACTTCTCTCTACTTTCTCTCACTACTTTCTCTCTCTAGAAACCTTCCATCTTTTATCTACCTTTCTTTCTTCTTTATTCGTGTAGAATCATCATATTATTAGAGACAACACGTGAGTTGTGTTCTCATCCAAAGAACTTGAGCGCAACATGCAGATAGAGACACATACTCTACTTCGGCTGATAACAGCGATGTGCAATCCTGATTCTTGGAAGACCATCCCACGAGTTTATCTTGACCAATAAATTGTGCACCACCAGAAGTACTTTTTCGTGTATCAAGACACCCTGCATGATCAGAATCTGAATATGCCGTTAGAAAGAAACCGGTTTCCCTCGGATACCAGAGTCCCATGTGAATGGTATTCTTGAGGTACCGAAAGATCCGTTTAACCTCCTTGAGGTGCTTTTCAGTGGGTCGTGCTTGATATCGTGCACAATAACATGTAGCATGTAATATATCTGGTCGGCTTGCTGTTACGTACATGAGAGAGCCGATCATGGAACGATATCTCATTTGATCAATGGCATCTCCCTCTAAATCAACATTTAGGGATGTGGTTGATAATGGTGTCCCAACGGGGCCACATGAGGTCATACCATGCTTTTTGATTATCTCTTAACAATACTTAGCTTGGTTGATAAAGAAACCACTTGGGGATTGGTGAACTTGAATTCCTAAAAAGAATTTTAGTTCGCCCATCATAGACATTTCAAATTTTTTGTGCATTACTTTTTCAAACCAATTTGAAAGTTTTGGGTTTGTAGACCCGAAAATAATGTCATCAACATAAATATGCACAAGCAAAATGTCATCCCTATATTTATAAGTGAACAAAGTTAGATCAATGGAACCTTTTGAGAAACCTTTGGAGACTAGAAATTTCGAGAGCTCGTCGTACCACGCCCTTGGAGCTTGCTTGAGTCCATAAAGTGCTTTGTGGAGACGATAAACCTTGTCATGATATTGAGGATTGACGAATCCTTCCGGCTGTGTGACATAGACTTCTTCCTTCAAAGGACCATTAAGTAACGCCGTCTTTACGTCCATTTGATAAACGATGAATCCCTTATGTGCAGCATAAGCAAGGAAAATCCTGACCGCTTCCATACGAGCTACTGGTGCAAATGATTCTTCAAATTAAATACCCTCTTTCTGGCCATACCCTTTAGCCACGAGCCTAGCTTTGTTCTTGATAATCGTGTTTTCTTCATTCATCTTGTTTTTCCAGACCCATCAAAGGTTTAATGGAATTACATCATATGGTCTATCAACAAGTTCCCAGACTTTAAGTCTGTCAAATTGAAGAAGTTCATCTTGCATCGATTCAATCGAAGCATGATCAGCCAAGGCTTCTTTGATATTTGTTGGTTCAGCTGTACTCACGGCGAGTGCGAACATACAAACATCACCATCGGTTTCAAGTTGTCGTCTTGTACGAACGGACTGTGAAGGGTATCCAATTACGTAAACCAAAGGATGATCTCCGGTCCAATGATGTGTTGAAGGATGTCGTTGATAGAACGTATGCATATTTGACGGATCAATATGGTGAGTAGAAGACTCTCCAGTTTCGTGTACCGGTGTACCGAATGGGTTGATAAAGTCGTATTCCTCATTTAATGCATAGTCTGCTTGATTTGTGTTCTCTGGATCAATGACAGTAGTTGTGGTTGTTGTAGGAGCGGTTGTTGATGTAATATTCTAAGGATATAAATCTGCAGCAACCCGTGTTGAAGTAGATAAAGTTGTATCCTTTTGTTGAGGATGATCGGTATCATCATTCTTATCATGAGTGACAGCGGAAGACTTCGACACAACATGTTTCTCCCCCGTGAAATATTCATCATACATTGGTCCATATAACATTTCCAACTCTTCAATTGTCGTGTGGACTGTCATATCTGCTCTAGGAACATTTCGTTGAACCAGCTTTGAACTTGACGGTTCATTGTTGTGGTCTTTCCGAGTTCCGTGCGGTTGTGAACGGAAGTCGCTTGTCGTTGTGGATCGGGACTTAAACTGTTTTGTTCAAGTGCCATTTCTTGTAATTCATCAAATCTGATATGAATAGTCTCGACTATCAATTTTGTTCTCTTGTTGTAAACTCTATATCCTTTAGACTGAGTTGCATATCCCGCTAGAATACATGCATCACCTTTCTCTTTCATCTTATCCAAATTTTCACCATCTCGTATAATGTAACAAGTACATCCAAAAACGTGAAGGTGTTTGAGTGAAGGTTTTCGATCATGAATTATGTGATATGGTGTCTTTTCTTGTCATGTGATAATTAAGGATCGGTTTTGTGTGTAGCATGCGGTTGACACGGCTTCGGCCCAAAAGAATAGTGGAAGATTTGAAGCGGATAATAATGTTCGAGCAGCCTCAACTAAAGTACAGTTACGTATTTCCACAACGCCGTTTTGTTCAAGTGTTCTAGCAATAGATGTTTCGTGTTCAATCCCTTCGGCTTCAAAATAATTCTTCAGAGTTGAATTTAAGAATTTCGTGCCTCTGTCAGTACGTACCACTTTTACTTGAGCTTGAAGACCACGTTGTATCAGCTTAAGGAAGTTGATGATAACTTCGGGCGTTTCATCCTTGGACCTTAAAAAGTGAGTCCAGGTGTACCTTGAGTAGTCATCGACAATTACCAGAATATATTTCTTCCCATTGATACTTTGAACACGCATAGGACCACACAAATCCATATGAAGAAGATCTAACCGTCTTTTAGAGCTTGGTGTAGTCTTTGTTTTGAAACTACTTCGTTTAGCTTTACAAAGCTCACAAGAAGAACAAAGATGATCTTTGATGAATTTCAAGCTTGGAAGGCCTCTCACAATATCTTTCTTGGAAAGCAAGTTGATGGTATCAAAATTAAGATGAGATAAACGTTGATGCCATAACCATGCATAAGTCGTTGAAGCTTTAGCCATGAAGCAAATTGGAGTTGAGGAAGTTGTGTTTTGAAGTGAAATTGTATAAAGATCGGCACCCGTGAACCGGTGAGTAAATCATTCCCATCATAATCACGAACAAAACATGTCTTCTTTCTAAAAGCAACTTCCAAATTTGCATCACATAACTGTCAAACCGAGAAAAGATTGTGATTGAGCCCTTCGACGTAGTATACCCTTTTTATCGTGATATTCCCCTGAACCAAATCTCCATATCCTAGGATTGGTGCAAATTGATCATTTCCGAATCGGACCGTACCCAGGAACTTCTCCACGAAGTAAATTAGAAGCTTGAGATTCACCGTCATGTGCTTTGTGCATCCGGAGTCCAGTATGAAGAGAATTATTTGTATCACCTGTAGAAGAATTAGAACACGATGGAGCATTTGCTAAATTGGATACCACGTTAGTTGTGATTTCAGAATCATTAGTGTTCATAACATCATTTAAAGGCATACTAACACTCATTGTCACATTTTCTGTCCTAACTTTAGGCATCCATTGATATCCTGGAGGACATTGATTAGCAAACCACCATTTCCAAGACTTGCTAGCAGACTCATATAATTCCCTAATTCTGCTTCTAGGGTTCTTAGTGGTGGCGTCTAATGCATTACTTTTCTTAGTGGAGGTTGCACCAGAATGGTTCACTTTGCGTTTGGGTTTACTAGCACTAATAGGCATCGCAACTTGCTTCTTAGTTCTAGTATCTATGCATTTGACATTATTGATAACACACATAGAATGATTAGCATTAGCACATTTTTCACATTTGACACAAACAAATTTAACATTTAAAGCATTCAAATCATTCAAATCATTCAAATCGTCATTACACGCGATTACAAACTTTTTATTCTTAAAAACATTCAAATTCCTAGGGTGTTCTTCTACTTCCTTCATCTTCCCTTGACTCTTGTGTTTCCAGACCTTATCATTCACTTGAGTGCGCTTAACCTGAGACCGACAAACACTAGCAGTAGAGACTACTCCTGTAGTAGAAGACACACGAGTATTAGTGTTTCTAGAAGTCTGAGGCGATTGACTAACTTTGTTTGTGGGTTTAGTGGTCATTCTATACATCCCTGGTTTAATTATATTATTTTGCTTAACGCTTGGTGCTACAGTATTCCTTATGGGTTGATTGTGTGGTAACCTTTCCTTTCCATCCATCTTGGGGGCAAACACAGGTTTTACAAACGAGGAATTTGAGAAAGCGGATGGTTTTCCCAAGATAGAGGATCTATTCACTTTAGAGTCATTGGGTTGTCTAACAACAGGTTTCTTAACGCTAGGTTCCACAACTTTCCCATCCATCTTAGCAACGAGTTTCTTCAACTCTACTATTGCTATGTCTTTTTCTTGTAATTGAGCTTTCAAATCCGAAATATCAAGACTTTTTTTGTTTAGTAATCGACATGACTTAGATAATTTTACTTCCAAAGGTGTATCATTTGAAAAACTGCCAACTTTCTTTTGCAAAGCAAGTTCAAGTGAATGACAATGTTTTTGAAGATAATCATATCTATGTTGAAGTTACGAAAACTCTTTTTGGTCAACTTTATTCGAAAGCTTAGTTTCAAGACGTTTACACTCTTTGACTTGATCAAGATATTTGCATGCAACATCAGAATATTCATCAATATCAACACAAGATGTAACATAAACACACATAATATCTTTTGAGAGGCATTCTTGCAAGAGTAGATCATAGGCTATAAGAAAATCGCCTCTTTCAGGTTGATGATCGTCAATTTCTTTTTCAAGAGATTCCACATATTTTAAATCGTCAAACATTTCTTTCTCTATTAACTTTTCAAATTCCAAAGCATGTTTCTTTGTTCTTTCCGCTAGAGGAATCGAAATAGTTTTCACAAGAACAGTTATATCGTGAGGAATTTCTTTATCACCTTTCAAAAGTTCACGTTTTTTCTAGTCATCATCAACAACCTTTTTGAAATTTTCAATGTTGCTCTTGAGAATACTAAGTGCTTGCTTACTCTTTCTTAAAGAAGCTTGATGCGGCAAGTACCCGATATATTTTGAAACATCAGTTTTCTTAGTGGCAAAAACTTGTCTCCATTTAATTCTTATTTGCGCACATTCGTAAAATATTTGCTCACGAGACTTCTGTTTTTGTGGTTTGAAAATTTCATAAAGACTATTTTCATAAGCATAATTATATGGTTTCACAAAGTCTGTATTCACTGGTGATCTACTATCCTCTTCAAAACATAGTGACTCATCACTATCAGGCCTAACAAGAAGACAATCAAGGTCGGTCCATTGGGACTCCTCAAGATAGAGTCGCGGGTTCTCAGATTAAGCTTGCTCGAGGTACTTAGGACCAGCAAAACTAGCTTTACCCTTGAAAATCGAACGAGGTGCCAACATTCACATGGTTTGAATAGATTGATCTGTTTTATAAACAATTTTCTTATAAAAATCAAATTGAACTTCAAGTACCACGACTTTGTCGATGTCGTTTGCTTGTTTAATTTTGAAAGATTTTTGCAAGTTAGCAACCTCTTCCGTCTTCGCAGTGACTAGTTTAGTTTTATCCTCTTGAAGAAAACCAATCTTTTGAGTTAACTCATTCACTTTAGTGGTAGCAAGATACGTTTTGTGTCGTTCCGTACTTAAAGAGGTGTTATAATTACGTTTTTCTTGTTCTAAAAGCTTAAGAGTTTCGTTGTATTTAGTTTCAAAAACATCATTTACAGTAGTAACAACAGCCCCTTTGTACCTTGCAAGCTCTTTGTCTTTTTGAATAAGCTCAGCTCTACAGCTTGCAAGAAGCTCACTAGATTTTATGACTGCAGCTTTGCTTTCTTCAAAATTTTGAGTGAGTGTAGCGTTTGCCTTCTTTAATTGCTTTTTGACTTTTTCTAGTTTCTTTGACATCTTGATAGGTGTGAAAACACCCATATTTTCTACCACTTAATTACAATAATAACCGAGCCAAAACGTGTATTTTATGTCTTTTATGTCGGAATTATGCGTGGTTTGTGTTTTTGTTGTGATTTAGGACGAAAAGGTGAAAAGTGGAGAAAACACGGGCATTCACGGGCATTTACGGACTTTTATTGAAGAAAAAGACGAAAGACGAAGTCAATAAGTCAAGAGTGCAAAAAGAACGGAAGTCCAAGACCAATTCTGAAGATTTATCGAAGAAAAAGTCAAAAGACGGAAGTTTATCAAAAGTCGAGGAACTCAAGTCTTATTTATCGAAGAATTAAAAGACGAGTCCAAAGAAACCCCGAGCCAAAAGTCATCAAAGTCCAAGATTAACAAAGAGATTAAGAAGGAAGGACTTGATGGCGCAATTAAGAAGAAAGGAAGGAGGGGAGGAAGCTTCCTCTAACCATCCCCCTAATCACCTATAAATACTTCTCATTTTCATTTCATTTAGTTTTGTTGACTAATCGTGACAATTAGTTCTTCCACCTTTACTTTTATGCACCTTTATTTACTTGCACCTTTAATTACATGTCTTGCACCTTATTTACCATTTAATTTCAAGTAAGTGTTTCTTTTAATTCTCGCACCCTTACTTTATATTGTTGATCTCATTCTTCCTTTCTTTAATCTTTGATTTAAATGCTTTTTGACTTGTTTATTTGTTTAAAGATTTCATTTTTATGCTTTTGATTGTTTTAAATCATTTATTTTCATAGCTTATTTTGTTTGTTTTCAAGTTTAGATAGTTTTTATAAAAGTTATTTTTGTTTAAAAGTTGTTTTTTCGTTAAGCTTTTCCATTTCGTGTTTTAAAAAGTCTTCGAATTTCAATTTAGTAGCTTACTTTTATACGGTTTACCCTAGGATTTTAGACTTGTGCTTATTAGAATCATAGCTTATTTTTCTAGCTTATTTTGTGTACTTTTCTTCGTATTCCGATTGGGGTAAATCGGAAAAGGGTTTATCTTTCCGATTGGCGTGATCAGAAAAGGGTTTTGACATTCCTATCTATATTCCGATTGGGGGATTTGTATACATTCCGATCAGGGTGTTGAGCATCATTCCGATAAGGGCACTCTTGGTATTCCGATCGGTGAGTTTTTAATCATTCCGATCAAAGGTAAGTACAACATTCCGATCAGATAAGGTGACATTATTCCGATTGGTACTTTAGTTCTTATTCCGATCTTGTTTGGTTCTACACATTCCGATCGAGGTGTTAGATTGGTATTCCGATCGGGAGAAGTGACATATTCCGATTACGGGAGCCGATCAACATTCCGACCAGGGTCTACCCCAATATTCTGACAGGTTTGGTTTGATATTCCGACGAGGTCTAATCGGAATATATTCCGATTTGGCATTGTTTTTCTCTAGTTAACTTTGTTTATTTTTCTTAGCTTACATTTTAATTCTTGTCTAATTTTAATTTCCACCACGCTTTAATTTTAAGTCATTTAATTATTTTACTTTTCAAAAGTTTTTTAAATATCGCACCTTTCTTTTAATTAGATTTAGATTTATTTTCACGCCAAATATTTTAAACGCCATTTTATTTTAACGCATTTTACTTTTAATTGTTTTGCACTTTAAATATACTACAACGACAACTTTTTTTTATTTCACCAAAATAAAACTGAGTCACATAGAGAGCCTAGATCAATTCGAAGAGATTGGTACAACGATAATTTTTAACCTGAGTAAAATCGAGTTATTAAATGGCGCCGCTGCCGGCTCTTTTCGTAAAGATTAACGGTTTTCTGTGAGAGACGTGTTGCTTTTTGGGATCCGTTCACTTGTGAGCGTTATTTTTCTTGCGTAAAAAATTCAAAAAAAATCATAAAAATTAAAAATTGATAAAAATCCATAAAAATTAAAAATATCAAAAATCCAAAAAGATTTTATTTTTATTGTGTATATATATTGTCTTTGCGTTTGGTATTGTTTTCCTTTGCATTTTCAGGTGTATGCGTACTAGATCTTCTAATTATCAAGAGCCCGAGACTCAAGAAGATTTAGCTATGTCTGGTGTTAACAACAATAATCCACCGCACCTTAATAATAACAACAACAATGTTCTTCCACAGCCCGATCTTCGGACCATGGAGGAGCTTTGTCAACCAACCATGTTTGGACGAGGAGGACCGATTGCGCCGATGCAAATCAACGCTCCTGAGTTTTCGTTGAAGCACCACATGATTCAGCAAGTGCAAACTAACCCATTCCGTGGATTGCCTGATGATGATGCCAACAAACACCTCGACAAGTTCATTACAATCACCCAAAGCATGAAGTTGGCTGGTGCCACAATGGATGAACTTCGCCTACAACTCTTTCCACATACTTTATTACATCATGCCGAGAAATGGTTTGATCGTCTCCCGAAGAATTCTATTCACACTTGGGATGACATGACTCAACGCTTTTTGTCGCGCTACTTTCCACCGTCCATGGTCACAAGCCTTCGCAATCAAATCAGCGGTTTCATGCAAGATCCCGATGAATCTCTTTTTGATGCTTGGGAGAGATATAATGTCTTGATAGATCGTTGTCCAAATCACAACATGCTCCCTGTGACCTTAATAGACACTTTCTACAACGGTTTGACTTTTCGAGATCGTGATACGATCAATGCAGCCGCCGGTGGCACATTTATGAAAAGGAGACCCGAGGAGTGTAGAGAGCTTATTGAAAACATGACTACTCACCACAAAAACTGGGATTCCTCTGCTTCTTCAAGGAACAACCCGAGAGTCACTGTTT
Organism: Glebionis coronaria; assembly: GCA_025667525.1. Classification (NCBI taxonomy): domain Eukaryota; kingdom Viridiplantae; phylum Streptophyta; class Magnoliopsida; order Asterales; family Asteraceae; genus Glebionis; species Glebionis coronaria. The sequence continues at coordinate 272,279,889 of CM046875.1, read as the reverse complement.
CCTCCACTTCAGCAAACCCTGATATGACCGAACTCACCCGTGTGCTGACTGAAATGAGCAGAAGTATGCAACTCTTGGCTTCAAACCAACAACAACAACAAGTTAAAGCTGTTGCTACTCCTTGTGAAACATGCGGCGGTCCACACCCATACACCGATTGTCCTTCGACACAAGGAAATCCGGAAAATGTGTATGCAGCTTATGGTAATTATTCACCGGAAAATTACCAAGCTCGACCTCAAGGGGATAGAAATCTGCTGAGTTACCGATCAAACAACTACCTTTCACCCGGTTTTTCTCCTCAAAACCAAAACTCCGCCAACAACTACACTAGAAGCAACCAAATCCCACCAAGAGCTTCTAACCCTTATCACCCACCCGCCCAACAAACCCCACCCAGTAATACGGATGTTGAGGCCATCATGAGAACCCAAGGTGAGCAAATCAAGAACCTGCAGAGCCAAATTATCAATCTCAAAGGAGATATTACCAAGCAAGGAAATGAGATTAGATCCGAGCTTCGAGATAATATTCAATCCTCCTTCAGCAATCAAACAAATGATTTGAAGAATATGCTTGCTAGTTTCTTGCCCGCCGCTCAACCGTCTACTTCAAGTTCTCTACCTTCAAACACCGTCACTAATCCGCGAGCCAATGTGAGTGCTATTACTACTCGTAGTGGAGTCACCATCGTAGGACCACCAATCCCACCACCATGTATCCCTACTCCTCCTACACCTAGTATTAGTGCACCATTACCGTCTCCGCCTCGACGTGATGAAGTTCCCACGAATGACCCTTCAACATCTCAACCTTTACCTGCTACACCTGCACCTTCACCACCCAAACCCAATATCCCTTATCCCTCTCGTTTAGGCAAGACCAAAATGCTAACCAAGGAGGACTCCGAAGTGACACGCTATGTGAAGATGATTTCTCAAATGAACTTCAACATTAGCTTTCTTGAAGCACTTGTCCACATGCCCAAATTTGTTAAAGCATTTAAGGAATTGCTTAACAAGAAAGAGAAGCTGATTGAACTCGCCAACACACGCTTAAATGAAAACTGCTCTGCAGTTATTCTTAAAGAACTTCCGGAAAAGCTTGGAGATCCCGGTCGTTTTGTGTTACCCTGCATGTTCAACAAAACTGAAGAATTTACTGCCCTTGCTGATCTCGGGGCTAGTATTAATTTGATGCCATTAAGTGTTTGGAAAACACTATCATTACCCGACCTCACTCCAACAAAGATGACTCTTGAGCTTGCTAATCGCACTCTCGCTTACCCCGTTGGTATAGCCGAAGACGTGTTCATCAAAGTTGGCACATTTACTTTCCCGGTCGATTTCGTCGTTGTTGATTATGAAATGGACCATCGTATTCCTTTAATACTTGGTCGGCCATTCTTGAGAACCGGACGAGCTTTAGTGGATGTGGCCGAAGGTGAGTTAATCTTAAGAGTCGGGGATGATTCACAAGTTTTTAAAATGGGGAAGCTTACAGGCAAATCCTTTGGAGGACGAGAATCAGTGAATATGATTAATGTGCATGATGACTTCGTTGTCTACAACAATCCTCTATTCGACTCTTGCATCGATAATCCACTTTTTCATGATGATGTGGATGACTCTCTCCCTACTTTGGAACCTTCTCCCATTTATGATTCGCCACCGGTCTTCGATGCTTATGATGATGATGATTCTAGCTCAGACTCGGATGATTATGATGACCTTACTTCTGAGTATCCCGACCTGCCCACGTATGATGATTTCGATGAGGCTGATACTCTTTCGAGCGATTCTTCGCATGATGAAGATCCTCCGCCATCACTCGATCCTACTTTTGACGATTACTCATTCGAGGAAGATTTCTCTACATTTCTCAACACTTACTTCCCTCATGAGAGTGATGCTCCTCCTTTCGATTTTGAAGATTATCGTCTTGATCCTACTTTGGATTTGAAGCACATACTTTCAAAGGAGAAGAAACCGGTCGACACCAATATCCGCAGCACGTATGAGTTAACACCTCTTTGTCCCACTTTTGAGGACGAGGTTGTGCTTCTTCGCGGATCTTCTTCACACTCTGCTGAGCCTGAGTGCTATTTTCCCCTAAAGGAAAAGGTGTTCGACACCGGTATTGTAATTTTTAAGCCATCTCAGTATCCACCTGATGAAATAAAAGGAAAAATCTTTGGAACTGATGGAAATCTGCTTGCACCACTTCAACATTGCTTCCACCGTGCTCCATCGCTGCTTAAGGGAACCTTGCCTACTCTTCTTTGGCTTGCCTTGTTCTCCTTAAGCTCGTGCTATTTAGTGGACGAAAACTATGTCTTTGATCCTGGTGGATATGTTTCATGCTTCTTCCGTTGATGATCAAGGTCGAGTCAGGCTAATGACTTGGTTAACAAAAATCAAGCGCTTCTTGGGAGGCAACCCATGCATCTATCTTTTCGCTTTCTTTATCATAAGTGTAGGGGAGACCCGTTGGTGTTTGCTCTCTCCTCACTTCTTAATCAGGGATTCGAGCTTCAATGATCCACTCTTGATGATTCTCGACAACCCGTGATTCCGTGCTCCATTATCCCGGTTCTATCCTAAACTCTTTTCGATTCACTATTTTATATTTTCTCAAATAGTAAAATAGGAATCTCCTTAGTTGTCTCTTCCTTAGCAAGATTTAAACAAAGTGCACAATGTCCTAAGTGTAGGGGAGTTTACTCCCACATGCTTAAACATTGAGGACAATGTTTATATTAAGTGTAGGGGGGACTTCTATCGAAGTTAAGTGGCCTTTTCCTTGTTTTTGTCCTCATTTTAACCGGAAAATCAATTTTTCGACATTTTTCAAAATTTTTGATCTATTTTGGCCTATTAGTTTTCCCTTTGTATAGTAATTTTCTTCCTTTGCTAGAATAAATCTTTGAATAAGTGTTTTTTTTATTTTCAAACGTTGTGAATCTTTTGACTCAACCCGAGTTTACTTATCTAATTTACTCTAGCTAGTATCCTTAACATGTTTAAGTCGAGTTTTGCTAGGCTATTATATAGGGAGCTATAAAACGCGAAAGTCTTAACTCTCACGGGTTAAGAACAAGAACTTTTTGCAAGTTCCTATAATTGATCCTAGAGAGTGTGGAAACCTTGGTTTTCAGATCTTTTAAGCAACTAGGAATGCACCATGTTCATATGATTATACACTCAAAGCGGAATTAGAACATGACACATTAACAAGGTGTTTAGGGCACAATAACATGAATTAAAACAAAAGGGATGTTCATTATATTAATAACAAACATCCACTAGACGTGTATACATTGAATCCCAAGTCTAGTGCACACACACGTTTAGGTTTACATTGTGAATGAATTATATGAAAAACCTAATAACCCTTGGTTCCTTTTATAGTGTAAGGACTAGGGTTTTACAAGAGATAAGAATAAATAAACATGTGAATCTTCTATTTAAATAACTATATACAGAATATATCCTGCATATATATCCAAATAGAATCTTCTAAAAGCTTCTTTGTCTATGTTTTGTCAATGCTTTAATTGCATGTGACAATGCTTGGATTGCTCTTGACAATGCTTGATTCCATCAACGCCTAATTTCTTCTTGTCAACGCCTAATTTCTTCTTGTCAACGCTTAGACAAATAACTTCATGTTTTCTTCGTTTTTGAGTTTCTGCCACATCAACTTTTTGACCCAACAATCTTCCCCTAGTTGATAGTGGCAAAACTCTATGTGTATCTCTTGTAAGTTGTACATGATCTTCAAATTGCTTCCCCTCAAGTGTAGCATGTATTTCTTCCCCTTTTGTCACATCAACAAGGAAGTAAACAATGTATGCAAACTTTGAAGATTCTCCCAATGTAGCTCTATGTAATGATCTTGAAGAACAATTAATATAATATTTTTGATGTAGAAGTAGAATAACCCAACCTTGTGTTCCATGTCTTGTACTATCCACGTGATAAAGAACTTATACCTTTAGCATTATAAGCAGACCTAGATCTCTTGTCAATATTCTCATCCTTTGTGAGACACTGAGCACGATAATGTAACTCCTTCAAGTGTTATGACAAGTCTTCATCACCAAATATTTAAAGCACGAACAAGTTATCTTTAAAGTCTATGACTGGGAGTGCACGACTTTAAGATATGATAGAACACAACCTCGCGAAAATCTTCTTCAATCATCAAACTTACTATAAGAATTCTTCCCCTTAAGCTAACACCTCTTCATGATGAATTCAATGGAATAACATCTTCATACCATATGTAAAAGCCCCTTCCCAAGACTATTACATAGTTTAAATATCCATCAAATTCCATGAATAGTTGCTAACTCGCTTTAAAATCATTAATCCCTTTAAAAATAATCCGAGCCATAAATATCATCATGATATTCTAAATTAAAACGGAGATTCCATGTACCTTCGTGTGTATAATCCTACTTTTTGTGTGCTTAAAACGTACCAATTTTCTCAAACAGCAGTCTTCATTGTGTTGTCCAATATCCTCTTCTGTCCAATATCTTTGGCAGATGTATTGTCCAATATCGGACAATACCTATCAGCGTTGAAGTTCATATATCGGACGACACTGTCAACTCTATCAGCGTTGACTTATTCTGTTAGCGTCAAAATTAAGCCCACTGTGCATCACTTTTCATCTTGTCTTCGTTTATTCCATCACGTCCCTTTCTTTCTTTGATCAAAATAATAAAAGATATTATAATGAACATGAAATCCTACGTCCAATAATAGAAGATACTATATGATAAAACTTGTATCTCTTATCTCCAATCACGTGATGTTTATAAACTCCTCTTACACTCGTGTGAACACAGTTTCAATCAAATCACATACGAATGAAAAGATCACGTCACATTTATTGGCACTTTGTATACTTGTCTTCTCCAATCTCACGTGTTGTATTAATTTTATGAGACCTTGGGATCAGAAAAACATAGTATACTATTTCCACTTGCGATCATCATCCAATCACTACCTTTGAACCGTGTGAACACAAAGCTGAACACCAATGAAAAAGCTTTCTTCGTGTGAACATACAGAATCTTTAATTCATGTGAACTCACTTATCACAATCGTGTGAATGCAGGTGTACCATAACCATGTGAAGTGATCGTGTGAATACAAGTTGTTCCACCAATGAGAAACGAGCGAACCACATACTATTAATCTCTGTCCATACGCTGTTGTGGGCCATGTGTGTATTCTGTTTGGTCTTCTTTTGAACATATAGCTGTTGTACTTAATCTTAGACCATCAGCAGTCCAAATCAAACAATAGATCCATACGTTCTTATCAAAGATCTAGGGCTTCAACAAGAACATTGGTCTTCTTTTCAATAGATCCAATTGATTGACCATCTTCCACAATTGGATCTATGTAATGCATTCCTAGGTCTTCTTTTGAGGCAAGATCTATTCTTGCCAACAATACTTACAAGAGCTCCTCGTTTGATGACATATACAACAAACTAAGACTGTTGGAAGATGAAACTCTTTCAGAGCATGGAAGCAAATCTACCACCAGCAACATGGCCTTCTTCTCTCATAGTGAAGGTCAATTCAATCAGAAGGACTCTTATATGCATCCAGTTACTGGATCATCATATGTCAGCGCTGGAACAAGTCCTGTCAATGTCTCCTTTTCAGACACTGACACATTCAAGAATGACTTCCCAAGAGTTAAACCTGCTGGTTTGGATTTGGATACTGTTTGTGCTTACATTGCTTCTTTGCCCAATGGTTCAGCGATTACATATGAGGACCTTGAGCAGATAAGTGATGAGCACTTGGAAGAGATGGACATCAAGTGGAACATGGCTCTTGCTAGTATAAGAGCAAATAGGTGGAACAGAAGGTTTAAAAATAAGATGACCTTCAATGCTAAAGACACAGCTGGATTTGATAAATCCAAAGTTGAATGCTACAACTGTCATCGTATGGGGCACTTCATGAGGGAATGCAGATCTCCTAGAAGATCTGATGCTGGTAAACCCTCAAGTCAGGTTGTTAAAGCTCAGGATTCCAAAGCTATGGTTGCAGTTCAAGGAATTGATGGTACAGGATAGGATTGGAGCTATCTGGCTAAGAATGTTGAAGAGGATAAAGCTTTAGTTGCTGATATTGAAGAAGAAGAGCATGTTGAATATGCTCTTATGGCACACTCCTCCTCTTCATCTGATAATGAGGTATATGATGATGCTTTTTGTAGCAAAGGTTGTAGGTTAAATACTGAAAGACTTAACAAAGAGGTGTTAAAACTAAAAGATGACATGAGTACTGAAAGATGTAAATTGTCTAATTACCAACTAGCTCTTACTGAAACTGAGAAAACCGTTTCTGAATACAAGAAAATGGAATTTGACTTAAAAGATAAGATCAATATCTTAAAACATGAGTTAGAGGGTAGTATGGATATTAGAAACATCATGAAAAAGGTTAATAGTGAATTACAGGCTAAGTTAGATGAGGCCATTAAGAATAAAGATAATGTTGACCTCAAAATTCAAAGATTTGATAGAGCCACCCAAACCCTAGGAGACTGTGTAGCTAAACAAAGGGATCCTAAGGACATGACTGGGATTGGGATGAATGATTACTCTCTGGTTCCACCACCAGCTGGTGACTTCTATGGTGTCCAACGAAGGGACTTATCTTGGACTGGTTTACCAGAGCTCCAAGAAGAGGAATTCATTCCTCCACCAAGAGTTGTCACTCCAGTGGAAGAGTATCAACAAAAATTGACTGACCTAAATGAGTGGAAGAAAGCTAACCCTACTTTATTTGTTAAGGGAGGTTTGCTATGTGAAAGTCCCAATGAATCTCCACCCATTAAGGTTACCAACCCAATCACTGGTAAAGCTGTTGACCTAGGCTCAAACACTGTTAGAAGACCTACCATTAAATATGCAGAGATGTATAGGAATAATAGGTCACCCAAGAGCCAAGTTAGCAATCATGGAACAGGTTTCTTCTCTTCTAAACCTAAGGTTGTGTCTAAGAAAGCCTGTTACACTTGTGGTAGCTTTTCACATTTGGCATACAAGTGTGTCAACGCTCCCAAAGCCAGCGCTGACAGGAAAAATTTCAACGCTGACAAGAAGAAAGTCAACGTTGTTAGAAAGTCAAACGTTGTCAGACCCAAACCTTGTGTGCAGCAAAGTCCACAAGTGATTAGACCTGCCCCATTCTTTTCTAGAAGGTCTAACACTCATGGACAAAGACCATTTCAAAAGACAAACACCTGGTCAAATAGGCAATGGGTTTTTGTAGCAAACCCTAGGTTCAACGCTGACAAGGGTAATTTTAGCGTTGACAGGACAAATTCTAACGCTGACAGAAACGTGACCAGACCTAAATATTTGCAGCCACAAGGTAAGGGGTCTAAAGCTTCTTCAAGCTTAACATGGAGACCCAAGAAAGATCAAAACCCTAATGATAATGGGATTTCAATGACTTGCAATAGATTTAATTACATTTCAAAGGTCATTACAAAACCTATTGGGGTTAACTGGGTATTTCATCCTAAAAAGGATGAGAATGGGGTTGTTGTGAGAACTAAGTCTGTTCTTATTGAACAACCAGATGAATCCAAGTCTTTTGAGACTTGGGTTCCCAAAGAAAACTAATTTGTTTTCTTTATGTGCAGGGCATTCAAAGACAGATCAATGATTATGGATATTGGGATAGTGGATGCTCAAGGCACATGACAGGGAAGGAAGACTATCTGACGAATTTCACCCCTATTAAAGATGGTGACAAGGTATACTTTGGAGGTGGTTATGGTACCATCACAGGCAAAGGAACCCTTCTCACCAATAATCTGTGTTTTGAGAATGTCTTCCTGGTAAAAGAACTTGATTATAATCTGTTTAGTGTATCACAAGTATGTGATAACAAAAATAAAGTTCTTTTTACTGATACTGAGTGTTTGGTGTTAAGCAAGGATTTTAAGATCCCTGATGAGAAATATATTGAGTATAGAACACCTAGGCATAAGGACATATATAATGTGAATTTAAATGGGATTAAAATGAATACCAATATGTCTTGTTTTTATGCTAAGGCCTCAGTAGATGAGAGTAATTTGTGGCACAGGAGACTAGGGCACATAAATTTTAAAAATATAAATAGACTTGTGAGGCTTGGTTTAGTTGATGGTTTGCCTGAGAAGGCCTTCCACAATGACCACTCTTGTGTTGCATGTCTTAAGGGCAAGCAGCACAAGGTCTCATTCAAGTCCAAACAGGTGCATACTAGTTCCAGACCTCTTCATATGCTTCACATGGACCTCTTTGGTCCAACAAATATAGAAAGTTTGAATGGTAAGTCGTATTGCTTTGTTGTCACAGATGACTTCTCTAGATTTACTTGGAAATTCTTTCTAGCTATGAAGAGTGACACAGCTGATGTTCTTATTGATTTTATCACTCAGATTGAGAAAAGGTCTGGCAATGAGGTTAAAATGCTTAGGAGTGATAATGGTGGAGAATTTAGGAACAAGAAGCTAGATGATTTCTGTGCCAGGAAAGGAATTACTAGGTAATTTAGCATTGCTAGAACCCCACAACAAAATAGGGTTGCTGCCAGGAAAAATAGAACCCTAATTGAAGCAGCCAGAACAATGTTGGCTGATGCTCACTTTCCAATGGCCTTTTGGGCTGAGGCTGTTAATACAGCATGCTATGTGCAAAATAGAGCATTGGTTAACAAAATTCAAAACAAAACACCTTATGAGTTACTTTGGGGAAGAAAACCTAATATTGGTTTTCTCAGACCTTTTGGTTGTCATGTAGTAGTGTTGGATACTAGTGATGCCTTAGGGAAATTTAGTGCAAAAGGTGATGAGGGCTACTTCATGGGGTATTCAGTGCAGAGCAAGGGTTATAGGGTTTATCTTAAAGAGGACAAACGTATAGTTGAAAGAGTACATGTTAGGTTCTTAGAGAATAAACCTAGTGATCCTGAAAGTGGTCCTAATTGGTTGTTTGATTTGGAACCTTTATCTAGAACTTTAAATTATATGCCTGTCACTAATCCAGACATTGTGAAGATAACTTCAAATGTTGTGGAGGAACAAGTTGTTAATGTTTCAGGTACACAGGTTCATGAGAAGGTTGGATCACAAGCAGAAAAGGCATCTCCTACCTTAGAATATGTCACAATTCCCATTTGGACAGATGCTTTTGCTGCTGCTGCTGTTGGACAAGATAATGGTGGTTTCCAAATACCACCAGATACAAACATGCATGGTTCTTCAGGCGCTGACAAAGGCAAATCTAGCGCTGACAAGACCAATTCAGACGTTGATGGCTCAGACGTTGACAACAACATTTCAAGCGTTGTTAGCCCAGACGCTGACAACCAAGATTCAGACGTTGACAACACTTATGGGCATCTTTTCTCTTCTAGTTTTGAACAAGGTGGACCTTCCAATATTCTTGAAGAAGTTCACATTGATCAAATAGAGTCTGATGAAGAAGATATTGGCAACATGGAGCGTGAGGTTGAGGACACCAGACCTTTTGAAGGAGGAGTTCTCACTTCCACAATGAAGAATCACCCCACATCTCAAATCATTGGTGATATTATGACTCCAGTTCAGACTAGAAGATCTCATCAAGGTCTTGGTGGGTTTATTGCCAATATACACAAGAAGGTTGATACCCCTCTTGTGCAAGCATGTTTGTTTGCATGTTTTCTGTCACAAGAAGAACCCAAGAAAATATTTGATGCTCTCAAAGAACCAAGTTGGGTGGAAGCAATGCAGGATGAGCTTCACCAATTTTCAATTCAGGATGTTTGGGAGCTGGTTGATTGTCCTAGATATGTCAGACCTATAGGGACAAGATGGGTTCTAAGGAACAAAAGAGATGAAAGAGGCATTGTGGTCAGAAACAAGGCAAGGTTAGTGGCTCAAGGTTATACACAAGAAGAGGGGATAGACTATGAGGAGGTCTTTGCACCAGTTGCAAGGATTGAAGCTATTAGGATTTTTCTAGCCTATGCCTCCTGCATGGGCTTCACAGTCTATCAGATGGATGTTAAGAGTGCTTTTCTCTATGGCACCATTGTTGAGGAAGTATATGTAATGCAACCTCCTGGTTTTGAGGATCCAGAGCATCCAGATAAAGTGTATAGAGTCAAAAAGGCTATGTATGGCCTTCATCAAGCCCCTAGAGCATGGTATGGTACTTTGTCTACCTATTTGGTGGACAATGGATTCAAGAGGGGCACCATAGATCAGACACTATTTACAAAGAAGAAAGGCAAGGATGTGTTGCTTGTGCAGGTCTATGTTGATGATATCATTTTTGGGTCTACTGATCCAAAGATGAGTGAGGATTTCTCCAAGCTTATGACAGACAAATTCAAGATGAGTGCTATGGGGGAGATGAACTTCTTTCTAGGTTTACAAGTTCAGCAGAAAGAGGATGGTATCTTCATCTCCCAGGACAAATATGTTGCTGAGATCTTGAAGAAGTTTGGCTTTTCTCCACATGAAAAGAGGGCTACTACTCCTATGGATAGAGAACACCCTTGGGGAAAGATTGGAGATGGGAAAGATGTTGATGTCAGGCATTATAGATCCATGATTGGATCCTTGATGTATCTTACTGCTTCTAGACCTGACATTATGTTTGCTGTGTGTGCTTGTGCACGCCATCAAGTGACTCCCAAAGAATGTCACCTTTATGTTGTGAAGAGGATCTTTAGGTACCTAAGATGCTATCCTAGTCTTGGTTTGTGGTACCCAAAGGATTCACCATTGGAGCTGATTGCATATTCAGATAGTGATTATGGAGGTGATAAATTTGATAGGAAATCCACAACTAGTGGATGTCAGTTTCTTGGGAGCAGGTTGATATCTTGGCAATGCAAGAAACAAACAGTGGTGGCTAATTCTACAACTGAAGCAGAGTATGTGGCTGCAGCTACATGTTGTGGCCAAGTGTTGTGGATTCAGAACCAGCTGTTGGACTATGGGTATAATTTCATGCATACTAAGATATTTGTTGACAATAATAGTACTTTATGCATCATTAAGAATCTTGTACATCATTCTAAAACTAAACACATAGAAATTAGACACCATTTTATAAGAGATTGCTTTGAGAAAGGTTTAATACAACCAGATAGGGTTGACACTGAGGAAAATGTGTCAGATTTATTAACTAAACCTTTTGATGCTGGGAGATTTCAATACTTGGTAACAAGTATTGGAATGGTCAACCTCACATAATATGTGTTTTGGATTCTTTTTGTAAAAGTATGTACAGGATGATGCATTATTATTATTGGTCTTATTGATGATTTAGATTTTCCACTATATTTTTCTAACACTGACAAAGGTTGCTTGAACGCTGATAAGTGTTTTTGCAACGTTGTCAGCAATATAATTGTCTAACGCTGACAAAGCTTCCCTCAACGCTGTCATGTGTTATCGGGGCGTTGTCAGCAACAATGTTAGTTTTGTGGTTTGCAATCTAAATGTGCAGATGGTGTTAGCAGTATACCATTGGATACAGAGTTGCTTATAGATCAATGGAGAAGCATTTGGACAAGTTTTTATTTATGGATGATGGTTGGAATGTTTCATTCCTATCTTGACATAAATTTTTTATGTTCATGCATGATTTAAGCAAACTTTTTGTATCATAGTTTAAGGGGAGGTTTTAGGAACCTTTAGGATGTTTGGGTATCCATATGATACTCTTATCATAATTCTAGATTGTGTCCACAGGTGAGTATGAGTTAGTTTTACTAAATCATGAGGCACTGTAGCATGCATAGTATATCAACTTTGCATGCTGCCAAGACATTTTTGGCCTAGAATTGGTTGTGGTCTGTTGGGAGACTTGGGAATGATTTTGATATGGGATTTACCTGGGAGTAACAAGGATTTTATAAGGTAACTTGGTTGTTAAGAGTTTTGGTTAGCAAGGGACACTAGAGGACTGTTATGTCTATCTTGCTTATGCAAGTGTGCATAACTGGACAGTGCTTGCCGCCCTATAATAATTATCAGCTTTTGGTTATCTTCTCTAGGATAAATTAATTGTTAAGGTCATTTTTCACTTTTTAAAATATTTTTATGTTTGGACGCTGACAAGAATTTTCCAAGCGTTGTTGTGACCAAATTGGACGCTGACATGGCTATTGGCAAACGTTGACAAGATTATAGCCATTGGGCGTTGATAGGTTATTTTTTACCGTTGACACTCAATGGGACCTACTCAGTTGTTAATTTTTGACATATTTTCAAGCCGTAATTTTAGGAGTTGTTACTTTCATTTAATGCATGAGATAACTTATAACTTTTTCAATATTATCATGATTGATTTTTGAAAATCTTTGCCTATTTTTGGGCCAATCACATGCATTCTTTCTCTCCTATAAATTTGGCTCCTATTTTAAACAGGGTATCTATAATTCTTGTCTAACAATTTTCTCTTATCAACTTCATCTTCTAGACTTAAAATTATCAGCTTTCATCAATGGCACCAAAGTTTAAACCAACAGAATTGGAATTGGGGTTCAGATCACAACACAACATGATTGCTTATCTTGACGCTGATGATGCTCTGTTTCCCCAATACACACAAATGGTGGCGTATTTGAACGCATCCCCATTAAGGTATGCTGTTTCTCATGCACCACTCATTCCAGTCACACACATTAAACAGTTTTGGAACACTGTTAGTTCCTCAACAGTTAATGGAGTGACCACATTGACTTCTATTGTTCATGGGAGATCTTGGGTGGTTACTGAGGCCTTGGTACACCAAGCCTTGCATCTTGATGATGCTGATGGTATAGCCACCCTTCCCATAAATGAAATAGAACAAGGGCTTAGGGCTTTGGGATATCCTTTTCCTGATGAAGGTACTTGTTGTCCCATGTATTTGTGATTGATTAAGCAATGAAGAAAGAAAGAAAATAGATGAAGAAGAGATGAATTCCTAGAGAGAGAAAGTAGTGAGAGAAAGTAGAGAGAGAGATGATTAACTTGGTGAGATTAGATTAAGAAAAGAAGTTGTTACAAATGACCATCCACCCTCCTAACATGCTAGGAGGGTAGTATATATAGTCCACCCACATGCGGGCTTTAATGGACTATATATTGGGCCGGGCTTGTCTTTTGGACTTTAATTAGTTTAAATCCAAGCCCGTGAACCACGACTAAATAACTACTTATTACAACGTTCTAATAAATATTACAATAGAAACCTATGACCGAACATTCTTGTTTGACTCAATATTTTGAGGCTAACAATCTCCCCCAATGTGAGGTCATTCCTCTTTGATATTTGGATTCCATTGGAGATTTATGAATTTCGTCATAAATGAGTCTTGAACGTGTAACAGTAGTTTTGTTCCTTCATGCTGTGATCTTTGAGCCTTTGTTGTTGTCTTTCGACTTTGTCTTTTGGTCTTGAGATCTTCAAATCATTCTTGACTTGTCTTTGCCATCTTGTGATCTTGTGTCTTTATCCACATGCTCACACTATCAATTGTTGGATAAGTCTTTGGGCATGAATATGTGGTTGTGAATCTTTGACTTTGCTGAGTACACCGTGACGCCACCTTCTCGAGACAAAACATAGACACGGACTGAATGGCTTTGACATTCGTCCTAAATCGGTAGCATTTTACCTCCGGTCGGTGAAGACCGTTATACGATATTAAATACCGTACCTGTGATCAGGTAGATTCAATTAAGAATCTCCTTGACATGGTTTCGCGGCTGTACTAGCCGTTCTCTTTACTCGACCGTCTCAAAGCAAGACTGCGAACATAAAGAGTGAATCAATTGGATAAATATCCGCTTGATTAAAGTCGTCAATTCAAATTCCTGGAACAAGTTTGATTCATTAAGAATCTTACCATTGTTGCTTTCCAGTTGACACAAGTTTGATTCATAAGAATCTCACAAGTCACCTACCGTAGCGCTGTTTGATGTTGACGCTAGAAGGATTTCCATTCGTCACTGTGAATATTAATGAATATCACTCTGAATGTTCTGGCAAGACCATAAAGATATTGCGTAGAAACCTGAAACGAGTTTGAATCAATTCAGAATCAAACCACTGTTGCTTTTCAGTTTTACATATGTTTAATTCATAAAGAATCTTGCATATGACCTACCGCAGTGCTGTTTGATGTTAACACTGGAAGGATTTCCACTCATCATTGTGAATACTAAGTAGTATCACTCTGAGTGTTCTAGCAATATCACAAGGATATAGCGTAGGACTCTCTTGATCTTCATCCGTGTGTCCTAACGAGATTTGATTGATCTCTTGGCTCTAGACTCGATTTGTGCACTTTTAGTGGTCGGAGGCTGGAGCAGATGCCACCTATTCAATATCAACTATCTCGGAGTGAGAAAGTCAATAGAAGTCGTGTTGATCTCCGTGACAATAAAACAAACTTCTTTTGAGAGAAGCCTGAGTAGCTAGGAAAGGGTTGTGCTTCACATCACTGGGTCCATGATGAGTTTGTCTTCATGATGGGTTGACCCGGTTTCTGCCTAAGTTGTATGGAGGGCTTCTTTCTTTAGACCCTTTATCCTTACATTTCTTTTTCATTCTTCAACCCCTTCAATGCTTACCAAGACATCATTAATAGCACCTTGTTGTGATTATTCCAGTGCTATCATCAGTACTTAGTCGGCATTCAGCTTCGTTCACATTCTACTCCATCTTTCCTAAGGACTTCTAATAATCTATTGGATTGTCCCTGGGAAGATCCCTCCGGTTCTGGTTGGATCATAGGACTTAAACCTAACCACCCTTTTGACACCAATAACGTCGTGAATTAAAGATGTTGTGGGTATTTAATCGTAACCATGAAAACCACTTTAAATTCTAACAAAGTGTTTGAAAAACATTTAACACCTTGCTAGTTTTGTCGTTTTAGAAATGCTCCCCCTTCACATGTGCATCGATAATCGAAAATTTTTCGCACATGTAGGTAAGAGTTAAAGTGCTTGAGTCTTATATTAGATCACATTTTAATCACATTTTCTCCCCCTATCTCTAATATATAAAATCTTTTGATATTAGAGATACCAAATTTGATTAAAATATATTTTGAAAAATAGTCTTGAAATCTCCGGGAGAAAGATGTGTTAATATTTTGCATGAAGTTATAATGCTCCCCCTCAAAAATTGATCCTATTGAATTGTCATTGTGAGGATATGATCCACATTTCGCTTTTTGAGGATGGGAGTTGTTGAACACACAATTTTTGAAAGATTTTGAATAATCAATGAGAAATTCTTGAAAAAATTGTGTTCAACGCTTTTTGAAAAATCCTATTTCTTTTTGTCGAAGAGGTTTTTCTGAAGCATAAACTTGAGTTCATAGACTTTGAATGTCTTGACGAATCCACTCAAGTGTAAGAAGATTTCTCTTCTTTTGCTGAGAGTAAGAGCACGAAATCGTACACTCCCCCGTGAATATAGAACCGGGTTGCAATCTGAAAGTGATTACAAGCCATTGTGTTGAGCTCAAAACGTTGAATGTTTTGTGACAAGCACAACCCATGATAGATTGCTCTACCCGTTGTTTAGGATAAGTTATCTTTAAAGATACACTTTCCTTTATTTGAAGTTCGAGTTACAGTCTGACATTTAACTGTAAGTCGTTTACATGAGCTTAAAAACATTGAATGTTTTTAATGAGAGCTCATGACCGAGAAAACTTATTTTCCCGTTGTTAAGGATAAGTTATCATTCGTGATAAACTTTCCTTTCTTGGAAGTACGAGTCACAATCTGAGGTAATTGTAAATCACTGAAATGACATGTTTTGAAAAATATTTACAACTTTCATTCGAGCTTTATGTACACACCCGTGTCGTTATTGAGCGACATTTCTAGGTACGTCCATATTATCGATACTGAAAGACATGTCGAGAAGAATATTTTTGGTATTTTGAAAGTTTTTCCATTTTTTATTTAGTTTTTCTATGGATATGTACGTTTTATTATTATTATTATTATTATTTTCAAGTTTTTCGAAAATAATCCAAAATAGACTTTTGTACAACAGAAGAAGGTGATATCGAATGTACAGAATTGGAACCCTTTGAAGAAGGAGAAGTGGGTTCAGAATCCGCTGTTGTACCTGCAATCACAGAAGAAGAGTTTGCACAAATACTATAATTAGGAGTAACAAATTCCTTTTCAGCGTGTAGAACAGTAGCATTAGTGCTGGTGCAGGTGTCATCACTCTTCTCTATTGGAATCCACTTAAGACCAACTTCTGTGAAGATCCGACCCGTTGGTTTCCACTGAAGACTAGATTTAGGAGTAGCTTTCTCTTGCACAGCGAAAGACTTCTTTGGAGAGAAACTATGTCCTTTTTTAATCCATGTTTCAGATTTGTTGTGGTTGCTTTTCTTTGTGACGGGTTTGTATCTCCTTGTTGTCTTATGGGATTCTGTATTCGATCTCCGTTCAAAGGAACGAGATTTGACCTCATAGAGGTATTGCAAAATGCAATGGTCATGATTTCCATTGTGAATGCCCTTTTTGCAAGTGGGACATACAGGGAATTTTGGATTCACGAAAGTACTTGTATTCCTTTGTTTTCCAAATCGTTCAGGCGTAGTGTTTGAAACACGACTATTCATGGATGGTTTCCAATTCCTAGATTGCTGAAGAGGGATCCTAGGTTTTGGTTGACTACCATTAGGAGTGTGTAGAACTCTAGCGGGATTTGGTGAACTAGGTTTTTCATACACTGGTTTGTCTTTCTGAATCTTCCCTTTTTGTTTCGCATCCTCTAGGTTGTGGGTATGAACGAGGTCATTTGAACCTACAGATTCCTTTGTGGACGTGAATGTCACAAGTTTTGGAGGAGTCCTAGAAGTGCTAGGTGCATTCACATGGTTGGGTTTAGCAACAGTGTGCTTTCTAAATGGAGGAACATAGGGTGATATGGATGGTTTTGGAACACTTGGTTGCACATCAGTCTTAGGGGGTAACCTAGATTTCATATGAGAAGAATTGGAGAACGGAGTCGGTTTTCCTAAGATAGACAGCTTTGAATCCTTGTAGGCATTGGGTTGTCGAACCACAGGTTTCTTAATGCTAGGTTCCACGATTTTCCCACCCATTTTAGCAACGAGTTTCTGCAACTCTGCTATTGCTTTGTCCCTGTCTTGTAATTGAGCTTTCAACCCTTTAATTTCCAAATTCTGTTCATTCATTTCTCGAAATGTTTGGGAAAGTTTTTCTTGCAATTTATTATCATGTGGAAAACTACCAACTTCTTTTTGCAGAGCAAGTTCAAGTGAATGACAATGTTTTTGAAGGAAATCAGTTTTGTGTTGAAGTAACTCAAAAGCCTTTTTGTCAACATTTTCTTTACGTTTCGAAAGCTCAATTTCAAGACGTTCACATTCTTTGATCTTATCAAGATATTGGCATGCAACTTCAGAATATTCATCAATATCAGCACAAAATGTAAAATAAGCACACATAACATCTTTAGAAACGCATTCTTGCAAGAGTAAATCATATTCATCTGAGAAATCAGACTTCTCCATTTGAAGATCATCAATGTGTTTCTCAATAGATTCAACATATTTTAAATCATCAAACATTTCAGTCCGAATGAACTCCTCAAGTTGAAGAACAGTTTCTTTAATCAACGCCGTGTTTGGAATTAGGAGTTCTTTGACAAGCAAGGTAATATCGTGAGGAATCGGACGTGTCCACTCAGCATTTTCACGTTTTGCCCAGTCTCTTTCAACAATAGATTTGACATTATCTATGTGATGTTTAAGAATACCTAATATTTTCCTACTCTTGCTTTTAGATTCATCTAGAGGGAGGTAGTTTATGTATTTGTAAACATTAGATTTCTTAGGGGCAAATGCTTTCTTCCATTGAATTCTCTTTTGTTTGCATTCAAGGAACACTTCCTCACGAGTTTCCTGAGTTTGTTTATTGAAAAGGCCATAAAGACTATTCTCATAAGCATAATTATATGGTTTCACAAACTCCTTATTAACAAGTGGTTGACTGCCATCGTCCCAAAGGGCAGTCTCTTCACTATTGGCACTAACAGGCATGCAATCAAGATCTGTCCTTTCAGTCTCATCAAGATAGAGACACGGGTTCGTAGCTTGAGCTTTGGCAAGGTACTCAGGACTTGCAAAGCTAGCTTGACCCTTAAACATCGATGGAGGTGCTAGCATTCTTACGGATTGAATAGAATCATGCGTTTTATAAACAACGTTCTTCAAAAAGTCGACTTGTGCTTCTAATTTCGTAACCTTTTCGGTTTCTTTATCATATCTACTTTTGAAGTCTTGTTTTAACGAATCTACCTCTTGTTTCTTATCCTCAAGAATTTTAGCAGAATCTGTAGTGGTCATAGAGAGCTTTTGTTCAAGTTCATTAACTTTGGTATTGGCAAGGTACGTTTTTTGACGTTCATCCATTAAGAAAACATTATATTGACGCTTCTCTTTGGCTAATAACTCGAGAGTTGTATTATATTTGTTTTCAAAATCTTCCTTTTAACTTTTTAACGTACTACCCTTGTACCCCTCAAGCTCTTTGGTTTTCTGAAGAAGCTCCGCTCTATAGCTATCTATAGTTTCACTAGACTTAATTAGAGCAACTTTACATTCTTCAAAACTTTGAGTGAGCGTAGCGTTTGCCTTCTTTAATTGCTTTTGACTCTTTTTATTTTCAGTGACATCTTTTTGTAAAGTAGCAATTAAATTAGCAAGCGCAATACGTTCCTCTTCATCATATTCATTTGCATGTTGATCATCCCCAGACTCATTATTGCACATGTCTAATGAATCGGGTGTGGTATTGCTATCAACCGTTTCCATCATACACGTGTCATTAATGGCATTGGGTAGATCACTATGCTCAGGAATATCACCAAACACATTATATTCATCAGTAGTGTGTACCTTATCGATTGGCTCAGTGTCAAAGATAGGGCCATTGTCATCTTCAGTGACTTTGAGAACTTCTTCAACCTTTGCCATGTACGAGTAATGTGCATCAAGCTCTTGATCAGAATCTTCATCATCAGTATCATCAAGCATGGCTCCTTCTTCAACTGACAATTTAACCCCTGCTTCCATCTTTTTGCATAGCAACATCTTTTCCTTGTGATAGCTGGAGTCTCTAACCCTTTTCGGCTTCCTGCATTCCTTTGCCATATGCCCAAAACCTTGGCAATTAAAACATTGAATCCCAATCTGCTGAACCACTTGACTTCCAACCGTTTCCCTATTCCCAGTAGCAGCAGCAATCCTCTGAGTATCATACTTTGCAGTTTGTCGATCATATCTTGCAGAACCCTCAACATGCGTTGGATTATGTCGATCATAACTAGAAGGACTTTCACCACGTCGACGTGTGTCATACCTTGGAGGACTCTCAACATATCGGTTCTTTGTGTTAGATGATGTGCGAAGATTGTTGTTGGTGGGTTTGTAGATTTTCTTGTAAGTCTTCATTATGTAAGCAATTTGTTGTTTCATCTCTCGGTTCTTTTGAGCTTGGTCTTCATCACTATCTTCTTCAGATGAGGACTCAGATGGTGGTGATGGTGCTCTTGGCACTTTACCTCGAGATTTTGTTGAAGATGAGGACTTAGATGATGTGGAATATCGTGGTGAAGAGGATGTATTGGAGTATGGCTTAGGAGCACGAGAGTGAGGATCTTGAACATGTTGAGTGGTAGTCAGTAAAGCAAGTGGATTAGCCGTCTTGGCAACACGTTCAGTTCGAATCTCATTTGCTTCATTCTGAAATTGCTTCAAGATGTCAAAGAGTCGATGATATGAGACCTCGTCTAACTTTTCTTGTTGTTTCACCAAAGTGACGAATCGTGTCCACTCGGGTTGAAGTTGTTGAAGAAATTGAACATTGACTTGCATGGTGGAGACTTGCAGATTATTTCTTGTCATGTCATTCATCATCTTATAAAACCTGGAGTAGTAAGAGTCAATTGATTCTCCATCTCTTGAAGTAAACTTGCCAAAATTCCAAAACAAGTTTGTTTTGACATCTTGTTTGTTGAGTGATTCTCCTTGTTGCAAGCGTTCAATAGCAGTCCACATTTCATGTGTTGTCGGGCATGCATCAACCGTGGAGTAAATATCATCTCCAATCCCACTTAAAACCATATAGATGGCTTCCTTCTCCGCATCATGCCAAGCACAATTTTCAGGTGTGAGATCAGCTCTTGTTTCATCACGTTCACTTGCAGGTATTGGATCAGTAGTATCTGTGGCTGCTCTTGGAGGAACTGAGATCTTCTTAAATATATATGGTCCATGAGTAATACATTTCCTCAAGGCATCACCATTAGGTCTTGTATCAAGATATCGTATGAAACGTGATTGCCATTGAGCATACCGACCAGATACAAGCATTGGTGGTCTCTCTTTGTTACCCGCCACCATTATGTTGTTGTTCGTCACACGATATTCGGCAGTAGAATCCATCTCAATATTCTCTGAAATGATGAAGTGAATATGGATCTTAAGTAGATTTGTTGTGATTGTTGTTGTGGTTTAAATTCCGAAAATTGCAATTTTTCTCCAGACCGACAATAAATTCTCCAGTCCGACAAAAACGGTAGACCAAAAAATTTTGTATCGCCAAATTTTGAAATTGAGCTAGAAATGTCCTAAAACTAGTATGGAAAAAATTTGAATTTACTTGACGATATTTGGCGATACAATTTGTATCGCCAAATTTTTTTTTTTTTTTTTTTTTGATCTTCGTGTAAACGATATTCCGAAACTAGTCTAGATGGTGGCTAAGTCTAAAAAATACTCAAACAAAATTTAGCAAAACACATCATCGGAATGTCCTCTAATCGGAATGTCCCCTAATCGGAATGTCCTAATCGGAATGTCCTAATCGAAATGTCCAATCGGAATGTCTAATCGGAATCCCAATCGGAATGTCTAATCGGAATATCTTCGTCGGAATACCCAATCGGAATGATGATCGGAAAGACCTTGTCGGAATACCAAATCGGAATGATGATCGGAAAGCCCTTGTCGGAATACCAAATCGGAATGATGATCGGAAAGACTGGTCGGAATACCAAATCGGAATGTCTGATCGGAATGATAAAACCCTTTTCCGATTGCACTGATCGGAATATATCCCCCTTTTCTCGGACAAAACTCAACCAATACGTGATTTTAAGCCAAAAAATGATCAAAACACCCAAAAATTTTGTGTTTTTAGCCAAAGTAAATATACCAAATCACTACTACAACTATGTAGAAGATGTAGATGAAGAAGTAGAGCACGGAAAACACAAAAAAATTTGAATCCGAGATGATTTATGGATTAAATCATTCGAATCAAATATACTAACAACAACCAATCACAAATCTACCCCGTGGTGATTGATACCAATGAAGAAAGAAAGAAAATAGATGAAGAAGAGATGAATTCCTAGAGAGAGAAAGTAGTGAGAGAAAGTAGAGAGAGAGATGATTAACTTGGTGAGATTAGATTAAGAAAAGAAGTTGTTACAAATGACCATCCACCCTCCTAACATGCTAGGAGGGTAGTATATATAGTCCACCCACATGCGGGCTTTAATGGACTATATATTGGGTCGGGCTTGTCTTTTGGACTTTAATTAGTTTAAATCCAAGCCCGTGAACCACGACTAAATAACTACTTATTACAACGTTCTAATAAATATTACAATAGAAACCTATGACCGAACATTATTGTTTGACTCAATATTTTGAGGCTAACAGTACTCTAAACAAGTATCATAAGCAGGAATTTCCACCAGCCTGGAAGTACCTCATACATGTCCTCCTTCAATGTTTGAGTCCCAAATGTACTGCACACAATGAGATCAATATATCCATTGCCAGTGCTATTGTGTGCATTGCAACAGGGCAAAAATATAACTATTCTAAAATGATTTTTGAGGGGATGTGTAAAAACAAGGGGACAAAAATGACTTTAGCTTATCCCCGTTTTCTGCAAATGGTTTTTGATGATCAAGGTTACTGCTCAAGGGATCACAATGATTTTTATAAGATCCCTGAGCAAAAGAAAGCTATTTTTATGAAGATGGATTCACCACCCCATAGAGACTTACCTTTAACCCAAGCCATGCTTGCTGTTATTGCAGCAGCACAACCCCAACCAGACCCCCAACCTCAAATTGACCCTCAACCACAACTTGAACCAATTCCTGACCCTTTACCCTCACCTGAACAAATGCAAATTGACTCTGAATCCTTCAACGCTGATACATTAAATGTTGGCGTTGATGTGCCTATTTCCAACGCTGACACACAACCTTCACAATCCCAAACACCCCTTAACCAACCCACATCTACCCATTCTTCCACACCATCTTCCACACCCTCTGAATATAGGTTGATGAAACGCCAAAGGACTACTGGAGTGTTCTCCTCTGGTGGTCCTAGCCATGAAGCAGAGAGAACCACCACCACAAGTGTGGCTGGTGACCTGGATGAGGCTGGGACTATTGGTTCTGGCTTAGATGCTGGCCAAGGCAGTCCCACCATAATTAAGTCCTCATCCATGCCCAATGAATCTGACTTGGGAGGTCAAATCCCCATTTTAGAAGAGGGCAGACTTGAACCAATGACTCTTATGGAATTGACGGCAGTCTGCATTAGCTTGTAAAAGCAAAATGCAGACTTAGTACAAATTGTCAGCTCACAAGGCCTTGAACTCAAGCAATTGAGGGAGAGGATTGTTGTTTTGGAAAGTGATCGTGCTAGGAGGGGTATGGAGGAATCTTCCAAAGGGGAGGAAGATCAAATAAATCTGAGTGATAAGGGCAGCCAGGATGGTCAATCAATGGATGTATGTTATCAAAGATCCATACGTTCTTATCAATAGATCCAATTGTGGAAACCTTGGTTTCCGGATCTTTTAAGCAACTAGGAATGCATCATGTTCATATGATTATACAATCAAAGCGTAATTAGAACACGACACATTAACAAGGTGTTTAGGCACAAATAACATGAATTAAAACAATTGGGATGTTCATTATATTAATAACAAACATCCACTAGACGTGTATACATTGAATCCCACGTCTAGTGCACACACGCTTTAGGTTTATATTGTGAATGAAAAGTATGAAAAACCTAATAACCCTTGGTTCCTTTTATAGTGTAAGGATTAGGGTTTTACAAGAGATAATGATGAATAAACAAGTAAATCTTCTATTTAAATAAACTTATGCAGAATATCTTTTGCATGTTTATCTAAATAGAAGCTTCCATAAGCTTCTTTGTCTACGTTTTGTCAATGCTTGAATTGCATGTGACAATGCTTGGATTGCACACGACAATGCTTGAGCCATCAACGCCTAATTTGCTCTTATCAACGCTTGATTAACTCTTGACAACGCTTGGACAATTTCTTCATAAATGCTCAGATCGAAGATCCCTTCGGTGAGATCCTAGACATAAGTGTCAAGAACCTACAGATCGAATTTCACGACGATCCAACGGTTAACGAAGGAGAAATCGCGTTTTTACTATAACTGTTCACAGAAAACAGCATATGACCCCTGCTGACTTTGACGCTTAATAACTTTTTCTTGGTGATAGATCTCGACAATCCCTCCGGTGGATATCTAGATATATGTATGTAGAACACACATATAAAATTTAGTGGCGATCCAACGGTTCAATTAAAAGTTATGGCCTTCTGAATACTGCTGCGCACACAAAAACGTCCAGAAAAACCCTAGACTGATTTTTCTTCTTTTCACCATACACGAACACCTTGTTGGTCCTAGCATCACGAGCCACGAGGCTCTGATACCAATTGTGGAAACCTTGGTTTCCGGATCTTTTAAGCAACTAGGAATGCACCATGTTCATATGATTATACAATCAAAGCGGAATTAGAACATGACACATTAACAAGGTGTTTAGGGCACAATAACATGAATTAAAACAAAAGGGATGTTCATTATATTAATAACAAATATCCACTAGACGTGTATACATTGAATCCCACGTCTAGTGCACACACACGTTTAGGTTTACATTGTGAATGAATTATATGAAAAACCTAATAACCCTTGGTTCCTTTTATAGTGTAAGGACTAGGGTTTTACAAGAGATAAGAATAAATAAACATGTGAATCTTCTATTTAAATAACTATATACACAATATATCCTGCATATATATCCAAATAGAATCTTCTAAAAGCTTCTTTGTCTACGTTTTGTCAATGCTTGAATTGCATGTGACAATGCTTGGATTGCTCTTGACAATGCTTGATTCCATCAACGCCTAATTTCTTCTTGTCAACGCCTAATTTCTTCTTGTCAACGCTTAGACAAATAACTTCATGTTTTCTTCGTTTTTGAGTTTCTGCCACATCAACGTTTTGACCCAACAGAGAGTCGTTTATCAAGGGAACTTTAAAATGCGATTTCTAAAACTTGAAAAAGTCTAAGAATTTGCAAGATCCTATAGGCGACTCGAAAACCCAGAACTTTGATTTAATAGGCTAAGTATCCACGAGTCTCATTCCTTGAGATTTTAAACTGTGGAGAACGAGAGATGATAGAGCCAATTATAAGTTCGGTATTCTTTCGTGAATTTATGTGAGTTAATTATAAGCCTATTCTCCCATCGCTTGCTAATAAATTTATCTGCTAATAAATAAAGTTGTACGATTTGAAAAGTTACTTAGCTTCTAGCCCAAGATCGTTTAAAAGTTGCTCGGTATGGATTAGAGTTCATAGCCAAGGCATAACTTATTGAAGCGGGATGCGAAGATTGGCGAGTCCAAAAAGGCCCTAACAAGGCATGAGGGCTATATTTTGTTGCTAAAGATCCAAAGTGATGTGAAGAATCATTAATCGAAAATCAATATGAAGGATCGAGACACACGACGAAAAGCAAATACTCCCCAAAAGTCATGGAGAAGTGCATCCGAAAAGACCCTAACAAGGTATGAGGATAAATAGATCCAAGTCATTAAAGGAGGCGGATCGTTGTATATCAAAATCCAAAATAAAGATTGGAGAAAAATGAAGAAGTCGTGGTCCAAGTATGAATCTCTCAAAACTTCAAGTGAAGAAATTCCATTTATGAAGAGAAGACCATAATTTCATGAACGTCTCTCAAGGTTTGAAGTATGAAGTCGCTGCCAAATATCGGTCCGAGAAAGGTCTCAAATCGCGAAGCGAGTTATGCCAAGATATGAACTTTATGAGGTCCCGATAAGCAGTTTTAAAAGATTTTGTCCTTGCTGACTATTGATTAAATAGTTCACTTTATTTTCGGCCTAATAAACTATCGAAATAAGTCAAAAATGCATCCTCGTGATCATTCAAGACAAATAATAAAATATAAGAGATACCCATAGGAATAAGGGAGTCTAAGTGAGTAATTGGCCCACATGAGTTCGTGTTAGTTTACTAACTTATAATAACAATGATCTCGTTTTTAAGCTTGGTTTAGAGAAAGTGAAAACTTGAGGATGATGATTATTCATGACCTTTCCAAAACCCAAGGTATGCTTTTTAATTTCTTTACTTTTAATGTTTGTAATTTTCCATCTCTTTAATAAAGGCCAACATGGATTGATTATGATGAAAAATGTAAACGTGCTTTGTAACTAATGCATTGCATGAGGACATTGCAATGGTCAAGTGTAGGGGATTTGATAGGTGTGAAAACACCCATCTTTTCTACCACTTAATTACAATAATAACCGAGCTAAAACGTGTATTTTATGTCTTTTATGTCGGAATTATGCGTGGTTTGTGTTTTTGTTGTGATTTAGGACGAAAAGGTGAAAAGTGGAGAAAACACGGGCATTTACGGACTTTTATTGAAGAAAAAGACGAAAGACGAAGTCAATAAGTCAAGAGTGCAAAAAGAACGGAAGTCCAAGACCAATTCTGAAGATTTATCGAAGAAAAAGTCAAAAGACGGAAGTTTATCAAAAGCCGAGGAACTCAAGTCTTATTTATCGAAGAATTAAAAGACGAGTCCAAAGAAACCCCGAGCCAAAAGTCATCAAAGTCCAAGATTAACAAAGAGATTAAGAAGGAAGGACTTGATGGCGCAATTAAGAAGAAAGGAAGGAGGGGAGGAAGCTTCCTCTAACCATCCCCCTAATCACCTATAAATACTTCTCATTTTCATTTCATTTAGTTTTGTTGACTAATCGTGACAATTAGTTCTTCCACCTTTACTTTTATGCACCTTTATTTACTTGCACCTTTAATTACATGTCTTGCACCTTATTTACCATTTAATTTCAAGTAAGTGTTTCTTTTAATTCTCGCACCCTTACTTTATATTGTTGATCTCATTCTTCCTTTCTTTAATCTTTGATTTAAATGCTTTTTGACTTGTTTATTTGTTTAAAGATTTCATTTTTATGCTTTTGATTGTTTTAAATCATTTATTTTCATAGCTTATTTTGTTTGTTTTCAAGTTTATATAGTTTTTATAAAAGTTATATTTGTTTAAAAGTTGTTTTTTCGTTAAGCTTTTCCATTTCGTGTTTTAAAAAGTCTTCGAATTTCAGTTTAGTAGCTTACTTTTATACGGTTTACCCTAGGATTTTAGACTTGTGCTTATTAGAATCATAGCTTATTTTTCTAGCTTATTTTGTGTACTTTTCTTCGTATTCCGATTGGGGTAAATTGGAAAAGGGTTTATCTTTCCGATTGGCGTGATCAGAAAAGGGTTTTGACATTCCTATCTGTATTCCGATTGGGGGATTTGTATACATTCCGATCAGGGTGTTGAGCATCATTCCGATAAGGGCAATCTTGGTATTCTGATCGGTGAGTTTTTAATCATTCCGATCAAAGGTAAGTACAACATTCTGATCAGATAAGGTGACATTATTCCGATTGGTACTTTAGTTCTTATTCCGATCTTGTTTGGTTCTACACATTCCGATCGAGGTGTTAGATTGGTATTCCGATCGGGAGAAGTGACATATTCCGATTACGGGAGCCGATCAACATTCCGACCAGGGTCTACCCCAATATTCCGACAGGTTTGGTTTGATATTCCGACGAGGTCTAATCGGAATATATTCCGATTTGGCATTGTTTTTCTCTAGTTAACTTTGTTTATTTTTCTTAGCTTACATTTTAATTCTTGTCTAATTTTAATTTCCGCCACGCTTTAATTTTAAGTCATTTAATTATTTTACTTTTCAAAAGTTTTTTAAATATCGCACCTTTCTTTTAATTAGATTTAGATTTATTTTCACGCCAAATATTTTAAACGCCATTTTATTTTAACGCATTTTACTTTTAATTGTTTTGCACTTTAAATATACTACAACGACAACTTTTTTTTATTTCACCAAAATAAAACTGAGTCACATAGAGAGCCTAGATCAATTCGAAGAGATTGGTACAACGATAATTTTTAACCTGAGTAAAATCGAGTTATTACATCTTTTTGTAAAGAAGCAATTAAGTTAGCAAGCGCAATACGCTCCTCATCATCATCATACTCATTTTCATGTTGATCATCCTCAGACTCATTATTGTACATGTCTGATGAATCAGGTGTGGTATTGCTATCAGCCGTTTCCATCATACATGTGTCAGTAATGGCTTTGGGTAGCTCACAATGCTCATGAATACTACCAAACACATTATATTCCTCTTCATCGTGCACCTTATCAATTGGTTCAGTATCAAAGATAGGACCATTATCATCTTCAGTGACGTTGAGAACTTCTTCAACCTTTGCCATGTACGAGTAATGTGCTTCAAGTTCTTGGTCGGAGGCTTCATCATTAGTATCATCAAGCATTACTCCTTCCTCAGCCGACAATTTAACCCTAGCTTCCATCTTCTTGCATAGCAGCATATTTTCCTTATGATAGCCAGAGTCCCTAACTCGTTTCGGCTTTTTGCATTCCTTTGCCATATGCCCATAACCTTGACAATTAAAGCACTGAATCCCACTTTGCTAAACCACTTGAGTGCCAACAGTTTCCATATTCCCAGCAACAGTAGCAATCCTCTGAGTATCATATTTAGCAGTTTCTCGATCATACCTTACAGAACCCTCAACATGAGTTAGATTACGTCGATCATACCTAGGAGGACTTTCATCACGTTGACGTGTGTCATACCTTTGAGGACTCTCAACATATTGGTTCCTTGTATTAGATGATGTTCGAAGATTGTTGTTGGTGGGTTTGAAGATTTTCTTGTAGGTCTTCATAATGAAAGCAATTTGTTGTTTCATCTCCCTATCCTTCTGAGCTAGTTCTTTATCACTGTCCTCTTTAGATGATGGCTCAGGTGATGGTGATGGTGCTCTTAGTTCTTTGTCTAGTGATCTTGTGGGAGCTGAATACCTAGAGAAGTGGAGTATCTTGGTGAAGAGGATGTAGTGGAGTATCTTGGTGATGAGGATGTAATGGAGTATGACTTTGGAGCACGAGAGCGATGATCTTGGACTTGTTGAGTAGTAGACACCAAAGCAAGTGGATTATCAGTCTTTGCCATGCTTTCAGCTCGAAGTTCATTCGCCTCATTCTAAAATTGTTTCAAAATGTCAAAGAGCGTGTGATAGTTGACCTCGTCTAGCTTACTCTGTTGTTTCACCAAAGTTACAAACCGTGTCCACTCTGGTTGAAGTTGCTGTAGAAATTGCACATTGACTTGCATGGTGGAGACTTGCAAATTATTTCTTGTCATGTCATTCATCATTTTGTAGAACCTTGAGTAATAGGAATCAATTGATTCCCCATCCAATGAAGTAAACTTGCCAAAGTTCCAAAACAAGTTAGTTTTTACATCTTGCTTGTTAAGTGATTCACCTTATTGCAAGCGTTCAATGGCAAACCACATTTCTTTTGCAGTAGAGCACGCATCAACCGTTGAGTAAATATCATCCCCAATCCCACTGAGAATCAAATAGATTGCTTCTTTCTCTGCATCAATCCAAGAACGTTTCTCTTTCGAAGTGTACTCATATGTTTCCTCAATTGTTTGCTCATCGGAACCGATCGTCAAATCGGTTGCTGGAATTACTGGAATGGTTATTGTAGTGAGAGTATAGGGTCCTTCTTTGATGCAACGTCGAAGAACATCACCATTGGGTATACTGTCAAGATATCGAAGAAATCTTGATTGTCATTGTGCATATCGACCAGTCACAAGCATTGGTGGTCTCTCTTTGTTACCCGCCACCATAATGTTGTTGTTTGTCACACGATACTTTTGAGTAGAATCCATTTCGAGACACTTGAAATTGTTGAAGTGAAAAATGATCTTAAGTAGATGTGTTGTGATTGTTCTTGTCGAAGGAAAATGTTAAAATCCCGTAAAAATTGTCTTCACAAGAAACCAAAAATTCGAAGGCCAAAAAACACACGAGCTAAAAATTTTCACTTTCTGAAAATGTGAATATTCGAGTTTCGGATTAATCTTGGGTTTCGGAGAAAATCTTGGGTTTTGGAGTTTTGGAGTTTAGTGACTTTCGGAACTTCCAAGTTTCGGAGTTAATGACTTTCGGAACTTTTGACTTTCGGAGTTTTAGTGACTTTCGGAGTTTAGTGACTTTTGGAACATCCAAGTTTCGGAGTTAATGACTTTCGGAACTTTTGACTTTCGGAGTTTTAGTGACTTTTGGAGTTTAGTAACTTTCGGAAGAATCTATCTTTCGGAAATATTACAAATGCCAACTTTCGGAAATATTCAAATGCCAACTTTCGGATCATGAATGTACATACAACTTTCAGATATATCCCAAATTTCCAACTTTCGCCTAAAATGGATTTCCACTTTCGGAGGAAAACCTTCCTTTCGGAGAAACAAGTTTCGGAGGAAGGTTGGGTTTCGGAGAAACAAGATTCGGAACTTTCGGATCCCTTGTTACTTTCGGAGTAAACTACTTTCGTAAATCTTTGAACTTTCGGAACTATGTCAAAACCCTCTTCCGAAAGTTATTACTGCCAAACTTAAATCTAATAGGAACCACTTTTTGTCGAACCGTATCCCAAAATCAATCCAAACGCCCCAAAATCTTGTGATTTTAACCACAATAACTAACCTAAATCCCTACCACAACTATGTAGGTGATTTATATCAAGATTTAGTGCCCGAAAACACTAAAAAAATTCAATTCGTGATGATTTCAGATTAAATCACACAAATCATATCAATAACAACAACCAATCACTAATCTACCCCGTGGCGATTGATACCAAATGTTGTACCCATAATTATTCACTTCACCATGATTGATTATAAGAAATTAATAGATGATTTCTAGAGAGAGAGAAATTAGAGAGAGAAAGTAGAGAGAGATGTGATTAACTAGGAGAAATTAGATTAGAGAAAATGATAACTTGCAACCCTCCTAACATGCTAGGAGGGTGCTTCTATAGTTCACCCACATACGGGCTTTCTATTGGACTATATTGTTTTGGGCCGGGCTTGAATAAATGCTTAGTACCTTGAAAGAGGTCTTTTAAGCTAGCCATCAAGCCCGTAATGTCACGACTATTTTAACTAACTATTACAACGTTCTAATAAATATTATAATATAAACCTATGACCGAACATTCTTGTTTGACTCAATATTTTAAGGCTAACATGATCTTCAATGGATCTTGAGGTAGACACAACACTTCAAGGATAAAAGTATTCTTCTCTTTGCACTTGAAAAGATGAGAGGGAAGAAGAAAGATTCACTTCTAAACAAGTAGTAATCAACCAAATAACCAAGGATTTGAGTGATTAAGATGGTGGATTGAATCTGGAAATTTGCGTGCAAATGAGGTGAAAGGAAAATATGGAAATGGTCCACTATTTATAAGACAAGGCTCCAACGGATCTATCTGCCTGCGGTTCATTAATTGTCCTGCGCTTTGTAAGAACTCGTATTTTCCTGGTATTATTTTATTCTTTTATTCGTGCTTTTTGAATTTTCCAACGTATTACATTTTCTTGTATTCTTATATGTAAATCCCGAGATCATGATAATTTTAATAAATTATACTTTTTAAAGTATTTTCTGATCATTGATAATACTTTATTTGGAATTATAAAAATTTTTTATTTTATTTTTCCATATTTATTTAAATCAAAGTTTTTGATTTAAAAGCACCCACGTGCATTTTTCAAAGATTTTACTAAAATCAATGAATAACGAGAATTACTAATGACCGCGACACTGACGGATGCCCGATATTTTACATTTCATTGTCGATTGTTTCAATGTTTGACGTTTTCGATGTCTTCTTTTTAATGACGTGTTAAGTCGTGTCGGGAGACTATATTATCATATTTTTGATGCTTTTTAACTTTTGAAAAGTATTATTACGAAACCCGAGTCCTGTAAATATTTTCAAAATTGACTAATAGTCATTTTCTACCCTTTAAACTATATAATTGCATCTTAGTCCAAAAGATTTCACAATTGGCAAAATTTACCCACCACCCCACTATATATTAATTTTACACCTACCTTTCTCTCATTTTTTCATACAAAAAACACACAAACCTCTCTTCTTCCTTAATATTGCCGCCACCCCTCACCACCCAAAAACACCGTAGATTTTGATTTCTAGTTTGTTATAGCTAAATCTAACAAAAGTCCCATTCTTAAAATTTAATTGTGGTCATTTTAGTATATAAATCTTTGACATGCAAGAACTTTTCTTTTCAAATTTTTTTGATGAAGAACAATGGAGTTTTGATCTATTTTTATAAACGGTATGTGATGTTTATCATCTATTTCATGATTTTTGATTATTGCATGTGCGATTTTTGGTGTTTGATTTGGAAGAATTTACATGCAAATGATATAGGTTGATAAGGATTGTTTAGAATGATATTTGGTCAATATTAGGAGGGGGATTTGTTAAAATGGGCCAAAATGATGATTTAATGTGATTTTCAATGGTGTATTTTTTACCAACAGGTTTAGGGCTGATTTTCGTGGGTTCAAGTTTGACTATAGGTTGAGATGATAGGATATAGTTGTAGTGGTTGTCGAGACGCTCATTTTGATATAAATTAGAGCTTCTAACTCAAAACGAGGAAGAAGTTACACCAGTTTGATTATTCGTGTATTGGGAGACGAGTATCGACACAATTCGAAGTTGTCGTCGATATTTGGATTGAATCTCGGGGACTATAGATGAGTTTCAAAAATGTTCAAGGGCTGAACTCGGGCCCTAAACTTAGCATTTTGAGTCTATTTTCAAAGTCAATGGTCGAATTTGCTAATGGTAAAGGTTAGGATGGTCAAAATGGTTTCACGAGTCAAGTATTCAAATATGTCCGGTTTTTAAAGTCTTGAAATGTGTTGAGCAGGTGGTTCTAAAATGTAAAGCATTGGATGAAATTTAAACTGAATTTTATTCAGGTTATTATAGAGATTTTCACCAAGTTTCATAAAAATTCGAGTTGTCTAAGTAAGGGAAATGAGTTTGTACATTTGGTATGTACCGACAGATTTTTATCGAGGAAGCAGTTAATAAAGTGAATATCTAGAAGGGTATTGTAGTACCACTTGCATTGTTGTTCTTTCGGGTTTGTCATGGTTTTGTAATGTTGAGTTTTGTGTTATTAAGCATGGTTTATACTTGAGTCAGTTATTAATAAAGTGCGCGCCTTACTTGTTAGGTTGCGGCTTTCATGTTTTACCGGGCATCCATATCGTCGGTGATCGTCTTACCACTACTGTTTCTACTCGGCTTCTGAGTTCCGTGATTCACTTACCTCGTGGCTAAGGTGAGTTCATAACCCCTTTTTACTACTTATACATTGTTTCTAAACGCGGGGTGAGATTTTACATGGTAGAACACATCCATTTAAAAATTGTATGCTATCCAGAACTTGTATGCTTTTCAACAGTTTTCATTGATATTGTTGCTTTTAGTCTATAGCGCTTAAGTTACCTCTCTTGATCATGAACCGTTAATTTACTTGTGTTGCTAAGTGCGAATGTTGTGGGTGGATCCATCGGGATTGACTATCCCCGTCCCATGTTGCGGTTGTTTAACCATTGACGCACTTGGCATTTGATCTGTTACTTGAGTATTAGGGCTGAATACTCCCTAGATGAACTTACAATGGTTGTTAAGCTTTGGATCATGAACTACATAGTAATAATAATGGTTTCGAACTATGGTTAATGATCATAACCATTTTCCCTATTTTCTTGTTTTACAAATGAATGCTTGTGTTCCACACCTTTACTGCTAAACCTATTAATATCACTCAACTTCGTGTTGACGATTTTACATGTTTAATCTCAGGTATTAATACTTAGCTTTGCTTGGATGGGAGCCCGCAAGATATTATCGCAGCTTGGAGATTTCTGTGTATATTTAAACTTTGGTTTTATCTAAAAACTATCAGAAGTTTATCATGTATTCTTGGTAACTATAAGTTACAAAACCATAATTAAATAATATATTTTTCCGCTTATAAAACTCTAAGACCTTTGTTTAAAAACTCTGATGTATATGATGTAATGTATATGCTTTTTATTACGTCAACTTTGTGTCAACAGTATTTCATTGTTGCGTGTACCATGACGTGGAACCCCCTTGCTGCCTACGTGTTTTTTGCCTGATTTTGGGGGTCTCACACGCTTCACTGTCGATAAAGAATCGCATAGGCATTTAACGAACCACACATACTAGACTCCGCTCTTTTTTGTCTTTTAGTGGGTTAGTCACATCTGGTGAAATTTTTATCCTCAAAGGATATTCTTAAACCATATGGAATATGCCATTTTCAAATTTTCAAATTTCTAATTTAATACAACATTTTCTTAAAAATAAAGTTTAATAAAAACTTCTGTCACTTAAACATAAAAGTGAGTTTTAAGAAAAACTAAAGCCTTGATCACTTAGTTAGGTTGATAACTTGTTTATTCATACCTTAAGTGATAATGGATGAAATGAAAAATACTTGAACCCAAGAATTCGATTTTCGTCATTTTCGTAAATGCTTGTTTTTATATATTATCGTAGTCCAAACTAAGCGAGATCGAAAAATTACAAGTAACGTTTTTAGACATCATTGCATTAACATCCTAGATACGGTTCTATGGGTTTGAATCTTTTTAGGTGTACAATGTTTCTATCAAAGTTTCCTAGACTAAAGTTCCAAGCTCGAATATTCACTATAACAAGGCATATGATCACTAAGTGGAAAGAACCCGAAAGAGAGAATTAACCGGTTCTTAGTTTTTAATAGTAAAATCTTGCAATCTATAAGCTAGATGCGCATCTTTAGTAAATCCAAGACTTTACTCTTAGGTCGAGCCCTAAGCTAAAGTCAAAAAGCCTAGCTTTGCATATTCATGCAAAGAAATAAGAATCAACGATATTATTTCTAATCATAAATATAGTTCTGATAATTAGTCAAACACTGAATATAAGAAAGTTTAATGGTCAAAGATAAAATCGATCAGGATTAGTTCTCCTGATCTAGAAGATAGACTAAGATTTAACTATTCAAAGCCTCAATCAATTTCATATTAAAACCAAAAACAAAAATACAAAGATCCTTAAAACACACAAGCTTATTGATAACAATCAAAAGAAGAGAAACCAGATAGATTATAACATAAATAGTACAGTAGAAACTCATATTATTGGACAAATAATCAACAAACAAATATAGATAACAAGTTCATATAATAGACGTATTTTGACAAGTTTTTCTTTTTTAGCCATAGAGTGTTAACACCGATGATGTGCGTTTTCCTTTAGAGCATCGGGAGCGGTTTGGGCTTAACACCATAGTTCTTTTGACACCACATTTTATGTGGTAATGGTTGGTGCCCAAAATGTGGTGCCAATTTTTTTTAATACTAAATAATTTAAGTAAAAGTTTCATTAGATAAAAATGACATAAAAATAAATAAAA
This sequence comes from Glebionis coronaria, assembly GCA_025667525.1. Lineage (NCBI taxonomy): Eukaryota > Viridiplantae > Streptophyta > Magnoliopsida > Asterales > Asteraceae > Glebionis > Glebionis coronaria. The sequence continues at coordinate 272,244,923 of CM046875.1, read as the reverse complement.
ATTATATCAAAATAAAGATTATAATTTATTCATTAAGGTTCGCTAAATGCTCCACAAGATCGGCTCGAAGCTCATAATGCACTCTTTGATGGTGTTGATATTGTTTGTATCGACTTTGGTGAGTAAAAGATAATAGAAGTAAGAAAAAGTGCGATATAAAATATAAGAAATTAATGTATAAAATTTGATAAAAAGCTGTGGCATTTATAAATATTTTAGGGGATTAAATTTTGAAAAAAATGTATTCTTTTTCAAAAAAATAACATTTGATTACGCCAAGTAACGTCAGGCTCACGCCAAAAGCTTAATAGCCCACCAACAAGCCCGAGTCTTAAAAAAAAAAAAAAAAGGTAAAGAAGGGTTAGGAGGGGGCTTAAAAAAAGGTTGAAAGTTGAAGGTGTGAAATGTAACAAGTAATAATTGATAGACGGAATTGGGAAGAATTTGTTAGAAGAAAAACATAACTGAGATCTGAAAGTTTAATAAAAATGGTGTTGGTATCATCTGTAAGAGATTATGTAAACCGAATGTTACAAGATATTTCCGGCATGAAAGTCCTCATTCTCGATTCCCAAACGGTACGTGTTACTTATTCAACTTCTTTCTGGAAAATTTCTCGACGCCTGGATTTGTCTGCCTAAACAGAGGAAACCATGGTTACCAAAAAAACCCAAATCAAAATTTTGAGATTTTACTTATGTCTACTTAAAGTAAATACAACTTTGACCCTTCCAAATTAAGCGATATAGCACTTGGCCTTCCCAATAAAATCACCCAAGTTGCACCTGATCCTGGTTTTACCAAAGTTAGCCAGTGTCTTTGCTACAGATGTATATTGGATATTGATGTTACTGTGGTCCCTTGGTGTCCTTTTGTATTAGTTGGTTAGGTGTAGTATTTTGTTAGTTTATCCCTTGTGAGTCACTGAGGTCTCCATTTCTCAATTTGCTTGTTGGGATGTGGTGTGACTTTGGTCTTTGTACATGTTTTTTGTGCTGTTAATAATATATCGTGCATTTATAAAAAATAAAAAATATACATGATGACTAGACACATTACGCTTCAAAAAGGAAATATAAAAAGCTTACATGTATTGAGTTCTAATGTTAAGTGGTGGTTAATGGAGCATCCTTGTTTCTCTTTCATGTTGCAGGTTAGTGCTGTCAGTGTCGTGTATTCACAGTCGGAACTTCTGCAAAAAGAAGTGTTTTTGGTAGAATTGGTTGATGCCATCTCCATGTCGAAGGAGTCAATGTCACATCTTAAAGCTGTTTATTTTCTTCGTCCAACATCAGAAAATATTCAGCATTTGAAACGACAACTGGCTAAGCCTAGATTTGGAGAATATAACCTCTGTAAGTTCTGAGCATTCATTTTCATAGAGAGCCTGAATTTTTATACATAGTTTACACACGAATGAAACCACAGCATGCTACGGGAAGTGCGCTTTCTTTTTGTTTGAGAACATGGTGACATTATGCTCCCGAGAAATGTCATAATTAATGCTTTGATATGAAGCTATTCAGACCACTTTTTCTATCATTGCAAAGTGAATTTGGAGTTTCTAAATAAATAGGATAGAATGATAGGTATTCTGTATCAGCCATGAGCCAACTCCAGTAACATCTTATATGATAAGTTTTAATTGTATATTTTATTGCAGTTTTCTCAAATATGCTTAATAGTACTCAGCTCCACATCTTAGCTGATTCAGATGAGCATGAAGTTGTTCAACAAGTCCAGGTCAGTTTATTCTTAATACACTTAGTTCAGTTTTCGTAAAAAAGATATGGATCTTGAAGTTCTAAATAGGCTTCATACACTAACATACTATTCCAAGTTCTAAATTAAATGTGCATACCAAGGTTGGAGTTGGTTTTAATTCAATTTCCCTTTTGCACAATGTTATGCATTTGGGATATGACACTGTTAAATTTTCATCCTGCAGGAGTTTTTTGCAGATTTTGTTGCAATTGACCCCTACCATTTCACTTTAAACACACCATCAAATCATATGTATATGCTTCCGGCTGTCATTGATCCTCCAAATTTACAAAACTACTGTGATCGAATTGTTGATGGACTTGCAGCTATCTTTTTGGCTTTTAAGAGGAGGCCTGTTATTCGATATTCACGAACATCTGATATTGCTAAAAGGATTGCACATGAAGCTTCCGTGAGTTTACTCTTTTTTCATCAACATGCTAGTTTTTTAATTGTAATGACCGAGGCTCCTAAAAGGTTGTCACTTATGTCTAGAAGAGTTCTCCCTGTAAATATTTTGTTACTGTATCGTATAAAGGAACAATTATCTTTTTGTTTTTGATCATTTAACCCTGCTGTTTTTTAATATTTGGTATTAAGAAGTTAAACGTCCATTTCATTTCTATTTTCCATGTGGATGCAACAGAAGCTGATGTACCAGCAGGAAAGTGGCCTTTTCGATTTTAGACGTACAGAAATTTCTCCCTTGTTGCTTGTAATTGATAGGAGAGACGATCCTGTAACTCCATTACTAAATCAATGGACTTATCAGGTACCATTTTTTTATGTTTGAAATTTTAACCATTATAGCTGATTAAATATCTAGTTAAAGTATTGGAATGGTAACAGTCATTTGTTCAATTTGTAGGCCATGGTCCACGAGTTGATAGGTATTAAAGACAATAAGGTAGATTTAGGAAATGTGGGGAAGTTATCACAGGATCAGCAGGTCAGCTTTCACTTCTGTTATATCCCATGTGTAATCATATTGTAATTTGTTGCGTTGCTGTTTAACGTGTTAGTTTATGTTTTCAAATAGGAGGTGGTATTGTCGTCTGAACAAGATGCCTTTTTTAAGGCTAATATGTATGAAAATTTTGGAGACATTGGAATGAGTATAAAGCGGATGGTGGATGATTTTCAGCAAGTGGCTAAAAGCAATCAAAATATTCAGACAATAGGTTTCAACATACAAACTACTATGTTTTGCTTATTGCTATTAGTCACAACTGTAAATTGTGTTCATAACTAACACAGTCTGACTATACCACTTTTCTTTGAGTGCAGAAGACATGGCTAAATTTGTTGACAACTATCCAGAGTATAGAAAAATGCAAGGAAACGTCTCCAAGCATGTCACCCTGGTCACAGAAATGAGCAAAATAGTCGAGGAACGAAAACTCATGTTAGTTTCACAAACTGAACAAGAATTAGCTTGCAATGGTGGGCAAGGAGCAGCATTCGAGGTGCTTATGCATTTTGATTTTCATACCAAGTCTATTCATTCCTTTCTTCAAAGTTGCATCTTAGTTCGACCTTCATATATGTTGATACATGTTATGTTATATCTTTAACTGGTCAAATTATATTTTTACCTTAAAACTAGATTGTTATCTCTGTTATATTCATAACAAACAAACTATGTATAATTTTTTTTATAAAAAAGTTGGATGGAAATATTCAAATAATCTATTCCTCATCTGACCCGCACATTTTGCCTCCTCTAAGCTACATCATCACTGCTCATCTGCAATCCTGCAACCATAGGTGACATCATTCTCGTTTTGTGGATTGTGACCCATCATCTAATCCTCATTTGACCTACCCATTTTGCCAACTTTAAGTTACATCATATCACTGTAATCTGCAATACTGCAACCATAGGTAAACATCATTCACTTTTTGACGATTATTCTGTTGCGTGTGGAGGAAGTGTTAGCAGTTCCACGTTGTTTGATGTTTCTCATCACACCAAAATTAAGGACTTAAGCACAATCAAAGGGTTGGGAATAGGGATATCTGGTTTGTGAACTTGCAGCTGTTTCGGATATCTGCCTTTTGCAACTAGGTTTAGATAATTTGATTGTTTCTGAATAGAACTGGAGAAACTTTACATCAATACAGGGTGTGTGTGTCACATCTTATCACTGCATATCATCCTTCTCGTAATTGAAGTTGGCTAGGTCAATGTATAGGAAATCTTGTAAAACAAGGTCAAGATGAAAATAACCAAAGAGATAAAGTGTTCTAATGCTGACATTTGTTATTTAAGTGAATAAAGTACCAATATAATTATTAATACTTTTCTATAGGCTATGCATAAGTGAGATGCCAGACCTAAACTACATTATACCATGCACCATGGCATGTCTTGCTTGCTATTTTATGACAATGAACTGGGCATGTTGTGAACTTGTGATGGGCAAACTTTCTTGTTTTGTGCTGTTTATATACATCATGCGTGTTCTTTCTTGTATAGGTGGTTAGAGCATTCCTGTGTTCAAAGTAAATGATATTGCGGTTTTCTTAGTTAAGATTTTCTAAGAACCTTTATCTGATTGTTGTTCAGGCTGTCACGAATCTTTTGAATAATGAAAGTGTCTCAGACATAGATCGACTACGCCTTGTGATGCTATATGCTTTGCGATATGAAAAAGAGAGCCCTGTTCAACTGATGCAGCTGTTTAATAAATTGGCTTCTCGGTCTCCCAAGTACAAGCCAGGGGTAAGTGCACTATAAATACTTTGATTACAATATGGCATGATGGAATCTTGCTCTCTATTATCATTAACTAGGAATAGGGGTGTTTGCATGTGCTATAATCATTTGATTGTGTGATCAGTTTAATGTCAAATAATCAGTTCTTTACCATATTAGTCAAGGTTGTAAATAGCGTGAAGCGTGGCGTAGCGTTATTACCAAGCTACAAGCTACAGAAGCTATAGCGAAGCTATGGCGTTTTTCGAAGCGTGATATATAGCGACACAAAATATTTATAAATTAGTATTTATATAGCGAGTTTATAAAATGGAGCAATATTTTAATTTTAGTTGAAAACCAAACCGGCTATTAGTTACTCAAGGATTTATTTCCATAGTAAAATTACTAAGCCCAAGTCAACTAAATAGCCAAAAATTAGTAAACGAGCAAAATTCTTGTAAATCAGCAAAAAGATTCGAAAAAAGCGCCACGTTACGCGCTATAGCGTGCTATATCACGCTTTATGGCGCTTTTTAGCAAGCTATAGCGCGCTATATCACGCTTTATGGCGCTTTTTAGCAAGCTACGCCTTAAGACGCCGCCTTAGTCTGTTTCGTAACGTGGAGGCCACGCTTCACGCTATAGCCCGCTATAAGGCGCGCTATTTAGAACCCTGATATTAGTAGCTGCAAATCTGCAATGACACTGATTAGTCAAGAGACAATCGTAAGTTCTTATATATGATAAGTTTTTGTAAACTTATAAAAGAACATTAATTTTAGTTGACTAAAATAGACTATTGTACTTCAAGTTTAGATGTTTAAACGTTATATTTTCTGGGTTTTTTTTTTTCGTTTGTATAGGATTTTCAAAGTTTGTCATTTTAGCAACTGAGTGTCTGTTTATCATAACTTCAATCACCAAAAGCATATTTCATAATATGTCTTGCAATTTCTTATCTGATTTTAATTATTCAAGATCAGATAATCATTTTCAGAACATACATCCAAACACTCCTATAACCAATATTGTTTAATCTCTCTTGTGGAATACTGTGATTTTGATCAAGTCCTTCTCTTAAAAATGACAGCTTGTACAGTTCCTATTAAAGCAAGCAGGGGTTGATAGGCGGACAGGAGACCTCTATGGTAACAGGGATATCTTGAATATTGCACGTAATATGGCTCGTGGACTTAAGGTTTGCATGAAACTTGCACTTCAAATTCCCTTGGATCTTTATTTTGCAGTGCGTGAGATTTTGGTTTGCTTTTGTACTAGGGAGTCGAAAATGTGTACACACAACATCAACCTCTTCTGTTCCAAACAATGGAGAGCATTACAAAAGGAAGGTTGAGAGACGTGGATTACCCTTTTGTTGGAAACCACTTTCAGCAGGGAAGGTCTGTCTTTTATGTTGCTTCTCATTTGACCTTTTCTCTTATAGTCTGTTAACCTCATGTGCAATGAATCTTTAAAAAATTGGTTTTACTTCCTTGCCTTGAAATTATAGAATATTCAGAAGTACATTTATATGTTTGGAATCCCAAATTAGAGACGGGGTTGACTCATTTACTTACAAATGGGTCAATTTGGGTTATATTTCATCTCTAACGGGTCAAATGCGCGAGTTAAGAAAAATAAGACGGGTAAAAAAGGGTTGAATGGGTAGAAGGGTTGAATGGGTAGAAGGGTTGTTTGTATGAGAAGAAGATAGATCCTACTTGGTTACAAGGTATTTTTTTATTAATTTAAAGTTTAAAACCAAAGAGATGACATTTTACACACACAAAGAGACATTCATGACGATTATGGATAAGAATCACTAGTTGGGTGGGTGTACTCTCCGACTTTGTTCATACATTCATGTATATTGTATGTTGTTGTAAAGGGGTTGTGAAAAGGAGTAGTATTTAATAGGGCTGGAATTGATGCATAAAAGCTATTGTATAGAGTTCAGATGAGTAGCATCAATTAGGAGATAAAAATGCATTTTTATTCTCAACCATCTTTATATCTGGCAGGCCACAGGAGGTTGTGATCTTTATTGTTGGTGGAACTACCTATGAAGAATCACGCTCTGTTGCTCTACAGAATACGTTAAATTCTGGAATCCGTTTTATAGTTGGAGGTTCCTCTCTTCTGAATTCTAAAAGGTTAGCTGGTTACACCATGTAAATACACATGTATCGATACATATATCCGTATAAATAATGTATATGTAGGTGTATGTATGTCTGTGGTGCTTGATTTGAAGAATTGCATATGCAGATACAAGATTGAATTTTGAGATGTGCATTATCTATATTTTTGTTATATATGCAGGTTTCTGAAGGACCTTGAAGAAGCTCAACGTATATCTCGCTCAAGCACTGGTGTCGTATAAGTTTTATGTTCACAGCTCCAGTGACACTTGGAGGGTATGTAAGTAATCAGTTGGAAGGTTTTACATATTTTTACTATTCTGGAAGTTGCAATTGGGTTCGGTGTTTTTAGCCCACAGCGAGATGTAAAAAATGAGGAGATCATGTACCCATCAATCTAATCAGCAGTAGTGATGATTGTGGTTCATAACATTGAGAAAGCGGTAGTCAAAATATAGGACAGAAATTACTTGTGGTATGATGGTGTTTGTTGTCTTTTGACACTTGAGCTGTATAATTGTGCCCACTTTTCATATTTATAACTGAGACCTGATTCTTTTCCAAAGTAAGTTTCACGATGATTCTGAGATCCATAGAAGGCGTGGACATAGGTCTCGTGAGGAAGTTATCCTGAGACCGGCCCGAGTGCCCGACCTTGTTTCGAAAGTTGACAGTAAGGACCTGCTGTGCCAAAACACATATAGGGGCTCCGTAGTTTTAGTTTTCGTCATCAGTTAAAAAGAGAAAACCAAGTTTTATGAGTATGCACATCACAAGGCACAAGAAAAAACACACATGTCATGTATTTAATGACAAATGGCACTTCGTTTCTCATTTATTATATTTCTCTTAAATAGAAGCAAAATGGTGTATTCCGGTAGCAAAATAAAAAATTGCTTCTACCAAGTAAATTTGAGAAATATTAATGATAATAAGATCTTGTTTTTATGTTTCCAAACTCGAATGCTAAGGCTTCCTAGGGTGTGGTGTGTGGCACAGGGTTTAGGAGCACCCATAAATCCATTAAAACTAAATAAAATTAATTATACCTCTTGAATTGTTGTACTTACATAGTTGTGACTATTGAATGTTATAAATTTTAATAGTTATCTCTACCAAGAAAACTTATTAAATTAAAACAGACTATTAGATTTTTTAGATTAAAAAATGAAGATGAAATATCAAATCATAAAATATATATATATGGATAATCTAAGGGTCCGTTTGGTTTGTAGGTAGGAATCACAATGAGTATGGGTTTGATAATAGAGTGGAATCGGAATATGTATCATACCTTGAATAATATTGTTTGGTGTGTATCATGGATATGAATGACAAATCAAATTGTTATATATTACAAATTAACAAACACAACTCACTGCCATCGTAAATCATTTGCTTCTTACCTTTATGATGTGTTCTCTATTTAAAGCAGTGTAGTTAAATTCAAGCAATAACATCCTTTGTGAACAATCACTAATCACAATTCCATAAATGATACATCAAGCGTCATTTTCATGCTCATTGGATGGAGACAAATCACAACTTGACAAGACAACTTAGAAATCATCATTGCAAGAAATGAGTCTTCGAAAAAAAAAACAGATAAAGGATTGAAGAAAAGTGATGTAAAACACATTTTTGTATGGTTGTTTTGTACAAGTGCAGGCTTACAAGAATTATGATGAAAGAAATAATGAAGGGAGAATTACTTATTTTGTGGTGAAGATGACAAAAAGATGATGGCCCACTGGAATGTAAAAAGAAACCCACCTCATATGATAGATATGAATTTATAGGAATCCTATCATTGTTTGATTCCCGACTCTTCAACCAAACAATTGAAATCGTTATGAAAGTCATTGTATGATTCCGAAATGTGTCAACCAAACGCTTCCTAATTATCTTTTCTTACGTTACAAAAACATCAATTCATTCATATTAATTTATATATGTTACTACTGGTTTACACTTCTCAAATATCTTACTCACTAACCAAGTACACAACACACATCTAGTCCTATTACACATATAAATAGTTATTCACTTATTTTATGTTCGTAGAGTAGATATTATGTTTAATTGACTTTCTTGAAACACACTTTCATAGTTACTTCTCATATAAGGTTTTGTGATTTTGTTTCATTCGATTAACCTATTAGTTTACCCACGGGTAACAAATACCCACGAGTATGGGCATGGGTATAAAATTATACCCACTAGTGGGTGATGGGTATGAAAAATTCCACGTGGGTGGGTGACGGGTTCGAGATACTCATACCCATTACCCACGGGTGTCATCCCTAGTCATAGGGTTGTGTTTCAAGGCAATGATGGGTCTTATGGCACAAGGTACCGAGTGTCTTAGGCTCCTTTTAGCAAGGCTGTGAGACCCCCCGTGAGCCAAAATTTTCGTCACCTCACGCGTGACCATTTGGTGCGAATAAATTGGTTAAAACAGGTTTTCGATTATTAGAAAACCAGTTTTTCTAATAACCGGTTTTGGTTTAATCGGTTTTTTTGAAATCGGTTTTTTTCGGTTATAAATGTTCGGATCAGTTTTTTTCGGTTATTAATTTTCGTTATCGGTTTTTTACCGGTTCGGTTTTTTCGGTTATAAATGTTCGGAATCGTTTTTTTTTGAAATTTAAAACTTCGTCATTTATTTAATAAACTTGTTAATAATACGAATATACTAAAAATTACAGCTATAATTTTTATTTAAACAATACAATCATACAACCATAACTTATATTTAAACAATACCATCATACAAACCATAATTTTTATTTAAACCATACAATCAAACAACCATAAATACTAATACATTTCGAGCTTCGGTATGGCCATCACTGAAAAATATTAGTGTACTCAAGTATGTCGAGCTTCGGCATTGCCATCAGCCGTTATACTCAAATTAAACCATCTAAATAGTCGTCTACATCTACGGCTTCAACTTCTAACGGTTCAAACTCACCTTCGTCTAATTCGGTAGTTGGAGGTAATATTCCTAAATCAACTTCTTCGTTTGCTGAAGTTTCTTCAACGCCTTCTAATACCGGACCTTCCGACGATGTTTCATGTTGTATTCTCTCTACTCCGTCCAAATAATCTTTCAAACATACACATACTTCCACGGATTCGGGGGTTAGTCTTGACCTTCTTTCCGATATAATTCTACCGTTAATAGAAAATGCCGATTCGAAAGCTACTGTCGAAGCTTGAACCGCGAATAAGTCACGAGCAATAGCGGCTAAAGTTGGTGATAACTAGGATTTTACCTAGTTAAAATTGCTATCGTTCTAGAGTTCCTGTCTAATCGAATTGATCTTAGTTCTCTATGTGACTTCGTTTTATTTTGGTGGAAACAAAGATGTGTCGTTGTAGTTTTAAAAATAAAAGGTGCAAAACAATTAAAGTAAAAGTGCTCTTAAAGTAAATCTAAGTCTAATTAAAGTAAGGGTGCAAGTATTTAAAAGCGAGGCTGAAATTAAAGGGCACTAAAGTAAATGACGTAAACTTAAATCTATCTAAGGCAAACTTAAAGTGCGACTAAAACTAAGACAAGTCTAAAATAAAACTAAAGCAAATCTATACTAATATATAAAACATTTAACCCCTTTTCTAAAATTAGAAGTCTTAAAAATTAAGCCTCAAACATTTCTTATAATGGAAAGATTTATTTTTTATTAAGAAATTAATGCATACTAAAAATCTATAAATAATTGTAACTGAATACAATTTTGTAACGGAAAATTTAATTATTTTTAAAAATAATTAGAAGTTATAACAAATAATTTAATGTTTTAAGTATAATTTTGTAACGGAAAATTTAAATGTTTGTAACTTAACCATAAAAGCATTTTTAAAACACATTGTCTAACCGCTTTATAAAAATAACTAAATTTCCATTATATAAAGTCTCAAAAAATCTTAAAACACATATGTAAAATATGCAAAACAAAACCATCTCTCTTTCTCAAGCACCACGCGTTGTCGCCGACTTTGAGGTGCCGGAAAAACTGTGGTCGTTGTGTCCAGAAAAGATGTTCGTTTTTGTAATGGTGGTTTCTAAGTTTAATCAAATCCACGAAATTAGTCACCGGCCACCGCCGCATTGCGCGGGTAGCCGGCTAGTAATCTTAAAGAGCAATTAAATAAAAGGCAAGAAAAATAAAGCTTGAAAATAAAAATCAAAGACAAAAGCTAATAAGAACCTAAATACAGCTCATTCAGAATAAACCTTCGTTTAGAATAATCACTCGTCCTAAATGTCACCTTTGGTTGAAATGATTTTTCTTCACTTGGAATATTACCAAAATCCTTGATCCGGAACAAATTGATCTGAATATGTCACTTATCCAAAACAATGCTTCGTTCGGAACTTACTGATTCGGAACTCTCACTTGTTGCCTTGATTCGGAAGAATTAGGTCACCCCTTGATTCGGAAGTTTCCGAATGAAGTCCTCTGATTCGGAAGTTTAGAACTTCCGAATGAACCTTTCTTGAGTCGGAAGATGACCCTTGATCCGGAACTTTTAAGAAGTTCCGAATGAATCCTTGATTCGGAAGTTTAAGACTTCCGAATGAAAAGTCTTGATGCGGAACTTGATCCTTGATTCGGAACTTTGAGTTGATTCGGAACTTTTGAGAAGTTCCGGATGAAACCCTTGGTTCGGAACTTTGGAGTTCCGAATGAATTCCTTTGGTTCGGAAGTTTTCACTTCGTCCGGAACTTTCAAAGTTCCGGATGAACAAGTTTGGCTCGGAACTTTTGAAGGTTCCGAATGAGCTCTTCCCTCCTTATTGGTTCGGAACTCTTCCTGGAAAGATCAGAAACAAGCAAACACTCCCGAAGAACAAGGAGAACAGTAATAGCATATATAACCAAAAATCAATCAAATAAACACAAACGATCTAAAATAAACAGTAACGAGATCAATAGATAACATAAACAAACAATTTAAAACATGAAATCAAACAACTTTAACCAAAATAATCAAACACCACTTGGATCAAAATAAAAGCATGAACATGAACATAACATAAACACATGAATCAAATAATAAGAAAGGTAGATAAGAGATTGACAAGATAAAATAAAGATTTAACAAGAATTAAAATGAAAACTTACTTGGAATTAAATGGTAATTAAGGTGCATAACATGAATTTAAATTGACAAGAAAAGTAAATGACAAGTATTTAAATGGTGGAAGGTCTAATTGTCACTATTAGCCAACAAAATGAAATGTAAACAAGCCTAATATATATATAGGGGAGGATTAGGAAGCTTCCTCCCCTCCTTCCTTTCTTGTTAATTGCAAGATTAAGTCCCTTTCTTCTAAATTCTTCATTAATTGCGTCATTAGTCCTTTTCTTCTAATATTCTTTAAACTTGGACTTAAGGGACTTTTTGGCTTCGGGATTTCTTCGAACTCGTCTTTAATTCTTCAATAAAATAGACTTGAATTCTTCGGCTTTTGATAAACTTCCGTCTTTTGACTTTTTCTTCGATAAATCTTCAGAATTGGTCGTGGACTTCCGTTCTTTTTGCACTCTTGACTTCTTGACTTCGTCTTTCATCTTTTTCTTCAATAAAAGTCCGTAAATGCCCGTGAATGTCCGTGTTTTCTCCACTTTTCACCTTTTCATCCTAAATCACAACAAAAACACAAACCACGCATAATTCCGACATAAAAGACATAAAATACACGTTTTGGTCCGGTTGTTATTGTAATTAAGTGGTAGAAAAGATGGGTGTTTACACACCTATCAAATCCCCTACACTTGACCATTGCAATGTCCTCATGCAATGCATTAGTTACAAAGCAAGATTACACTTTTCATCATAATCAATCCACGTTGGCCTTTATTAAAGAGATAGAAAATTAAAATCATACAAAATAAAGAAATCAAAAGCATACCTTGGGTTTTGAAAATGTTATGAATAATTATCATCCTCAAGTTTTCACTTTCTCCAAACCAAGCTTAAAAACGAGATCATTGTTATTATAAGTTAGTAGACTAACACGAACTCATGTGGGCCAATTATTCACTTAGACTCCCTTATTCCTAGGGGTATCTCTTATATTTTATTATTGTCTTGAATGATAATGATGATGCATTTTTGACTTATTTCGATAGTTATTTAGTCTGAAAATAAAGTGAACGATTTAATCAATAGTTAGTTAAAGGACCAAATCTTTTAAAACTGCTTCTCGGGACCTCATAAAGTTCATATCTTGGCATAACTCGCTTCGCGATTTGAGACCTTTCTCGGACCGATATTTGGCAGCGACTTCATACTTCAAATCTTGAGAGACGTTCATGAAATAATGGTCTTCTCTTCATATAGTAATTTCTTCACTTGAAGTTTTGAGAGATTCATACTTGGACCACGACTTCTTCATTTTTCTCCAATCTTTATTTTGGACTTTGATATACAACGATCCGCCTCCTTTTATGACTTGGATCTATTTATCCTCATACCTTGTTAGGGTCTTTTCGGATACACTTCTCCATGACTTTTGGGGAGTTTTGCTTTACGTCGTGTGTCTCGATCCTTCATATTGATTTTCGATAAATGATTCTTCACATCACTTTGGATCTTTAGCAACAAAACATAGCCCTCATGCCTTGTTAGGGCCTTTTCGGACTCGCCAATCTTCGCGTCCCGCTTCAATAAGTTATGCCTTGGCTATGAACTCTAATCCATACCGAGCAACTTTTAAACGATCTGGGGCTAGAAGCTAAGTAACTTTTCAAATCGTACAACCTTATTTATTAGCAGATAAATTTATTAGCAAGCGATGGGAGAATAGGCTTATAATTAACTCACATAAATTCACGAAAGAATACCAAACTTATAATTGGCTCTATCATCTCTCGTTCTCCACAGTTTAAAATCTCAAGTAATGAGACTCGTGGATACTTAGCCTATTAAATCAAAGTTTTGGGTTTTCGAGTCGCCTATAGGATCTTGCAAATTCTTAGACTTTTTCAAGTTTAGAAATCGCATTTTAAAGTTCCCTTGATAAACGACTCTCTAGGATCAATTATAGGAACTTGCGAAAAGTTCTTGTTCTTAACCCGTGAGAGTTAAGACTTTCGCGTTTTATAGCTCCCTATATAAAAGCCTAGCAAAACTTGACTTAAACACGTTAAGGATACTAGCTAGAGTAAACTCGGGTTGAGTCAAAAGATTCACAACGCTTGAAAACTAAAACCACTTATTCAAAGATTTATTCTAGCAAAGGAAGAAAATAACTATGCAAAGATAACAACTAATAGGCCAAAATAGATCAAAAATTTTGAAAAATGTCGAAAAATTGATTTTCCGGTTAAAATGAGGACAAATACAAAGAAAAGACCACTTAACTTCGATAGAAGTCCCCCTACACTTAAGATAAACATTGTCCTCAATGTTTAAGCATGTGGGAGTAAACTCCCCTACTCTTAGGACATTGTGCTCGTTGTTTAAATCTCGCTAAGGAAAAGACAACTAAAGAGATTCCTATTTTAATATTGAGAAAATATAAAATAGTGAATCGAAAAGAGTTTAGGATAGAACCGGGAAGAAATAGAACACGGAATCACGGGTCGTCAAGAATCATCAAGAGTAGATCATTGAAGCTCGAATCCGTGATTAAGAAGTGGGGAGAGGAAATAGCAAACCAAAGGGTCCCCCCTACACTTATGATAAAGAAAGCAGAAAGATAGATGCATGGGTTGCCTCCCAAGAAGCGCTTGGTTATTTGTTAACCGAGTCGTGAGCATGACTCGACCTTGATCATCAACGGAAGAAGCATGAGACATATCCACCAGGATCAAAGACATAGTTTTCATCCATCAATAAGAACGAGCTTAAGGCGAATAAAGCAAGCCAAAAGAGAAGTGGCAAGGTTCCCTTAAGCAGTGATGGAGCACGGTGGAAGCAAGGGTGAAGTGGTGCAAACATGTCTTCAAGATTTCCAAAGATTTTTCCTTTTATTTCATCTGGTGGATACTGAGATGGCTTAAAGACTTCAATACCGGGGTCGAACACCTTTTCCTTTAAGGGAAAATAGCACTCAGGCTCAGCCGAGTGTGAAGAAGATCCGCAAAGAAGCACAACCTCGTCCTCAGAAGTGGGACAAAGAGGTGTCAAATCATAAGTGCAACGGATTTCGGTGTCGACCGGTTTCTTTTCCTTGGACAGAATGCTCTTCAAATCCAAAGTAGGATCAAGGCGATAATCTTCAAAGTCCAAAGAAGGAGCATCACTCTCATGAGGGAAGTAAGTGTTGAGAAATTCAGAGAAATCTTCCTCAAATGAATAATCGTCTAAAGTAGGATCGAGTGATGGCGGAGGATCTTCAGCATGTGAAGAATCGCTCGATAGAGTATCAGCCTCATCAAAGTCATCGAAAGTGGGCAGCTCGGGATACTCAGAAGTACAATCAAAATCATCCGAGTCTGAGCTAGAATCATCATCATCATAAGCATCGAAGATCGGTTGAGAATCATAAATGGGAGAAGCGTCCAAAGTAGAGTGAGAATCATCCACCTTATCTTCAAAGAGTGGATTATCAGTGGAAGACTCGAATAGAGGATTGTCATAGACGGTAAAGTCATCGAGCACATTTATCATATTCATTGATTCTCGTCCTCCAAAGGATTTGCCTGTAAGCTTCCCCATTTTAAAAACTTTAGAATCATCCCCGACTCGTAAGATTTACTCACCTTCGGCCACATCTACTAAAGCACGTCCGGTTCGCAAGAATGGCCGACCAAGTATTAAAGGAATACGAGGGTCCATTTCATAATCAACTACGACAAAATCGACCGGGAAAGTAAATGTGCCAACTTTGATAAACACGTCTTCGGCTATACCAACGGGGTAAGCGAGAGTGCGGTTTGCAAGTTCGAGAGTCATCTTTGTAGGAATGAGGTCGGGCAATGATAGTGTTTTCCAAACACTCAGTGGCATCAAATTAATACTAGCCCCGAGATCAGCAAGGGCAGTAAATTCTTCAGTTTTGTTGAACACGCAAGGCAACACAAAACGACCGGGATCTCCAAGCTTTTCCGGAAGTTCTCTAAGAAGGACTGCAGAGCAGTTTTCATTTAATCGTGTGTTGGCGAGTTCAATCAGCTTCTCCTTCTTGCTAAGCAATTCCTTGAATGCTTTGACAAATTTCGGCATGTGGCAAAGTGCTTCAACAAGGCTAATGTTGATGGTCATTTTAGATAGCATATCCACATATTTCGATACTTGACAGTCATTCTTGGTTAGCTCGTTGGTCTTGCCTATGCGAGAAGGGTATGGGATTCTGGGTTGATAGGGGTTAGGTGAAGGTGTAGTTGGTGAAGGTTGTGATGTTGAAGGGTCCTTTCAAGATACATTGTCATGACGAGGCGGAGACGGTAATGGTGTACTAGCACTAAGTGTAAGAGGAGTAGGGATATATGGTGGTGGAGGAGGTGTAGATGATGGTGGTGAGTCAGGTGGATTGACAATGGTAATTCCACTACGCGTAGTTATAGCACTCACATTAGCTCGCGGATTGGTGACGGTGTTTGAAGGTAGAGAACCCGAAGAAGAAGAAGGTTGAGCTTCGGGCAAGAAACTAGCCAACAGATTCTTTAATTCAGTTGTTTGAGTGATGAAGGAGGATTGAAGATTATCACGAACCTCGGTTCTGATGTCATTGCCTTGCTTCAAGATATCTCCTTTCAAATTTATTATTTGGCTCTGTAGATTCTTGATTTGCTCACCTTGAGTTCTCATGATGGTGTCAACATCTGGATTAATGGGTGGGTGTTGTTGGGTGGGTGGTTGATAAGGGTTAGAAGCACGAGGTGGGATTTGGTTGCTTCTATTGTAGTTGTTGGCGGGATTTTGGTTTTGAGGAGAAAAACCGGGTGAAAGGTAATTGTTTGAACGATAGCTCAGCAGATTTCTATCCCCTTGTTGTCTAGCTTGGTAATTTTCCGGTGAATAATTACCATAAGCAGCATACACATTTTCCGGATTTCCTTGTGTCGAAGGACAATCGGTGTATGAGTGAGGACCGCCACATGTTTCACAAGGATTAGCAACCGCTTTAACTTGTTGTTGTTGTTGTTGGTTTGAAGCGAGAAGCGTAATACTTTTGCTCATTTCAGCCATCATGCGGGTGAGTTCGGTCATCTCAGGGTTTGCTGAGGTTGAGGAAACATTGACTCTCGGGTTGTTCCTAGAAGAAGCAGAGGAATCCCAGTTCTTGTGGTGAGTAGTCATGTTCTCAATTAACTCTCTACACTCCTCGGGTCTCCTTTTCATGAATGTGCCACCGGCGGCTGCATTGATCGTATCACGATCTCGAAAAGTCAAACCGTTGTAGAAAGTATCGATTAAGGTCACAGGGAGCATGTTGTGGTTTGGACAACGGTCAATCAAGACATTATATCTCTCCCAAGCGTCAAAAAGAGATTCATCGGGATCTTGCATGAAACCGCTGATCTGATTGCGAAGGCTTGTGACCATGGATGGTGGAAAGTAGCGCGATAGAAAGCGTTGAGTCATATCATCCCAAGTGTGAATTGAATTCTTCGGGAGACGATCAAACCATTTCTCGGCATGATGCGATAAAGTATGTGGGAAGAGTTGTAGGCGGAGTACATCCATTGTGGCCCCAGGCAACTTCATGCTTTGGGTGATTGTAATGAACTTGTCGAGGTGTTTGTTGGCATCATCATCAGGCAATCCTCTAAATGGGTTTGTTTGTACTTGCTGAATCATGTGGTGCTTCAACGAAAACTCAGGAGCGTTGATTTACATCGGCGCAATCGGTCCTCCTCTTCCAAACATTGTTGGTTGACAAAGTTCCTCCATGGTCCGAAGATCGGGCTGTGGAAGAGCATTGTTGTTATTATTATTATTCAGGTTCGGTGGAATGTTGTTGTTGTTAACACCTGCCATATCTAAATCTTCTTGAGGCTCGGGCTCTTGATAATTAGAAGATCTAGTACGCATACACCTGAAAATGCAAAAGAAAAAGAAACCAAACGCAAAGACAATATATATACACAATAAAGATACAATCTTTTTGGATTTTTGTAATTTTCAATTTTTATGGTTTTTTATCAATTTTTAATTTTTATGAGTTTTTGGAATTTTTTATGCAAGAAAAGTAACGTTCACAAGTGAACGGATCCCAAAAAGCAACGTGTATCTTACAGAAAACTATTGATCTTAACGAAAAGAGCCGGCAGCGGCGCCATTTGATAACTAAGCTTTTGCCTAATTAAAAAGATTCGTTTAAGTATGTCTAATCGAATTGATCTTAGTTCTCTATGTGACTTCGTTTTATTTTGGTGGAAACAAAGATGTGTCGTTGTAGTTTTAAAAATAAAAGGTGCAAAACAATTAAAGTAAAAGTGCTCTTAAAGTAAATCTAAGTCTAATTAAAGTAAGGGTGCAAGTATTTAAAAGCGAGGCTGAAATTAAAGGGCACTAAAGTAAATGACGTAAACTTAAATCTATCTAAGGCAAACTTAAAGTGCGACTAAAACTAAGACAAGTCTAAAATAAAACTAAAGCAAATAATCTTAAAGAGCAATTAAATAAAAGGCAAGAAAAATAAAGCTTGAAAATAAAAATCAAAGACAAAAGCTAATAAGAACCTGAATACAGCTCATTCAGAATAAACCTTCGTTTAGAATAATCACTCGTCCTAAATGTCACCTTTGGTTGAAATGATTTTTCTTCACTTGGAATATTACCAAAATCCTTGATCCGGAACAAATTGATCTGAATATGTCACTTATCCAAAACAATGCTTCGTTCGGAACTTACTGATTCGGAACTCTCACTTGTTGCCTTGATTCGGAAGAATTAGGTCACCCCTTGATTCGGAAGTTTCCGAATGAAGTCCTCTGATTCGGAAGTTTAGAACTTCCGAATGAACCTTTCTTGAGTCGGAAGATGACCCTTGATCCGGAATTTTTAAGAAGTTCCGAATGAATCCTTGATTCCGAAGTTTAAGACTTCCGAATGAAAAGTCTTGATGCGGAACTTGATCCTTGATTCGGAACTTTGAGTTGATTCGGAACTTTTGAGAAGTTCCGGATGAAACCCTTGGTTCGGAACTTTGGAGTTCCGAATGAATTCCTTTGGTTCGGAAGTTTTCACTTCGTCCGGAACTTTCAAAGTTCCGGATGAACAAGTTTGGCTCGGAACTTTTGAAGGTTCCGAATGAGCTCTTCCCTCCTTCTTGGTTCGGAACTCTTCCTGGAAAGATCAGAAACAAGCAAACACTCCCGAAGAACAAGGAGAACAGTAATAGCAGATATAACCAAAAATCAATCAAATAAACACAAACGATCTAAACTAAACAGTAACGAGATCAATAGATAACATAAACAAACAATTTAAAACATGAAATCAAACAACTTTAACCAAAATAATCAAACACCACTTGGATCAAAATAAAAGCATGAACATGAACATAACATTAACACATGAATCAAAGAATAAGAAAGGTAGATAAGAGATTGACAAGATAAAATAAAGATTTGACAAGAATTAAAATGAAAACTTACTTGGAATTAAATGGTAATTAAGGTGCATAACATGAATTTAAATTGACAAGAAAAGTAAATGACAAGTATTTAAATGGTGGAAGGTCTAATTGTCACTATTAGCCAACAAAATGAAATGTAAACAAGCCTAATCTATATATAGGGGAGGATTAGGAAGCTTCCTCCCCTCCTTCCTTTCTTGTTAATTGCAAGATTAAGTCCCTTTCTTCTAAATTCTTCATTAATTGCGTCATTAGTCCTTTTCTTCTAATATTCTTTAAACTTGGACTTAAGGGACTTTTTGGCTTCGGGATTTCTTCGAACTCGTCTTTAAATTCTTCAATAAAATAGACTTGAATTCTTCGGCTTTTGATAAACTTCCGTCTTTTGACTTTTTCTTCGATAAATCTTCAGAATTGGTCGTGGACTTCCGTTATTTTTGCACTCTTGACTTCTTGACTTCGTCTTTCATCTTTTTCTTTAATAAAAGTCCGTAAATGCCCGTGAATGTCCGTGTTTTCTCCACTTTTCACCTTTTCATCCTAAATCACAACAAAAACACAAACCACGCATAATTTCGACATAAAAGACATAAAATACACGTTTTGGTCCGGTTGTTATTGTAATTAAGTGGTAGAAAAGATGGGTGTTTACACACCTATCAGTTGGATATCAAATTTCCCTTTCTTTCCACCAAGACAAAATGTCAAAAGTTCCAAACTCTTCGGGCCTTAAACTTGCTAAAAAGTTTGTAGACATATATTGTCCCAACTCACTTGATGGTTTCGATGTTCGTTGACGCTTTGTAGCGTCTTCATATAAAAGATTATAAAGGTTTATATCAATGTCACTTGCCTCACGTCCCATTCGTGATGTTCCGGTCCTCATTTGGTCAAAAATTAGGTTTTGTTGTTGACCATATTTTGTTGCATAAATTTCAAATAACTTTTTAAAACTATCGGTAAATTTAAAAATTTGGGAGTCTATATATTTCGTTGTCGGGTTCGTTAGGGTTTAACCCCCAAGTTAAGTCTAAATTGTTCATTATTCTTTTTACTACACGCGGCGTGACATTGCTAATCGAAGCCTCCCTCGCACGTGACCTTGATTATTTTTTGCTCACTTGGTGAGTTGCTAACATTTCGTAATGTGTGAACAAGTGGCCCCTTAGTTCAAACGGTTGGATTTATATTAATAATAATTTTTTTTCAAAATTTTATTTATCCCTTATAAATACATTTCAAAACACACTAGGTTTTACACAAGAAAAAAAATACAACTTTAACACACATAACTTAAAATAATTTCAAACGCAACTCATAAAAATCAAATGGATTTTCCAAAGTGGACGAAATATTTGATGAAATAGAAGAAACAATCCAACGTGCTTTGAATGTTTAAGCAAAACGTTGTCGTTTTTCGTTTGTTTACCAACACCAACACTAAAACGTCGAAAGAGGACTAACATACCTCGTGATTACTATGTTGCTCATGACCGTCTAGTTGCTGCCTACTTTATTCAAAATTCGATGTTTTCGGAAGAACATTTCGAGGAGAGGTTTTGAATGCCTCGATCGCTTTTCACAAATATTGTTGAGGAAGACATGCTTCACAGTGATTACTTTCGTGTTAAAGAAAATCGTGTCGAAAAGCTAGGGATTTCACCGTTGTTAAAATGCACCGCAACGATTCGTCAATTGGCATACGACACCATTCCAGATGCCATTGATGAATATTTGCAAATGGGTCACGACACTTATCGAGAAGCACTTGGTTATTTTTTTGATGCCGTAATGGAGGTATTTGGACTGGAGTATTTGCGCAAACCAACTATCACTAATATTGAAAAGTTATACACGCGTCACGAAGAAAAACACGGTTTTCCTGGAATGATTGGTTGTCCAATCGCACCAAAGATATATTGTAGACGTAATCATGGACCGGATCCATTCATTTTATTGGAGGTTGTTGTATCAGAAGACTTATGGGTCTGACACGCTTCTTTTGGAGTAGCAGGATCGAACAACGACATCAACGTTATTAAGTGATCATCTTTACTCTAAACTAGGAAAAGCACCAGAAATCCCTTTTGTTGCTAATGATGTAACTTAACCATGAGGATATTATCTTTGTGACGGGATATATCCTGAATGGGTTCCACTTGTTAAGTCGGTTACAAATTAAGCCGATGACGACCACAGAAGGTTATGCTATAAAGCACTCCATGAAGGAGAAAAGAAAGATGTAGAACGTGCATTTGGTGTCCCAAAAAAGCAATGAGCTATATTAGCCATGCCAACAAGGGCTCATATCAAAAACAAATTAGCGCGTATAATGTATACATGCATCATATTACATATTATGGTTATCAAAGAGCGAAAGGTGGCAATAAGTCCCACATGGTATGAGGAGGAAAAACATCGACCCTGATGATCTCATTCGATCGGATGAACAAAGGTACAAAATTATCGAGTCATCAAGTCATCGGAAGCACATCAAAGGCTCAAAGCAAACTTAATCGAACACGTTTCTCCTAATGTTTAAAATTTTTATGTAATGCTTTTAATTTTGTATGTTTCATTTGATGTTTTTAAAACTTTTAGTGTAATATTTTTAAAATTTTATGTAATGTTTATTTTTAATGTAATATTTTTATTTAAGAATTAATAAAAGTGTTAATGCAAGTGATGCCTAAAAACATTATTAGTGTTAACTAATCTTTCTTAGTTTTGATCATGACAAAGTATAAAGACATTTATCGTCAAAGACAATCGTAAGACGAATTATTCAACAAACACTACCATCAAGGTAATAATCATTTAAGTCTTATACAAACATATCTTAATCATGTTTAGTGATCATAGAAAGTGATTAACCTCAAAATTCACATTTTGACAAATGTGACAAAATATTTTAATAAACTTTATTTTTAAGAAAATGTTTTATTAAAATGGAAATATAAATTTGAATATGGCATATTCCAAATGCCATAGGAATTGATAACGACCTAATTATACATATTCAACCTATCATTATAATTCCACTTTGTAGTATAAATAAGAGCTTCCGATACTTAATATGTTGTGTTTTATATGCAGATGTAAAGTATGAAGGAGCAAAGTGAAGATATGCAAAGAAGGGGCCTCAATATGCAATAAAGCGAAAGTTATTAAAAGAAGATTCTGAATCGCCCAGAAGTGCGGCGCACAAAGTTGTAAGTGCGGCGCACATTCGCATCTCTAAAGTGCGGCGCACTTGAGGAGAAGTGCGGCGCACATTTGACCCTAGACAACACTATAAATAGAGGCCATTTCCACTCATTTTACACACACCTCTCTCTCTCTCAATACTCCATAGCTCGAGTATTTTAGTCCTTTTAGTAAATTTTCAGTATTATCCACTTTTGGGAGATACTTGTAACGAGAGTATTCCACTCTTTAATTCTTGGAGGAACGATACAATCGTGACACTTGTGTACTCATTTATTCAATCCAATCTAAGTATGATGTTCTCTTACTCTTTTCCAATTGTTACTTTGATTACTATGTTAGGCTAAGCTATTTGTGACTATATGGGTATGTGACTATAATTAGTGATGATGCTATGATATGATCCTTTATAAATGATTTCAAGCTAATGTTGTAGAACCATTTTACCTTCTCGTTCTACAAACCATATTTTATCTAAGTTGATTTGTTACGATAGTTTGGCATTGAGAAATGCAAATTGTTATAATAAGTTTTCTAGAACTTGTCTATGGTCATGAATCTTTGGTTGGAGAAATCCGCTTAGAAACTTGATAAAATATTGAACTTGTTGGCAACTTGTTTTGAGCTTAGTCGCTTAAATAAACATAAGTCTTGAATCAACCTAATTAAATTGTGTAAACTCCGTTTTGACGAAAAAGGATTATCACACTTTATCTACATAAACATATCTCGATCATTATTATCATCATCACGAACTTATACGAACTATCCCATATTAGTCATATTTGTTATTATTGATATTACTTCAACCATTTATTTCTTCAATTGTTATCTTTATTACCAAAACGAAACTAAGTCTCAGCGAAGGATCATGGCTTACCACTACAAAAGCTATATTACGAACGAAAGGGTATACTTGCCCGTGTCTGTCTTCTAGTCCCTTGTTTTGTCTAAACCTTGTAATATAAATTTAAGACTTGCAAACGAACATCAAGTTTTTGCGCCGCTGCCGGGGACTTATAATCCTGTTTTGTAACCAAATTAGTACAATCCTTGAAGAAGTTGAACCATTGCTACTCATTTTAAACCAAATTTTTTTCTGCAGTACAGAAAGTACGCCGCACAAAACCAAAAAGTGCGCCACACTTCCTGTAGCGAACCCAAGTGCGCCGCACAGAACCAAAAGTGCGTCACACATTTCTACTGAAAACACCAAAAACCTTATTTGATGCACACCCGTTCATCCGGAACACCACCAACATCACCGTTACCTGAACCTGAACGTACCCTTAACCGAAGGCTACGTAGACTTCATCGCCGTGTACCATTATCTAGGAGACACGAACAAACTCAACCTCGCATAATTAACCAACCTTTTGACAATCTTTCACAAATACTATTTCTCACCAAACTCATCAACCGTTACGATCCAATGTCGGACACTGATGATGAACCTATGTGGTCAGCCGATAGAGTTGTCGCACCAACTCTTGGCTCTGCAATCGTTTTACCTGAAATTGTAAACGATTTTGTAATCAAAGGGAACCATTTAACCCTTGTCAAAAATAACCAATTTGATGGTCGAATCAAAACCGATCCTCACAAACACATCCACGAATTCAGCGGAATCTGTAAAATGTTCAACTATGGAGAAGGACAAGCCGAAGCCGTCCAACTCATGATGTTTCCATCATCCCTGACTGGAGAAGCCAAGTCATGGCTCGATGAACTTAAGGAAGGAACCATTCGAACATGGGAAGGTCTTAGAACTGCTTTCATTAGTCGATTCTTTCCTCCTACCCTATTTGAAAAACTCCTTGGAGAAATCCGAAGCTTTTCTAAACAAGAACGAGAAACTCTCACTGACGCATGGTTAAGAATGAAAGAACTACTCAGAAATTTCCATGGTCATGGACTTAAGAAAGAAGGAATAATCAAAATTTTCTATCAGGGTCTTGACGATGTTACCCAAGATGCATTGAACGCCGCAGCGGGCGGAATTTTTGTTTACAAAACCCCTAACCAAGCTTACCAATTATTGGATGACAAAGTCCTACTTAAGCTTGATTGGTCCAAAAATCACAAAAACAATAACTCGCGAAAAACCGTAGATTTTGCCGAAGGAAGCAACAACCCAACCGACACCGAGAAAATTATGGCTCGAATGGATGCCATGTCTCTTAAGATTGAAGAGATTAAACACATAACCTGCAAACACTGTGGAGGAAACCATCCTTCTAGTGAATGTGATGACGATGACACACCCATGACGATGGAAGAAGAAGCCAACTTTATGAATACCTTTCGTCGAACTCGATTTTATAACGATTATTGTAATAGCGACCGTGATAATTGGAGATCAAATGATAAACCAAGTTATGATCGGGACGACAAGAAACCTACTCAAACGGAAGACAAAAACAACCTCGAAAGCAAAATCGACAACTTTCTAGAATCTCAAAGAAAAACCAACATTTTTGTTCGAGAGACATTCACTGACTTCAAAACCAAGTTCGAAACCACAACCAAAAACCACCAAGCTTCCATTCAAAACCTTGAAGCTAAATTTGATCGTTTGGCCGATAAACAATCGAATCGCGCTTCTGGTTCTTTACCAAGAAATACCAACCCAAATCCCAAGAACAACAACAAATATCAACCCCCACATGCTCGTAACGAGTAAGTCACGCGGAGCGGTTTATCTTACGAATCACCTACCAAACCTACTCAAGTTACACCAATCGAAATTCCATTTGATAGTGATAATGAGGATGAAGCCTTACCAACCCATACCAAACCAACTGAAAACCCAACACCCAAACCATATAAACCAAAAGTACCATATCCACAACGCTTACGCAAGCAAAAGATGCAAGCTAATTATGGTAAATTCCTCGACATAATACAAGAAGTTCGAATTAACATGCCTTTAGTCGATGTTCTGGCTGGAATGCCAAATTATGGCAAATTTATCAAAGAACTTATCAAGAGCAAGCATAAGTTTGAAGAAGTCTCTTCAAATTTTCTAAACGATGAATGTTCTGCCATTATCCAAAACAAAGTACCACCAAAACTGGGAGATCCTGGAAGTTTCCTAATCCCATGTACTTTTCCTCACTCATACTCTTGCAACACCTTGGCTGATCTTGGCGCAAGTATCAACCTCATGCCGTACTCTTTTTATGCTAAACTCTCTAAAAACGTTTTAAAACCCACAAAAATGAGCGTTCGACTCGCGAACCGTTCTTTCCAATACCCAATGGGGATAGCTGAGAACATGCTCGTAGAAGTCGGAAAATTTATTTTTCCTGATGACTTTGTAATCTTAGAAATGGAAGAAGATAGCAAGGTACCCCTTATCCTTGGTAGACCTTTCCTACACACAGCTGATGCTATAATTAAAGTAAAGCAAAAACAACTCAACCTTGGAGTTGGAGAAGATAGAAATTCTTTCTCTATCGACGAAGCTATGAACCACTCGTACTCTAATGACGATACTTGTTTTAGTATCGATGTCGTTGAAGAAATCATTGAAGCCGATTTCGACGCTCTTCTTGACGAAGGATGCGAAATTTTTCATTGTCTCGAAGGAACTATCATCGAAGAAGATCTTTTTTGCTGAATTTGATGCCTTCATAGCCGACCATACCGATGATGAACCAATCATAAAAATCGAAGAAGAAATCGAAACCCCATTTGAAACCATAACTTTCGAAACCGATTTCAAAGTTAAGAAATCTGTTGAAGAACCTCCTACAGATTTAGAACTTAAACCTCTTCCTGAACATCTGGAATATGCGTTTCTTCACGAAGAAAAATTACTCCCTGTAATTATCTCATTCCAACTTTCAGAAGAACACAAAGACGAACTAATTGACATTCTCAAGAAGCATAAACAAGCTTTTGCTTGGAAAACTTCTGACATTCCTGGCATATGTCCATCATTCTGTAAACACAAAATCCAACTTTTGGATAACAAGAAACCAATTGTTGAAAAACAACGAAGATTAAATCCTAACATGAAGGATGTTGTAAAAAAAGTAATCCTTAAACTCCTAGACTCTAGAATAATATACCCAATCGCTGATAGCCCATGGGTTAGTCCTATTCATTGTGTACCTAAAAAGGGAGGTATCACTGTAGTAACTAACGAAAACAACGAATTAGTACCAACACGAACCATCATCGGATGGCGAGTTTGTATTGATTATCAAAAACTAAATGATGCAACCACGAAAGATCATTTTCCTCTACCCTTTATGGATCAAATGTTAGAAAGACTCGCAGGAAATGAATACTTTTGTTTCCTCGATGGTTTTTCTGGATACTTTCAAATCCCAATCGACCCTATGGATCAAGAGAAAACTACGTTTACTTGTCCATTTGGAACTTACGCTTATAGGCGCATGCCTTTT
The DNA here is from genome assembly GCA_025667525.1 of Glebionis coronaria. Taxonomy (NCBI): domain Eukaryota; kingdom Viridiplantae; phylum Streptophyta; class Magnoliopsida; order Asterales; family Asteraceae; genus Glebionis; species Glebionis coronaria. The sequence goes on along the minus strand of CM046875.1, from coordinate 272,218,148 downwards.
GGCGTATGCAATGCACCTGCTACTTTTCAGAGGTGTATGATTGCAATCTTTCACGATATGATTGAAGAATCAGTCGAAGTCTTCATGGATGATTTTTCCGTCTTTGGAAATTCTTTCGGCACATGTCTAAACAATCTCGATAAAATGTTAGCACGATGCGAAGAAGCAAATCTTGTGCTAAACTGGGAAAAATGTCACTTTATGGTTAAAGAAGGAATTGTGCTTGGACACAAAGTGTCTGGAGCCGGCCTTGAAGTTGACAAAGCAAAAATAGACGTGATCGTAAAACTCCCACCACCTACTAATGTTAGAGGAATTAGAAGTTTCTTAGGTCATGCCGGTTTATACCGACGATTTATCAAAGACTTTGCGAAAATCGCAAGACCTTTAACTCAACTTCTAGAAAAAGAAAGAACGTTCGATTTTACCGACGAATGTTATTCAACATTCAAAATACTTAAAGAAAAACTTACATGCACACCAATTATTACAAGCCCCAATTGGAACCTTCCATTTGTGCTTATGTGCGATGCTAGTGAACATGCCCTTGGATCCGTCCTTGGATAAAAAGATGGTAAACAATTTCATCCCATCTATTTTGCAAGTAGAACTCTTAACGCAACCCAACAAAATTATACAGTTACAGAAAAAGAACTCATGGCTGTAGTTTACGCGTTTGACAAATTTCGTTCCTACCTCGTGTTGTCAAAAACGATAGTTTACACCGATCATTCAGCTTTAAAATACTTGTTCAAAAAGCAAGACGCCAAACCTCGTCTAATACGATGGATATTGCTTTTACAAGAATTTGATTTGGAAATTAAAGATAATAAGGAGCTGAAAATGTTGCTGCCGATCATTTATCTCGCATAGTGAATGATGATTCTAGCGATGATGAAATCGATGATTTTCCCGATGAGCATATAATGCAAGTAAGTACTAACAATACACCATGGTTCACATAATTTGCAAAATATTTGGCTGTAGGTATTTTACGAAAGGGAATGACGCACCAACAAAGGAAAAGATTTTTCTCTGAACTAAAAAATACTTTTGGGACGATCCTTACTTATTTAGAATCTGTCATGATGGAATAATCCGACGTTGTATTTACGGATTTGAATCTAGAAAAATTCTCGATGAATGTCACTACGGACCGACCGGAGGACATTACGCCGCGAACACCACCGCTAAAAAGTGTTCCACGCTGGCTTTTATTGGCCAACTATTATGCGTGAAGCTCAAACCTTATGTAGAAACTAGAAGGGGGGGGGGGGGGGGGGGGTTGAATAGTTTCTCTTCGATTGGTGACCAAATTAAAATTTCTTTTAATTTGGTTTGTATCAAAACTATCTTTTACTTAAAGCTAAGTTGCATAATGATTAGGTTCAATTGAAATGCACTAGCAAGAATAATAAGCAAGTATAATGATAATGAAATAAGTAAAGAGCAAGGAAGGGGACAACCTAGTGGGAAGACACCAAGATTTATAGTGGTTCGACAACGAGGCTCTATCCTCGTTTCTACTCCACTCCTCGAGTACACCTACTCGAGATTTCCACTATATCCACAAGCTCCCTTCTCGGCGGAGAAAACCTTACATCGTTGCTTACATTATTTTCCGACACTAAGCTAAATGTCGAGACCTAATCTTTAGCTAGGACCAATCTACACGACGTTGCCTACTTCACAATTTAACGACATAAGGCTAGATGTCGAGTTCTAATCGAAAGCTAGAACCAATCTTCACGACGTTGCCTACTTCACCATTTTACTACACAAGGCTAGATGTCGAGTTCTAATCGAAAGCTAGAACCAATCTTCACGACTCTTCACTTTGAAGCTAAGTGAGAACTTCACACAACACAACTACTAATCACTTTAAAGTTTAGTGAGAACATACAAGACACAACCACATCACTTTATAGTTTAGTGAGAACTCCTAATCAAATCTATTACAACTCAACTAGACTTATCCAAGTATACACATGTAGCTTGGATTTACACAACACAAATCCAAGCAAACACATATGCAATGGATGTACACAACAAATCCAAGTATTCACAAATAACTTGGATGAACACAACTAGTCCAAGTATTCATAAATACATTGGATTGACCTAAAACAAAAAGGTATAATGATGAATATGACTAGCTCATAAATTCATCTTTATCACTACACTAGTGAGTGAGTGATCTTCTCATTGGACATGGTAAAGGAGGGGATCAAGAGGATAATCATATGTAAACATCCTTAACAAATTAAGTGATCATTTACTAATGATTGTGCTATAGAAAATAGAAAAAGGGTTGAGAAAATCGTCCAAGAGGCTTGCTGGAAAATGAGATTTGACCCACTATTTAAAGGAGACAAAGTTACAACGGATATATAACGGCTATTGTGCGCGGTACCTTATCTCACCCCGCGGTACCATATCGCTAAGGTACCGCGTAGGTACTTAAGGTACCGCCACTAGACTCCGCTCCCTTTTTTGTCTTTTAGTGGGGTGGGGAATATCTGAGGTATTTAAACCCTTCAAAGGATATTCTAACAACATTTGGAATATGCCATTTTCAAATTTTCATTTTCCATTTTAATAAAACATTTTCTAAAAAAGAAAGTTTATTAAAAAGTATTTTGTCTTATTAGCAAAAGTGAGTTTTAAGGATAATCATTTTGATGATCACTAAGTATGATTAAGAAAGGTTAGTGATATGATTATTACCTTGATGATAGTGTTAGTTAAATAATTCATTTTGTGTTTCTACACTAAATGTGTTGTATGGTTTGTTGTGATCAAAACTAAGAAAGATTAGTTAACACTAATAATGTTTTTAGGCATTACTTGCATTAACAATCTCCCCCTTTTTGATTACGACAAACGATAAACTCATTTACGTATAAACACAAACTATGGAATTATTAACTAGTTTATCACTATCATTTCTCCCCCTTTGTCGTAGCAAAAAGGTTAGCATAAGTCTTTGAAGTGCATCGAACTTTGCTAGTAGCTCCCCCTTGGTGGTTGCTCCCCCTTGCTTGGGGCACCAAGTTTGTGAGCTAAGGTGACATGCTACACAAAGGTTAGTAGAAAGGAAAGAAACACCAATGTATATATGATCACTACCTACTAAGTAACTTGAGAGGGAGAAAGAGAAGAAATCTCAAATTAGAAGCAAGTATTTTGCTAAGTATGTCCAAAGAGGTAATTGACAAAATCAAACTTCAATAAGATGAAGATGATAAGCTTGTCAATGGGTTAAAGCTTTAGAATTGATGGAATCACCCATAAGCAATTGTAAAAATTTAACCAAGATCAACTCAAAAATAAAACAAATTAGATAGCACACAAATAACACAAAAAAAAATAATACAACAAAGAAGATAGTCATACACAAAGTATGAGTATCTAAAAGCAATAAATATGGAAAATAGACCACTAAGCACAAGCTAGTCTAATAGTGATATTTTCCAAGATTGCTAAAAATAAAATAAAACTAAAAAGACGACGATGCATCATTCGAAGTTTTGTCCACCGGAACGAAAACTTGAATAGGAGGTCGAGTGAGGAGGAATTCAAGAAAATTTAACTTCTCATACACATGAGCAAGTTCAATTTGTTGAAATCGACAACAATCACACGAGGATCCATGATGCAACACAAAATCATTTGATGTGGGTATGGCATTAAACTTAGGGTTTGGTGGTGGTGGGGTAAAGGGTTTGGAAGTGTTTTCACAATGCCTTGTGAGGTTTGGGAAGGTGGAAAGGTCATTGAGTTGGGGGGTAGTGAAGGATTATGGTGGTGGTGGAACATGTTCTTTTGCTCCGGTGATGGGGTTTATGGTGTAAGTCTCATTCCAATACTTGATTGGAGAGAAGGTAGGGTATTTGGGTGGTTTGGACGAAGATGGTTCATTCTTCTTAACCCAAACGGGTCGAACCGAGATTTTCGGTTTCTTTGAAAGCTTGGAAGAGGAAGCTTTGGGTGAGTGGGATTGTGACAAAGAAATGTCAAGGTTAGGGATGTAGGAGTTAGGCATTGTGAGAGTGTGAGAATGATATCTCAAGGTTATGTGAGAATGAATTCTCAAGGTTGGGAAGGTGTGAGAATGAAATCTCAAGGTTGGGGTATAAGTAAAGTGTAATCAAGGTAAGAATTTGAGTACAAAATGTGTATTGTCAAGGAATGTTTAGTCAATTTGAGTAAATAAGGAATCTTGACTGGGAATAGGGTTTAAAGGTTTTGACCAAAAATTCGTCAAAAGTCACATTCTGGCCGCGGTACCTTATATGGGCCGGCGGTTCCATATCGCTAAGGAACCGCGGGTCCTTAAGGAACCGCGTCCAGTGGACTTTAAACAATGTTTTTCCTGGGTTTTGGGAAAAACTAAGACTTTTTCAAAAAGTTGCAAATCTTGGATTTTTACCTCTATTAGAACCAAAATATGCTAGGGTTGCATAAAGCAACACATTCACAAAGAATGTCTTGACAAAAGGTGACAAAATAATTAGATATCATTTTGAACCAATTTTAGTCAAGTTTTAGGGGTTGTGATAGATTTAGGTTCAATTTTAATTTCAAATTAAAGTTGATTAGTGTGCACAAAAGGATAGAATCACACAAAGCTAAATCCATAAGTCAACAACATAAAACATTCATTAGTGAAACAAGTACAATGATAAATAAAAACTAACTAATACATAGCTAGCTTATCATAAAATCTAGATAAATAGTTTTCTTTGGCTTGTTGTTGAAAACTCTTATTATGAAATGACTCCATCATTCATCTCCTAGGAGGAGGCATGGAGAACAAAGTGAGCAAGAAATCTTACAAACCCCTATGTAGTCCATACATATCCATCCTTAGGTTTTGGATGAGGAAGTGGTTGTAGAGACAACATGGACATCTAGGACCATGAGTTTGTTGAAACCCAAAGTAAGGATCACCCAAGAGGAGGGAAAGGGGGACACCCAAAATTGGGATGTTTGAGTTGGGTGGAGGTGAAGGAGGCAAGTTCTCCAAGGGTGATGTGGGTGAAAGAGGAGGCATGTTCCCCAAAGGGGAAAATGGTGAGTGTGGAGGTAAATCCTCCAAGGTTGGTGAAATGGGTGAGTTGAGAGGGGTAAATGGTGAAGTCACCAAAATGTCATCAAAGTCATTCCCAAAAGGCATGCTTTGGATTGGTTGAGGTGTTGTGGTCACTTCCAAGGGTGCACTTGGAGTGAAGGGTGAAGAAAGCTAATTCATTCTAGAATTGAATGAAGAGGAGGTAGAACCAATGGAGTGGTTAGTACCATAGGTGGAGGAGGTCTTGCATGGTGCAAGAGGTGGGGAAGGTGATGAAGAAATGAGGATAGGAGCATTCTCATTCTTAGGTGTGAGGAAAGGTGAAGAGTTAGGCTTAGCTACCTTAACCCTTATTTTGAGTGTTTTTCTTGGGGTGGAGGTCTTGGAAGTGTTTGAGGTTTTGGTACACACCATGGTTGATTAGGGTGGTTTAAGGTTTAGGGAAGTATGTTTGATGTGTGAAGAACATGGCAAACAAGGTGGGTTTAAATGGTTGAGGGGAGGATCCAAACTAGTAATGGGTTAAAATCATTTTAGGTGAATAATGAATTTAGATACCCTAGTTTAGGAAATGTGCAGTTTATTACTGAAAATCATGCAAGGTTTACACAAAATTAAGAAAACAGTGTAAAGCAAAGATGCTGTCTTGCACAGTGGCTGGCGGTTCCTTATCTAGGACCGGCGGTACCTTATCGATAAGGAACCGCGGGTCGATATGGAACCGCGACCAGAAGGTTTTCAAAAATTTCCCATTCCAGTTTTTGATAAACCCAGATTTTTTCCAAAGGTTTTACAAGCCAAAGTTAACTACAGATCATAATTTAATAAGCTAACTATCATATGGCATGCACAAAGCTATGTAAAACACAAATATGATGGCATAATAAACGTTAAGGATCAAAGTGAATGGTAATCCAAGCATGCAACACAAGTTAATAAACAACTAAACCAAAGTGTTAATAACCAAATGTTTAACCATCAAATCCAAACTTTGACAAAACTTCAAAGTCTTCACCTCCTTTTCTTTCCTAAACCCTTGATCATCTTTCCCAAATACTTGAACCCTTTTCTTGACTCCACTCGGTGTTCATGTAATTCTCCCCGGGTTCTAAGATTCTCACGATAAAGATGCTCCATATTGAGATCTTCAGGAACATCACTAGAAGGGTGAGGAGGAGGAGCTAAGTCTTCAAAATCATCCTCGAATTGATTTGAGGATGGATGGGAGTTGCTCGAAGAGTCAAAATGAGAACTCGGACCGATGCCATCACCATCACTTGGTGGCATATCGGTGTCCTCCTCATCTGGCTCTTGATGGTCGGATTTTCTCGAACCACGGTCACTTCTTGGCTTTCGTTGATACGCCTCTTGAATAGGCAACATAACCCGTTGAACCGGGTGAAAGCGAGAAAGATCGAGTTGAGGAAAATCTTGACCAACCCATCTAAAGAGGCGAGTAAGAAGCATAGAATAAGGGAGGTTTGTTTTGGGTTTGGAAAGAGCATAATTTATACGTCGAGCGATGTAATATGCAAGATTATACTTGGTGGAAGTAAACAGGCAAAACAACATATGCCCCATGCAAGCCGGGATATGATCCCGGTTCCCACCAAGACAAAACACATTTTCCCTAAGGATGTTTGCCCATTGGAGCATATAATCCTTAAGGTCGCTTGAGAGCACTTCATACCTATTCACATTTCGCACATTTGTATGAAGGCTTCTCACAACGTTTCCACTACGCTCTTTCATGATGATTTCAAGGATGAAATTTAGATCAACATCGGTGGTGTCATTTGGAGGTTTGTCGTTTGACTCCAAGAGAGCATCTAGTCTCCACTTATCCGTGAAACGACAAGTGCCTTCAAATGGCACACCAAGAATATCACCAAAGTCATCGAGGGAATATTAAATGATTTGACCATTCAACAAGAAACGGATAAAGATTTGGTCGTTGATTTCAAGTATGGAGTAAGTACTAAAGAACTCAAGAAGGAACAAGGGATAAATTACCTCATCTATGTAAAGCGAACAATAAAACCCAATTAGCTCGAACATAGAGTTGATATAATTATCTCCCGCTATTCTTGACTCTACAATCCTACCCTCATGGAAACAACGAGAGGAAAGAGATGGAAAAGCGTTTTGGAGTTGAGGGGAAACAAAGGTTTGAGAGATGTCGGGCATATAATCTCTAGTGAATTGATGATCTTTGTGAAATTGAGAAGGCATGATTAAGTACCTAAATACAAACACAAGACAATATTTCTCCAATCACTCATATGAAAATTAAAAGGAAAACGAAAAATGAAAATGTGTTATATCAATTTCTTGACAAACATAGGATTGAATCCATATCATTTTCATGTTCACAATGTGTCTATTCCATCATTGACCAAGAACACATGATCTATGTTATATCAACAATGGATTAGAACATTGGTTTTTCAAAACAAGGTTTTTAGGTAAGCATTAACAATGTCATTACCTACTTGTTCATGGGTTCATCTCAAATCCATAATTCAACCAAAATCATTTAGCCTAAATTCGGATTTGTTCTATAAGTGGGTTTTAGTGAAATCTTAATGAATATCAACCTAAGGAATCATAGTAGAATAACTATGTCAACCCACATTCCTATTAAGGTTTTAATTCAATTTTAATTTTAAAAATCCCCAATTATAAAAGGATGAACCCTAGAACAAAATAGATGAAATTGAAAGAAAATACTTACAATTAATTGATGTTAGATGAAGGATGAGTGAAACCCACAACTTGGAATCAATTAATTTGAGTGATTGAAGGTTTTGGAAGCTTCAACAATGGTGGAAAAGGTAAAACCCGTCGGCTGTGTGTTTTTGGGAGAGAGAGAGTTTGGTTTGAAAAAGAATAAAAAACACAAACTGGCGCTCTGACAAAAGTTTCTGCCCGCGGTACCTTATCGATAAGGAACCGCGGGTTTGAGCTGCGGAGATAAGGAACCGCCTACAGAGGCAGGTTTCTATCTCTGAAAAACGCCAAATTTTGAAAATCCAGTTTTTTCTAAAATACTTAAAATTAAATCATGAGCCTTTTAGAATATCATTGGATCATCACTACACTAAGCAATATGCCTTAACGAAGGATTACGAGTTAAATCAAGATCGAAAAGAACCGAAACGGACAAACGACTACTCGTAGCAAAACGACTAAGTGGAGAGAAGTCAAGAGAAGTGAATCAAGACTAGGATCAATGCTCAAGGGATTAATGACAATCTTCAAGTAGTTGAAACGAAGAGCTTGTGTCATATATAGTGGTTTAAGACGTGCCTTTCCGGCGAAACGATAAACGGCTTTGGTAATGAATAAGCACAAAGCAATTATTCAAGTCTAAACTAAGATCACTTTCAATAATAGTCTTAGTCTAAACTAAAATATGAGCAAAGTATTAATTCACTTTCTCTCCCACAAAGGGCCTACTAACCGTATGGGTGCAAACCATGGAAATCATGCTTGATACTTTAAGCTTCTACTAACTCACTATACATCACCATAGTGAGTCAAGTATCCAAGCAATGAAGGTTTGAGAGGATAAAAGAAAAGAAACACAAACCACAAATAAATGTCAAGGCAAGGATGCCGAGAACAAGCACATAGTCAAGTAATGATCAAAAGAATGATCAAAGGGCGTGTGGAAGAACGAAAGCGTACCTTGGCCACAAAGAGCAATCCATGAAGGAACAAGTGCTATGCCCAATCAATGACTATGATGAGTACTAAGTATTCAAGGACTAGTATCATTCCCAATCATCTTGGTATCATCATTCAAATATGTTAAAGATCAATGAAGATGATTCTTCTACAAGTGCAAGTGACTCAATCCACAACCAATTAAGTGATTGATCTTCATGAGTACCTACACAAAGCAAGATGCAAACTAGTAGATACATTTCAAGAGTATATCTAAAATGCATAAAGGCTACTAATCTTAAATGGGATGCAATGTTATCAATTAAAAGAGCTTATTTTTCAAAGAAAACATAGTTTTGACCAAAGAGAAACTTTAGTACAACTAGACCTTCTAATTTGAGGAGACAATGGATCGATTCAAGTTTTAAAGTACAATATACTTCAAAGATCTTGATTGACCATCGCTCTGATACCAATTGTAGAAACTAGAAGGGGGGGGGGGGGGGGGGGGTTGAATAGTTTCTCTTCGATTGGTGACCAAATTAAAATTTCTTTTAATTTGGTTTGTATCAAAACTATCTTTTACTTAAAGCTAAGTTGCATAATGATTAGGTTCAATTGAAATGCACTAGAAAGAATAATAAGAAAGTATAATGATAATGAAATAAGTAAAGAGCAAGGAAGGAGACAACCTAGTGGGAAGACACCAAGATTTATAGTGGTTCGACAACGAGGCTCTATCCTCGTTTCTACTCCACTCCTCGAGTACACCTACTCGAGATTTCCACTATATCCACAAGCTCCCTTCTCGACGGAGAAAACCTTACATCGTTGCTTACATTATTTTCCGACACTAAGCTAAATGTCGAGACCTAATCTTTAGCTAGGACCAATCTACACGACGTTGCCTACTTCACAATTTAACGACATAAGGCTAGATGTCGAGTTCTAATCGAAAGCTAGAACCAATCTTCACGACGTTGCCTACTTCATCATTTTACGACACAAGGCTAGATGTCGAGTTCTAATCGAAAGCTAGAACCAATCTTCACGACTCTTCACTTTGAAGCTAAGTGAGAACTTCACACAACACAACTACTAATCACTTTAAAGTTTAGTGAGAACTCACAAGACACAACCACATCACTTTATAGTTTAGTGAGAACTCCTAATCAAATCTATTACAACTCAACTAGACTTATCTAAGTACACACATGTAGCTTGGATTTACACAACACAAATCCAAGCAAACACATATGCAATGGATGTACACAACAAATCCAAGTATTCACAAATAACTTGGATGAACACAACTAGTCCAAGTATTCATAAATACATTGGATTGACCTAAAACAAAAAGGTATAATGATGAATATGACTAGCTCATAAATTCATCTTTATCACTACACTAGTGAGTGAGTGATCTTCTCATTGGACATGGTAAAGGAGGGGATCAAGAGGATAATCATATGTAAACATCCTTAACAAATTAAGTGATCATTTACTAATGATTATGCTATAGAAAATAGAAAAAGGGCTGAGAAAATCGTCCAAGAGGCTTGCTGGAAAATGAGATTTGACCCACTATTTAAAGGAGACAAAGTTACAACGGATATATAACGGCTACTGTGCGCGGTACCTTATCTCACCCCGCGGTACCATATCGCTAAGGTACCGCGTAGGTACTTAAGGTACCGCCACTAGACTCCGCTCCCTTTTTTGTCTTTTAGTGGGGTGGGAATATCTGAGGTATTTAAACCCTTCAAAGGATATTCTAACAGCATTTGGAATATGCCATTTTCAAATTTTCATTTTCCATTTTAATAAAACATTTTCTAAAAAAGAAAGTTTATTAAAAAGTCTTTTGTCTTATTAGCAAAAGTGAGTTTTAAGGATAATCATTTTGATGATCACTAAGTATGATTAAGAAAAGTTAGTGATATGATTATTACCTTGATGATAGTGTTAGTTAAATAATTCATTTTGTGTTTCTACACTAAATGTGTTGTATGGTTTGTTGTGATCAAAACTAAGAAAGATTAGTTAACACTAATAATGTTTTTAGGCATTACTTGCATTAATACCTTAGTACGACTATGCGAAGCATGTCAAAGGACTGTAAATAATTCTAAAAGAGATGAAATGCCTCTAAATAACATCCAAGTCTGTGAAATCTTTGACGTGTGGGGTATCGACTTCATGGGACCATTTCCTAAATCTTACAAATGTGAATACATTTTAGTCGCCGTCGACTATGTATCGAAATGGGCCGAAGCTCAAGCTTTACAAACAAACGATGCCAGAGTTGTTATCGCATTCTTAAAGAAATTATTCTGTCGTTTTGGAATGCCAAAAGCACTAATAAGCGATAGAGGAACTCATTTCTGTAACAAACTCATGGAAAATGTTATGAAAAGATATGGAGTGAACCACCGATTTTCTACATCTTACCACCCTCAAACGAGTGGCCAAGTTGAAAACACTAATAGAGCTCTTAAACGTATACTTGAAAAGACCGTTCAAAACAACCCTGCTTGTTGGTCTAAAAAAATTAGAAGATGCTCTATGGGCCTTTCGTATCTCATTCAAAACACCAACTGGAACCTGTAACACCCCCAGATTGGTCAAATGCAGCGGAATAATAGTTGGGGTGTTACTTGGGTGGATCGATAGCACATAGCATATAGAGCGATGATCATAAAGTCATTCAAATACATATTACATGAATTAATCGTACACATTGTATCTTGTTCAAAAGAAAACCACATTTATTGAAAAACAGAATTAAATATCCCAGCCCGATGGTCAACATGAAGCTTTCCTATAATGCTGGAATCCAATGCATGAACCTGCTTACTTTCCTGAGAAAACATGAAAGTAAAATGTGGGGGTCAACACGAGGTTGGTGAATTCACAGGTTTAATTAAATATAGTATTAATATGCAAAGCACCACGAAGGTAGCAGGACATCACAGCCCAATACTACAGTAGTTCCTACTGCCCTGTAATAGAAGCTAGACATGATTTTCAGTACGCCCATTGGGTCTATCCTGATGTATGTTTCCCTTAATCCGACAATGACATAAACCTGCTGCTCGGCCTAAGCATCACGTGACAGCTGATCACGACAGGCCGGGTGTTGTCAACACCCGAATAGTACTATACATACATTTCGCGCTACACTATTAACTATTATAGTCCACGGGAATGGGGTAACAGTAGGCAATAAATTGTTGTTGTCTGTGCATGCTTGCATAAAAATAAAAGTTGGCATGTTTTCTCCCCCAGTTATAAAACAGTAAAGATGGGGCCATGAACTCACCTTAGTGATAATGTGGTAATGAGGATGATGTCACAGTATAGTCACGTACTGGAGAAATTACCTAAGTAATTTGAATGTCTCAGTGAATGTAGAAATAATTATGCATGACAATGGTGCATATGAAAAATGCATGATCACAGTTTATAGTTTGATACGTTGGCTTAATTTATTCTCAATAAATTAAGGATGTGTTGATATATATTGTTTTCAAAGAAATAATATATATTAATGTACGAGTTTATGTTTAAGGAAAAAGGTATAGTAAATTAAATAAATCCACATGTTTTATTTAATTTAAAATGGAGAATAAACTTTATACCTTATTATGATTTTAGGGTTTCACAAAAGAGATGGTTAACCGATTTTGTTAATATCGTATAGTTGTAATTCAATATAAATAATCCGTTTATGATAACCCTTTTTAAATGATTAAGTTACACTTGTAAATAATGTATAGTTTAGAAATCGTATAAGTTTTCATCCGTTAAAGTTATTACATCGTTAGTCCTTGTTGGTTATCCCGTTTAATATAAACGCCCCTAGGGCTTGATAAACTTTCGGGAAATGGCAAAATACCCCCTCCAATCCCACGGCATAAAAATAAATGGGATTAGGGTTTGATTAAAGTTTCAAAAATGACACAAATGGTCCTTGTAGTTCATTAATACACACGGTTTGAATCTTGGTATCCTTTGAGTTTCAAAAACATCATAAATGACCCTTGTATTTTTATATAAGTCACGAAAATAATTAATATTTCTCTTGTTTCTCAAAACTGGCCATAACTTTCGGGACTTGACACAAATGGCCCAAAAAGTTACCCTTTTAAAATCAAACGGGCCAAGTGGCCCATTAAGGTCTCGGTCCATATTAATTAAGTTTTACCAAGTTAAATAAATTCTTACCGTGTAGTAACATAGTAAATAAGGTTGAAATTTTAATATTTCCACTTTGGGTCCAAGTCTTTCACCATTTTACAAAACCGGCACAAAAGGTAACTTACTTATTTCCTTAATGGGCTACACGGCCCACTTAACATCCGGTTAAGGTAAATGAGGTTGGGCTTGGTAAAAACCTTATGGTAACTTAGTAATTATCAAATTTCCACTAATGGGCTTAATATGGGCTTATATATCCGGCTTATATTTCTTATTACCATTAGGCTTATATTTTTATTCCCCTAGCTTATATAGTTTCGGCTTATATTAAATTTTACACATGAGCTTATATAACTTTTGGCTTAAAAATATATTACTTCTAAGCTTAATATTTTGGAGGCTTGTGGGCTTATTTTAAGGCTTAAATGATTCGGCTTATATTTATATTTCCGGGTTAGCTTATATTTTTCTAAGGTAACATTTGGCCAAAAAGATTTATAGGTTAGTTTAACTTATGGTGACATATATAAGTTCATAACTAGCTTAATGCTCACATTAGTTCTCGGCTTATATAAGTTTTAAGGCAAGGAAAAATGCTAACGCACCTATAGTTTCATATATGCTTGTTTTTAAGGATTTAAAACGTAAGGTTTCCCAATTTATATATATATATCGTGTGTTTATAGGTTGTCTAGAGTGAGATTAAAAGCTTTTTACGTGTGCATGAATCCTAAACCTAATATGTTTAGCATAGGAGTGCATGAAACGCGAAGATGAAATAAGGAAAGTATATGAGAAGTTCATGCTTACTTGATTTGGCAAAATGTAGACGAAAAGGGATGAGAATGGTGCGGCTTAAATAACACACGAGTCCTAGGAGTCTTCAATGCTTGATTTGGGTAGTAAATGAGATAACTTGAGTTTGTTTAGTCTAGGTAGGTTGTGAGAGTTTGATCCGAGTGTTTTGTGGTGAGGGAGGGTAGTATGTGTCTAGGTGATATATAATCAAGTGTGAGGTGAAAAGAGGAGTGGCTAGGGAGTGAGACACGGCAAGAGAGAGTATTAGCAAGATTTGCTAGCTTGATTTGTACCAAGAAGGTACTAAACCTTAATTGCTCCCAAAATGTACAAAGTTGGTAGTGTTGTGTGTTCTACCGTGGCATTTTGAGGTTCCCAAGGAGTGGGAAGTGTGTAAGTGATGATGGGATTAAGGTTGTACACAATATGTGTATGGTGTGGGAAGGTTACACGGCTCAAGGAAAAAGGGAAAGAGGGATGAGTCTTAGCTTCTTTAATCACACTTAGTACATTCCATAAATGCTAATTTTGTACACTTACCCATGGTTTTAGTATAACATAAACCATACCGGCGGTTTTGGTTATTGTTTGGGAGGGAAAAGTAATTTTTGTGTATTAAGTGTTTAAATAAAAGTTAAGTTATAAAAGTTGTAAGGTTTAAGTAAAATGTAATGTTAAGTTATAAAGGTTTGAGTGAATTAAAATGTTTTAGTGAAAAAGGTTTGTTGTTATATATTTATATACGGGTATGAATGGGTTTGGGTTTGTTTTACTTATTAGTCGGGTTAAATAAGTGTCAAATGATTTAAGTTATCGTAATGTGAGTAAGCCCGGGTTTTAAGTGTTCAAGTTACGTTTAATGCCTTTGGTGAAAGAATGGCCCCTAGGTAGTTATATTATTACGTTTACGTATAAAATATATTCATAGTATGATTTATTAAATAATCATATGTAAAAGTGATAGTTAAGGTTATCTGAAATCATTTACTGTGAATATATATATATATATATAAATTTAACTTCACCATTGCTTATATATTTATAAATAGGAAATTAGTCATATACTGTGATCATGACGTTGTTCTTTGAGAAAAATCAGTGGGATGCATGCAAGTGATCATATGTTTCAAAAGACTCAAGGTCTTTTATATTAGGTCATTGTATGATTACTGAAATATAATCATATGAATGTAGTCACACTTTTTGTGATAAAAATGCATAGTCACAATATAATTGTGATATGATTGCTGTAATGTTAAGATGATGCATGCTTATGAAATGCATGGGATGGTTCAAATGATTCATGCAAAGAAAAGTGGTATAAAATATTTAGATATCATGAAGTGACGTACATAATGTTCACAAGTCAAAACCTGAAATTCTCAGGTTTTTAGCTTTGTCCTCAAAGCTTAAGGTGACGTCACTGCTTAGGTAAAAAGGTGTGGATACTTGGCTTTGAATGAATCTTCGTGTTCCCAAGTAAACTCAGGTCCTTTCCTAGAGTTCCATCGTATTTTAACTAACGGGATTTGGCTTCTCTTCAACCTCTTGACTTCTCTCTCCACAACTTCCACTGGTTCTTCTACAAATTGAAGCTTGTCATTGAAATGGACTCCGTCCAATGGCATTGCTAAAGGTTCATCTGAGTAGCACTTTTTCAAGTTTGAGACATGAAATGTAGGGTGTACTCGGCCTAACTGCTGAGGCAGTTCTAAACGGTAGGCAACCTCTCCAATTCTAGCAATCACTTTGAAGGGTCCTACGTATCGTGGATTTAGCTTTCCTCGTTTCCCAAACCGTACAACACCCTTCCAAGGTGACACCTTTAGCATAACACGGTCACCTACGGCAAATTCCATAGGTTTACGTTTCCTATCAGCATAACTCTTCTGTCTATCCTGGGCAGCCTGAATTCGTTGTTTGATGAGGGTGATCTTCTCAGTGGTCTCTAGAATTAGCTCGGGTCCTGTTAGCTGAAATTCCCCCACTTCTGCCCAGCATACTGGTGAGCGACATTTGCGGCCATAGAGGGCCTCAAATGGTGCTGCCTTAATACTGGCATGGTAACTGTTGTTGTAGGAGAATTCTACCAATGGGATGTGCTCGACCCATCCTTTTCCAAAGTCGATCACACATGCCCTCAGCATGTCTTCTAGCGTTTGGATTGTTCGTTCACTCTGCCCGTCTGTCTGTGGATGATATGCGGTACTCATATCCAGGTTTGTTCCCAACGCTCTTTGAAAAGCTTTCCAAAAGTTCGATGTAAACCTGCCATCTCTATCACAGATGATTGAGACTGGTATTCCATGTCTTGTCACGACTTCCTTCAAGTATATCCTGGCTAATCTGCTTAGAGAATCATTTTCCCTGATGGGTAGGAAATGGGCGGATTTTGTGAGGCGGTCTACGATTACCCAGATTGTATCGTATCCGTGAGATGATGTGGGAAGTTTGGTGATAAAATCCATGGTGATATTATCCCATTTCCACTTTGGTATGTCGGGTTGAACAAGTAACCCTGATGGTCGTTGATGTTCGATTTTTACTTTAGCACAAGTCAGACATTTCTTCACATAGGTGGCAATGTCGGCTTTCATGTTCGGCCACCAGTATAACCTTTTCACATCTTGATACATCTTTTCGGATCCGGGGTGTATGGAGTATTTGGATTTATGGGATTCGTGCATGATTACGTTTCTTAAGTCTCCATAACAGGGTAGCCAACTTCTTCCATGTAGGCATAATGTTCCATCTGCTCTCACTTCCAACTTTTCTTTGCTTAGGTCCGTCCTAAGCATTCCTCCTATGTCTTCTTTTCCGATGTTCTCGGGCTTTTGTGCTTGAAGTTGAGCCTCTAATATCTGTTTGGGTAGGTCCAAACTAATGGTCATGACTAGGGCTCGAACTCTCATGGGAGGATCAGTTCCCTTTCGGCTTAGTGCATCGACAACTACATTTGCTTTGCCTGGGTGGTATTTGATGTCACAGTCGTAGTCGCTGAGTAGTTCTATCCAACGACGTTGCCTCATATTTAATTCCTTCTGGTCTAGAATATGTTGCAAACTCTTGTGATCGGTGTGGACTGTGCATTTAGTACCGTACAGATAGTGCCTCCAGATTTTTAAGGCAAAGACCACGGATCCAAGCTCTAGATCATGGGTGGAGTAATTTTGCTCGTGCTTCTTCAGTTGCCTTGAAGCGTAAGCAATCACTTTCTGTCTCTGCATCAACACAGCTCCCAACCCTTTGTGTGATGCGTCACAGTAGACAACGAAGTCTTCGTTACCTTCTGGTAAAGATAGAATGGGTGCACTGCATAGTTTCTGCTTGATGGTCTGGAATGCAGCTTCTTCCTTTTCTCCCCATACAAACTTTATGCCTTTCTGAGTTAGTTTGGTCATTGGTTTAGCGATCTTGGAGAAGTCTTCGATAAAACGTCGGTAGTAACCGGCAAGTCCTAGGAATTGACGAATCTCCTTTGGAGATGTGGGAGATGTCCAATCTTTCACGGATTCGACTTTCGCCGGATCAACTTGGATTCCCTTGTCGTCAATTACATGACCAAGAAAGTGTACTTTTGGGATCCAAAAATCGCACTTTGAGAATTTTGCATACAACTTTTCTTCTTTGAGCAACTTTAGCACTTGAGCCAGATGTTCTCCGTGTTCTTGCTCATTCTTGGAATAGATGAGGATGTCGTCAATAAACACTATTACGAACTTATCCAGGTAGGGTCTGCATACTCGGTTCATAAGATCCATGAATATGGCTGGTGCATTGGTCAGTCCAAATGGCATGACTTGGAACTCATAATGACCATATCGTGTCCTGAAAGCTGTTTTTGGTATGTCTTCTTCTCTGACCCTCAATTGGTGATACCCAGATCGTAAGTCGATCTTGGAGTATATACTTGATCCTTGAAGTTGATCAAATAGGTCATCGATTCGTGGTAACGGGTAGCGGTTTTTCACAGTTAACTTATTCAGTTCTCTGTAATCGATACACATTCGGAATGAACCGTCTTTCTTTTTGACAAATAACACTGGGGCTCCCCAAGGTGAGGAACTGGGTCTTATGAAGCCTTTGTCTGACAGTTCTTTGAGTTGTTCCGCGAGTTCTTTCATCTCGGTAGGTGCTAAACGGTAAGGTGCTTTAGCTACAGGTGCAGCTCCTGGCACCAAGTCTATTTGGAATTCCACTTGACGAGTCGGAGGTAATCCTGGCAAGTCGTCTGGAAAGACTTTGGGATAATCGCGGACGATGGGTACATCCTTGATCTGTTTCTCCTTAGGTTTCTCTTCCTGATCTGTTTTAGAAATATGTGCTAAAAAGATAGGGCATCCTTTTAGTAGATATTTCTGGGCTTGGGTGCACGAGATTACACTCAACCTAGTGTCTGTTTTATCCGTATTTCCGTCTCCTCGGATAATTAGGTCTGTGTTTCCCCATGGGATGCGGACTAGTTTCTTGTCACACACAATGGTTGCATGGTACTTGGCTAACCAGTCCATACCAATGATGACGTCGAAACTACTGAGTTGTATGGGTATTAATTGGATATCAAATGGGTGGTTCTGAAGGTTTAGAGTACAGCCTCTTATGATAGTGTTTGTTTCTATGATTTTTCCGTCTGCTAGTTCAACTCTGTAGCAATTATCTAGTGGGGTTGGTAAAATGCCTAGCAAGCTACCAAATTCAGTGGATACGAAACTCCTATCGGCTCCCGTATCGAATAAAATATTTGCATAGCGATTACTTAGAAGGAACGTACCAGTAACTACATTGGAGTCGGGGTTGGTCCTGTTCTCTCCTATGACATAAACCCTGGCGGGTGCTCCGCCTTGACTTTCATTCTTACGCTTTAGACAGTCAGGTCTGATGTGTCCAATTTCTCCACAACCAAAGCAATGAATTTCCTTGCGAGCCATGTTTCCATTGCTAGTGAGCTGGCGGTTTCCTTGGTATCCACTTCCACGGCTGCCGTTGTGGGGCTTGTTGTTGGTACTGAAATTGTTTCTGTTGGTCGGGACATGTGCATTGCTCTGCTCGGGTCTTCTACATCCATTAGCGGAGTAGTGATGGAAATTGCACTTGGGGCATCTAGGTTTGTTTCCCACGTACAGCGGTGGTCCTGAGGAAATAGCACTGCAGATTTGACTTAAGCCTTGCCTCTTGGGCTGTTGAGTCTGAGGATGATGACGGTAGTTATCATCGACTTTCCTCTTGTGTTCTGCCTGCCTAGTCATATGATCACGACCACGTTTGTCCACTAGTTCTGTGGCAAACTCGATAGCACTCTCGATGGTAGTAGGTCGAGATGCAAGCACACTGTCATGAACAGAGTCGGGAAGTCCACTGACGTACTTCTCTATCTTATCCGCTGTTTTCGGGTACATGCGGGTACACATCAAGGTTAGCTCTTGGAATTTCTGGTTGTAGCTTGTGATATTGAAGTTGATACACTTGAGATTCCACAATTCAATCTCCAGCTTTTTGATCTCGCTACGAGGACAGTATTTCATGGTGAGTTTTTCCTTCAATGCAGTCCATGTCATTCCATAGGCTCCATCGTGTCCGAGGGTAGCAACTTGTGAGTTCCACCATGTGAGTGCATGTTCCAAAAGAGTACAAGTGGCGAACTTCACTTTGTTCTCTTCGGTGCAGTCACTAATACGAAATACCGTCTCGGTCCTTTCGAACCATTGCATGAGCTCGACTACCCCTTCCTTGCCCTTAAAATAGCAGGGTTTGCATTTTAGGAAGTCAGGGTAAGTACATCCTCGAGCTTCGCGGTTGCGGTTATTAGAGTTTTCACTGTCTCCATGGGTTCCGCTGGGGCGGTTTTCCCTGGCAGCTAAGGCGTCAGTAATGCCTTGCTCAATCAGTACTCTGAGTTGTGCATCAGATATGGTTGTTGCAGGTGTTTCAGCGGCGTTTGGGCGTGCGCGTCTTGGTGGCATTTTCTATAAGAAAATTCTGAGATTTGTTAGTTGATAAAAGATGGTTATATTAAACTGCATGGGAAATGTCTATGCATAGAATTCACAACAAATTTGATAATCCGTTAAGAGTTCATAATAATATAAATGTAATCAAACAAACAAACCGTAACATATCATTCCTGTGAATAATAATATAGTACAAGTACAACCGATCTAAGACAGGGTCATAACAACCTGTCTGAAATAGTGGTACATATGTTTGTGATACAACCAAAAGATATCCTACCTACTAAGGTTAGGTACTACAAATACATCAGAAAAGGAAATACAATACAAAAGAGATAAATCATGAGAGCTGAGATGCAACTCAGTGCTTGTCATGATGTACAACTAAACATCTACCCTACACTAGTGTGGCTGCCTGCAGGTGCAGATGGTCCAACTGGTGGTGTATGCCTGTCCTGCATACGGATCACAGCACTCCGGGTCTCTCTGGTGTATCTCAGCGCCTCAAGTAGCTGCTGCTGGCGGGTAGTGTCGGCACTGCGTAGCTGCTCAGTCTCTGTAGTAATCCCCTGGTGACGGAGATCTGCTAGGTCCACGAAGGTCCTGAAGGTGTCCTCCTGTGAGTAGATGGCGGCTCGAGTCTCGTAGGAATGACTCTCCAACATAGCTAAACGGCAATGAAGGTAAGCTACCTCGTCCAAAAGCCAATGTATGGTCTCTCTGGTGGTATATGACTCCCCGGCCATGGCCCAATAGAGAGAGTCTAGTCTCTCCTGGAGCACGGCGCGACCCTGCTGGTCCGCCTGTAGTAGAGAGTGAATGAGAGTGGTGTCCTGTGCCTGTCGGGCTGTAAGTGCATCGACCTGTGCCTGAAGGGCACTAAGTCTAGCCTGCCCGGCTCCTGAACCCTCTCCGACCTCATAGGTCGAATCGGTGATAGGGTCATGCCTCCTCTTACGAGGTGGCAAGACGCTGGTGGGGTGAGTGCGAGGTATAGAAGGTGGTGGTGGTAGGAAAGGTACGACCTGGTCCGCCTCTCTGGGAGGGGATGCAGGTACTACAAGTAGAGGTGTAGTAGAAGGTGCAATGGGTGGTGAAGGAGTAGGTGAATCTGTGAGCATGATGACCCCGTCCTGCTGGTCATCTCGGGACTCCGTATCAGATGTAGGTCCAACTAACACTGATGTCGGTGATATGGGTGTGATGGTAGGAACCATAAGCTCCTCGAAAGTAGTAACAACCGTAGGCGTCGTCATGATATCTGAAAGTAATATTTTATAGTTTTGAGCAAGTTTTCAACTTACACAACATAAAATGTTTTCATGATGCATATGGGATGTGGTTTAAAAACTTTTAACCATGAGGTAGAAAGTATAAATATAGATACTTATGTGATTTATTTACCATGAGGAAATAAATCAATGTGAGGCTAGCTCATATAATATGCATGCTCTATAATGCCATATGCCTAACTTATAGGTTCCCCAAAAATCAATTTTTCTTTTCAAACTGATTTTTATGTTCAGTTATAGTCCAGTTTTAAAAATTTCATTTCTTAAAATTTTTAAGTCTTTGATCTGGTTCTCTATAACTATGCGCTCTGATACCATTCTCTGTAACACCCCCAGATTGGTCAAATGCAGCGGAATAATAGTTGGGGTGTTACTTGGGTGGATCGATAGCACATAGCATATAGAGCGATGATCATAAAGTCATTCAAATACATATTACATGAATTAATCGTACACATTGTATCTTGTTCAAAAGAAAACCACATTTATTGAAAAACAGAATTAAATATCCCAGCCCGATGGTCAACATGAAGCTTTCCTATAATGCTGGAATCCAATGCATGAACCTGCTTACTTTCCTGAGAAAACATGAAAGTAAAATGTGGGGGTCAACACGAGGTTGGTGAATTCACAGGTTTAATTAAATATAGTATTAATATGCAAAGCACCACGAAGGTAGCAGGACATCACAGCCCAATACTACAGTAGTTCCTACTGCCCTGTAATAGAAGCTAGACATGATTTTCAGTACGCCCATTGGGTCTATCCTGATGTATGTTTCCCTTAATCCGACAATGACATAAACCTGCTGCTCGGCCTAAGCATCACGTGACAGCTGATCACGACAGGCCGGGTGTTGTCAACACCCGAATAGTACTATCCATACATTTCGCGCTACACTATTAACTATTACAGTCCACGGGAATGGGGTAACAGTAGGCAATAAATTGTTGTTGTCTGTGCATGCTTGCATAAAAATAAAAGTTGGCATGTTTTCTCCCCCAGTTATAAAACAGTAAAGATGGGGCCATGAACTCACCTTAGTGATAATGTGGTAATGAGGATGATGTCACAGTATAGTCACGTACTGGAGAAATTACCTAAGTAATTTGAATGTCTCAGTGAATGTAGAAATAATTATGCATGACAATGGTGCATATGAAAAATGCATGATCACAGTTTATAGTTTGATATGTTGGCTTAATTTATTCTCAATAAATTAAGGATGTGTTGATATATATTGTTTTCAAAGAAATAATATATATTAATGTACGAGTTTATGTTTAAGGAAAAAGGTATAGTAAATTAAATAAATCCACATGTTTTATTTAATTTAAAATGGAGAATAAACTTTATACCTTATTATGATTTTAGGGTTTCACAAAAGAGATGGTTAACCGATTTTGTTAATATCGTATAGTTGTAATTCAATATAAATAATCCGTTTATGATAACCCTTTTTAAATGATTAAGTTACACTTGTAAATAATGTATAGTTTAGAAATCGTATAAGTTTTCATCCGTTAAAGTTATTACATCGTTAGTCCTTGTTGGTTATCCCGTTTAATATAAACGCCCCTAGGGCTTGATAAACTTTCGGGAAATGGCAAAATACCCCCTCCAATCCCACGGCATAAAAATAAATGGGATTAGGGTTTGATTAAAGTTTCAAAAATGACACAAATGGTCCTTGTAGTTCATTAATACACACGGTTTGAATCTTGGTATCCTTTGAGTTTCAAAAACATCATAAATGACCCTTGTATTTTTATATAAGTCACGAAAATAATTAATATTTCTCTTGTTTCTCAAAACTGGCCATAACTTTCGGGACTTGACACAAATGGCCCAAAAAGTTACCCTTTTAAAATCAAACGGGCCAAGTGGCCCATTAAGGTCTCGGTCCATATTAATTAAGTTTTACCAAGTTAAATAAATTCTTACCGTGTAGTAACATAGTAAATAAGGTTGAAATTTTAATATTTCCACTTTGGGTCCAAGTCTTTCACCATTTTACAAAACCGGCACAAAAGGTAACTTACTTATTTCCTTAATGGGCTACACGGCCCACTTAACATCCGGTTAAGGTAAATGAGGTTGGGCTTGGTAAAAACCTTATGGTAACTTAGTAATTATCAACTTTCCACTAATGGGCTTAATATGGGCTTATATATCCGGCTTATATTTCTTATTACCATTAGGCTTATATTTTTATTCCCCTAGCTTATATAGTTTCGGCTTATATTAAATTTTACACATGAGCTTATATAACTTTTGGCTTAAAAATATATTACTTCTAAGCTTAATATTTTGGAGGCTTGTGGGCTTATTTTAAGGCTTAAATGATTCGGCTTATATTTATATTTCCGGGTTAGCTTATATTTTTCTAAGGTAACATTTGGCCAAAAAGATTTATAGGTTAGTTTAACTTATGGTGACATATATAAGTTCATAACTAGCTTAATGCTCACATTAGTTCTCGGCTTATATAAGTTTTAAGGCAAGGAAAAATGCTAACGCACCTATAGTTTCATATATGCTTGTTTTTAAGGATTTAAAACGTAAGGTTTCCCAATTTATATATATATATCGTGTGTTTATAGGTTGTCTAGAGTGAGATTAAAAGCTTTTTACGTGTGCATGAATCCTAAACCTAATATGTTTAGCATAGGAGTGCATGAAACGCGAAGATGAAATAAGGAAAGTATATGAGAAGTTCATGCTTACTTGATTTGGCAAAATGTAGACGAAAAGGGATGAGAATGGTGCGGCTTAAATAACACACGAGTCCTAGGAGTCTTCAATGCTTGATTTGGGTAGTAAATGAGATAACTTGAGTTTGTTTAGTCTAGGTAGGTTGTGAGAGTTTGATCCGAGTGTTTTGTGGTGAGGGAGGGTAGTATGTGTCTAGGTGATATATAATCAAGTGTGAGGTGAAAAGAGGAGTGGCTAGGGAGTGAGACACGGCAAGAGAGAGTATTAGCAAGATTTGCTAGCTTGATTTGTACCAAGAAGGTACTAAACCTTAATTGCTCCCAAAATGTACAAAGTTGGTAGTGTTGTGTGTTCTACCGTGGCATTTTGAGGTTCCCAAGGAGTGGGAAGTGTGTAAGTGATGATGGGATTAAGGTTGTACACAATATGTGTATGGTGTGGGAAGGTTACACGGCTCAAGGAAAAAGGGAAAGAGGGATGAGTCTTAGCTTCTTTAATCACACTTAGTACATTCCATAAATGCTAATTTTGTACACTTACCCATGGTTTTAGTATAACATAAACCATACCGGCGGTTTTGGTTATTGTTTGGGAGGGAAAAGTAATTTTTGTGTATTAAGTGTTTAAATAAAAGTTAAGTTATAAAAGTTGTAAGGTTTAAGTAAAATGTAATGTTAAGTTATAAAGGTTTGAGTGAATTAAAATGTTTTAGTGAAAAAGGTTTGTTGTTATATATTTATATACGGGTATGAATGGGTTTGGGTTTGTTTTACTTATTAGTCGGGTTAAATAAGTGTCAAATGATTTAAGTTATCGTAATGTGAGTAAGCCCGGGTTTTAAGTGTTCAAGTTACGTTTAATGCCTTTGGTGAAAGAATGGCCCCTAGGTAGTTATATTATTACGTTTACGTATAAAATATATTCATAGTATGATTTATTAAATAATCATATGTAAAAGTGATAGTTAAGGTTATCTGAAATCATTTACTGTGAATATATATATATATATATATATAAATTTAACTTCACCATTGCTTATATATTTATAAATAGGAAATTAGTCATATACTGTGATCATGACGTTGTTCTTTGAGAAAAATCAGTGGGATGCATGCAAGTGATCATATGTTTCAAAAGACTCAAGGTCTTTTATATTAGGTCATTGTATGATTACTGAAATATAATCATATGAATGTAGTTACACTTTTTGTGATAAAAATGCATAGTCACAATATAATTGTGATATGATTGCTGTAATGTTAAGATGATGCATGCTTATGAAATGCATGGGATGGTTCAAATGATTCATGCAAAGAAAAGTGGTATAAAATATTTAGATATCATGAAGTGACGTACATAATGTTCACAAGTCAAAACCTGAAATTCTCAGGTTTTACAGAACCACACCGTACAAACTGTTGTATGGAAAGACATGCCATCTGCCAATAGAAATTGAACACCGTGCATATTGGGCACTTAAAAACTACAACCCAGATCTTATTGCAGCCGGAGAAAAAAGTAATTTTCAACTTCACGAGTTAGATGAATTTTGACATCACGCTTATGAAAGTTCACGATTATATAAAGAACGAACCAAAGTTTGGCATGATCGTAAATTACGACAAAGAAAAGAATTCAAAAAAGGAGACAAAGTACTTCTCTTTATCTCTAAATATAAATTCAAGCAACCTAAGATTACTTTGAGATGGACTGGACCCTATCTAGTAAAACACCAATATCCATCTAGATATGTTAAATTATACGGTCTAAACAATAGCACCTTTATAGTCAATGGGCACAGACTTAAGATCTACCATGAAGAAGACCACTGTAACGAAATTGAAGGCGAAGAAATTCCTTTCTTCTTAAATAGATCCGAGTAGCCGAGTCTGGCTGAAGACTCTAAACTTAGCGCTATTCGGAAGGCAATCCGTATTTTATCCCCACCTTTCAAGTTAAGTGTGGAGGAGGACCTGTAAATAAATAAAACCGTCCTTGTATATATTGCATGTGTTTTGTTTTGTTTTGTTATATAGCATGCAGGAAAATAGCAAATTGGAGGTCTAGCTGGATTCATCTCTCTAAATCTCGCAATTTTCTACTAAGCCCCGGGAAGTTCTCGTTTCCCTTTGCATTTTTCCTATTTTTAATATTTTATCAGTTATTACCTCGAGGACAATGTTCAACTTATGTGTGGAGGAGGTGAAAAATAGAAAAATGAAATAATAAAAAATAGAATAAAATTTCTCCACATGAAAATCTTTTTGAAAAACAATAAAAATATATATGTTTTATAAATAAATAAGTTTTTAGCAAAGAAAAAATCTCATTGATTGACATTATAATTTAGCAAAAAATCCATTTCCCAAATAATGAGAAAAACTTAGCCTTATATTTCTCTATTTTGTGTGAAAGCCGATAATCTAGTATGCTTCAAAATTTGTGCTTGATCATCATTTACTAAACCGCAGTGAGGTTAATTTATAGATATTTTCGAAAGGAAGCAAAATAAAATCACCCGTATATCATTTTAGTTAAGCTACACTGGCTTACTAAAATATGTGGCACTCATACGCATATGTTATATTATCCATTTTGCCAATATCCTTATATGTTATGCCTAACCACTTGTCAAGTTATAAAGTTTATGATGTTCTCTTAAAAAAAAAGAATAAATATATGAAAGAAAAAAATAGTTAAGTATTCTAGTATAGTTTGTTCTATAACTTTGACAAAGGCATATACTTTTTGATCCTACACCCACATCATTTATCACGTTTTCCATCTTTGAAAATTTATATGGTGCTCATGCCGCAACGGTTATGTTTATGTGTCGTGTACAAACCTATGGTAGCTATCTATTTTATGACCGAGCTAATTGAGTGTTGCCTTACACGTACCGTTTTGTGAGTGACACTTGTGTGAACTTAAAATCGAAACACTATACATGCGAGGTGCTAAAGTTATTTTGTCATTTGATTTTGCTGTTTATAAAAATTAAATTATTTTCCTATCATACTTCACAACACTTAAAAGCATTTTTAAAATAGAAATTGTTTTCTCGCTTTGATTGGTTGAGAGCAAGCAATAGCTAAGTGTGGAGGAATTTGATAACGACCTATTTATACATATTCAACCTATCATTATAATGCCACTTTGTAGTATAAATAAGAGCTTCCGATACTTAATATGTTGTGTTTTATATGCAGATGTAAAGTATGAAGGAGCAAAGTGAAGATATGCAAAGAAGGGGCCTCAATATGCAGTAAAGCCAAAGTTATTAAAAGAAGATTCTGAATCGCCCAGAAGTGCGGCACACAAATTTGTAAGTGCGGCGCACATTCGCATCTCCGAAGTGCGGCGCACTTGAGGAGAAGTGCGATGCACATTTGACCCCAGACATCACAATAAATAGAGGCCATTTCCACTCATTTTACACACACCTCTCTGTCTCTCTCTCAATACTCCATAGCTCGAGTATTTTAGTCCTTTTAGTAAATTTTCAGTATTATCTACTTTTGGGAGATACTTGTAACGAGAGTATTCCACTCTTCGATTCTTGGAGGAACGATACAATCGTGACACTTGTGTACTCGTTTATTCAATCCAATCTAAGTATGATGTTCTCTTACTCTTTTCCAATTGTTACTTTGATTACTATGTTAGGCTAAGCTATTTGTGACTATATGGGTATGTGACTATAATTAGTGATGATGCTATGATATGATCCTTTATAAATGATTTCAAGCTAATGTTGTAGAACCATTTTAACTCCTAGTTCTAGAAACCATATTTTATCTAAGTTGATTTGTTACGATAGTTTGGCGTTAAGAAACGCAAATTGTTATAATAAGTTTTCTAGAACTTGTCTATGGTCATGAATCTTTGGTTGAAGAAATCCGCTTAGAAACTTGATAAAATATTGAACTTGTTGGCAACTTGTTTTGAGCTTAGTCTCTTAAATAAGCATAAGTCTTGAATCAACCTAAGTAAATTGAGTAAACGCCGTTTTGACGAAAAAGGATTATCACACTTTATCTAGATAAACATATCTCGATCATTATTATCATCATCACGAACTTATACGAACTATCCCATATTAGTCATATTTGTTATTATTGATATTACTTCAACCATTTATTTCTTCAATTGTTATCTTGATTACCAAAACGAAACTAAGTCTCAGCGAAGGATCCTGGCTTACCACTACAAAGCTATATTATGAACGAAAGGGTATACTTGCCCGTGTTTGTCTTCTAGTCCCTTGTTTTGTCTAAACCTTGTAATATAAATTTAAGACTTGCAAACGAACATCTGGAATATCCTTTGAAGGTAAAACTTACCTAAGATAACATTTCCCCACTAAAGGACAAAAGGAGCAGAGTCTACTATCCGCGGTTCCTCAAATAGGCATGCGGTTCTCTATCAATAAGGAACCGTAGTGACAATTATGGAACCGCAGGCAGAGAGCCGTTGGTTTTTGTCTCCTATAAATAGTGGATCAAATCTCCATTTTCCAAGAACCTTTTTGGACATTCTTTCTGTCTCCTTTCTCTTTTCTATATCCTAATCATTAGTAAATGATCACTTAATGTGTTAAGTATGTTTACTTATGATTATCCTCTTGATCATCTTCTTTACTTGTCCATTGAGAAAATCACTCACACATTTGTGATGTGATTAAAGATGAAGCTTTGATGAAGATCATCCTACCTTAGATCTAGTCATGTTCATTATTTTATATTTGTGTCTTGTGTAGATCTAATGTATTTGTGTATACTTGAATTAGTGTTGTGTTGATCCAATGTATTAGTGAATACTTGGATGAGTCTTGTGTAAATCCTTCATATATGTGTATACTTGGATTTGTCTTGTGTGGATTCAAGTTACATGTGTATACTTGGATGTGTTTTATTGAGTTTTAAGTCATTTGTCTTAGCTCTCAACTATAAAGTAATGTGTGTATGTGTCTTGTGAGTTCTCACTAAACTTGAAAGTGAAGAGTTGTGAAGATTTGTTCTAGCTTTGGATTAGAACTCGATATCTAGCCTTGTGTCGAAAAAGAAGATGGGCGACTAATAAGTGTGAAAACACTTATCCTTTTACCGCTTATTTCCAATAATAACAAGACCAAAACGTGTAATTTATGTCTTAAAAGTCGGAATTATGCGTGCTTTGTGTTTTTATTGTGTTTTAGGACCAAAAGATGAAAAAGGAAGAAAATACGGGGTTTCACGGGCTTTTATCGAAGAAAAACGAGAAAAGACGAAGTCAAGAGATCAAGAGTGCTTAAAGAACGGATGTCCAAGACCTATTCTGAAGATTTATCGAAGAAAAAGTCTAAAGACGGAAGTTTAATGAAGTCGAAGAACTCAAGTCTAAATTAAAGAAGAAAATTATTAAGACAAGTTCAAATCCCGAGACGACGTCGAGAAAAGACAAAATTAAATCGAGTCGAGAAGAAAAGAAAGAAGGAAGCACACCACACATGCACTTCCCACTTAGCCTATAAATACCCTCCTAATCACATTAGGAGGGTGGTTAGCTAGTTTCACTTTTAATTTTTCCTTGCTAGTTTTTAGAGAGAGAAAGTTCCAAACTTTCTCTCACTAAGT
Source organism: Glebionis coronaria (assembly GCA_025667525.1). Lineage (NCBI taxonomy): Eukaryota > Viridiplantae > Streptophyta > Magnoliopsida > Asterales > Asteraceae > Glebionis > Glebionis coronaria. The sequence continues at coordinate 272,188,837 of CM046875.1, read as the reverse complement.
TTTTCATCTTTTCTTTCTTTTAATCTTTCAAGTTTAAGCTTTTTGTATTTGGATTTCATTAATCAAAATTCAAGTTTAAGTATTTTGTTCTTTAATCTCTTTCTACATTTCTTGGTTTACTTTAACTCTTGATCCGAAATTTATACTTCATACGTTTGATTTGATGATTTCGTGTTTAAAAGGTTAAACTTTTCATTCCTACATAAGCTCTCTTGCGGTTTAAGCTATAAGCTCTTTATGCTTATTGGCTTATTTCATGTTTTAGCTTATTACTTTTCGGATTATTAAAAAGGTTTTGTCTTTTTAAAGCTTCTTTTATAAAGTTTATGATTTCATGTTTTTAAAAGTTGTCAAATTTAAGCTTATTGAGTTGTTTAAGGTCGGTTAAAGTAGCTTATTGTATGTGCTTATTGAGTTTTCAGCTTGCCACCAATTTCGGATTACTATTGCATTCCATCGCAATACTGGGGATTCAAACATTCCGATCGATTGCTTTTGTTTATCGCAATAACCCATTGGGGTTTTACTTTGCGATAGTTTGGTCATTTCCCCCTTATTCCGATCTGGGATTGCTATCGCTCATTGCGATCGCATATTCCGACGGGGTTTAAGGTCCTTTTAAGTCGAAACTCTGCCCAATTTTAGATTGCATTATTCCAATAGGTTGGTCATAATTCCGATAGAATTTTATTGCGATAGAAACATTCCGATACCTTGTATTCCGATCTGGACTTTGCGATTGAACAACATTGCGACAGATTTGACCTTGATTATTCCGATGGGTATTCAGATGAACATTCCGATGGCTTTTCACTTATATTATTCCGATGACTTGTTTTAATAACATTCCGATGGTTCCACTTTTGGTGCACTCCGATAGAAAGGACTTGCTACATTCCGATAGTTTGAGATTTTAAGTTTTACAAAGTTTTAAGTTCTTAAATTACTTGTTAAGTTTTTAGTCAATTTCACTTTACTCAACGACAATCATTTGCCTTTAGTTTAGAAATAGATAATCAAACCAAACCACCCTCTTGTTCAACAAAAGACAATTGAGTCGCACTTTCTACCATTAATCAATTCGAAAAGATTTGGAACAACGAACTTTGATACTTGGCCGAAAACCTAGTATTAAATGGCGCCGCTGCCGGCTCTTTTTGTTAAGATTAAAGGTTTTTAGTGAGAGACGCGTTGAATTTTGGGGATCCGTTCTTTTAGGAACGTTATTTTCCTTTCTATAAATTTTCAAAAATCCATAAAAATTATAAAAAATTTCAAAAATACAAAAACATTAAAAAATCATAAAAAGCATTTCTTTTCCAAAGGTTCACCAAAAAGATATATATATATATATATATATATATATATATATATATATATATATATATATATATATATATATATTCTCTGTTTCTTTGGTATCTTTTTATTCTGCAGGTGTATGCGTACTAGATCTTCAAATTATTCTGAGCCCGAGACTCGTGAAGATTTAGATATGGCTGGTGTTCATAGCAACAATAATAACCCACCTCTACCCAATTTGAATAACAATAACAACAACCACAATGCTCCCCTACCCGATTTACGAACAATGGAGGAATTATGTCAACCCACCATGAACGGACGTGGAGGCCCGATTGCGCCGATGCAAATTACGGCTTAGGAGTTTTCGTTGAAACATCACATGATCCAACAAGTGCAAACTAATCCATTTCACGGATTGCCGGATGATGATGCCAACAAGCACCTCGACAAATTCATTACCATTACTCAAAGCATGAAGATGCCCGGTGTTTCTATGGATGTACTTCGCCTTCAACTATTTCCCACACACTTTCGCACCATGTCGAAAAATGGTTTGACCGTCTCCCAAAGAATTCTATTCATACTTGGGACGACATGACTCAACGATTTTTGTCGCGCTACTTTCCACCGTCCATGGTCACGAGCCTTCGTAACCAAATTAGTGGATTCATGCAAGACAATGATGAATCGCTCTTCGATGCTTGGGAACGCTACAATGATTTGATCGACCGTTGTCCAAATCATAACATGCTCCCCGTCACTCTCATTGATACTTTCTACAATGGTCTCACTTTTCGTGATCGTGACACGATCAACGCTGTCGCCGGTGGTACTTTTATGAAAAGGAGACCGGAGAAGTGTAGAGAGTTGATTGAAAACATGACTACTCACCACAAGAATTGGGATTCATCCGCATCCTCAAGATCTAATCCGAGAGTCAATGTTTCATCTACTTCTTCCACCACCGACATGTCCGCCATGGAACGAGCCATTATCGAAATGAGCAAAAATATGCAAATTTTGGCTACTAACCATACTCAACAAGCTAAAGCCGTTGCTATTTCTTGTGAAACATGTGGTGGTCCTCATCCTTACATTGATTGTCCTTCTACTCAAGGCAATTTTTGTGAAACCATTAACGCGGCGTACGGTACCTATCCCACGGGAGGCTCTCAAGCTCGTCCTCAAGGAGACCGTAACTTGCTAAGTTATCGTTCAAACAACTATCTTTCACCACCTGGTTTTACTCCTCAAAACCAAAACCAACAACAAAGCTATAACCGACATAACCAGACCCAACCTCGTGCTAACAATCAATATCAATCCCAAAGAAATCCATATCCACCTCCAGGAAATTCTCAAGCTTACCAAGCTCCACCTCTCAATCAACCAACGGCGTTGAATCAAGACGTCGAGACGTTCATGAGGACTAATAGAGAGATGGTGACGAATCTTCAGAGTCAATTCATCAACTTGAAGGGAGACATGGCGAAACAAGGGAGTGATATTCGAGCCAAGCTAAGTAATGACATGGCGAAACAAAGCAATGATATTCACGCAGACATGAGAGACTCTTTCAGCACTCAAGCGGATAATATACGTGATATGATCGGTTCGCTTTTCCAAGGTAATCAACCCTCTTCTTCGGGTACTCTTCCGAGTAACACCGTTGCTAATCCACGAGGGGAGATGAAAGCAATCACCACTCATAGTGGAAAAGGTTATACGGAACCTGAGCTTCCTACACCTCCACCCGTGATTGTGAACAAGGAAAAAGAACAACTTTCTTCACCTCCTTTACCTTCTCACCCCATTCCCCCACCACCCGCGGTTGTGAGTGATCCTATTCCTCTAAAGCCTTCCTCTCCATCCGATATACCTTATCCTTCAAGGTTGAGGAAAGAGAAGCAAAAGAGCAAGGATGATATTCAAGTTTCAAACTTTCTTAAAATGTTTAAACAATTGAATTTTAACATCTCCTTTGCCGAGGCTCTCGCTCACATGCCTAAATATGCGAAGATGTTTAAAGATCTTCTTAGCGACAAGGAAAAGCTTCTTGATATTGCTAATACCCAACTTAACGAGAATTGCTCTGCGGTTCTCTTAAGAAAATTGCCCACCAAACTTGGTGATCCGGGTCGCTTCTTGATTCCTTGCAACTTTCCGGGAGTAGAGAATTGCATGGCCCTAGCCGATCTAGGTGCTAGTATAAACTTAATGCCTTTAAGTGTTTGGAAGCAATTATCTCTCCTCGAGCTAGTCCCCACCAAAATGACTTTGGAATTAGCTAACCGTACGGTTGCTTATCCAGTGGGGATAGCCGAAGACGTCTTCGTTGGCGTTGACAAATTCACCTTCCCGGCGGATTTTGTTGTCGTTGACTACGAGATGGACCCTCGTATTCCATTAATCGTTGGACGTCCCTTCTTGAGGACCGGTCGCACTCTCATTGATGTAGCCGCGGGCGAAATAATCATGAGAGTTGGTGACGATAAAATTGTCTTCAACATGGGTAAGATTTCTAAGCAACCTTATTCATATGAGAGTGTTAATGCTATTGACGTTCTTGATGAGGCTTGTGAAGAACATTTCAAAGACGCTTGTAAAAGTGGTTCTTCTTCTCTACCCACTGTTGAGACCGTTGCCTCTATTGCTCCATCACTAACTCCATTTGGAGAAAGTGATTTCCTCTTGAAAGAATTTGAAGCAACTCTGGGAGATGTGGATTTGCGATATGACGATTCTCCCTCCAATTAGGATGAAGACATTCGTACCATTGAGAAACTTCTCAATGAGGACCGTATTTCTCCACAGTCTCCTAAGGCTATCTCTACCGATGATCCAAAGTTGACTATGCTGTCCATTGAAAATCCTCCGGATTTAGAGCTTAAGGATCTTCTGTCTCATCTCGAGTACGTTTTCCTTGAAGACAACAAGAAGTTACCGGTCATCATCGCAAAAAGCCTGAAAGAAGAAGAAAAATCGCGACTAAAAGCGATTGCTTGGAAAATCTCCGATATTCGTGGAATTGATCCTCACTTTTGCACACATAAAATTCTCATGGAGGACAACTTTAAACCCACTATTCAAAGCCAAAGAAGGGTGAATCCCAAGATCCATGACGTTATCAAAAAAGAGGTTATCAAACTTCTTGATGCAGGCATGATCTATCCTATCTCGGATTCACCATGGGTTAGTCCAGTCCATTGTGTGCCTAAGAAAGGCGGAATCACCGTTGTGCCAAATGAAAACAACGAGTTAATTCCTACTCATCTCGTTACAGGGTGGAGAGTTTGTATAGACTATCGCAAACTCAATGATGCTACGAGAAAGGATCATTTTCCCCTTCCTTTCGTGGACCAAATGCTTGAACGTCTGGCGGGTAATGACTATTACTGCTTCTTAGACGGTTTCTCCGGGTATTTTCAAATACCCATCGACCCCCAAGACCAAGAGAAAACCACATTCACTTGTCCCTACGACACATTTGCTTACAAAAGAATGCCTTTCGGCTTATGCAATGCTCCTGGGACATTCCAAAGGTGTATGATGGCTATCTTCCATGACATGGTTGAAGAAACCATGGAAGTCTTCATGGATGATTTCTCGGTCTATGGTGATTCCTTCTCTACGTGCCTTGCCAATTTGGAACGCATGCTTAAGCGGTGTGAAGACACTCGCCTTGTTCTGAATTGGGAAAAAAAGCCATTTCATGGTAAAGGAAGGCATTGTGCTGGGACATAAAATCTCTAAAGCCGGTCTTGAAGTGGACCGTGCTAAAGTGGATGTCATAGCCAAACTACCTCCACCTTCAACCGTGAAGGGTGTGAGAAGTTTTCTGGGTCATGCGGGCTTCTATCGTCGTTTCATTCAGGATTTTTCTAAAATCGCTCGCCCGATGACCCACCTCTTGGAAAAAGATACTCCTTTCATCTTTTCCAAAGAATGTCTTGACTCCTTCAATCTTCTTAAGGACAAGCTGACTAAGGCACCGGTCTTGGTTACCCCTAATTGGGAGCTACCTTTCGAATTGATGTGTGATGCTAGCGACTTTGCTATTGGAGCGGTTTTGGGCCAAAGAGTAAATAAACAATTCCAACCAATCCATTATGCTAGCAAGACAATGACGGGGGCTCAATTGCATTATACCACTACCGAAAAAGAGCTTTTAGCTGTAGTGTATGCTTTTGAAAAATTTCGCCCCTATCTTGTCCTTTCTACCACCATCGTGTATACCGACCATTCCGCGTTGAAGTACTTGTTGACTAAGCAAGATTCTAAGCCAAGACTTCTTCGTTGGGTTTTGCTCCTTCAAGAATTCAACATTGAAATTCGTGACAAAAAGGGAGCCGAAAACCTAGCAGCGGATCATCTGAGTAGACTTGAGGATCCGTATCAAGGGGATCATCCGAACCAAGAGATCAATGACTCTTTTCCCCTTGAAACCTTAATGTCTATTCATTCCAATCTTGATGACACCCCGTGGTTTGCGGACATTGCAAACTACTTAGCGGGTGGTATTCTCATCAAAGGGTTAACATCCCAACAAAAGAAGAAGTTCTTTAAAGATGTTAAGACTTACTTCTGGGATGACCCTTATCTCTTCAAACAATGTGCTGATCTGATCATTCGTCGATGTGTTGATGGGCCGACAGATTTACAAATCCTTGATGCTTGCCAAAAAGGACCCACCGGTGGACACTTTGGTCCCAACTACACCGCGAAGAAAGTGTTTGAATCTGGATTTTATTGGCCCACCATTTATCGTGACGCTCACGAAATGGTTAAGCATTGTGATGCTTGCCAACGACAAGGCAAGATCACACATAAAGATGAGATGCCTCAAAATTTCATAAAAGAATGTGAAATCTTTGATGTATGGGGCATCGACTTTATGGGGCCATTTCCATAATCCAAAGGGAACAAGTACATCCTCGTAGCCGTTGACTACGTTTCTAAATGGGTTGAAGCTAAGGCTCTTCCTACGAACGACGCGAGGGTGGTTGTGAACTTTCTGAAGCAATTATTTGCTCGATTCGGTGTTCCTCGTGCTATCATCAGTGACAGCGGGACTCATTTTTGCAATGATCAATTTGCAAGAGTCATGGCTAAGTATGGTGTCAATCACCCTCATTTTAACGGAAAAATTTGCTTTTTCGACATTTTTCAAAGTTTTTAATCTATTTTGGCCTAGTTGTATAGTAGTATTTTCCTTTGTAGCGTTATTTACTTTCTTTGCTAGAATAAATTTTCAATAAAGTGGTTTTAAATTTTTCAAAGTCGTGAATATTTTGACTCAACCCGATTTTACTTGTCCAAGTTTACTCTAGCTAGTATCCTTAACGTGTTTAAGTCAAGTTTTGCTAGGCTTTTATATAGGGAACTTTAAAACGCGAAAGTCTTAACTCTCGCGGGTTAAGAACAAGAACTTTTCGCAAGTTCCTATAATTGATCCTAGAGAGTCGTTTATCAAGGGAACTTTAAAACGCAAATTCTAAACTTGAAAGAGTCTAAGAAGATGCAAGATCCTATAGGCGACTCGAAAACCCAAAACTTTGATTTAATTGGCTAAGCATCCACGAATCTCATTCCTTGATATTTTAAACTGTGGAGGACGAGAGATGATAGATTCAATTATAAGTTTGGTATTCTTTCGTGAATTTGTGTGAGTTGATTATAAGCCTATTCTCCCATCGTTTGTTAATAAATTTATCTGCAATAAATAAGGTTGTACGATTTGAAAAGTTACTTAGCTTCTAGCCCAAGATCGTTTAAAAGTTGCTCGGTATTAAGTAGAGTTCATAGCCAAGGCATAACTTATTGAAGCGGGATGCGAAGAATGGCGAGTCCGAAAAGGCCCTAACAAGGCATGAGGGCTACATTTTGTTGCTAAAGATCCAAAAGTGATGTGAAGAATCATTTATTGAAAATCAATATGAAGGATCGAGACACACGACGGAAAGCAAAAACTCCCCAAAAGATCATGGAGAAGTCTATCCAAAAAGGCCCTAACAAGGTATGAGGATAAATAGATCCAAGTCCTAAAAGGAGGCGGATCGTTGCATATCAAAGACCAAAATAAAGATTGGAGAAAAATGAAGAAGTCGTGGTCCAAAGATGAAGAATCTCTCAAAACTTCAAGTGAAGAAATTCTTATTATGAAGAGAAGACCATAATTTCAAGAACGTCTCTCAAAGATTTGAAGTATGAAGTCGCTGCCAAATATCGGTCCGAGAAAGGTCTCAAATCGTGAAGCGAGTTATGCCAAGATATGAACTTTAAGAGGCCCCGAGAAGCAGTTTTAAAAGATTTTGTCCTTTAGCTAACTATTGATTAAATCGTCCACTTTATTTTCGGCCTAAATAACTATCGAAATAAGTCAAAAAATGCATCCTCGCGATCATTCAAGACAAGAATAAAATATAAGAGATACACCTAGGAATAAGGGAGTCTAAGTAAATAATTGGCCCACATGAATTCGTGTTAGTTTGCTAACTTATAATAACTGATCTCGTTTTTAAGCTTGGTATGAGGAACGTGAAACTTGAGGATGATAAACGTTCATGGCAGCCAAAACCCAATGTAAGTCTTTGATTTCTTTACTTATTTCTATCTTTTTATTTTCCTTAAAAGTTTAGTATTTAATAAAGGCCAAGGTGGGTTATTTATGATGGAAAATGTAAACCGTGCTATAAAATTAATGCATTGCATGAGGGCATTGCAATGGTCAAGTGTAGGGGATTTAATAAATGTGAAAACACTTATCCTTTTACCGCTTATTTCCAATAATAACAAGACCAAAACGTGTAATTTATGTCGTAAAAGTCGGAATTATGCGTGGTTTGTGTTTTTATTGTGTTTTAGGACCAAAAGATTAAAAAAGAAGAAAACACGGGCTTTCACGGGCTTTTATCGAAGAAAAACGAGAAAAGACGAAGTCAAGAGATCAAGAGTGCTTAAAGAACGGATGTCCAAGACCTATTCTGAAGATTTATCGAAGAAAAAGTCTAAAGATGAAAGTTTAATGAAGTCGAAGAACTCAAGTCTAAATTAAAGAACAAAATTATTAAGAGAAGTTCAAATCCCGAGACGACTTCGAGAAAAGACAAAGAATTAAATCGAGTCGAGAAGAAAAGAAAGAAGGAAGCACACCACACATGCACTTCCCACTTAGCCTATAAATACCCTCCTAATCACATTAGGAGGGTGGTTAGCTAGTTTCACTTTTAATTTTTCCTTTCTAGTTTTTAGAGAGAGAAAGTTCCAAACTTTCTCTCACTAAGTTTTTCATCTTTTCTTTCTTTTAATCTTTCAAGTTTAAGCTTTTTGTATTTGGATTTCATTAATAAAAATTCAAGTTTAAGTATTTTGTCCTTTAATCTCTTTCTACATTTCTTGGTTTACTTTAACTTTTGATCCGAAATTTATACTTCATACGTTTGATTTGATGATTTCGTGTTTAAAAGGTTAAACTTTTCATTCCTACATAAGCTCTCTTGCGGTTTAAGCTATAAGCTCTTTATGCTTATTGGCTTATTTCATGTTTCAGCTTATTACTTTTCGGATTATTAAAAAGGTTTTGTCTTTTTAAAGCTTCTTTTATAAAGTTTATGATTTCATGTTTTTAAAAGTTGTCAAATTTAAGCTTATTGAGTTGTTTAAGGTCGGTTAAAGTAGCTTATTGTATGTGCTTATTGAGTTTTCAGCTTGCCACCAATTTCGGATTACTATTGCATTCCATCGCAATACTGGGGATTCAAACATTCCGATCGATTGCTTTTGTTTATTGCAATAACCCATTGGGGTTTTACTTTGCGATAGTTTGGGCATTTCCCCCTTATTCCGATCTGGGATTGCGATCGCTCATTGCGATCACATATTCTGACGGGGTTTAAGGTCCTTTTAAGTCGAAACTCTGCCCAGTTTTAGATTGCATTATTCTGATAGGTTGGTCATTATTCCGATAGAATTTTATTGCGATAGAAACATTCCGATACCTTGTATTCCGATCTGGACTTTGCGATTGAACAACATTGCGACAGATTTGACCTTGATTATTCCGATGGGTATTCAGATGAACATTCCGATGGCTTTTCACTTATATTATTCCGATGACTTGTTTTAATAACATTCCGATGGTTCCACTTTTGGTGCATTCCGATAGAAAGGACTTGTTACATTCCGATAGTTTGAGATTTTAAGTTTTACGAAGTTTTAAGTTCTTAAATTACTTGTTAAGTTTTTAGTGAATTTCACTTTACTCAACGACAATCATTTGCCTTTAGTTTAGAAATAGATAATCAAACCAAACCACCCTCTTGTTCACCAAAAGACAATTGAGTCGCACTTTCTACCATTAATCAATTCGAAAAGATTTGGAACAACGAACTTTGATACTTGGCCGAAAAGCGAGTATTAGCGACAAAGATTGGTTCTAGCTTTCGATTAGAACTCGACATCTAGCCTTGTGTCGAAAAATGGTGAAGTAGATGACGTATGTAGATTGGTCCTAGCTAAGATTAGGTCTCGACATTTAGCTTAGTGTCGGAAAAATAATGTAAGCGAAATTGTAAGGTTTTCTCCGCCAAGAAGGGAGCTTGTGGATATAGTGGAAATATCAAGTAAGGTGTACTCAAGGAGTGGAGTAGGAACGAGGATAGAGCTTCGTTGCCGAACCACTATAAATCTTGATGTCGTTCCTTAGGCCGTTTCTTTCCTTACTCTTTACTTATGTTTTCATTATTGCTTTGCATTTCATTGTCACTAGATATTATTAATTAGGACAATAACCGGGAGAAACTTTTCAACCCCCCCACTTCTAGTCTCTACACTTTATATCAGAGTGATGGTCACTGAAGGTCTTTGAAGTATATTGTTCTTTAAAACTTACATCGATCTGTTGTCTCCTCAAATTAGAAGGGTTTGTTGTACTAAAGTTTCTCTTTGGTCAAAACTATTTTTTTCAATAAAAATAGACCTTTTAATTGGTAACCTAGCATCATATCTTGTTTAGTAGCCTATATACATTTTAGATTTACTCTTGAAATGTATCTACTAGTTTCTATTTTTTTGTGTGTAAGTACTCATGAAGACTAATCATTAATTGATTGTGGATTGAGTTACTTGCACTTGTAGAAGAATCATCTCTTTTGATCATCAACATCTAAGGATGATGATATCAAGATTGATGTAAGTGATACTAGTCCTTAAAGACTTAATATACACTTTAATCAAATTTGGGTGTTGCATTGGTCCTTAGAAGACGCGGGATGCACTTTGCGGCTAAGGTACGTTTTCGTCCTTCCATACACCCTATTGATCATTCTTTTGATCATTACTTGACTATGTGCTTGTTCTTGGCATCCTTGCCTTGACATTTGTTTGTGGTATGTGATTCTATTCTTGTACCCTCTCAAACCTTCATTGCTTTGATACTTGACTCACTTAGGGGTTGTAGAGTGAGTTAGTAGTAGCCTAAAGTATCAAGCATGATTTATATGGTTTGAAACTTAGACGGTTAATAGGTCCTATATCATGTGTAATATGAGAAATTGAGCTCATCTGTAAGATGATTGTTTAATCCTTTGAGATACCAAATTACATCATATGTTGTAGTTAGCATATTACACATTTGGAATTGAAATATTCCAAGGATATTGTTATTGCAATCCCTAGCAACCATATTTGTCCGATCATGTAGGAGATAAAGTGAATTTATACTTTTCTCATATTTTGAAATAATTTAAGACAAATTCTTGAAAGTGATCTTAATCTATTATACAAAATTCCTTGGTATAGCTCATTACCAAATCCATTTAGACTTACGCCGGAAAGGAACGTCTTAAACCACTATAGATGACAAAAGTTCTTTGTTTCTACTATTTGAAGATTCTCACTCATCTCTTGCGCATTTAACTTAGTCTTGATTCACTCCTCTTGGTTTCTCTCTTCTTTGTATTTGTAGGATATGTGAATCTTGCTTATGTTTTAGAGAGAGAAAGAGATAGAAAGATAGATGATTTCACACATACTTTAGAGAGAGAAAGTGATTAACTTTGTCTAAAATTAAAATGAAACCACACCCTCTCCATCTAAGGAGAGGGTTTATATACCAAGCCCATAAGATGGGCTTGGGCTTAAAATTGGGCCGGCCATACAAGCATGGACCGGGCTTTTCCTTGTTTGATATATTAAAAGATATCTAGACTACGAGCTACTACTTAATATATTGTCGGAGTGACCGAATCTTCCTAAATACGTAAAAACGTATTTCCAACAATCTCCCCCTAAGGGAGGTCACTCTAAACAAGGGCGTTACCTAAGTTACAATAATAAAATAAACCTAGCATACTATGCTTGTCTTGAGCTTGGAGTCTTCGTCTTTCTGTTCTTTTTCTTTTCTGGTGAACATGCTGATGTGATCTTTGACATCAATCTAGAGCATTAATCTCTTGCCTTGATCTTGTGTATCCATCACTTGTGATCTTCGCCTCTTCGTAACTTCATGTCCTACATACTTATACCTTCATAATTCTTGAAAGCTTTAGAGTTCGATACAGCGGAAGACTTAACTTTTAGGATTTCTTGAATTAGACGAGGTATTAAGTGCATAAAGTATAAGCATGCGGGGACGACTTCTTCTCGGATTCCGCAACGCCACCGTCTTCAAATGCCGCAACATAAGTAGACACGAACGAAATGGCTTTGAACATTTCATTCTAATTCGGTAGCATTTTACCTCCAGTCGGTGAAGACCGTTGGACGATATAAAATATCGTACTTGTGGCAGGTAGATTTAATTTAAAATCTCCTTGACAAGATTTCGCGGGTAAACCCGTTCTCTTTACTCGACCGTCCAAAGCTGACTGCGAACGTAAAGAGTGAATCATTTGGATAAAATTATCCGCATGATTGAAGCCATCAATTCTGATTCCTGGAACAAGTTTGACTCATTAAAAGAATCGCACCATCGTTGCTTTCCAGTTGTCACGAGCTTGATTCATATTGAATCTTGCAAGTTACCTACCAAGTGCTGTTTAAAGTTAACACTAGAAGGATATCCACTCATCACTGTGAACACTAAGGTATCACTCTGAGTGTTCTGGCAAGATCACTTAGATATTGCGTAGAGGCCTGGAACGTGTTTAAATTCAATTAAGAATTAAACAACTGTTGCTTTCTAGTTATCACAAGTTTGATTCATAAAGAATCTCACAAGTCACCTACCATGAGCTTTTTGATTTTCACTCAAGAAGGATTTCCATCTTCATTGTAAATACTTGCGTATTACTCGGATGTTCAGGCAAGATCAGGAAGATTTTGTGTAGGACTCTTAATATCTTTCTTACTTTTCACAGAGTGTGAAAAAGCAAGGAATTATGGAAGTGTGTCCTAATGAGATATTTGATGATCTCAAATGGCTCTAGACTCGATCGTGCACTTTGGATTTTAGTAATCGGAGGCTGGAGAGGAGTGCTACCATTTCAATACCTATTTATTCGGAGTGAATAAATCGATAGATAACGTGTTGTCTCCGTGTGATTAAAACAAATATATTTTGAGAGATATCTGAGTTAGCTGGGATGGGTTGTGCATTGCATCACTGGGTCCATGATGTCTATCTTCAATATCGAGCATCATTAAAAATGATCTCAATAGCATATTTGTTGACCCGGTTTCTGCCTAAGGTTGTAAGGAGGGCTTCTTTCTTTAGACCCTTTATCTTTACAATTCTTTTTCATTCTTCAACCCCTTCAATGCTTACCAATACGTCATAACTAGCACCTTGTTGTGATTGTTCCAGTGCTAACTTAAGTACTTGGTCGACATTCAGCTACATTCATAATCTTTTCTCCAACTTTCCTAAGGACTACTATTTCTAGCTATGGAATATCCTTGGGAAGATTCCTCCGGTTTAAGAAGAATCATTGGACTTAACCTATCCTACCATCCTTATGTCACCACAATCTTCATCGGCGTGAAATAAATGGGTTTTGAGTAAGTATATGTCACCATGAAAATCCATTTTGAAGTGCAAATCCTGTTTTGCTCCCCCTTAACATATGCCACGATATTCGAAAACATTTCGCACATGTCGGGATGAGCTATCACATTAAGTCAAACCATTTGTGATAATTTCCCATATTAAATCATATTTTCTCCCCGATATTAAAAATATTAACCCAATTGATGTTTTTAATATCAATTGATTTAATGAAGTTTTAACAAAGGTTTTGGGAAGAAAAATGCAAGTCCGTTTTATCTTCATGATACCAAATGTATGAGATATGATACCGATTTGTAACATGATCACATATTCACCATATTAGAAAAAACTGATAAGGTTGGACCTGATTGATGAGAACATCATATGATAAGATCAAATGGTTCTTGTCAGCATATGTTGGTTGCCTCGTCACGTCTGAAGTCATCTCTTAACACCACGTGTACGATTGGTATTGTTGTCTTGACACCAAGTTGTGAACTTGGCACTTTCGGCATCGAAGATTCTGAATGCTTGACAATTGCTCCCCCTCAATTGTTGACCCGTTTTCTATTGAAAGAGTTGTAGTCGTCGTGTGAATAGTCGCATCATCGAGTATGTAGATACCAGTTGTAGATAGGTATGGTTGTAGAGATGATAGCTTCATAAAAACAAGACTTCTCTTGTTTTAACAAATAAATGCACTGAATCGTACATAGATTTGTGTTAGACCAAGTTAGAAAGTAAACTTGATCCCTTACAAGGTTTTAAAGTAAACCTTGCCCGAGAAAATTAATTCCCGTTGTTGAGCCAAAGCTTTCATAAGAAATACTTGACTTTAGTGAGAAAACAGGGTTGCAGTCTGGAATAACTACAAGCCATTTAGGCATGTTTTATGAAATATTTACAAATTTTGTACGAACTCTATTTATGGCGCCGTGTCAATATTAATCAACATTTCTAAGGCCGTAAATATTATCGTACCAAAAGACATGCCTTTGAAAAATAAAGTAAATTTTTTTTGGATTTTTCTGAATTTTTCAATTTTTATGGTTTTTATATGGTTTTATATTATTGTATTTTGCTTTTGTGGATAAAACTATAAACAATATATACAGATGATCACCAAGGATACGGATAATAGTTTACCATCACTATTCTTTTGCTTCATCTGTCAGTTCCTTAAGAGTCTCAAGCGAGAAGGTTCTTATTCCTAGCTTGTCGGCCAAAAATTCCATTCGAGCGCGATCTAAAGCCTTCGTGAAAATATCCGCCAATTGATACTTAGATCGGACAAAGTAAAGATCGATCACTCCATTTTCCACTTGCTCCTTGATAAAGTGCTAGCGAATGTCAATATGCTTTGACCGGGAGAATTGAACATTGTTGCAGCATAAGGCAATTGCACTTTTGTTGTCGCAGTACATCAGAATCTTGTTGAAACCTAGACCATAGTCGGTTAATTGCGATCTCATCCAAAGAATTTGAGCACAACAACCAGACATAGCTATGTATTCTGCTTTCGTACTTGAAATTGCAGTGCTTTTCTGCCTTTTCGATGCCCAACTGATTAATCGATCTCCTAGTAGTTGCAATGTTCCACTCGTGCTACGCCTTGTATCTTGACAACCCGCGTGATCCTCATCTGCATATGCCATAAGTGCAATCGAAGAGTCCTTCAAATACCAAAGTCCCCGATTAATGGTTCCTTTAAGATACCGAAAGATTCGTTTAATAGTAGCTAAGTGTAACTCAGTAGGGCGAGTTTGATACCGAGCACACATACATATAGCAAACTGAAGATCAGGTCGACTAGCTGTGATATACAGAAGGGTACCAATCATTCCACGATAAAGTGTCGGATCAACGGCAACTCCATCTGATTTGCATCAAACTTAGTTCGTTCCACCATTGGAGTATCTACGGGGTCACAAGATTCCATCTTATATTTCTTAAGAGATTCAAGGGCATACTTGGATTGATTGATAAAGATGCCTCTGGGACTCTGAGATATCTGAAGTCCTAAGAAGAATGATACCTTGCCCATCATTGACATCTTAAACTTGGAAGACATGAGTGTCCCAAATTCATCGGATAAGGTTTGGGTCGAGGCAGCAAATATAATATCAACAACATATATTTGTACAATAATCATATCTTTACCTCGTTTCTGAATAAACAGCGTGGGATCCACCTTGCCTTTAGCGAAGCCTTGCGTGATGAGGAATTGTGACAATAGATCATACCATACGCGTGGAGCTTGCTTCAACCCGTAGAGAGCCTTCTTAAGCTTGTACAAATGATTAGGATATTTAGGATTCACAAAACTATCCGGCTGTTGAACATAGACCTCTTCCTTGATTTCACCATTCAGAAATGCCGTCTTCACATCCATCTGATAGACGATCATATTCATGTGGGCTACATAAGCGAGGAATAGTCTAATAGCTTCCAAACGGGCAACAGGTGCAAAGGATTCCATAAAGTCGATGCCTAATAATTGCTTGTATCCACGAGCTACTAGTCGAGCTTTGTTCTTCAATATTCCGCCTAACTCGTCGAGTTTCACCTTGTAAACCCATTTCAAAGTGAGCGACTGCACTTGATCCGGGCATGGGACAAGTTCCCATACTTCAAGACGTATAAATTCATTAAGTTCTTCTTGCATAGCTTCTATCCAACAGGATTGAGTAAAGGCTTCTTGCCATGTCTTAGGTTCAACTTCAGTGAGAAAAGCATCAAAATGACAAAACATTGCATTTTCTCGTAACTGACTTCGAGTGGATACCAGACGATTAGGGTCACCAATAATAGAATCTATAGGATGATCCTTTGTCCACTTGCTGTCATGTTCACGAATCTATGGATTGGAGTAAACCGTAGTAGGAGCTTCCTCTGAGGTGGACGACCCGACTTGGTTAGAATCAAGAATAGGTACACCAAAGAATGGTAGTTCACGCATTTGAGCGAATTCCAAATCGTGATCATCATCATCCTCTTCATCATCAATAGGCATGACATGGGTAGTTGATTCGGGTGTTGGTTGAGAATTACTTGTTGAAGGTATATCTTGACCAATTGTAGGTGCAGATGTGTCTGATTGTGCTTCGGTTGCTGGAGCGACAACTTTGGTTACCGGAGCAATTACCTCAGGTTCTGGAGCAACAACACTTGGAGAAGTAAATAATTCATCAAAGAACGGTTGAAACAACGTATCCCATTCATTCCTAGAAGGTGGTGTAAATGATGATGAAGTAGGGTTGTTTGGGACAAGACCAGAACTAATGTTACTGGGTCCCATTTCATGAAGTGCGGGTTCAGAGCTGCTTTGCTCAGAAGCCATTGCTGTCAGCTCATCAAAATCAACATTCATAGTTTCGAGGATCTTACGAGACTTACGGTTGTAGATTCGGTATGCCTTCTTTGTGGGTGCATAACCAATGAAAATACCGATATCAGCCTTGGGTTGAAGTTTTCACAAATTGTCACCATCATTATTTGGATAGCAGAGAGAACCAAGAACATGAAGATATGATAAATCTGGTACTTTTCCATGTAGAAGCTCATAAGGTATTTTACCATGGCGTTTTCGAATTAGTGACCGGTTTTGGGTGTAAACTGCTGTTGATACTGCTTCTGCCCATAAAATTAATGGAGCCTTTGCGTAAATTAACATCGTTCGAGCAGCTTCCATAAGTGTGCGATTTCGCCTTTCAACGACACCGTTTTGTTGTGGAGTGCGAGCAACAGATGTTTAATAAGTGTGTAAACACTTATCCTTTTGCCACTAAAATCAAGGAAAAACAAGACCTAATCATGTGTTTTATATCATAAAAGTCGGAATTACACGTGGTTTTGTGTTTTTGTTGTGTTTTAGGTACAAAAGATCAAAAAGGAAGAAAACATGGGATTTGACGGGCATTTATCGAAGAAAACAACAAAGTCAACTCAAAAGGACCAAAATTGCAAACGGGAATGAAGATTTTATCGAAAGTTAAAATACAGGATCGTTTATTCACAGATTCAAGTTTAAATGGGCCAAGTGGGACCCACATTTGCTTAATGGGCTTGAAAAGCCCATTTTTGGGTTATTTAAGTTATGTTTGTAGTAAAGCCCAAATCAAAAGCCCAATTGCACATGAGTTGTGGACGGTGGATTTTATATACTCGCAAAAATTTAGATCAAGGCCCATCACAAAGCAAAAGTCCATATCAGAAGCCCATGTAATTAAGTAACAAGTGACTAGGGGTGGGAATCGGGTCGGGTTGGTCGGGTTCAAGTTATTCGGGTCGGGTCGAATTCGGGTTGAGGG
Source organism: Glebionis coronaria (assembly GCA_025667525.1). Taxonomy (NCBI): domain Eukaryota; kingdom Viridiplantae; phylum Streptophyta; class Magnoliopsida; order Asterales; family Asteraceae; genus Glebionis; species Glebionis coronaria. Next base: position 272,171,236 of record CM046875.1, on the reverse strand, counting down.
TAAAAATAATTTACCCGAACCCGACCCGAGTTGTACTCGGGTTAGTCGGGTTCGGGTCTATTCGGGTCGGGTCTACTCGGGTCGGGTCTATTCGGGTTCGGGTCAACCCGAGTATGGGTAAAATATAAAAAAAAACTTTTTTTTTATTTTTTAATAGAATTTGTATTAAATTTATATATTAAAAATAAAAAAAAATTAAATAATTTCTTATTCGGGTCAATCGGGTTGACCCGAACCCGAATTAGACATATATATTTTACCCGATGTCCGACCCGATTTTGAATTCGGGTTAGCCGGGTTTACCCGACTAACCCGAATTCAAATTTCAACCCGAGTAACCCGACCCGAATATGCTCGGGTCGGGTTCAGGTCGGGTCGGGTCGGAAATATTGACACCCCTACAAGTGACTATGGGGTGAGAAAGTTTATTTAACCTTTTCATTTGGTCAACCTCATTCATTAAAAACAAGGTTAGAAACAAAAGAAAGAAAAAGGAACGAGAGAAAAAAAATATAGAGAGAAAGCAGATGAACCCTAGATCCAATTTGGGGCTTTCTTATCTGCCCTCGATTGGATCTCACGCGCTGAAATAAAAGGCCAAGAAATTCAGAAGGAAGAAGATGCTGTTATCAATCATACGTGGCCTCCCCATCTGTCACAGCTAGCATGTGATTGGTGGATACACCTCACCACCAATCATCCACCAATGATCCACCAATGATATAAGGCCACATCAGCAAAGAGAAATCACAAGAAGCACAAGTTCCTTCCAGGCTGGCGATCCGTATGCAAGAGGCTTATTCTCCACCGTTTGATCCAGAGAGAAGAAATAATTGAAGATTCAACGGCCAAGATTCGAGATCATCTTCAACCAACTCACCCTGCCATCCTCTCGGTGAGGCTATAAAAACCCCCTGAAGAAATCAGATATATTATTCCATCTTCTTTATTTTACTGTTTTTTTATTTTAGGAGTAGGAATTAAATTTAGTTTTAATTAGATTTAGGTTAAATTGTAATTTTAATTTTTCCAACTCTTGTAATCAGAGTTTCAAGTGATTAATAAAATTATATTTCAGTTTACATTTGTGCTTTTAATTTTAAATCGCAAGTTATTATTTACTGTTTTTCTTTTAATTATTATAAAAGAGCAAAAAGAAGGTGGTTAATAATTTTCCCCATTGGAAAGTTATAAAAAAAATACTGTTCGAGATATGTTCATGGTTGGTGTTGTTGATGATGATGATTCGGTGGTTCTGTTTTGTTCATAAAGACGGCTCAACGCCGATCTTCTCCTCAACGGTGTCTACATCAGGTTCATTCTCTTTTTCTTTTTATTAGTTTTTTATAGATAAATTAGTTAGTTGAATCTGCTTGTGTTTATGTTTGGATCTTGTGTTATGATTTACTGTTTGGATCTGCGTATTTTTGTCACTGCTTGGAATTGATGTTTTCTTTTGTCTGATTATTTTTAGTTCTAATATCTGCTTGTTAAGTTTCTAGTTGGATTTGATATAGTTTGTATCTGCTTAAATTAGTTAAATATGCTTATCTGCTGTTTGCTATTTCCAGTTTTTTATCTGCTTATTCTAGTTTTTGTATGCCTGCTTATTGCTTTTCGTGCTTATTTTATCTTCAATCTCTTAGCTTATTGTTGATTATTTTTGTCTGCCTATTAGTTAGTTTATTTAGCTTATTTAATTTTACTGATTGTTTATTTTTGTCTTCTTAGTTGCTTATTCGTCTATGTTATCGGTGCTTATTGGGTATTTTTGGTTTGCTGATATAAGGTTAAATAGCAGACTCTTTTAGTCTGCTTGTTTCATTAATCCAAAAGATTCCCAAAAAAAAAAAATTATAACCAAAAACGTCTGTCAGGGGACTCGAACCCCTGACCTCACGCATGGCAACCCAACGCCTTTCCATTTGTGCTAGTACTACTTTTAAGTTTTATTAGACATCATTTAATTAATATAGCTTTTTTACATTTTAGCTGGCAGTTTCTTTTATTTAGTTTAAATACATATTTTTAGTTTAATTAAATTTATCTAAAAAGTTTTATATAAATTTCGTTTTTATTAAGTTTAAATAGTTTTAAATAGATTTCTTTTAAATTTCAAAATAGTTTTTAATATTTTAAAATTAGTTTAATAAAATTTAAAATATGTTTGTCTTTAAATATTTTAATTAGATTTTTCATAGTTTTAAAGTATTTACTTTTTCTTAAAATAGATTAAATTATTTTAGTTTCATTTTTAAATAGTTTTCACAAATTGTTCTAATAACTTTAATTAAATAGTTTTTAGTCCTTAAAAATACCAAAAAGTTTTATTTACCAAAAACAAATAAGTCTTACGTATAGTCCGATTTCAATTCGAGTCGATTTGTAGAACGAAAAGAGATCTAAAAAGAGTTTGCAAAATTCTTACATTAAAATGGTGCCGCTGCCGCTTCGCTCGTTACGATTGACGATTTGTCGCGAGACGATTTGGATTTTGGGATCCGTTCGATTTTGAACGTTATTTTTCTTGTTAAAAAAAATCTAAAACATAAAAAATCAAAAAAGATAAAAATACAAAAAATTAAAAAATCACAAACGCAAACTCTTTCCTAAGATTTGCACCAAAAAAATTAAAAAAAATCCAAAAGTAATACTTTTCCTAAATATTCTTCTTTATCCTCTATTGTGTTTAATTCTTTTTTTCAACCCCTCTTATTTTTAATTCTTAATGGATTCATATTGTATAGGGTGTGGGTCGTCTAATAGTTAATCATGTTATTGGTGTTCATGCGAGCGGTGCGGTATGGCTATCCCTAATCACGAATTTGGACATTGTTCATTTTGCAATTCGACCAATTCATACTTCACCTCTAATGACACTATCTTACACTCTCCCATATATGACGATCCGTATCCGCAACATGCACCAGGTTTTTCTTAATACCCGTGTTGCAATCATTGTGGGGGCCCTCACGATACTTCTTATTGTCAGCCAATAAATTATTATGAGCCAAATCCGTGTCCTCATTTTTCTTCACCGATGGATTATTATGAACCAATTATGTGTTCTAATTTTTCTCAACCGATGAATTACTATGAGCCACATCCGTGCTATAATTCCGGTTTTCAAAATTTTGAGCCCCCACAAAACATCATCGATCATCAACCTTCTTTGAATCTGAATGACGAAAGACAAGCCCTTCTTTTGAAACTTCATGACGGCTTAATTCAACTAACCGAGGCATTGAAGGAGCGACAACGACAACGACAAGAGCAAGTATCTAATCTTAGTGATTATACTCCGCCTCTTGTGCGTTCTTTTTATTACGATGATGACGAGGATAATATTTACAATCTCAATCCATCATGTGAGACTACCACTCCTATTCTCGATTCTTCCACTACGGAGACTGATGCCTCTCTCATCATGGGGGATGAGGGTCTTATCACTATTCCTTGTGATGAGATTCTTATTCTAATCCAAAGTGAGCCTACGGTTGCTTCCGATAGTGACGATGAGTGTGAATCTCTTTCTAGTGATGATTCATTCCTCCCACCAACATCTTGGGAGACGATTCTTTGGCTTTCTCTAATCCCCTTTTTGATCTCGATGATGATTTTACTTCTAGTGATGACGAGTCACTATCCGATGAAGACGTTCAGAAGGAAAATTTCAAGATTTATTCTAACCCTTTATTTGATTTTGATGACGCCTACATCTCTAGTGAGGTGAATCCTCTCTTTGAAGAGGGGATTGAGGACATTGATAGCTCCGACTCTCTGCTATTGATGAGCATTCTTTGTTAGCCATGCCACCTCCCATCGTAGAGGAGGTGAAGAGATTTGACCCTACCTTCCGTTTGATTCGGTCTGGAGAGGTGACGCGGGTGGTAGATATGTCTTCTGATATTTCTCATATTATGTTGCCACCCCGTCCTACCACGTGCACACCCAAGCGGGTGATGTATCGCTTTTACTCTCCTCATTTCATACCGGGAAATGAGGATGAGTGCTTTGACCTGAGAGGTGACATTGACCGTTCTATGATTGACACCTTTACGGCTTTGCCGAATTGTGACCATCCATTGTCTTTGGGGGATGACAATTTGTCTCCTTTACCCACCCCACCGCCCGTGGATCAAGATTTCACTTACTTTTCTTATGTCGAGAGGACTTTTCTACCTTTCATGACTTATCCTCCTGCCTCTCATTTATTATGTTCCTCCGGGACCGAGGATAAGATTTTTGATCCTAGTATTACATTAGAGGCTTCCCCATGGACCATTTAATTCGGGGTCGAGTCAGGCTCGTGACTCGGTTAACAAAAACAAGCGCTTCTCGGGAGGCAACCCGATGATCTTTTATCTATTTTCTACAATAAGTGTAGGGGGAGCCTAGTAGGTTGTTTGTGTGTTGTGATGTTGTGTGCAGGGACATGTGCTTTAATGATCCACTTTTGGTGTTTTTGACACGACCCGTATTCCCGTGTTTCCCTTGTACCCGATTCCTTCGATAAGTTTTTGCTATTGTGGTTCAATCTTGTATATAAATAAGACGAATAAAATGTAATCACTTTAGTTGTCTCTTCCTTAGCTCGATTTTAAACAACGTACTCAATGTCCTAAGTGTAGGGGAGTTTATTCTCCCACATGCTTAAACATTGAGGACAATGTTTATATTAAGTGTAGGGGGGGACTTCTATCGAATTTTAGTGGGCTTTTCCATGAATTTGACCCCTTTTAACCGGAAAATTTTAAGTTTTTTTTAACGTTTTTCAAATTTTTGATCTATTTTGGCCTAGTAGTATTTTCATTTATTTTCTTTCCTTTTGTCATCGCATCGTATTAATAAATTCCATTTCAAGAATAAAGTTAAAAATAAATAAATGAATAAAATGGTTTTAACAAGTTTAGATGTCTTTGATATATTAGGCCCGTCGTGAAGATTTTGACTCAACCCGAGTTTACTTATCCAAGTTTACTCTAGCTAGTATCCTTAACCATATGGACATTAATTGGTTTATTAGGCTAAGCATCCACGAGTCTCATTCTTTGAGATTTTAAATTGTGGAGAACGAGAGATGATAGAGTTGATAATAAGTTTAAGGGTTTATTCTTCCTTATATGAGTTTTAGTGGCTCTTTCTTCCCACTTGTATATTTAATTGCTTAATAAATGAGGATTTTTACGGTGTTGATTCGATATCTTAATTCTTAACCAAATCTTTAATCTCCTTGTAATTAAAGCATGAACACATTGAGGGTGCCAACGTTGTGGACTTCCGACTAAGGTGGCTCATAACCACTAAGTAGGAGGTATTCAGACCATGGGACCGCGGAATTTGGCCTACTATATATATCATAAACAAAGAAAGAATAAGATTAAAACATGACCTCAAGGAGCCTTAGGGTATGGGGCATGTAGCACGGACCTTGTCATTAGAGCCTTAGGGTGTATGGCATGGTAAGTGTTGAATAAAAATTGATCAAAAAATCAATTCCCTCGTTTATCGTTCAAGGAGCCTTAGGGTGTGGACAATAGACGGGGAGCATTTTTAAATCTTAAGGAGCCTAAGGGTATATGATGTGAACTTGATAAACTCCAAATAAAGTCAACATGACTTTGGAGGAATAATTAATAAGTAGTACTATTGGCCAAATTTTGGGTCCGGGAATTTATTCCCCAAATCATGTTAAATCATCCTTGATGTGGGCTTACTTTAGTGACAACGTTTTTGAGGACGAGGTTAGGTTTTGAGTGTCGGGTTTGCACCGTTTGGCCTTCATTTTTGGAATAATAATTATCAAATAAGTCAAATGAGCCTACGGGTGAATGACAATCAATAAAATCTAGAGATACAAAGTAGGAATTGGAGAAAGATTATTACACAATTGTCTTATATAAGTGGTTTTAACTTAAGGACTTATGGTAAACAATGATCTCGTTATTAAGCTTAGTATGGGGAACGTGAAACTTAAGGGTGATTAATATTCATGACACCAAAGCCCTAATCTAAGTCTTATATTTCTTTACAAGTTTCTTCCATCAATAATTTCCAAGTTAATAAATTGTCACAACTTTTGTCTCCTTTTAAATTTTTATCATAGTAGTAGTAGTAATAGTAATAAAGGCCGAGATGGATTAATTATGAGAAAAATGTAACTTAATGCTTTAAAACTATGCATTGCATGGGGTCATTGTAATGGTCAAGTGTAGGGGATTTAATAAGTGCGTAAACACTTATCCTTTTGCCACTAAAATCAAGGAAAAAAAAGACCTAATCATGTGTTTTATATCATAAAAGTCGGAATTACATGTGGTTTTGTGTTTTTGTTGTGTTTTAGGTACAAAAGATCAAAAAGGAAGAAAACATGGGATTTGACGGGCATTTATCGAAGAAAACAACAAAGTCAACTCAAAAGGACCAAAAGTGCAAACGGGAATGAAGATTTTATCGAAAGTCAAAATACAGGATCGTTTATTCACAGATTCAAGTTTAAATGGGCCAAGTGGGACCCACATTTGCTTAATGGGCTTGAAAAGCCCATTTTTGGGTTGTTTAAGTTATGTTTGTAGTAAAGCCCAAATCAAAAGCCCAATTGCACATGAGTTGTGGACGGTGGATTTTATATACTCGCAAAAATTTAGATCAAGGCCCATCACAAAGCAAAAGTCCATATCAAAAGCCCATGTAATTAAGTAACAAGTGACGGTGGGGTGAGAAGGTTTATTAATCTTTTTCATTTGGTCAACCTCATTCGTTAAAAACAAGGTTAGAAACAAAAGAAAGAAAAAGGAACGAGAGAAAAAAATATAGAGAGAAAGCAGATGAACCCTAGATCCAATTTGGGGCTTTCTTATCTGCCCTCGATTGGATCTCACGCGCTGAAATAAAAGGCTAAGAAATTCGGAAGGAAGAAGATGCTGTTATCAATCATACGTGGCCTCCCCATCTGTCACAACTAGCATGTGATTGGTGGATACACCTCACCACCAATCATCCACCGATGATATAAGGCCACATCAGCAAAGAGAAAGCACAAGAAGCACAAGTTCCTTCCAGGCTGGCGATCCGTGTGCAAGAGGCTTATTATCCACCGTTTGATCAAGAGAGAAGAAATAATTAAAGATTCAACGGCCAAGATTCGAGATCATCTTCAACCAACTCACCCTGCCATCCTCTTGGTGAGGCTATAAAAACCCCCTGAAGAAATCAGATATATTATTCCACCTTCTTTATTTTACTGTTTTTTTATTTTAGGAGTAGGAATTAAATTTAGTTTTAATTAGATTTAGGTTAAATTGTAATTTTAATTTTTCTAAGTCTTGTAATCAGAGTTTCAAGTGATTAATAAAATTATATTTTAGTTTACATTTGTGCTTTTAATTTTAAATCGCAAGTTATTATTTACTGTTTTTCTTTTAATTATTATAAAAGAGCAAAAAGAAGGTGGTTAATAATTTTCCCCATTGGATAGTTATAAAAAAAAATACTGTTCGAGATATGTTCATGGTTGGTGTTGTTGATGATGATGATTCGGTGGTTCTGTTTTGTTCATAAAGACGGTTCAACGCCGATCTTCTCCTCAACGGTGTCTACATCAGGTTCATTCTCTTTTTCTTTTTATAAGTTTTTTTAGATAAATTAGTTAGTTGAATCTGCTTGTGTTTATGTTTGGATCTTGTGTTATGATTTACTGTTTGGATCTGCGTATTTCTGTCACTGCTTGGAATTGATGTTTTCTTTTGTCTGATTATTTTTAGTTCTAATATCTGCTTGTTAAGTTTCTAGTTAAATTTGATATAGTTTGGATCTGCTTAAATTAGTTAAATATTCTTATCTGCTTTTTGCTATTTCCAGTTTTTTTATTTGCTTATTCTAGTTTTTGTATGCCTGCTTATTGCTTTTCGTGCTTATTTTATCTTCAATCTCTTAGCTTATTGTTGATTATTTTTGTCTGCCTATTAGTTAGTTTATGTAGCTTATTTAATTTTACTGATTGTTTATTTTTGTCTTCTTAGTTGCTTATTCGTCTATGTTATCTGTGCTTATTGGTTATTTTTGGTTTGCTGATATAATGCTAAATAGCAGACTCTTTTAGTCTGCTTGTTTCATTAATCCAAAAGATTCCAAAAAAAAAAAAATATAACCAAAAACGTCTGTCAGGGGACTCGAACCCCTGACCTCACGCATGGCAACCCAACGCCTTTCCATTTGTGCTAGTACTACTTTTGAGTTTTATTAGACAGCATTTAATTAATATAGCTTTTTTACATATTAGCTGGCATTTTCTTTTATTTAGTTTAAATACATGTTTTTTAGTTTAATTAAATTTATCTAAAAAGTTTTATATAAATTTCGTTTTTATTAAGTTTAAATAGTTTTAAATAGATTTCTTTTAAATTTCAAAATAGTTTTTAATATTTTAAAATTAGTTTAATAAAATGTAAAATATATTTGTCTTTAAATATTTTAATTAGATTTTTCATAGTTTTAAAGTATTTACTTTTTCTTAAAATAGATTAAATTAATTTTAGTTTCATTTTTAAATAGTTTTCACAAATTGTTCTAATAATTTTAATTAAATAGATTTTAGTCCTTATAAATACCAAAAAGTTTTATTTACCAAAAACAAATAAGTCTTACGTATAGTCCGATTTCAATTCGAGTCGATTTGTGGAACGAAAAAGAGATCTAAAAAGAGTTTGCAAAATTCTTACATTAATGTTTCATGAGAAATGCCAACTTCTTCATAGTAATCACGCAAGATTTGATTCACAAATTCAGTTCCATTATCTGTACGAATGCGTCGGACAGTAGTGTTGAGCCGCACTTGAATCATCTTGAGAAATCCGATGATGAATTTAGGTGCCTCATTTTTGTTGTAAGAAATTTCACCCAAGTAAACCGAGAGTAATCATCGACAATGACGAGGATGTACTTTTTACCACTAAGACTTTCAACACGCATTGGCCCACAAAGATCCATATGCAATAAATAAAGTTTCTCTTGGTTGGTGTCTTCGGTCTTGGGTTTGTATGATTTCTTAGTGTTTTTCCCCATTGTACACGCGGAAAACAAATGATCCTTGTGAAATGTAAGTTTAGGAAGACCACGAACAAGTTCGTTTTTTGCCAAATGATTAATAGCATCAAAGTTAAGATGAGATAACCGTCGATGCCATAACCATGACTTAGTCTTTGATGCTTTGGAGAGAAGACATACGGGAGAAGCGGCCATCATGTCTTGTAGAGACAAAGTGTACAAATTATTCCCTCGAGTACCTTTCAATAAATCAACCCCTTCCAAATTACGAATGAAGCAGGTATGCTCTCGAAAAGCAACTTCTAGGTTTGTATCACAAATATGTCCCACAGAAAATAAGTTGTGACCGAGACCTTCCACATAATACACTCTTGAAATTATAACATTCCCAATATGATATTCACCGTAACCCATAATCTTTGCAATATGATCATTTCCAAATCGAACCGTACCAAGAAACTTGCTGACAAAATTTCTGAGCTGAGAGCGATCTCCGGTCATATGTTTAGAGCAACCAGAGTCCAAATACCAGAGAACAATTTGGACCACCTGTTTTCAACAACAACAGTAGACAATGCATTGGAAACTATTGGTTCCAGAGTGTTAGCAGATACATATATAATATTATCAGAATTGCTATCGTTTGTGTTGCCCTTAGATTTCCTGTGTTTTCTATTGTGAGTTTTACCACTAACAGGTTTTATTGTTATAACTTTCTGAGGTTTTGGAGTATTAGCGGGCACTACAGTGGGAGTAGACCTATTTAAAGGTCACTTGGTTCCTACGGTAGTGTTGGTGTTCCTAGTTAAAGGACACGTTTGTGTTTTGGTAGCCTTGGTACTCCTAGTTAAAGGGCACGCTTTCTTCGCTTTAGTGGGAGTGATCCTAGTTAAAGGGCATGCATTTCCTACTATAGTGAAAGTTCTACCAGTGGGGCACCACATCCAACCAACTTGGGTTAACACTTTCCCAGTCGGTTTCCATTCTGATCCATTTTTCCGGGCATTCATCTCATTCACATGGTCAATAAGGCAAGAATCATGACGACTAGAAAACATACATTCATTGCAATTCTAACATTTCAAATTAGAATTCACAGTAGGCTTAGAAAGCTGCATAACCGTAGAGCCTTTAGGTTTAGCTACATGATTCTTTTTATTCAAAACAGAAATAACATTCCTAGGATGGGCTTCTACTTTCTTCTTCACTTGACTACTAGATGGGGGCAAGATCCTATCATTCTTCTTGTTTCTTTTAAGCTTAGATCTTTGAGCCTTAGTAGTGGTGCTTACTCCTGTAGAAGGCAACACGGGACTATTAGAAGCTGGTTTTGATTCCGCCTTATCTTTAGTGACTAAAGTTTGAGATGGTTTAGTCCTAGGGCCCTTGTTAAGTGGTGTGACGGAAATGAGGTTCCTTTTGATTGCACTAGAGGACGGTGCTGAGACAGTGGCTGCGTTATCCACAACATTCTTACCTTTTAGGGTACGAAGTGTTTCCTTTAACTCAGTCAAAGCCAGATTTTTATCACAAATTTGTTCCCTCAAATCAGACATTTCCACCGACTTTCGATTCAAATGTTCAATCAATGATTGATTCTGTGCAGTGTTATTAGCACATGCTGGCTTTACTGAATCGAAGAGTTGTGTATTTTTCTGTTTTAAGTTATCAACTTTGGACAAAATCTTGGAAACTCGATTATCTAGATCAAGTTTAAAATTCTCAGCGGCCTCAAGTACGTTCACACAGTTAAGCTCATTAGATTTCTCTATGTCTATCGGTAATGATTTAGCAACCTTGTCACTTGGATGACGCTGTTTTGATTGTAAAGTCAATCGAAAGTTCTTTTGAAAATTTGCCTCATCTATATTAACACCTTCGAATGATGTTTCAAAGATCTCTTAAATAAATTGTTGCTTGCATTCAAGCGAAATACAATGTTTTGGATCTCATCGAAAATTTTTGAAAGCAAAGTCTAAGAATCTTGAAGCTTTAAAAATTCAGCGTCAGATTTGTGACAAGTACTATCTACCACATTATCCACAGATTCAACATTATGCACAATAGAATCATTATCAACACTATATCATTTTGGAGTGAAACCCGTTCTATTTCAAGTAAACTGTTTCATAAGCATCATCCATTTCATTGAAAACACGTCTAACTTCTTCTATTTCCAAAAGCAAATCTTGATCAATAGTACTAAGACAAGCTTTAACATTGTTTACAAATGGAACAATTTCGTCTCGGAACGCAGCTCTAGTGTGCTCAAAATTCCATTTACCTTCCGTTATGGCGGAAGCCGTCGTACGTTCCAAAATGACCTTGTCAAAATTGGCTAAGTGTTGGTGTACCGCATTTAAGCTAACGGACGCCTTATGGTGGAATTAACTTCGTTAAATCCGTTTTGACAAGTGTAGGAGACGTACTAGGAGGGTTTTCATTTGACAAACTTTGGGGCACAAGAACTGTCAATTCAGCTAATTCCTTTTGTAAGCGAATGCGGGTCTTTTTAGAAAGTTGATCTTTATTACTTATCATAATCAAGCTTATGGAATTTTGAAAGCATTTTAGAATGAGTTTCTTCCGCAAGTGACTGTGTCTCCTCACTACTACGAACATAAGGTACTTCTTTCGATTTGCCAATTAGGGTCACATCATAAAGACAAGGAATATATTCTTGAGCTTGTTTTGCATAACCGGGATTAGGTGGTAAATCTTGAAGACGCTTAAGTTCGAGTTCTTTAAACGATTTAGTTAAAAGATGAACCTTTTCTGTGGAAGCGTATTGTTTTAAAAGCTGTTGTTCTTTGAATTTAAGAAGTTTGGTAGCATTAATTTCCGATTCAAACTTTTTAGACTCGAGAGTTTCGAAATCCATTTTAAGTTTATGAAAATCATTGACAACCGACTCTTTTGCTTTTAATTCATTGGAAAGATTAGCTTTCAATGATTCTATTTCTTTCAAGTGTTCAATCTTTTTAAAACGAAATTGGTCAAATTCAGAACATGTTAATTTCTCTGCTTGAGGGACCATTTTAAAAGCTTTGAACTTTTCTTTATGCAACGCAAGCTCAGCTGTTAGGGTGGAATTCGTATCTGCGGATTGTCTGAGAGCCATATGCATTTGATCAATTATCTGTTTAGGCACCATGACCAAATCATTGTGAGCATAAGATTCCATACCCGTCGTAGCATTTGGTTAAGGTTCACTCAAATGTGTAGGATTGTGTACCACATCATTTGAGTTACTAGTTCCTGAATGCTGTTCGAGGTTGTCATTTTCATGCCCAACTTGATGTGGGTTATCATCAATACCAAGATTGGTTGTGGTGGGTACCTCACTGACGACATCAGAACCGTAGTAAGAAAGATTAGCAACGAGAGCAGCTGAGGCCGAGTGAGTGTCATCACAATCCAAATCATATGCATCAAGATCGTCCGCTTGATATGCTGCATTTGAAGTAGAAATGACTGCAATGCCTTCATTATCTGTTGCCCCTGGGTCTGCAAGAAATGCTAACTCTTCTGAATCCAAAATCTTTCCCTTAGACTGAGCATCAACCAAATACATCTTCTCACGAAACCATGTTGCATCCCTTCTTCTTTTTGGCTGAGTGCATTCCCTAGCCATATGACCTTGTCCTCGACAATTGTAGCAAGTCACAACCTTTTGAGGACCAATAGGACTTCCATTTCCATTAGCTTGAGAATTCACAGCTTGAGCGTTCACAGTCCTTGTAGGAGGTCCATATGAAGTTTGCCTTCCCTGAATAGGTTGTACCGTCACTTGACCATCTTGAACAGTGGCTTGTTGTCGAGGATTTGAAGAGGTGCGGAGCTGATTGTTTGTTGGTGGAAATCCTCTAGTTGCAACAAGTTTTGACAAATAGGCAGTGAGATGGTTTAGAACATCAGCTGGCGTATCATTTGGAGTAAAGACCGGTGCTTGGATTGGTGGAAGTTCATTGGAGTAGAAGACTTGTGCTGGTTGTGCTTCAATTGGAAAATATCCTTGCTGAGGAGTATAGCCCATTGGAGAAGTGTTGGCTTGTGATGGTGATGTCTGATGTGGTGGTTGCTGTGAAAAAGATTGTTGATGAACACTTTGTTGAAATGCTTGATGTGGCATCATTAGTGGTTGATAAGATGGTTGCTGTGGTTGCTGATAGGTGTGTGGTGGTGGCTGCTGCAAGTATGATGGTTGTTGATAAGTATAAACCATGTTTTGTTGAGAAGCATACATGGCAAGTGGATCATGAACTTGAGGTGTAGACAACCGAGCCTCGATCACAAGGCATTCGTGTTGTTTAAGAAAAGATTGAAGTTGATCCACATTGGTGTTATGCAAGTCCTTAGCCAATTTAACATCCGTCACGTACTTTTTCCATTCTGAAGGAAGAGTGTTCAAATACTTGGTGTTCAATTGAAACGTAGGAATTGCCATGCCATAGATATTGAGCTCATTCAACAATAGGGTAAATCTCAGATAGTAATCATTGAGAGTCTCCTCTGGGACATAGGCAAACTTATCAAAAGTATCATAGAGCTTACACTCTCGTTCTTGTTTAGTTAACAAAGTGCCTTGCATTAGAACACGAATTCTATCCCATAACTCTTTGGAAACTTTATGTTTACTGACGAGTTTGTAGACATCTGGAGGAAGGGCTTGGAGAATGATATTTGTAGCTTGTTTATCACACTTGTCTTGTATCTTAGCATCTCCAGTTAGTTCACCCGTTGTGCGAGGACGAGTAACAACACCTTTCGTCACAGTACCATATAACAATGGTCCATTGAGCACCGATGCCCAAATTAGATGTCCATTTTCTTTGTTCAACATATAAAGTTCCCATCGGGAAGCCCAATCCTCATACATAGTCTTCACCAACATTGGTGGACGATTATCCTACCCGAGAGGATGGACTTATCCGTAAGAGATGTGTACTCCATTTCTATAAGTTAAGATTTACAAATTTGATCGATCAATGAGAGAAAGTAAATGTATTTGTTGTTGTGTTTTAAATCCGAGAAACAATGTTGAAATCCCCTAAATTATGTCCTCGATAAACCAAAAATCCAAGTCAAAATTACACACAAAATTTTCAAAACACGTTTTTGAAAAAATGTTGGATCGCAGTGGGGATCGCAGTCCTTGATCGTGACGAGTGATCGCACTCCTTGATCGCACCCACCGATCATACTCCTTGATCGCACCCAACGATCGTACTCCTTGATCGCACCCAACGATCGTACTCCTTGATCGCACCCAACGATCGTACTTCTTGATCGCACCCAACGATCGTACTCCTTGATCGCACTCGTGATCGTACCCAACGATCGCAACGAGTGATCGTACTGGTGATCGTAACTAGTGATCTTACTAGTGATCGCAACGTGTGATCGTACTCGTGATCACAACGTGTAATCGCACTCGTGATCGCAACGAGTGATCGTATTATGTGATTGTGCTATTGGATCGTAAGTAGAAACCCCAGGTTTATGCGATCACAATACACAGATCGTACTATGAATCCCACTTTTCTCGGAAAGTACAAAGCACAACAAATTCGAGATTCTAAGCCTAAAAATGAATCAAACACCCAAAATTTTTGTGTTTTTAACCAAAATACCAATACCAAATCACTATAACAAGTAACTAGGTAAAGTGTATCAAGATTAAATCATAAAAACACAAAAAAAAAAATTCGGTTCGTGTAATTTTGGATCAAAATGGGCGAGAGAATCAAGAACACAAACACAAAAACCAAACAATCATCCCATGGCTCTTGATACCATTTGTAGGATATGTAAATCTTGCTTATGTTTTAGAGAGAGAAAGAGATAGAAAGATAGATGATTTCACACACACTTTAGAGAGAGAAAGTGATTAACTTTGTGTAAAATTGTAATGAAACCACACCCTCTCCATCTAAGGAGAGGGTTTATATACCAAGCCCATAAGATGGGCTTGGGCTTACAATTGGGCCGGCCACACAAGCATGGACCGGCCTTTTCCTTGTTTGATATATTAAAAGATATTTAGACTACGAGCTACTACTTAATATATTGTCGGAGTGACCGAATCTTCCTAAATACGTAAAAACGTATTTCCAACAGTATTTTCTTACGAGTAGTCGTTTTTCCGTATCGGTCTTATTCGGTCTTTTTCAGTCTCGATTTAACTCGTAATCCTTCATTAAAGGCATTGTTACCTAGTATTGAATTGGTCCAATGATTTCCAAAAGGCTTGATACATATTTTAAGTATTTTAGAAAAACTAGGTTTTGAAAATTTCTTTGATTTTCTTGGTTTAAACTGTCGAATGTCGGCGGTTCTTTTTTGTCACGGTTCAAACACGCGGTTCCTTATCGATATAGAACCGCGGTCCACTAGTGACTAAAATAATCAGATTTTATTAAGAAATCATTTTTTCAAAAAAAACTCACCCTTTCTTCTCCATAGGTGACAGGTTTTCCTTCAAAACCACCATTGTTGATCTTTAAAAAAAGCTTCAATCACTCAAACTCATTGATTCCAAGACAAGGGCTTCACTCATCCTTCATCTAACATCAATTAACTGTAAGTATCTTCATTCAATTTCAATCAATTTTTTCTAGGGTTCTTAATTCATAATTGGAGATTTTTAAAATTAAAATCGAATTCTTGCTCAAAAAAATAAAATAAAAATCGAATTAGAACCTAATTAGGAATGTGGATTGACATAGCTGTAATGCTATGATTACTTAGGTTTGAATTCATTGTGATTTCACTAAAACCCACTAATTGAACAAATCTAAATTTTAGCTTATATTTTGGTTAAATGGTGGAATTGATATAAACCCTTGAACACATTGGTAATTGCATTGTTAATAAAAACCAATGTTCAATGTTCATGTTTTATTTTACGTAACTCATATGTATTATTCAAAGATGAAATGGGTACGTTGTGAACATGAGAATGTTAAGGATTAATCCTTTGATTGATCAAGTAATTGATTAAGCACATTCTTATGATTTTGATTTTTGTTCATTATGTAACATAAGAGTGATTGGGGAAATAATTTAGTGTTGAATATAGGTACTTAATCATGCATTTGGAAACTCAAAAATATCATGAGAAAACTAGAGAATACATGCCTATTCTTTCTACTTCGTGTCGGTCTTTTTCTCTAAAAAATACTCTTCGGTCTTTAGAAACTCGTAGCTTTCATGAAGGACGCATTGTCCCTTCTAACCTCTATGGACTTGACTTCATTCGATACATGTTAAAATGCATTGGCTTTGATTGCTTGCTTGACATTGATGAACCAATGTAAAACCCGCTTTAAAATCCTATGAACAGTACACATGAACAGTAACTACATGAAAGTACGATAAAAATAAAACTTTCCATTTATAATATTATTATACGTGACACGACATTTAATAACTAACATTCATGAATATTATAAATGTGACACGATCACGATTACCAAATTCACGATAAACAATCACGAACATACACGACTATAATTTTTAAACATTGAAAAGCTTCAGGTTTTCCTTTGTGGGCCCTTATACCCGCGGCTAGACAAGAGGGAAGGAACAAATGGGCTTTTGGCCCATGACTCAAAAGAAACTAAAACACAGGAAATTTCTTTTCACAATTTTAGGTTAAACAAAAATTGAAAAAACCCTTCTCCCTTGTTCACTCTTGCCGCCGGCCACCATCAATCACCAAGGGTGTTTCAGACGATTTTGATCATTGGTTTTTAGGTGTACGTGTTCGTGATCGTAATCCTTTTCATTCCACGCTAACGGTATAATCATAAACTTTTTATTTTAATTCTCTTGATTAATTCATGATGTAATCATAAAAACAAACCCTGGAAATATGTTAGATAATCAAAACCATGAATAAAAGGATGTTTGGTTTGGTTTTTGGGTTAGCCGAGACAAAACCGAGACCAATTAAGGTCTCGGCTTGATTTTGTTCGCACCACTGAGACTAATACAAGGTTTTGCAATGGATGGATTCTAAATTCTCTCGGTATCCTCTCGAATTGATCTCGGCTCTAAGTGGAATGATTTGTTCTTGGTTAATAAAAAGTTGTTGGTTTGTTTATCTATTTTAAACTAATAACAAGTAATTAAGTGTCGAAGAGTAAACTTAAAGCTTTAAATGATTAAAGTAGAAGGACGAGTTTAATAATAAATGCTTGAAAACTTGAAGATTATATTAGAAAAAATAAATGAGCACTCAATAAAAACTAACACTTAGAAAACTTTCTAAAAAATATGAACTTAGTTGAAAAGTACTAAAATAAAGTAAGATCGGAATATAGCAAAACACTCAAATCGGAATAATATAAAAAATGCACTTAATCGGAATATATTCCGATCACTTTGATCGGAATGTTTGAGGAGTTGGCTATCGGAATAACACAAAGCATGCAATCGGAATAATGACAATAGCTCAAATCGGAATACAGGGGAAAAGATCCAATCAGAATAATCTAAAACTAACAATCGGAATATGTTGTAAAAGCGACCAATCGGAATCTCAAAATGGAACTACGGTCGGAATGTCCTAAACCCTTTTCCGATCGGGTGATCGGAATGAAGGGATGGCTCTGATCGGAATGATCCAATCGGAAAGGGGTTTGTAACCCTTTCCGATATCCCTTTGATCCGAGAATTAAGCTAAGGTGAAGAAGCTAATGAATAAGCCAAACACCAAAACTAGGCCGAATCCAAAAATAAGCTGATCAAATAAGCACTAAAATAACTTTTCTAACTTTAAATAATCAAACTTATAAATCAAATAATAAAAAGATTAACTTTTTAAGAAAACTTATAAAAAGTAAATAAGCTAAATCAACAAATAAGCCAATAAGAACAAGGATCTTAAAGCTTATTCGTGTATAAACTTAAGGAAACATAAAAAGAAATCAACTTTTTAAGCACAAATCATTGATGAACAACACGGATCATACTAGATTTGTACCAAAATCAATAAAATCAAAGAAAGGAAGAATGAGATCAAAGATTAAAAGCTTGAAACTTGAACTTGATTAATGAAAAATAATACAAAGTTTTGATCTTGAAATAGAAAAAGATGAAATCTAGTGAGAGAAAGTTTAGAACTTTCTCTCTCTAAAACTAGAGAATGAATAAAACTACAAACTACCTAAAGGAACTAAGTGTTTGATTTTTGTGAAGTAAAGTCCTATTTATAGGCAAGTCTTGTGGGCTTTGTGAATGGGATTGGTTTTGGGCTTCATTTCTTCTTTCTTCTTTAGTCTTCACGCTTCCTTAAATAAACGTTTCCGACTTTGGATTTTTAGAAGTGTCGGTGAATA
This sequence comes from Glebionis coronaria, assembly GCA_025667525.1. Lineage (NCBI taxonomy): Eukaryota > Viridiplantae > Streptophyta > Magnoliopsida > Asterales > Asteraceae > Glebionis > Glebionis coronaria. The sequence continues at coordinate 272,152,847 of CM046875.1, read as the reverse complement.
ATTCCAACTCGTCTTATAATCTTTTGTTTAATAGACTCGAGTTCTTCGACCTATATGAATCTTCCATCTTTGGCTCTATTCTTCGATAAATCTTCAAATAGGCACAATGACTTCAAATCTTTTGCATCTCTTGGACAATAGACTTCGTCTTGAGTCTTTTTCCTCGATAAAACCCGTGCAATCCCATGTTTTCTTCAATATTCATCTGGTTGACTCTGAAAACATAATAAACACAAAAACCACGCATAATTCCAAACAAATGATATTAAATACGTGTTTTGGTCTTGTTTTAGCCAGAATTAAGTGGTAAAAGGATGGGTGTTTACACACCTATCAGAGACTAACATAGGTCTCGGTTTGGTTTGTTTGATTCAGAGACCAAGGAACCCGACCAAGGGTCGGGGTTATGCTTTGGATGTTGTTTAGCTCTAGCTAGTGTCAACCGAGACCCCTCCAAGGTCTCGGTGGGACTATAGTGAAAACAGTGGGAACCGAATAACAAAACAGGGGGAACCGGTCACAGCCGGTGGGAACCGGCTGTGAAGCGTTTGGCGGCTAGCCGTGGCTCGACAATGGGTAAAACCACTCGGACGGTGGAAACCGGCTAGGCCGCGTTAGCCACTGTCAAGGGTGTTTGGCTCGGCTTATATGTGTGACACGGGTACGGGCTCGGGTTAATTTTAAAACACGGGTTCGGGACTCGAGAAAATATTAAAAATCAGAAATATGTTTAATTAAATTCTTTTCTAGACTATTAAATTTAATTAAATTCATGACTTAGGTTAAATATTAAAATTAATATTTCATGTGTAACCTAAAGTATTTCACTTAGTTTAATTTAATTAAAACTTGTATTTTAATTAAATTCTGATAACGTATAGTTTAATTAATTAACCAAGTTATTTAATTAATAAGCTATAACCATGACTTGAATTATACTATTTAAACTTTACTTGTTATTAATAATCCAGCTTATTTCTAATTATGGAAACTTACTATTTTTTGGTAACTTTCTATTTTTTTTGAAACTTACTATTTATGGAAACCTTCAATTTTTAGAAAGTTACTTAGTATTGCAATACAAGTATTATAATACACTAGTACATGCATAATACACTACAGAACATCAGTATAACAATAGATAACACAACAAAACACTACAACAGGACATAATAAGTGGAACAAGCTAATAACACACAGAACCAGTAAAACATATGTAATTCAGACAACTCATACACGTTCCCATTCTTATGTAGTATTATCCGTCAAGGCGGGGTAAGTTCTTCAGCGTTTCCGTTAGCTTCTACTAGACAGTAGGTACGGATTTCCCGTCCTTCAGTAAGGACAACCTCTGCCTTTATTAGGATTTCCCGTATGCAGCCAACTGTTTTCCCCAATAGTTACAGATGAAATGTTTATGCTTTATTAGTTACCTTAGCCACATACATGCATGACCAGCTTCACCTAGTTATGGAGGTATCATAACCATAACACTAAAGGCACTAGTGTTATGACTTCACTACGGTGGAGTGATAGCTCGTGGCGTCCCTTTCAGTTATTTGGCCATTATTATATTATTATTATCACGTGGGGCGTATGAGTGCCTCTTAGGTTTAGTTTCAGTCAGGATTTCATGGTGAATGTGGTGTGTGCCTTGCATCCTTCACAAGGAGCTGATCCCTCCTACCTATTACCAATTAATTAGAGGCATCCCCTCTAATTTGCATGACGAGGTCACCCCTCTAAGTATTCATGCACGTTGTTGACCTCATGACCTATATTGGCTTTTGGTATATTAAACTAATACATATTTTCATAAGTAACCATAAGCTATATTTTCAGAATATAAAACCAGTCACAGTTGTTCCAGATTTTCCAGGACTTAATAATTTCTGCTGCTATTCATGCTCTATAGTTCTTTATTATGTTATGTTATATATCCACGCACTGAGCGTATTGCTCAGCCGTTACTTTTCTTCCATGTCCCAAAACGGCAGGTACGCAAGATCAGGCTTGAGCATTTGAAGGACGTGCAAAGGATGGAAGTTACCTTAGACTTCTTCTCCTTTTTGCCTTCTGTTAGTGCAAACATTACGATGTTTAATCAAGATGATCCCTTCATGTTTTGGTGATGACAAATTTATAACTCGCAATACATAATGTAAAATGTGTAAGATACTCGTAATCACTCAAGCATACTTATGTATACTTCTCTTGACACCTTGAAGATTACATTCGCCATGAAAGACAAGAAGGACGCGCGGTTCTCTTATAGAACACGCGGTTCCTTAGTGATATCGAACCGCGGGAAGATATAGAACCGCGGGCAGTCAAGCCGGTTTAGGCTTACTCAAGATTTTTGGAAGCTTCTAGAAGATGGAGGGAAACTAATAAATTCAAAATTCAAATTTTGAATTTGGGCTCCAAGAATATAAGGTGCATCCTTTTATCCAATGGGTAGTTCACTCTTTTATCCAATGGGTAGTCCACTCTTTTATCCATTGGGTAAAAAGGTGCTCTCCAAGGCAAGAGTTGGCTATAAATAGAAGACTATTCTCTTCCATTTTACTTGCACAAAAACACACAAAAACCTTCCAATATCCCATTCCTCATTTGCCTCATCAAGAGCAATGAGAAGAACACTTTCACCCTTGTGAAGTGTTAGTGTCTAGAGTCATAACATGATGAAGATCTCTCTAGATCAAGTCATGATTATTGTCTTCCTACTATGTATATGTAGAAGATCCAAGTTGTGGGTATACTTGGATGTGTTTGTAAGGTTAGAATATCCAAATGATGGGTATCCTTGGATTAGGTGTTAGTTGTGTAGATCCAAGTCTTGTTAGTACTTGGATATAGTGTTAGAGTTATAGATCTAAGTGTTGTGTGCTTAGATCTATATGGTTTATGTGTTTAGGCCATAAAACATAAGGTTTGTTATGTTGGGCCATAAAACATAACTAGTGGGTAGATTAGGTTGTGTCTTGGTAGTTCTCACTAAACTCAAAAGTGATGTGGTTGTGTCTAGGTAGTTCTCACTAAACTATAAAGTGACGTGGTTGTGTCTTGTGAGTTCTCACTAAACTTTAAAGTGATTAGTAGTTGTGTTGTGTGAAGTTCTCACTTAGCTTCAAAGTGAAGAGTCGTGAAGATTGGTTCTAGCTTTCGATTAGAACTCGACATCTAGCCTTGTGTCGTTAAATGGTGAAGTGGACAACGTTGTGTAGATTGGTCCTACGTAAGATTAGGACTCGACATCTAGCTTAGTTTCAGAAATGTGTAAGCGACGTGTATGGTTTTCTCCGCCTTGAAAGGAGTTTTGTTGACTAGTGAAGTAACTCTCGAGTAAGGTGTACTCGATGAGTGGAGTAGGGCGAAGAGGAGCTTCGTGACCAAACCACTATAAATCATCGTGTCGGTACTTTCCTTTACATTTATGTCTTTACTATTGTAGATGTACTTATATGTTGTGTGTTGTGTGCATCTCATAATCTAAACATCTAAGTTGCGGAAAAGCTAAGGCTTAGTACGTGTGTTCTTCGTGTTTAGATTATGGTCAAGTGTACATCACTTAGTCTAAACATCCTAGTTGCGGAAAAGCTTATGCTTAGTACGTGTGTGCTTAGTTTTTAGACTGTTGCTTGATGTACTCTTGATTTGATGTGTTTGTGTGTTTACTTACTTGTAGTATTTATCTTTCAATCAAACACATCTCATATCTAGTCAAGCTTGATCGAGAATTTGATACAAAAGATTGTCAAAGTTTAACATGTAACAAAAGGTTAAGTTCACTGTCGGCGGTTCCCTAAATGGACTGGCGGTTCTTCATTGATAAAGAACCACGGGTACACATAAGGAACCGCGCACAGTGGATTAAGCCGAAATGTTTTGAAAACTAACTAGAAACTATTCAACCCCCCCCCCCCCCCCCCTTCTAGTTTCTACAATTGGTATCAGAGCGAGGTTATTCAAGATCTTTGAAGTATATTGTACTTTAAAGCTTGGATCGATCTTTGCTCTCTTTTTCAAAACAAATGGTTTTAAAAATGAAAACGGTTTTTAAAAATAGAGACGATCTTTGTATCAAATTGTTCATGAAGAGTGATTACTTATGAAATGTGTTTTGTTGTTTCATTCGTACAAGTTTTGGTGTTAAATAAACTTTGTATAATAGCTTGAATTAAATCTTTTCATGTTTGGAAGTATAAAAATCTTTTGTGTCATAATTAACTCTAAAATACGAGTTCTATGTGTCTAAAATGATTTTTTAGAGTCCTAAGTCCTTTCAAAAAGTTACCAAATGATTTTGGCCAAAAACTCATTTTTTGTCCTCTGACCGCGGTTCTTTATTGTTCCCCGCGGATCCTTATCAATAAGGAACCGCAGTCAGTCTGACTCGGATTTTTGAAAACTTTGAAAAATCATATAAAATCAACCGTAAGTCCGTAGAAGTCGTGCCACCCGTCATTTCGAACGAAATTGAATTTTCTATCAATTAAAAATGCTTCCAAACCTCTATTCAAACTTTAAAATTTAAATATTTTATAAGTTATATACTTTGTCCAAAATATTGAGTCTCGGTTTGTCGTAAAACTTGTGTTTTACTCTTTTCTATTAAGTTGGACATCTTTTGGTGATATACCTTTGAAAATTGATATATTTACAAAGTGTTAAACTTAATTAAATTTTAAATGGGTCAAAGACTATTTTTAAATAAATCAAGCTATGAATACTTTGTTGTATCTAACACTCAAAACATGGATGAATGCTTTTATGTGTTAAGCTAATTGTTTGTGTGTGTTTCCTTGTGTGTTATTACTATATGTAGACATTATTAAGTGTTTCTTTCATTTGTAGTAGTATTGCTTATATGTCTTGTAAAACCCGCATGCTTTTACCAGGAATAGTACCCTTAAGATCGTACGTACTAGATTAAAACTTTCCTTTTATAGTACGATTACGTTTACGTGTTAGGATATTACGTATTACGTACGTGTTAGTACACGATAAGTATTTACTACGCACGAACACGCAATAATTATTTGACAATAATTAATCACGAACATGCGATCATGAAATCACGAACGTAATTAAATCACGAACTATTATTAATTATATATTTATATATATTTATTATGAGCGTAAATAAATATATTAGGTCACGGTAATTATTTAGCGAGAACACACAAAACGCGAACACAAATAAACACGAACAAACACGTAAAACACAAACACGAGAACACACTTATTAATTAGACACGGAAAACATTCGGGTTACCCCTTGTGGGCCCCATTACCACGAAATTAAGGAGGGAGGATGGGCTTAGCCCATCAATTTTTACTAAAAGGAGGTTAAGGAAGATTACACTACTCATTTTTTCTACAGAAGAATTTTTACAAAAACCTAAAAACTCCTCCTCCTCCTTCTTTTTCTCTTTTGGCCGCCACCCTAAGAACACCACAAGGAGGTGGTTTGTGATCTTGGATCTTGGAATTTTAGTTGGTGATCGTGTTTGTTCTTCATCCTTTTGATCCACGAATTCGGTAAATCCTTTTTAAACCTTTTCTTTTGATTTGATCTTTTTATAAATCAAGAACATGTTATGTTTTTTACAAAAACCTAATAATTAAACATGGATCTAACATGATTTGGGGTTTAATAAAATCAAAAGTATGTTTTAAGGGGTGTTTGTTTTTAGCCGCGACCTACACCGAACCCGAAAGGGGATTCGGTTTGGCCAACCGACCACCACCAAGACCATATATGGTCTCGGTTGGTGTGTATGGGTCCCACGGCAGCCTCAAGACACGGGGTACCCCGATTTGGTTCGGGGTACGATGTCGATTTCATGTCCGGTTCATTGTTTTAGTCTAGATCCGGTTCATGGTGTATGTTAGTTTTTTTTATGTTCATGATCTTATGTTAAAAATTAAATTAATAAAATGATATGATTAATTTAATAACATGACTTAGGTTATCTTAATTATTATAATCATGAAATTAATTAACCTAAGTATTTTATATTTTAGACTTATAATTAATTAATTATTTAAAAACCATGACTATAATTAATTAATTAACATGACTTAGGTTATATTATTAATATATAATAATACAAGTTTTAACCTAGGTATTTAACTTTATTTAATTAAAAACATGTTATACTTTAATCAAATATTTTAACCTATAGTTTAATTTAATTACATGAAATAATTATTAAACTATACATTATATCATATGACTTAGAAAATAATCATGAAAACACTTAGGCTTATATACTTAGCTTATTTAACCAGCTTATTTCTAATTATGGAAACTTTATATTTTTAGAAACTTAATTAAATAAGGCAGCTAATCTATTTATGGAAACCTTCTATTTTTAGAAACTTATTTATTTCAGGCAGCTAATCTATTTATGAAAACTTATTTAATTAAGACAGCTGATCTATTTATGGAAACTTTCTATTTTTAGAAACTTATCTATTTTAAGCAGTAAATCTATTTTTGGAAACTTTCTATTTTTGGAAACTTTCTATTTTTGGAAACTTTCTATTTTTGGAAACTTTCTATTTTTGGTAACTTTCTTTTTTTGGAAACTTTCTATTTTTGGAAACTTTCTATTTTTGGAAACTTTCTATTTTTGGAAACTTTCTATTTTAGGAAACCTGCTATTTTTGGAAAGTTACTTATTATTACACAGTAAGTATAATAACACATGAAATACCAGAAATACTTAATCAGATTAAACATAATATAAGATAAACACAGTGTAAGGCTTAAAAACAGTAAAACATGGTCAGAACGCATAAAATAAGCTAAGACATGACATAAAACCAGCTACGTATTTAGTAAGCATATAATTATTCATGTATGTATTTATGTAGCACTAGTGATACGGAAGTAGGATTCCTCTCAGTCCATCTTCTTCGTTCACTGGACATAAGGTACGGATTCCCGTCCTTTCAGTATGGACATTCTTTCCTTATTAGGATTCCCCGTATGCAGCCAACTGTTTTCCCAGTATTTGTTTTATATGTTTTTGAATTGCTTATGTTTAATTAGAATACCTAAATCCATATACATGCATGACCAGTTTCACCTAGTTATGGAGGTACCATAACCATAACATTAGAGACACTGATGTTATGACTTCACCACGGCGGAGTGATTGCTCGTGGCGTCCCTTCAGCTTTTGGCCATTTATATTATATTTATCATGTGGGGCGTATGAGTGCATCCTTGTTACATGTTTTCAGTCAGGATTTCATGGTGAATGTGGTGTGTGCCTTGCATCCTTCACAAGGAGCTGATCCCTCCTACCCAGAACCAATATATTTAAATTAGAGGCAGCCCCTCTAATTTGCATGATGAGGTCACCCCTCCAAGTATTCATGCACGGTGGATTTTCATGACCTATATTGGCTAATGGTAAAATATGTTAAACAGTTTTCATAAGATAAACATAAGGCTTTTCAAACTATAAAACCAGTTTTATGAACATGTTCCAGGTTTTCTAGGACTTATACATTTCCGCTGCTATTAAGTCTTTATTATGCTTAGTCATTCATACTATGTCTATATCCGTGCACTGAGCGTTTTGCTCAGACGTTACTTTCCTTTCCATGTCCCAAAACGGCAGGTACTCTAGGAAAGACTCGAGCATTTGGGGGACGTGCATAGGATGGAAGCTCCTAGAGACTTCTTTTCCTTTTTGCCTTCATTTACTTATGCTTGTTTAGCCTTCATTCATTTCTTTTGCTTTATTATGTTTTGGGCTTATGTTTGGAACCGATGTTTGATTCCGGTTATCCTTATGGTCATGTAATGTTTTATACATTTATCCTTGTATGCTTTGATGACACGCCATAATTACGCGTGATATTCCATTATCAAAATGAGGTGTTACATATCTAGTATCTTGTGCCTTGCTTGGTATTTGTTAGCATCTAGTTTTTCCTAATTAGGATGTATGCTAGATTTGTTGCATTTTAGTTGCAACATTATGTGTGCATTGCATATAGGATTAACATCTCTTGGTTTACAAATGTTACATAAACATCTTGTACACCTCGGCATGTTCTTTAACACTTTTAGGTTTGAAAGCTTTGGGATCTTGTCAAATCTATTGATTTGGGTCGTCTTACTCGATCATTGTATTATTAGTTCAAGTAGATAAATGTCTCACTATAAAACATGAAACACCCTTTGAAAATCTTAGCTATTTTCTCTTAAAAGAGTGTTTGTGGGAATCAAGAAAGATTTCGATTAATATCAATGCATTATTCAAACTATGATTGGTATCATTATCGAATCTAATTGACATGTTTTTTTAGTGTAGACATGAATGTGGTTTATTAATAATATACATCGGATCATAACTCACACTTGTGTTGATGGTGTTATATTGAATCTACTTGTTCAAATTGTTAGACATATTTTGTTTAATAATTACTTATAATGCACAATAGAGTCGGTTTGATAACTTGGATTTTTCATCTGAAATACTCAAGTAATTTACATTGCTATGCAATTTATAAATGTGTCATTTCCGAAAGACCAATCAAGAGTGTTCCTTTGGTTTGTGTAAACTTTGTTTATACACTTCAAAGTTATTAGCCTCAAGTTCTATTAAGGTAAATAACCTTAACTATACTTGTTTGACAAGATTCGCAATGGTGCATTCTTAACCCTCATTAGGTCATGCATTGTGTCGCCATGCAAGTTTCATCCTTGCTAAACTTTATTACGCAAATGTTGGAATTATATTTTTTCTAACTTGAGAATGACTACTAGAGAATTTATGCACTAGGATCTTAATTTGACCTAACGGTTGAGTTACTTCCATGTGGGAAGTTGAGTTGGTGTATAACTCATAAAAATGGTCATGTTTAGCCTTAATTGAGCACCTCTAGTGATAGTCTCATACTCATTCTCTAAAATTGGCTAAATAGCTCTTCATATATATTACTAATGATAGTTTACTTTGATGAACTTTGTATGTCATTAAGAGTCTTTTTCTTTTGTAGCCATTAGGTTTTTCTTAGCTTTCCTCTTACGTGCTAATTGAACCTTTGTGTCTTTCCTTTGTATGTTCTAGTTTTTATTGCTCTTAAGCATGACTTTATGATAAGTTAGACTAGAACATTAGGATTTGCTGAATTGGAAAATCCTCCTTCACCACCTAAACCTAGCCTCTGTAGGCGGTTCTTTAAATAGACCGCGGCTCCATATCAATATGGAACCGCCGGTGGAGATAAAGAACCGCGGGCAGAAGCTCTCAAATTCGGGTTTTCTGAAACTTCCCAATTGTACCAACACCCTTTGGAATCTTTGTTTCAAACCTTTGATCACTCCCAAAATATCTTGAGCTTTCCCTTTTAAACCCACCTTGTTAGCCATGTTCTTCACACCTCAAACCATTCATCCTTACCTCTTAAACCACCCATTACTACCATGTTCTACAAGAACCTCCAATTCATCCAAAACCTCCTCTTCAAAGAGGCACCTCAAAATTAAGATTAAGTTACCCAAACTTAACTCTTCACCCTTTCACACACCCAAGAATGAGATTGTTCAAATTCTCATCTCTTCATCACCCTCACCACCTCTTGCTCTATGCAAGACTACCTCAACCCATGGTACCAACCATTCACATGGTTCTAACTCCTCTTCATTCCAATCTAGAATGAATGAGCTAACCTCACCCTTCACTCCAAGTACTCTCTTGGATGTGACTACCCAACCTCAACCCATCCAAAGCATTCCCATTGTGAATGACTTTGTTGATACCTTGGTGACTTCACCTTTTACCCCTTCAAACTCACCCACATCACCCATCCAAAGCATTCCCATTGTGAATGACTATGTTGAACCCTTGGTGACTTCACCTTTCACCCCACCAAATTCCGCCACCACCCTTGTCTTTCATTTAAGCATGCGAATTGCTTATTGCTAAGGCATCTAATTTAAGCAAATCTTAGGATTCTAGTGTAACTAAGATTAAAATTATGCTTAAGTTTTAGGTTTTTTTTTCTTTCATCTTTGTATGATCTTTATTCTCTTAGATGTGTCTAACTCATGCATGTCCTTAAATGCTACGTGCTAACATGTTTTACTTAGTCTTCTCTTTTTAAGTAATCATGTTTCTTGCATATGTGTTAATTGTGCACCGTCTCTACATTGTTTTGTTGTAGACTTCAATAGGCATTGCATGAATTATCCTATGTTCTTACTTGATTATGTGTTAGATTTTGTACTAACTCTTTCATGTCTTCTTGAGCTTCTTTTGAGTTTCTTCTCTCATTTTCTTTCGAGATTTCAGTATCACCTTCTACAGTATAGTATTCATGAATCAATTTGTGAAGTTATCCTTAACTTCTTTGATTGAGTTTCTCTTGGTTTATTTTAATCATGCCTCTCTAAGTCGAGTCTCTCTCTTCTATCTTTCTAAACTAAGTTGAGTCGAGCCTCACCCTTCCTCATCATGTAATTGTTCTCTAAACACTCACATTGATTGAGAAGAGCTACGAAAATTTAAGCATGTAGTTTATCGTAGGCTAAAAACCATCCATCTTGGTATTTATATTCTTTGTCTTATTTGATTTTTTTTCATTGAGTCATCTTTTTGGTGTCGACATTCATAAGCATCCTTGCCTATAATGTCTTTGGTTATATATTTTTTATTCTTCTCGGTTTTTAGAGTCGATTGAGGTTAAAATTTAAAATTGGATTGGGTGATTCCAACAATTCTAAGTTTTTAACCTTTTGAGAGGATTTTGGTTAAATCTTGAATTTTCTTGGGTGATTCCATAAATTCTAAGCTTTTAGTCCTTTGACATATTATCATTACAATTAGTATGGATGTTTCTTTTCTACCTCTATTCCAACAATTGTGAATTGATCTTGTCAAGATCCTCTCCTTTGACTTGTTCTTGGATTGATAGCATCGCGTGCATACTTCTTTCTTCAATGCTTGTCATTGTTTGTGCAAACGACTTGTTTATCATCCTCTTTTTTCTTTTCATCATAGTCCTTCTTTCTCTCTTTTCGACTATGTGGAATTGTTTTTATTGTCCATGTCATACTCTCTTTAGTTTGGTATTTTTGCCAAGATATTAAAGCGGAGTATGTCCTCTCGACAATATATGCTCTTTTTATATATGCTCTTGTCTACTAACCTTGTTTTGTAGGATACTTCTAACCCATTTTTGTAGCTCGTCACTATTCTTGCTTTGTTGGTGCCTCAAGCAAGGGGGAGCTCATATCAAGGGGGAGAATTTTCAAGAGTTCAACTCATTACATTTGCGATCGTTCACTCACTTAAATTGCATTCATTGAACATCTTGCAAGTAATGAATTATGGGATCTCGAAGACATGGAGGTGGTTAACCTATGGTGATTGAAGACTTCACTAGGATGACGCAAGCTAATATCTTTGAATGATGGGATTACGGTTCGGATTCTCGCCTCTCAACCGAATATCTTTTGGATGCAAGCTATCTCAAAGTTGATTCTTCTCTTCTACAAACGACGACTACCTTTGGATGTGTGATCTTCCTCAAATGATATGGATTCTACTCTTCCTCAAATGACGACTACCTTTTTGATTCGACAAAACGGGGAGAAGAAAGTGTAAACGAGTATGTTTCACATTTTACTATGCGTTACGGTTTACTTGTTTGTCATCATCAAAAAGGGGGAGATTGTTAGTGCAAACATTTAGATGTTTAATCAAGATGATCCCTTCATGTTTTGGTGATGACAAATGTATAACTCGCAATACATAATGTAAAATGTGTAAGATACTCGTAATCACTCAAGCATACTTATGTATACTTCTCTTGACACCTTGAAGATTACATTCGCCATGAAAGACAAGAAGGACGCGCGGTTCTCTTATAGAACACGCGGTTCCTTAGTGATATCGAACCGCGGGAATATATAGAACAACGGGCAGTCAAGCCGGTTTAGGCTTACTCAAGATTTCTGGAAGCTTCTAGAAGATGGAGGGAAACTAATAAATTCAAAATTCAAATTTTGAATTTGGGATCCAAGAATATAAGGTGCATCCTTTTATCCAATGGGTAGTTCACTCTTTTATCCAATGGGTAGTCCACTCTTTTATCCATTGGGTAAAAAGGTGCTCTCCAAGGCAAGAGTTGGCTATAAATAGAAGACTATTCTCTTCCATTTTACTTGCACAAAAACACAAAAAAATCTTCTAATATCCCATTCCTCATTTGCCTCATCAAGATCAATGAGAAGAACACTTTCACCCTTGTGAAGTGTTAGTGTCTAGAGTCATAACATGATGAAGATCTCTCTAGATCAAGTCATGATTATTGTCTTCCTACTATGTATATGTAGAAGATCCAAGTTGTGGGTACACTTGGATGTATTTGTAAGGGTAGAATATCCAAGTGATGGGTATCCTTGGATTAGGTGTTAGTTGTGTAGATCCAAGTCTTGTTAGTACTTGGATATAGTGTTAGAGTTATAGATCTAAGTGTTGTGTGCTTAGATCTATATGGTTTATGTGTTTAGGCCATAAAACACAAGGTTTGTTATGTTGGGCCATAAAACATAACTAGTGGGTAGATTAGGTTGTGTCTTGGTAGTTCTCACTAAACTCTAAAGTGATGTGGTTGTGTCTAGGTAGTTCTCACTAAACTATAAAGTGATGTGGTTGTGTCTTGTGAGTTCTCACTAAACTTTAAAGTGATTAGTAGTTGTGTTGTGTGAAGTTCTCACTTAGCTTCAAAGTAAAGAGTCGTGAAGATTGGTTCTAGCTTTCGATTAGAACTCGACATCTAGCCTTGTGTCGTTAAATGGTGAAGTGGACAACGTTGTGTAGATTGGTCCTACCTAAGATTAGGACTCGACATCTAGCTTAGTGTCGGAAATATGTAAGCGACGTGTATGGTTTTCTCCGCCTTGAAAGGAGTTTTGTTGACTAGTGAAGTAACTCTCGAGTAAGGTGTACTCGAGGAGTGGAGTAGGGCGAAGAGGAGCTTCGTGACCGAACCACTATAAATCATCGTGTCGGTACTTTCCTTTACATTTATGTCTTTACTATTATAGATGTACTTAAATGTTGTGTGTTGTGTGCATCTCATAATCTAAACATCTAAGTTGCGGAAAAGCTAAGGCTTAGTACGTGTGTGCTTCGTGTCTAGATTATGGTCAAGTGTACATCACTTAGTCTAAACATCCTAGTTGCGGAAAAGCTTATGCTTAGTACGTGTGTGCTTAGTGTTTAGACTATTGCTTGATGTACTCTTGATTTGATGTGTTTGTGTGTTTACTTACTTGTAGTATTTATCTTTTAATCAAACACATCTCATATCTAGTCAAGCTTGATCGAGAATTTGATACAAAGTATTGTCAAAGTTTAACATGTAACAAAAGGTTAAGTTCACTGTCGGCGGTTCCCTAAATGGACCGGCGGTTCTTTATTGATAAAGAACCGCGGGTACACATAAGGAACCGCGCACAGTGGATTAAGCCGAAATGTTTTGAAAACTAACTAGAAACTATTCAACCCCCCTTCTAGTTTCTACACCTTCATTTATTTATGCTTGTATAGTCCTTCTTTATTTCATTTACTTTCATTACGATTTGGGCTTATGTTTGGGTACCGATGTTTGATTCCGGTTTTCCCTTTGGTCATGTGTGTTTATGACATATTGCCTTGCATGCTTTGATGACACGCCATAATTATGTGATATTCCATTTATCAAAATGGGGTGTTACAATTATGGTATCAGAGACCAAGTTTCGACCTGTAGGCTCTAAAACTTGACCTGTGACGAATGGGTAGTCACCAGGTTCTTCTCGAGCCGACGTCTGATACTCCACGTAATGATGTTTCAACACCAAGCCGACGTATGATCTTCAACGTATCGATATTTTCAGAATCTTGTTGTTTTAACCATGATGTTTTCCTCAGAATTGTTTGATTAATATGGATTGAACAACCGTCATCCATACTTAGTTACATGTCCTTGTTTTTATGCATGATATTTTCTTGTGAATCTTGACTAGTATGAACTAAACCATAATAGTTCATAGTTAGTCACATGTTTTCAGATAAGTCTAGACAGTTGGTTTTCATGTATTCATTCATTTTCATTTTATTTCATGCATTCATATCATTGTCGCAGGTTTATGACTAAGTAAAGGTTGGTACAGGACTGTCCCTATTTAGTCACATGTGCTTTTATCGAAACTTTTAACTTTGGGACCGACCCATTGACGTCCCCCTCTATGTCTTTTGTTTTGTTGAACTGACCATATGCGTTCACCCTCGCTCATATAAAAGTTTTATAAACTGCATCATGCATTTTAAACTGTTTCATGCATTATAAACTGTCTCATTGCTTTATACATTGTTCATGCATTTTATGTTCATCTCATATTATTTCAGATCTATTATTTATGTTGCATTGTTTCCATTGTGAAACGACTCATAGTCGATCACACTATTAATTTTCAAAATTTATTTCATTTCAGTCATAACTTTTCACGTTACCTCATTTATTATTACGAGTTATGTCAATTATGTTGTCATACTATCATGGTTAACTTGTTTTCATGCTGATGATGTTTTATACTCATTGAAGTAATTTTGTTCTGTGTTCCTTTATGTTGATTTTGATTCACGATAGACATTGATAAATTGTATTTAGTCATGCATTCATGATAGTCATGGTTGGTTTTCATTGATCATGTTTTCATGCTGACAATCAGTGAGTTCCACTTAATCGCGTTTTTGTACCTCTTATGCGACTAGATTATGTCTACGCTAAATTAGCTAGGCTATTACGTGTTCCTTGATCATGTCAGATGATTGACACCGTATCGACCACCTAATGTAAATCCCATGTGTACTCCATTTACCATGTCCCATGTTTACTTCATGAACCATACTCTAGACGTATTTTAATTATTGCACTCCATGTGTGATACTAATCTGTTTCCAATATTCTCAGACATTTTGTTTTCTCACCAATGCGGTTTAAAAGGGTGATACCACTCTCAGATTGGAGATTTTACAAAACAAGAACGAAGGCGATAAATCAGAGAAAATCGACTAGAATCATAGTCAACCACCCAATGTACCGTTTCATTCCATATTTCACCTCTTAAATTGTATGTCGCGTGTTATTCAGCGATCTTTCCAGCACATGAGTAGAAAACCAGTACCGGCTGACCACTCAGCCGGAAAGTTACATGAATCACAGTCATGACATTGACCGTCGTTAGACTGACAATCAAAGAGTTAGTGACAACTACCGTGACAGCAAATACTCCGACAATAACGATAGGAGCTCCGTTTACGGACGTGATCAGAAATGCAAAGGATTAGTAGTCCAACCGACCCGCCAAAATTCTGGCATGATGACCTAAGGTTTTAAATTTCATTGTTTCACATCTCAAGACTCATGTCAAGACATCCGTCAAGACACATGTCATACGCATATCTTCTCAAGACAAGTCAGGCACATGACTTACGTTTATCATCTGAAACAGACCTACGTAATCCAGAATACCCTCCAAGGAGTATAACCATTCTGTTTTGGCATGGATGATTCAGGCCATAAAAATTCCAGCCTCATCACCAGAGTGTTGCTCACGTTTGAACACACAGTGTTCGTTCTGCAGGAGGCAGACGAAGCACATACTGTAGTACTCATAACGTTTTATTCCATGTATTTGCATGGCACTTCCATTGCTTGATTTCATATTTCATATATGCATGACCATAAGGACACGATTCGTATCATCCATGTGTACGACAAGATCCAATCTGCTATCGCACTTTCCTCCGACAGGTGTGAGTTAAATGTGATTTCGTCTATGGACTATGAACAGCAACCTATGCTGCGATAAGCCGTCATTCATATCAGATTATGTACAGCGAGGTCCAGGCTCCTGAATACATTCAACATGGTTTTCCATCAGGAAAATCTATAAAAGTCATTTATGTTCTACAAACATATGATCACCATTCCATGGCTGCGAAGATTTTCTAGCTATCATTTATGACATGACTTCTGAAACTCCTATTACCCAGAATCAACGGAATATTTCTAAATTTCTAGATGTATTTCCAGAAAAACCTCCGAAACTACTTCCTATCCGCAAGGTGAAACATAACACCAAGCAGGTTGGGGAGCAGAACCAGTTTCTAAGACTCTTAATAGCACAGCTTTCTGGAGCTAACGAGTTAAAGGTTCAGCTGCAGGGATGCCTGAACAGGGTTATCCATCAGGTGCATCACTTTGATGGACACCAGTCTTGCTTAGTAAAGAGAATGACGATAACATGAGATTATGTGTCGACTACCGTCGATGTAAGCAAATCACCTTTCATGACCATTATCTCCCTCCACGCATTTTCGACGTATACGATCAATTGCAAGGTGCTAATGCACTTATACAAGAACGATTTCAATCATGCTAACAACAGTGGCGAGTGAAGGAGCAGGACATGTCTATGACTGCTTTTCGCACACGAGTTGGTCATGCTAAATTCTTGATTTTGTTTAGTCTCATGAATGCTTCAGTAGCATTGTGGATATGATGGATGGAGTTTCCCTATGAACTCATAAACGAATTCATTGTTGTCTTATCATTGACAATCTGATCTTCTCTAAGTCCAGAGAAGGTTATGAAAACCATGTTTGCACCATGTTGCAATTTCTACGACAGAAGAAATTTCACCTAAGATTTTCCTGGCTGATTACAGTGACACGCTGAATCACATGGGTTCCAACGGTTAATCTTACCATGACTTAACTTACGAGTAAAGGAGAGAATCATACACTAAATTATGTGATCCAGAGGATCCTACGCTAAGAGTAGTCCAACTACGGAGACTCTCAGTTTTCCAAATTTCTATGTATCCAGTTTCTATGAAGCAAGATACAGTTAAGTTCATATCTAAGTACCTGTTATACCGGCATGTTAAGATAGAACACCAACATGTCAAGAGTTATTACCACTCTTAGAAATTTTGAAACTGAGAAGGGACAAGACCCCCATGAAATTGTTACAAGACTATCGCAATCTCAGAAGAAGCATGATGCTATCCAGATTATTTTCAACCGTTTGACCAAGTCTGAAAAATCCTTTCATCCGTAAGGATTTCACAGCTAGCAGGTTATTAGATATGTTCCAGTCAAAGATCGTACGATCACTGGACCATCCCTCAGCTATCGACTCAGATGAAGACTCGCGTACGCATTTACCATTACGTTCACGTCATTGTTAAATTTTACGTTCTGTTTTTGCATTTGCGTTCACGACACTAATCACGTCCATGATTGTATCCTAGCTCACATTTTTATGTTTAATTTTATCCTGGAAAGTTTACAAGAAGCCTGGGAGACCAGACTCTAGTTTAATAAACTTTTCATCTTCTGGATTGACGCTTCACGTCGCATTTCACGTCTTACATCATAATGTTTGGAGTTACCGCCTCAGTTACTCCATGTTCGCGACATGTTTCACATGTCATGTTCATTCCACGTTACTCATATCACGTTCACGATATGTTGTACGTGTCACGTCTACCATAAGTTTTCAATTTTTCATGTAACACATTCCACGTATCACGTTCAAATATGTCTCGTATATCATTAATAAGATGTTTCTCATACCATTATTTTAGATTACTTCGCATCGTAATGTTTTGTTATCCTTCTATGTTTTCTTCTTAGCCACTCGATCAGATTCATGAGAACCCATCTCACGTGGTGAACTAGAAAATTTATGTATCATCATGACAGAGTCATGAAGATCAGGATTATTACTTCTCGTCAAGACCAGCGCAAAAGATCGTTCCGAGAGACAAGCCACTTGGAAACGAAGGAGTCCATTTGGATCCTTATCCTCTTCTCGGTTCATGAGTTAGATATTCTTTACAATTACGTCAGGTTTCATGTACCTTCCAGACATGTCACGTTCCATTGTCCTTCCCAGTCAGGTTACGTTCCACGTTCTTCTCCGCTTGCATGTCATTAGCTTTTATGTACCTTCAGTCCTTATAACCCTGTCAGTTTATCACAACTCTAATTCGAGGACGAATTATTCTTTTAGAGGGGAAGAGTTGTAAAACCCGCTTTAAAATCCTATGAACAGTACACATGAACAGTAACTACATGAAAACATGATAAAAATAAAACTTTCCATTTATAATATTATTATACGTGACACGACATTTAATAACGAACATTCATGAATATTATAAATGTGGACATGATCTCGATTACCAAATTCACGATAAACAATCACGAACGTACACGACTATAATTTTTAAACATTGAAAAGCTTCAGGTTTTCCTTTATGGGCCCTTATACCCGCGGCTAGACAAGAGGGAAGGAACAAATGGGCTTTTGGACCATAACTCAAAAGAAACTAAAACACATGGAATTTCTTTTCACAATGTTAGTGTTAATGCAAGTGATGTCTAAAAATAGTATTAGTGTTAACTAATCTTTCTTAGTTTTGATCACAACAAACTATACAACACATTTAGTATAAAACACAAAACGAATTATTTAACTAACACTATCATCAAGGTAATAATCATATCACTAACTTTTCTTAATCATACTTAGTGATCATCAAAGTGATTATCCTTAAAACTCACTTTTGTTAATATGACAAAAGATTTTTTTAGCAAACTTTCTTTTTAAGAAAATGTTTTATTAAAATGGAAAATGTAAATTTGAAAATGGCATATTCCATATGCCATAAGAATATCCTTTGAAGGTTTAAAAAACCTCAGATATTCCTACCCCACTAAAAGAAAAAAAGGGAGCAGACTCTACTGGGCGGTACCTTAAATAGCTAGGCGGTTCCTTATAGATAAGGTACCGCCGGCTAGATAAGGATTCGCGCCCAGCTAGCCGTTGGACTTTGTCTTCTATAAATAGTGGATCAAATCTCATTTTCCAACAAGCCTCTTGGATGTTTTTCTCAGCCCCCTTTCTCTTTTCTATAGCATAATCATTAGTAAATGATCACTTAAAGTGTTAAGGATGTTTACATATGATTATCCTCTTGATCCCCTCCTTTACCTTGTCCAATGAGAAGATCACTCACTCACTAGTGTTGTGATAAAGATGAATCCATGAATTAGTCATGTTCATCATCTTAGCCTTTTTATTTTTGTTAATCCATTTGTATTTATGAAATACTTGGACTAGTTGTGTTCATCCAAGCTATTTGTAAATACTTGGATTTGTTGTGTACATCCATTGCATATGTGTTTGCTTGGATTTGTGTTGTGTAGATCCAAGCTACATGTGTGTACTTGGATATGTCTAGTTGAGTTGTAATAGATTTGTGTAGTAGTTCTCACTAAACTATAAAGTGATGTGGTTATGTCTTGTGAGTTCTCACTAAACTTGAAAGTGATTAGTAGGTGTGTTGTGTGAAGTTCTCACTTAGCTTCAAAGTGAAGAGTCGTGAAGATTGGTTCTAGCTTTGGATTAGAACTCGACATATAGCCTTGTGTCGTTAAATGGTGAAGTAGGCAACGTTGTTAAGACTGGTTCTACCTTGAGATTAGAACTCGACATCTAGCCTTGTGTCGTTAAATTGTGAAGTAGGCAACGTTGTGTAGATTGGTCCTAGCTAATGATTAGGTGCCGACATTTAGCTTAGTGTCGGAAAATAATGTAAGCGACGATGTAAGGCTTTCTCCGCCAAGAAGGGAGCGTGTGGATATAGTGGAAATCTCGAGTAGGTGTACTCGAGGAGTGGAGTAGAAACGAGGATAGAGCCTCATTGTCGAACCACTATAAATCTTGGTGTCTTGTCACTAGGTTGTCTCTTTCCTTACTCTTTACTTATTTCATTATCATTATACTTACCTATTACCATTGCTAATGCATTTGAATTGAACCTAATCATTATGCAACTTAGCTTTAAGTAAAAGATAGTTTTGATACACACTTAATTCAAAGTAATTTCAATTAGGTGACTAATTGAAGAGAAACTATTCAACCCCCCCTTCTAGTTTCTACAATTGGTATCAGAGCGATGGTCACTCAAGATCTTTGAAGTATATTGTACTTTAAAACTTAGATCGATCCATTGTCTCCTCAAATTAGAAGGTCGAGTTGTACTAAAGTTTTTCTTAGGTCAAAACTATTTTTTTTGAAAAATAGGTCTTTTAATTGGTAATATTGCATCCTTCTTAGATTAGTAGTCGTTATGCATTTTAGATCTACTCTTGAAATGTATCTACTAGTTTGCATCTTGCTTTGTGTAGGTACTCATGAAGATCAATCACTTAATTGATTGTGGATTGAGTTACTTGCACTTGTAGAAGACTCATCTTCATTGATCTTCAACATCCTTGAATGATGATACCAAAATGATTGGAATTATACTAGTCCTTGAAGACTTAGTACTCATCATAGTCATCGTTGGGCATTGCATTGATTCCTTGATGGATTGCTCTTTGTGGCCAAGGTACGCTTTCGTTCTTCCACACGCCCTTTGATCATTACATGACTATGTGCTTGTTCTTGGCATCCTTGCCTTGACATTTGTTTGTGGTTTGTGATTCTTTTCTTTTATCCTCTCAAACCTTCATTGCTTGGATACTTGACTCACTATGGTGATGTATAGTGAGTTAGTAGTAGCTTAAAGTATCAAGCATGATTTCCATGGTTTGCACCCATACGGTTAGTAGGCCCTTTGTGGGAGAGAAAGTGAATTAATACCTTGCTCATATTTTGGTTTAGATTAAGACTATTATTGAAAAAGATCTTAGTCTATACATGAATAATTGCTTTGTGTTTATTCATTACCAAAGCCGTTTTACGTTTCACCAGAAAGGCACGTCTTAAACCACTATATATGACACAAGCTCTTCGTCTCCATGATTTGAAGATTTTCATTAATCCCTTGAGCATTGATCTTAGTCTTGATTCACTTCCCTTGACTTCTCTCCACTTTGACTTTTCGCTACGAGTAGTCGTTTGTTCGTTTCGGTTCTTTTCGACCTCGATTCAACTCGTAATCCTTCATTAAGGCATATTGGTTAGTGTTATGATGATCCAAATGATATTCTAAAAGGTTTAAGATATATTTTTAAGTATTTTAGAAAATTTGGTTTTAAAAATTTTGGTGTATTTCATTGATAAAAACCAGCCTCTGCAGGCGGTTCTTTATCTCTGGCGGCTCAAACCCGCGGTTCCTTATCGATAAGGTACCACGGGCAGTAAAGTTTGTCAGAGCTCCAGTTTTAATAAAATAATCTTTTTCAAACCAAACCTTCTCTCTCCCAAAAACACACAGCCGACATTTTTCATCCTTTCCACCATTGTTGAAGATTCAAAAACCTTCAATCAATCAAATTAATTGATTCCAAGTTGTGGGTTTCACTCATCCTTCATCAAACATCAATTAATCGTAAGTACTTTCTTTCAATTTCATCTATTTTGTTCTAGGGTTCATCCTTTCATAATTGGGGATTTTTAAAATGAAATTGAATTAGAACCTTAATAGGAATATTGGGTAACATGGTTACTTTACTATGATTCCTTGGGTTCATATTCATTGAGATTTCACTAAAACCCACTTGTATAACAAATCCGAATTTTGACTAAATGATTTTGGTTAAAAGATGGAATTGAGATGAACCCATGAACAAATAGGTAGTTGCATTGTTAATGCTTACCTAAAAACATTGTTTTGAAAAACCAATGTTCTAGTCCATTGTTGATCCAACATAGGTCATATGTTCTTAGTTAATAATGGAATAGACACATTGTGAACATGAAAATGTTATGGATTCAATCCTTTGTTTGTCAAGAAATTGATATAACACATTCTCATATTTTTGAATTTTAAGTTTATTTTTCATATAAGTGATTGGAGAAATATTGTCTTATGTTTATATTAGGTACTAATCATGCCTTCTCAATATCAAAAGGATCATCAATTCACTAGACAATACATGCCATACCTTTCCCAAACCTATGCTTCCACTCAACTTCGAAACTCCTTTCCATCCCTTTCTACTCGTTATTTCCATGAGGGTAGGGTCGTTGATGAGGGAGTAACGGGTTATGACTATATCCAATCCATGTTTGAGCTTTCGGGGTTTGATTGCTTGCTCAACATAGAAGAAGATATTTACCCCTTGTTTCTTCTTGAATTCTTTAGCACCTACTCCATGCTTGAATATAATGGAGAAATCTTCATTCGATTCATGTTGAATGATCAAATGATTCAATACTCCCTTGAAAACTTTGGTGAAATTCTTGGTGTGCCATATGAAGGCACTTGTCGTTTTACGGATAAACGGAGACTTGATGATCTCTTGAAATCCTACGATAAACCTCCAAATGACCACACCGAAATTGATCTAGAGTTTATCCTTGACATCATTTCGAAAGAGCGTGATGGAAACGTTGTGAGAAGCCTTCATTCAAATGTGTGAAATGTGAATCGATATGAAGTGCTCTCTAGCGACCTTAAGGATTTTATGGTCCAATGGGCAAATATCCTTAGAAATAATGTCTTTTTGTAACACCCCCAAATTTATACAACTCAATACAGCGGAAGACTAGTTGGTGTTACGGGAGAGCACATTACTCACATCATAGACAACGCATAAAAATCGCGTTGTTTATTAATAAAGCATTTCCATTCATAAATATCAAAGTTACATAGGTCCCAAGTCATATTATTTCATACAAAGTTTTACAAAGTATTTGAATGGAAAATATAGTTAAGTGCGGGCCATGAATTCTTGTTGTCTTCCCGAGAATTACCTTCAAGTACCTGAGATAAAACATGTTAAAAGAAAAGGTCAGCGATAACGCCGAGTGAATTCATAGAGTTTAATAAAATCCATCAATATAATATCAGTATGGAATTATTACTGAAAATCATTTTGTACAAACCATTTTAATAGGCCATAAAATAGCCAAAGTCATTTTATACAAATCCTTATCGAAAATCATAATATAGGCATTTGCCTTAAAAATCGTTATACGAGCTAATGTCGTAAAAACATCATACAATACGTCTTACGACGTTGTATAAAGTT
The DNA here is from genome assembly GCA_025667525.1 of Glebionis coronaria. Taxonomy (NCBI): domain Eukaryota; kingdom Viridiplantae; phylum Streptophyta; class Magnoliopsida; order Asterales; family Asteraceae; genus Glebionis; species Glebionis coronaria. The sequence continues at coordinate 272,129,769 of CM046875.1, read as the reverse complement.
AAATAAAAACCGTATATGAATATGGTTACGAAAACCAAAACACAAACATAATATCATTAGTATGACCCCGTATTGCTAGTCAGGCAATACATCGTAATTCGGAGCGTACAGCAGTATTTCGTTAATTTGGATTATTATAAGCCGCATGACATTGTTACCTTACTAAACCAACAACGGGTAGCTAACCCGATAATCAATTTTCCCATCTAAAGTAGCGTGTCGTCACAAAGGTCACGCTATGGAAATCTTCTCATACATAAATTCGCTTACCAATCAATGTGGCACGACGGGGATCAACCGTCAAGGCGCGAATTGGGGTGATCGTCCCCAAATAGTACTATTATATGCACAAGCGTCTACCAAATACCGGTAGTTCATAATTCATGCTAATGGGACTTTTAGTGACATAACCTAACTTTAATAATCCATTTAATTTCATCTATCGGGTCCTTTAATCATTTATCGGGTCATACAATCGGGTCATTCAAACAATCGGGACAAATGGTGTCCTATTTTATAAAAACTAACATGTTATCTCCCTCGCGGGTTTATAAAACATTTCATAAAAACCTTTAAAAGAGTGCGAGGCTATGAACTCACGTTGATGTGGGAAGGCGGGTTATCGGCAATTCGGACGTACGGTGCGTGCTTCAATCACGGAAACCTAGACAAATAATACTCGTCTTAGACTCATGTCCAATGAATTTATAAAAATAAAAATTATGTATGCATATGATGATTATATATATGATGATCAAGTGGGTTTACATATTCTCGTTTACTCATTTTAGTGTTATATGTCGATAACTTTTATACTAGTTTACTAGTTTTACCTATTTACACGTTTTAAGTCCAATAAGCTTATTATAAGTTCTTTAACTTGTTTTAATATATTTTATACTTATATTATCAGTATCTATACTTTCAATGTTGGGCCCAAATGGGTTAAGCCCAATAAGTACTTTTTATAAGTGTTTATCTTATTTAGTCCAATTATTAGTCCAATATGCTTAGTTAGCTCGTTAATGTCCGTATGTCCTATAGTTCGGGTTTTATCGGTTTTTACTTGTATTAGTTACTTATATATCAGTATATGACTTTTAAAAACTTTATATTAGACGGGTTTGATCTTTTAAGTTTTAATTGGCGAAAAACGTTAATTTTACGGTAATAGCCGAAAAAGTCGTAAAAATCAAGTTTATAGTTTTTATTACTTATATGTATTATTCCACTACCATTTTTATAATTTATACACTTATTTAACCTTTTACATATTTATATAAATAAAATCCATAAGTTAGTGGGTTTTTATTTTACATTTTATACAAAATAATTTTGAGTGCTTATATAATAATAATAAACATTAATTCTAAAAATCTGATTTTTATTTTCATCTTCACCAAAACTGTCATATCTAGAGTTCTATATGGAGATAGAAGCTCAAATGTTTATCACATAAACTACATGATATTTTATCCATTTAACTCTTCTATAGCTAATGTTGAATCAGCCTCTAAGTATTTTCTAAAAATCGTCCAAAACAGTGAACTCAGATTTATACCTTAAACTTGTTTTGATCATATCTCACTCATTACTTTGATTCCATTGTATGGCCAACTCTCACATGTGTACAAGACATATAGCTTACTGTAAATGGATTCTAATTCATCATTTTATCAGTCCATGACCTGTTTCTTTACTGTTTTATACAGCCATGTAAATTAATCAAGATTTTAACCTTGTTTCTTATGGTTTTTCACCTTTTTAATCATGTTTATCAACACCAAATCCCCACATAACATTTTTATCATCATATAATCATCATATACATATACAATAGGAAATAAAATACATGTTTACATAATCAAAATAACAAGAAGATGAGGAGGACAATCTTTATACCACCAAGTTGATGTAGGTTGTGATTTGGACATGGTTTTTGATGGAGAAACTTGTGAATAACCATGACCATCTTCAAGACCACCATGCTTCATGTACTCCTTGTGGAAAATCAGCCTCAAGACACTATGAAAACTCCTCCATGGATGTTATAATCACCACCATTCAAGAGAGCTTCAAGAGGGCTTCAACATATGTAGAAATAACATAGGATTCCATGGTTAATTTTTGATCAAAATGGTGTTTGTGGGAGAAAAGTGGACGGCAACATGGAGGGTGAGAGAGAGATTTAGAGTTGTTTTCATGGTGAGAAATGAGGAAGTGGTTTGGCTTGAGTGGTTTTGTCAAGTGGAAGCTTAATGTTTAAGCTTAAGTGACAAGTGTAGCTACTTAGCTTACACTTGACACCAAATATGGTGTAGTGGCTAAGTTAGGCCGGTTTTGATGGGGGTGGGACAAGTGTCCCACTTGTCTCATCCCCATGTATTTACGGGTACTCCTCGATTCTAGTTTCCTCGATTTGCGTGCCCTCGGGTCGTTTTACGAAAAACGTTTTTATAAATTATGAATCAACGTCACAAAACGAATCCAATAAAAATTGTCTCATCAAAAACGGAGTTCAAAAACGTAAATACGTAATCCTAGGGTTTCCGGTTTAGTCGTAAAGGACGTTAAAATAAAATCCTAAGTCCTAATCTCTTCTCGTAAATTTGTGAGTTTATGAACCAACAAAAATTTAAAACTCCAAAATAATATTTACGGATATATTTATTTTCTGAAATGTCGGACTGTCACTAAAGATGGTGTATGTAAACGTAAGCACATAACGTTGAATCCTCCGGTTTAGACGTAGTCGATGCTACTTCAAGAAGTAAATCCAAATTTTCTTCCCAAAAATAAGTGAGTTCATATTGTAATTTGTTTTTAAATAATATTCGAGAATAAAATATCAACCATAAATTGACGGATTGTCACAGCATTTACCCCTAAACAGGATCTTTGTCCTCAAAGATCATCTTACCTTACTACTCGCTTCTTAGAGTTAAAGCCATGTGGGTATTTCCTCCACATTTGGTCTTTTCTCACAAGTGCAATTCATTACAATACACGAGTTTCATCAAACATAACTACGGGAATAAGATCAGGCTTAATGTTGACTTACTTTCTCTATCCATGATGTTCACGGGTTTTTGATGAATGCAACTTTTCGCCGATCTAAGCTTTACTAAGAACAGTCAGATTTTCACTTGATAGATATTCCATCAAGTTCGATTTACGAAACATAATTCACAAAGTTCTTGAAGTCCTAGGGTAGATCCAGCTTATAGGCCTTTCAATCCCAACTTTTACATCATCTCAATGGTCCCATACAACGGGGACTTATATCCCATGATTTGTCAGATCATGAATCCATTTTTTTCCAATGTTAAAAATTGTGGCATAACTTCGCTACCCATTTGGCACTTGAAGATCTATATTTCACATTCACATAACCTCCTGCCCACCACCGGCAGTCAGTAATCAAATCCTAATTTCAGCAATCATTTCAGATCTCGCGGGTCGGGTATTTTGTAAGGTTAGGTTCGCCATCATAGGAAACCTTAAACCTAAGAGACATGTCCAACTCACAATGGGTGTATGTCGGATGTCTTCATCTCAACTCTTGCTTACAGATGCTCTACTATTTAGATCCTAACAAGATTCGATCTCGATCCTAATACAATAACTATCAATGATAATCTCTCCAAAGGAAAACGATTATACGGTCTATTACCAAAGGTCAATCATTCAAACATAGAACAGCGCTTATAGTATTTTGTATCGTTACTTTACCTCGTCCCTTCGATTGGGGTGGTACATAGTACTCTCATCAAGGTTCGTTCTTAATAATTTCTGAGCAATTCTCTAGAAATTCGATGCGAAGCGAGGATCTTGATATATAGATGATCGATACAGGCACACTATGTTTATATAACTTCCTTTAAATAAAAGAGTCTATTTCTTCATCAAGATTCTATCATTAACGAGAATGATATTAGCAGATTTGGTCAGTCTGTCGACGATGACCCAAATCGAATCAAATTCAGATGATGACCTTTGCAATAGCTAGACGTTTACTAATGTATGAGGCGATGTCTGCCTTCATAATTTCCATCAGTACAATTTCTTCAGACAACGATACTTTTAGTCATAAATGACATACATATAATACTTATACTTACAAATTCCAACATAACTATATCTCATAATCCTCCATATTTAGACAATCACATGTGGTCTTTTATACATTTAACGCCATTGGCTTCTTAATTCTGATGGTTCACACTAGCCGTGAAACCTTTTATTATTTATATTATCCTTCTTACAAACATCATTAATTTTTATATCGTTCGGCAATTTATTTTGCACCTTCTTTATTATGAAATATATCCTAATTGTTTCTTTATCCTTTTTTATATATAATATGTCAGTATCTATATTATTCTCATGATGATGTAATTATTATGTCCACAATTCACTTAGATATTCTTTCTATATTATGCGTCAGTAATTACGTTCACCTTCCTGATGAAATAAATATCATAACCGTATTTATTCAAAATTTCTTTCTTCATATTTTCTAAGTTTTGGTTTCGTCTCATCTATCATTTTTATCCGTTTTACTCAATCCGTCGTCTAAAGCGTCGATAATTATCATAATTAATTAAATAATTATCAGTTAAATTTTATGAAGCGTAAAAGTTTTAAATTTCTTAGTTCGACTAATTATATAAAATGTTCAAAAATAAATTTGAATTTAATTAACAAGATTTTTGGTTGATTTATCTGAAATAATTAATAAGATTCGTAAATGTTTGAAAACATCTTTGTTTATACTTTGGTCAAAATTTCCTTAGTTTGAAAAGCGTAAATTATCGTTTCAAATTTCAAGTCAGGTTTTAAATGGTTTCCTCAATCCCTCTTAAGTTGTCTTAAGGTATGAAAAAACATTTACCCCTAAACAGGAGTTTAGTTAAATGTTTTGTGTATAAGGGAATAATCCCTTTAAAATCCTTTGTTAAAACATTCGTCAAAACATATTTCCATTTTCTTTTTAGTATAACTCAAAGTCTTAAATGACTTCTAATTTGAAGAGTCAGTATAGATTCCATTTAGCTATTAATCACATGGTTAAATCATGTAAAGGTTCAAGTCTTTAATCACGTTTTAATTATTCAAGGTACATGTTTTTATTGTTCGGCAAATTTAGGGCAATCTATAATTAATTATTAACTCATTCTTATTCTTATAAACAAACATATAGTCTTTAATGATCACGAGCATGAATTTATCAAATTACATTCTACACACGTGATTCACCAAATTTATGAATGCTACATGTGTATTAGTCAATTCAAACGACATAACATGAAACTCGTAATGTTCATCACAAGTTCGGGGTGTGATGATTGGAATAGATAATCTTCTTCGCAGATGCGAAGTTGATAATAACCATGCCGTGGATCAAATCTTTAAAACATACGCTAGAACCTTGTAAATGATCGAACAAATCTTCTATTTCGAGTTATGGATATCGTTTTCGATTGTCAATTTACTCAGTCACAGTAATCTATAAATATAAGGAATGATAACACCATAGCTCTTCAGGATGACAGGCTTGGTATAATAAAATCTTTCTCCGACAACTCTCTCAGTTGTACGGTAATTCCTTTAATTTAGATGGTGCTGACGTATAGTGTACAAGTCACAAGTGCAACACCGAGAATATAATCAATACCAATTTCAACTTGCCTTAATGGCGAAAGTCTAGGTAATTCATCAACAATTACCTCCTAAAGTTCCAAATAACAGAATTATCTTTTAATACATTCATATTAGGTTCTTCTAGATTACAATATCTATAACTAGTTCACAACCATTCATGGTATACTTTTTAAGTCTAAATGCATGATATGGTCATCCATCACGAATTATTTAGATCACTTTTGATAATCAACATCTTATCATTTAGGGGAATTCTATTCGATTTCCCATCAATTAAGACAATGTCGTCATGTCATAATCAATCAATTCATTCTACTGGCATTACCAACTTTCCAGTTTTATTGCCGTCGATAAGATGTGAACTTCTCAAAAGTCTAATAATAACTCATAATCCTTCACAATTTCAGGGATATCTGGAGACACAACTACTATTAAAAGACTAAGGTCAACGCATAATCTAAGCGAGAGAATTTCAAATCAGATACATACGAAAACATTTATTGAGTATGAATATATCCCATGTTTTCATAATTTGAGTACGCATTCGAAAGCTCCTCGGATCGTTACCCAGGTCATTCAAATGAAATCAAATCATAAGAAATGATAAGAACGTCAATACATCCAGTCGGGTATCAACACTCGGTAATCAGATACTTTTCCTAAGAATCCAACTACGGGAGAATTGGACAAGAACGGAATATCAATTGTCAAATAAGACAAATTCCACAGATGAGTAAATTCAACTCAGAAGAATAGATGCTACAGGCACATATGTAGGTGTCCCTAACACTATGTCCTGATTTTTCACTTCTTGCAGATCTTATAAAATTTTAATTTTTCACAATCTTTAAAGAAAATGTAGTGTTTATTAATCAGTTTTATGGTGACTACTAATCAGCCTTGCATGGTCCATTCCAAATTGTATGTAGGCGCGCAACTATATACAATTTCAAGATTAACGATGCAATTCTCAGTTCGTCAAGATTTTATCATCATGTCTATAATAAAAACATTTTCATGCTTAATTCTTAAATAAGAATCAAGAATAAATTTACAAAGATTTTCCTTGTTATGAAAACAATTAAGTTTTCCAAGGTATTTCATAAAGAACTTCATTTTGATAACAATCACTTATAAATCTCAATTTGAATAATCCTTATAGTGATGAAAATTCAATTTTCTCAATGGATACGGTTTTAACTTTATAAAAACAATGTGTGATCTGGAAAAGAGTGATGAAAAGTTGTTCACCAAGAATTAACTACGATATGATAGGAAATGAGCTTAGCCAATTAGTCATGAGGTTCATGACCTCGATGGCACTCAGGAATACAAAGGGAATAATCCACAACGTAACTTAAATCAAGATGAGTACTTGTTCAATGGTTGCATCACTAATGCGAACATTAGGATGAAGCAATAAAAGATAGATAACATCGATACATGTAGGATTTAGCAATCAAAGGTAATCTTTTCATTAATCACAAACAAGTCAAAATTGTACCGTAACACATTACGCGTCACTATGTCATACAATTCTCAGAACTCATCCTACCAACTGATATCTCAGTTAAGTTAGGGATTTTTAAAAGATACCACAATGGATACTAATCTACAAGAGTCATTAGGTGTTCCACACGTCCCGAAAGATCCATCGGTCTCAATTCAGAAGAAGATTTTCTTCAATTTATTTCTTGGACACTGGGCATCCTCGTTAGTGGACAATGGCCTAGGAACAACCCTTAACACGAATCAACAATCAATTAAAACCTTATAATTCAATCACAGGACTTAACGACTTCCTCTTAACAATTTCATATTCCAATACTTTCAATCTTATTTATAAACCTTAAAAAGGGCAATAAAAGCTCGATATGAATCAATACTTAATTCCAATCCTATAGCTCTTACAACAACAATTATCAAATGAGTCACCAGTATGAAATGACTTGGTCATTCAACTAGACTTCTCGAAAAGGTACTAGTGGCATGAGGCTTTTGGGTAATGGTTCCAGTGACAGCCTCAAGTGCAACATTCATCCTTTTGATTTCAATTTAAGAATTGGGTGACAACGAATCAGATGACATCCTTTCAGGTGGTAACGTTTTGTCAAACTCCACTCTATAAGGAAAGATCGTCATGACATCGATATCAGATTTAATCTCGCCAATTCTTCTTTAATATCACAATCAACTAATATCTACATTTCTACGAATATCAACCGTTTGTCGGGATCATAAATATCCACAACTTGGTTTAGATCTAGGATAGCTAGAATTCCTACGAGAATAGCTTCTATTAATTTACTAGGGGATTTAGGGTTCCTTGTGACAGTCTATGTCGTATAAATGTCTCGTATAAATATCAAAATAATCATCAAACAATCATGTAATAAAATTACATCATATATATATAATCCAAGTTATATATATATTAAAATAACACTTCTCAGTCTGGCCTTGTCGGTAACTCGGGAATTCTTCGGCACCGTTATAGTCAAAAGATTTTTAGACATTTTTAGAAAAATGTTTATAGTTAAAAGATTTTGAAATGTTTTATTCAAAACCTTGGTTTTAAAAATCTTTCGTTCTCTATAACGAGAGCTCTGGTACCAAACTGTAACACCCCCAAATTTATACAACTCAATACAGCGGAAGACTAGTTGGTGTTACGGGAGAGCACATTACTCACATCATAGACAACGCATAAAAATCGCGTCGTTTATTAATAAAGCATTTCCATTCATAAATATCAAAGTTACATAGATCCCAAGTCATATTATTTCATACAAAGTTTTACAAAGTATTTGAATGGAAAATATAGTTAAGTGCGGGCCATGAATTCTTGTTGTCTTCCCGAGAATTACCTTCAAGTACCTGAGATAAAACATGTTAAAAGAAAAGGTCAGCGATAACGCCGAGTGAATTCATATAGTTTAATAAAATCCATCAATATAATATCAGTATAGAATTATTACTGAAAATCATTTTGTACAAACCATTTTAATAGGCCATAAAATAGCCAAAGTCATTTTATACAAATCCTTATCGAAAATCATAATATAGGCATTTGCCTTAAAAATCGTTATACGAGCTAATGTCGTAAAAACATCATACAATACGTCTTACGACGTTGTATAAAGTTAAATAAAAACCGTATATGAATATGGTTAAGAAAACCAAAACACAAACATAATATCATTAGTATGACCCCGTATTGCTAGTCAGGCAATACATCGTAATTCGGAGCGTACAGCAGTATTTCGTTAATTTGGATTATTATAAGCCGCATGACATTGTTACCTTACTAAACCAACAACGGGTAGCTAACCCGATAATCAATTTGCCCATCTAAAGTAGCGTGTCGCCACAAAGGTCACGCTATGGAAATCTTCTCATACATAAATTCGCTTACCAATCAATGTGGCACGACGGGGATCAACCGTCAAGGCCCGAATTGGGGTGATCGTCCCCAAATAGTACTATTATATGCACAAGCGTCTACCAAATCCCGGTAGTTCATAATTCATGCTAATGGGACTTTTAGTGACATAACCTAACTTTAATAATCCATTTAATTTCATCTATCGGGTCCTTTAATCATTTATCGGGTCATACAATCGGGTCATTCAATCATTCGGGTCCAAAATCAATAAACAAACAATCGGGACAAATGGTGTCCTATTTTATAAAAACTAACATGTTATCTCCCTCGCGGGTTTATAAAACATTTCATAAAAACCTTTAAAAGAGTGCGAGGCTATGAACTCACGTTGATGTGGGAAGGCGGGTTATCGGCAATTCGGACGTACGGTGCGTGCTTCAATCACGGAAACCTAGACAAATAATACTCGTCTTAGACTCATGTCCAATGACTTTATAAAAATAAAAATTATGTATACATATGATGATTATATATATGATGATCAAGTGGGTTTACATATTCTCGTTTACTCATTTTAGTGTTATATGTCGATAACTTTTATACTAGTTTACTAGTTTTACCTATTTACACGTTTTAAGTCCAATAAGCTTATTATAAGTTCTTTAACTTGTTTTAATATATTTTATACTTATATTATCAGTATCTATACTTTCCATGTTGGGCCCAAATGGGTTAAGCCCAATAAGTACTTTTTATAAGTGTTTATCTTATTTAGTCCAATTATTAGTCCAATATGCTTAGTTAGCTCGTTAATGTCCGTATGTCCTATAGTTCGGGTTTTATCGGTTTTTACTTGTATTAGTTACTTATATATCAATATATTACTTTTAAAAACTTTACATTAGACGGGTTTGATTGTTTAAGTTTTAATTGGCGAAAAACGTTAATTTTACGGTAATAGCCGAAAAAGTCGTAAAAATCAAGTTTATAGTTTTTATTACTTATATGTATTATTCCACTACCATTTTTATAATTTATACACTTATTTAACCTTTTACATATTTATATAAATAAAATCCATAAGTTAGTGGGTTTTTATTTTACATTTTATACAATATAATTTTGAGTGCTTATATAATAATAATAAACATTAATTCTAAAAATCTGATTTTTATTTTCATCTTCACCAAAACTGCCATATCTAGAGTTCTATATGGAGATAGAAGCTCAAATGTTTATCACATAAACTAAATGATATTTTCTCCATTTAACTCTTCTATAGCTAATGTTGAATCAGCCTCTAAGTATTTTCTAAAAATCGTCCAAAACAGTGAACTCAGATTTATACCTTAAACTTGTTTTGATCATATCTCACTCATTACTTTGATTCCATTGTATGACCAACTCTCACATGTGTACAAGACATATAGCTTACTGTAAATGGATTCTAATTCATCATTTTATCAGTCCATGACCTGTTTCTTTACTGTTTTATACAGCCATGTAAATTAATCAAGATTTTAACCTTGTTTCTTATGTTTTTTCACCTTTTTAATCATGTTTATCAACACCAAATCCCCACATAACATTTTTATCATCATATAATCATCATATACATATACAATAGGAAATAAAATACATGTTTACATAATCAAAATAACAAGAAGATGAGGAGGACAATCTTTATACCACCAAGTTGATGTAGGTTGTGATTTGGACATGGTTTTTGATGGAGAAACTTGTGAATAACCATGACCATCTTCAAGACCACCATGCTTCATGTACTCCTTGTGGAAAATCAGCCTCAAGACACTATGAAAACTCCTCCATGGATGTTATAATCACCATCATTCAAGAGAGCTTCAAGAGGGCTTCAACATATGTAGAAATAACATAGGATTCCATGGTTAATTTTTGATCAAAATGGTGTTTGTGGGAGAAAAGTGGACGGAAACATGGAGGGTGAGAGAGAGATTTAGAGTTGTTTGCATGGTGAGAAATGAGGAAGTGGTTTGGCTTGAGTGGTTTTGTCAAGTGGAAGCTTAATGTTTAAGCTTAAGTGACAAGTGTAGCTACTTAGCTTACACTTGACACCAAATATGGTGTAGTGGCTAAGTTAGGCCGGTTTTGATGGGGGTGGGACAAGTGTCCCACTTGTCTCATCCCCATGTATTTACGGGTACTCCTCGATTCTAGTTTCCTCGATTTGCGTGCCCTCGGGTCGTTTTACGAAAAACGTTTTTATAAATTATGAATCAACGTCACAAAACGAATCCAATAAAAATTGTCTCATCAAAAACGGAGTTCGAAAACGTAAATACGTAATCCTAGGGTTTCCGGTTTAGTCGTAAAGGACGTTAAAATAAAATCCTAAGTCCTAATCTCTTCTCGTAAATTTGTGAGTTTATGAACCAACACAAATTTAAAACTCCAAAATAATATTTACGGATAAATTTATTTTCTGAAATGTCGGACTGTCACCAAAGATGGTGTATGTAAACGTAAGCACGTAACGTTGAATCCTTCGGTTTAGACGTAGTCGATGCTACTTCAAGAAGTAAATCCAAATTTTCTTCCCAAAAATAAGTGAGTTCATATTGTAATTTGTTTTTAAATAATATTCGAGAATAAAATATCAACCATAAATTGACGGATTGTCACACTTTTGTCTTGGTGGAAACCGAGATCATATCCCGGCTTGTATGGTGCATATGTTGAGTTTCATCTTTACATCCACCAAGTACAATTTGGCATTCTATATCGCTCGACGAATAAATTATGCCCTTTCAAAGCCTAAAACTAACCTTTCCTATGCTATGCTTCTTACTCGCCTTTTCAAAAGGGTTGCTCATGACTTTCCCCACCTCGATCTTTCTCGCTTTCACCCGGTTCATCGGGTTATGTTGCCTATTCAAGAGGTATATGCAAGAAAGCCAAGAAGTGATCGAGGTTCGCGAAAATCCGATCATCAAGAGACGGATGATGAGGACACCTATATGCCAACAAGTGATGGTGATGGCATAGGTAATAGTTATCACTTCAACTCTTAGAGTAATTCCCACCCATCCTCAAACTCATTCATGGATGGACTTGAAGACTTAGCTCCCCCACCTCATTACTCCTCTAGTGAAGTACCGGAAGATCTCAACATGGAGCATCTCTACCGTGAAAATCTTATGACTAGAGGTAAATTGCATGAACATCGGGTTGAGTCAAGGAAGGGATTCAAGTATCTGGGAAATATGATCAAGGGATTGGGTAAGAAGAGAAGGTGAAGGCTTTGAAGTTTTACAAAGAGTACATGTTGGTAAACATGTAATGTTGAACAATTTTTTTTATCTTGGACGTGTATTAACTAAATTCTACTTGTGTGGATTATTTGTGTATTATCCTAATGATTATCTATGCCTTTGTGATTATGGTTTGCATAGCTTTGCGCATCCTATGTGTTAGTTAGTTTCCTAGAGTTTGGTCAGTAGTTAACGTTGGCTTGAAAATCCTTTGATAAAAATCTGGGCTAACCAAAATTTGAGAAAATACCACTTTTGAACACCACTGGTCGCGGTTCCTTATCAACCCGTGCTACCTTATTGATAAGGAACCACCGCCCTTAGATAAGGAACCGCCGGCTACTGTGACCGACAGAATCTTTGCTTTACATTATTTTCCTTAATCTGTGTAAACCTTTCTTGATTCTTTGCAAAAACCTGCACATTTCCTAAACTAGGTTAGCTAAATTCATTGTTCATATAAAATGTTTTTAACCCATTGCTAGTTTGGATCATCCATTCACCATTTTAAACCCACCTTGCTAGCCATGTTCTTCACACATCAAACCTTCTTCCTTAAACCTTAAACCCTTCATCTCAACTATGGTTTCTACAAGAATCTCAAATTCATCCAAAACCTCCACCACAAAGAACAATCTTAAGATTAAGATTAAAATGGCTAAACCCAACTCCTCACCCTTTCACACTCCCAAGAATGAGATTGTCCCAATTCTCATTTCTTCATCAAACTCACCACCTCTTGCTCCTTGCAAGACTTCATCAACCCATGGAACCAACCATTCTCATGGTTCTACCTCCTCTTCATTCCAATCTAGGATGAATGAGCTTTCCTCACCCTTCACTCCAAGTAATCTCTTGGATGTGACCACCCAACCACAACCTATCTAAAGCATTCCCATTGTGAATGACTTTGATGATACCATGGTGACTTCACCATTTACCCCTCCCAACTCACCCTTTTCACCCTTGGAGAGCTTGCCTCCACACTCACCCACATCACCCTTGGAGAACATTCCTCCTCCACCTCCACCTCCCTCAAACACTCCCATTTTGGGTGTTCCACTTCCCTTCTTTATGGGTGATCCTTAATTCCTTGGATTCTTAGAAGCTCATGGTTCTCATTGTCCATGTTGCCTCTACAATAACTACATCATTCAAAACCTTAGGAGGGAGATGTTTGGACTTCATATGAGGTTTCAAGATTTCTTGCTCACCTTGTTTAACATGCCTCCTCCTAGGACATGAATGGTGATTTTCTTTAAAAATAGTTTTCAAGAAACTTCAAGCCAAGGAAGATTACTAATCAAGACCTATTTTTTAAGCTATATTTAGTTTAGTTAGTTGTTCTTCTTTATTTTCCTTATGTATCTCTTTCATGAATGTTTTATGAGAATGAATTATGGACTTGACATCATGTGCTTCTATCTCTATGTGGACATTAATCAACTTTAATTCCAAATTAAAATTAAACCTAAATCTATCACAACCTCTAAAACTTGACTAAAATTGGTTCAAAATGTTATCCAAAATTTTGTCACCCTTTGTCAAGACATTCTTGGTGAATGTGTTGCTTTTATGCAACCCTAGCAAAATTTAGTTCTAATAGAGGTAAAATTCCAAGATTTGCAATTTTTTGAAAAAGTCTTAGTTTTTCTCAAAACCCTGGAAAATCTAGATTTCAAGTCCATTGCACGCGGTTCCTTAAAGAACGCGCGGTTCCTTAAGTGATAAGGAACCGCCGGTCCCTATAAGGTACCGCACACAGAAAGCCATTTTATGGCTCGTTTTTGGTCTTCCTTCATCACCCTATTCCCAGTCAAGATTCCATGTTTACTCAATTTGGCTAAACATTCCTTGACACTTTACATTTGTTTTTTAAACCTTTGCCTTGTATACTTTCTTCTTATACCCCAACCTTGAGATTTCATTCTCACACCTCAACAATGCCTAACTCTCCCTTTCATAACCTTGACATATCTTTGTCACAAACCTCCTCACCCAAAGCTTCCTCATCAAAGCTTTCAAAGAAACCGAAAATCTCGGTTAAACCTATTTGGATCAAGAAAAATAAACCCTCTTCATCCAAACCACCCAAGAACCCCACCTTCTCTCCAATCAAGTATTGGAATGAGACCTACTCCATTAACCCAATCACCGGAGAAAAGGAGAATCTCCCCCCACCACCAAAACCCTTTGACACCCCTCAATTCAATGATCTTTCAACCTTCCAAAACCTCACAAGGCATTGTGAAAACATTACCTACCCACTCTCCTCACCACCACCAAACCCTAGGTGTGATGGCCTTCCCCCATCAACCGAATTTGTGTTGCATCATGGATCCTCGTGTGCTTGTTGTCGATTTCAACAAATTGAACTTGCTCATGTGTATGAGAAGTTAAATTTTCTTGAATTTCTCCTCACTCGACCTCCTCTCAAAGTTTTCGTTCCCGTGGACAAAACTTTGAATGATGCATCGTCATCTTATTTTTCCAACTAAAGGGCTACACTCCATTGGAGTCAATAAAACTTTAGTTGTTTTAGAGTCATTTTTAAGCAATCTTGGAAAATTGTCACTATTAGACTAGCTTATGCTTTGTGGTTTATTTTCCATATCTTTTACTTTAGATACTCATATTGTGTGTATGACTATCTACTTTGGTTGTCTTTTTCATATTTATGTAATATAAAATCTTTATGGTGTATTTGTTTTCGTTATTTGATCTTTATCTCGTTCTTTTTGAGTTGATCGTGGTTAATATTTACAATTGTTTATGGGTGATTCCTTCAATTCTAAATTATAACCCCTTGACAAATTTATCATCTTCATTGGTTGGATGTTTCCTTTCTTCCTTCATTCCACCAACTGAACCTTGATTTTGTCATTTACCTTTTTGGATATACTTAGCAAATACTTGCTTCTAATTTGAGATTTCTTTTCCATCTCCCTCTCAAGTTACTTAGTAGGTAGTGATCATATATACATTGGTGTTTCTTTCCTTTCTACTAACCTTTGTGTAGCATTTCACCTTAGCTCATACACTTGGTGCCCCAAGCAAGGGGGAGCAACCACCAAGGGGGAGCTACTAGCAAAGTCCGAATATCTTCAAAGACTTGTGCTTACCTTTTTGCTACAAAAAGGGGGAGAAATGATAGTGATAAACTCGTTAATATTTCGATATTTTGTGTTTCTAAGTAAATGAGTTTATAGTTTGTCGTAATAAAAAAGAGGGAGATTGTTAATGCAAGTGGTGTCTAAAAACATTATTAGTGTTAACTAATCTTTCTTAGTTTTGATCACAACAAACTATACAACACATTTAGTATAAAACACAAAACGAATTATTTAACTAACACTATCATCAAGGTAATAATCATATCACTAACTTTTCTTAATCATACTTAGTGATCATCAAAGTGATTATCCTTAAAACTCACTTTTGTTAATATGACAAAAGATTTTTTAATAAAATTTCTTTTTAAGAAAATGTTTTATTAAAATGGAAAATGTAAATTTGAAAATGGCATATTCCATATGCTATAAGAATATCCTTTGAAGGTTTAAAAAACCTCAGATATTCCTACCCCACTAAAAGACAAAAAAGGGAGCGGACTCTACTGGGCGGTACCTTAAATAGCTAGGCAGTTCCTTATCGATAAGGTACCGCCGACTAGATAAGGATCCGCGCCAGCTAGCCGTTGGACTTTTTCTTCTATAAATAATGGATCAAATCTCATTTTCCAACAAGCCTCTTGGACGTTTTTCTCAGTCCCCTTTCTCTTTTCTATAGCATAATCATTAGTAAATGATCACTTAAACTGTTAAGGATGTTTACATATGATTATGCTCTTGATCCCCTCCTTTACCTTGTCCAATGAGAAGATCACTCACTCACTAGTGTTGTGATAAAGATGAATCCATGAATTAGTCATTTTCATCATCTTAGTCTTTTTATTTTTGTTAATCCATTTGTATTTATGAAATACTTGGACTAGTTGTGTTCTTCCAAGCTATTTGTAAATACATGGATTTGTTGTGTACATCCATTGCATATGTGTTTGCTTGGATTTGTGTTGTGTAGATCCAAGCTACATGTGTGTACTTAGATATGTCTAGTTGAGTTGTAATAGATTTGTGTAGTAGTTCTCACTAAACTATAAAGTGATGTGGTTGTGTCTTGTGAGTTCTTACTAAACTTGAAAGTGATTAGTAGTTGTGTTGTGTGAAGTTCTCACTTAGCTTCAAAGTGAAGAGTCGTGAAGATTGGTTCTAGCTTTGGATTAGAACTCGATATATAGCCTTGTGTCGTTAAATGGTGAAGTAGGCAACGTCGTGAAGATTGGTTCTACATTGAGATTAGAACTCGACATCTAGCCTTGTGTAGTTAAATTGTGAAGTAGGCAACGTTGTGTAGATTGGTCCTAGCTAATGATTAGGTCTCGACATTTAGCTTAGTGTCGGAAAATAATATAAGCGACGATGTAAGGCTTTCTCCGCCAAGAAGGGAGCTTGTGGATATAGTGGAAATCTCGAGTAGGTGTACTCGAGGAGTGTAGTAGAAACGAGGATAGAGGCTCGTTGTTGAACCACTATAAATCTTGGTGTCTTGTCACTAGGTTGTCTCTTTCCTTACTCTTTACTTATTTCATTATCATTATACTTACCTATTACCATTGCTAATCCATTTGAATTGAACCTAATCATTATGCAACTTAGCTTGAAGTAAAAGATAGTTTTGATACACACTTAATTCAAAGTAGTTTAAATTAGGTGACTAATCGAAGAGAAACTATTCAACCCCTCCTTCTAGTTTCTATAGTTAGGTTAAACAAAAATTGCAAAAACCCTTCTCCCTTGTTCACTCTTGTCGCCGACCACCATCAAACACCAGGGGTGTTTCAGACGATTTTGATCATTGGTTTTTAGGTGTACGTGTTCGTGATCCTAATCCTTTTCATTCCACACTAACGGTATAATCATAAACTTTTTATTTTAATTCTCTTGATTAATTCATGTCGTAATCATAAAAACAAACCATAGAAACATGTTAGATAATCAAAACCATGAATAAAAGGATGTTTGGTTCAGTTTTTGGGTTAGCCGAGACACAACCGAGACCAATTAAGGTCTTGGCTTGATTTTGTTCGCACCACCGAGACCAACATAGGTATCGGTTTGGTTTGTTTGATTCGGACGCGAGACCAAGGAACCCGACCAAGGGTCGGGGTTATGTTTTAGATGTTGTTTAGCTCTAGCTAGTGTCAACCGAGACCCCTCCAAGGTCTCGGTGGGACTATAGTGAAAACAGTGGGAACCGAATAACAAAACAGGGGGAACCGACTGTGAACAAGTGTGAATCGGGCGGCGGCTAGCCGTGGCTCGACAGTGGGTAATACCTCTCGGACGGTGTCAACCGGCTAGGTCGGGTTAGCCACTGTCAAGGGTGTTTGGCTCGGCTTATATGTGTGACTCGGTACGGGCTCAGGTTAATTTTAAAACACGGGTTCGGGACTCGGGAAAATATTAAAAATCAGAAATATGTTTAATTAAACTATTTTCTAGACTATTCAGTTTAATTAAATTCATGTCTTAGGTTATATTTAAAATTAATATATCATGTATAACTTAAAGTATTTCACTTAGCTTAATTTAATTAAAACCTGTATTTTAATTAAATTATGACAACGTATAGTTTAATTAATTAACCAAGTTATTTAATTAATAAGCTATAATCATGACTTGTATTATACTATTTAAACTTTACTTGTTATTAATAATCCATCTTATTTCTAATTATGGAAACTTACTATTTTTTGGAAACTTTCTATTTTTTTAAACTTACTATTTATGGAAACCTGCTATTTTTTTAAAAGTTACTTAGTATTGCAATACAAGTATTATAGTACACTAGTACATGCATAATATACTACAGAACATCAGTATAACTATAGATAACACAGTAAAACACTAAAACAGGACAGAATAAGTGTAACAAGCTAATAACACATAGAACCAGTAAAACACATGTAATTCAGACAATTCATACACGTTCCCATTCTTATGTAGTATTATCCGTCAAGGCGGAGTAGGTTCTTCATCGTTTCCGTTAGCTTCTACTGGACACAAAGTACGGATTTCCCGTCCTTCAGTAAGGACAACCTCTTCCTTTATTAGGATTTCCCGTATGAAGCCGACTGTTTTCCCCAGTAGTTACAAATGAAATGTTTATGTTTTATTAGTTACCTTAGCCATATACATGCATGACCAGCTTCACCTAGTTATGGAGGTACCAGAACTATAACACTAGAGGCACTAGTGTTATGACTTCACCATGGCGGAGTGATAGCTCGTGGCGTCCCTTTCAGTTATTTGGCGATTATTATATTATTATAATCATGTGGGGCGTATGGGTGCATCCTAGGTTTAGTTTTAGTCAGGATTTCATGGTGAATGTGGTGTGTGCCTTGCATCCTTCACAAGGAGCTGACCCCTCCCACCCATTACCAATTAATTAGAGGCACCCCCTCTAATTTTCATGACGAGGTCACCCCTCCAAGTAATCATGCACGTTGTTGACCTCATGACCTATATTGGCTTTTGGTATATTAAACTAATACATATTTTCATAAGTAACCATAAGCTATATTTTCAGAATATAAAACCAGTCATAGTTGTTCCAAGTTTTCCAGGACTTAATAATTTCCGCTACTATTCATACTCTACAGTTCTTTATTATGTTATGTTATATATCCGCGCACTGAGCGTATTGCTCAGCCGTTACTTTTCTTCCATGTCCCAAAACGGCAGGTACCCAAGATCAGGCTTGAGCATTTGAAGGACGTGCAAAGGATGGAAGCTACCTTAGACTTCTTCTCCTTTTTGCCTTCATTTATTTATGCCTGTATAGTCCTTCTTTATTTCATTTACTTTCATTATGTTTTGGGCTTATGTTTGGGTACCGATGTTTGATTCCAGTTTTTCCTTTGGTAATGTATGTTTATGACATATTACCTTGCATGCTTTATTTACATGCCATAATTATTCTGTGATATTCCATTTATCAAAATGGGGTGTTACAACCAATATTTCCTTCCTTTTTTATGGAGTTCTTTAGTTCCTTCTCATTAATGTGCATCAATAATGTTTTATCTATAAGATTTTCTATCAAGGGGAAAACCATTGTATACACTCTAGAAGAATTTGGTAAAATTTTCAAAGTGCCATATAATGATCAATGTAGGTTCACCGATGCTTGGAGTATTGACTCTCTAGAATCAACCTCTATTGATGTGCACTAAGTGACCGAGCTTCCTTCTCCTTTGCTTATTTCCGGAGCCATTTCTAAACCTCGTGAACATTCTATTCTAGGTGATTTTGAAGGACATATTCATGCCCTCAGTCCTTAGGAATTGCTTACTAACGAACCTAATGATTTCATGATCCCTTGGGCGGAAATCATTAGGGAAAACACAATGTGTCTTGGTGGAAATCGCAATCGTGTTCCCGCATGTCTTGCACACATGTTGTATTGTGTTGCTACTTCCACCTCATACAATCTTGTGTATTTCATCGTTAGTAGGATTAGCTATGTTCTCTTTAAGTCGAAAACTCCTAGTCTTACTTTTGCTATGCTTCGTACTCGTCTTCTTAGAAGAGTTGATCATGACTTTCCTCTATTAAAAATGTCATCTTTCTATTCCGTTGATCGTGTGATGTCTCCCATTGAAGGGAATATCATACTAGAATCTAAAAATGACAATTGTAAAGAGGAAAGTGATCATCGAGATGAAGTTCATTATGGTGGTTGTGGTTCGTCTCCAACAATTTGGAAAGACAAGTTCAAAATCATCACCGGCATGAGATCTCCGAGTAACTCTTTGTCTTTCTCTAGTTCACTCATTTCTTCTCAAGACATTGATCTTGATTATCGTTTTTTCCTAAATCGTCATCTTCCAAAGAACCCAAGTGAAGGATCAAGGCATATTGAAGAAATGTTCATGAGAGAAAGTGAATGAGGTGTAATTACTCTTGGTTGATGCCATGATTGTAACTCTAACTTGTTTCTAATTTCTTGCATTTAGACTTTGGTTTGTAGTACTAATACTTTGTGTTTGGATTAGCTATTATTTTAATCCTAATGTGTTCATGTAATCGATTTTTTGATTTACATGACTTTGTGCAATTATGTGTTAGTTAGCTATTTAGATTTTGGTTAGTAATCTATCTTGGCTTGTCAAACCTTTTGCTAAAAATCTGGCTTGTGAAAATTGCTAGAAGTCCCTTTCCTGAAGCCTTCTGCCCGCGGTTCTATAATTATGGGCAGTTCTTTATCAATATCGAACCGCGCCTATATTTAAGGAACTGCTGGAGCTGCCTTTGAAAGCATCTCTGCTTTACACTGTTTTCTCTAAAATTTTGTAAACATTGATGAAATGTTTGATAAAAATCAGCTTTTTCCTAATTAAGCATAACATGTTTCATTATTCACCAAAATGAATTTTAACACATTACTAGTTTGGATCATCCCATCTCCTTCTTAAACATATCTTGGTCATTCTTCTTCTTCATCCTCTAAGCCTTCTTCTAAACCTTAACACACAACCATGGTGTCCACAAGATCATCAAAATCCTCCAAACAATCTACTACCAAAAGAAACCTTAAGATTAAGATCAAGATGCCTAAACAAGGTTCTTCATCTTTTCTTACACCCAAGAATGAGATATATCCTATTCTCAATTTTTCATCACCCTCACCACCTCTTGCTCCATGCAAGACTAGTTCAACTCATGGTACAAACCATTCCCATGGTTCTACCTCTTTTTTATTCTAATCTAGGATGAATGAGTTGTCTTCACCCATCACTCCAAGTACTCTCTTGGATGTGAATACTCAACCTCTTCAAAGCATTCCTTTTGAGGATGACTTTCTTGAGCCATTGTTAACCTCACCTTTCACCCCACCAAACTCAACCATATCACCATTGGACACCATGCCTCTTCCTCCTCCTCAATCTAACACTCCAGTTATAGGTGTTCCCATTTCTACCTTCATAGGTGATCCATACTTGTTTACTTTTCTAGAAGCTCATGGAAATAATTGTCTATGTTGCCTCTACAATAACTACATCATTTAAAACCTAAGAATTAAAATTTTTGGACTTCATAGGAGGTTGCAAGAATTCTTGATAACCCTGTTCTCCAACCCTCTTCCTCATAGGAGATGAATGATGATGATTTTCAAAATGTTTCTTCAAGAAAATGAAGCCATTTATGATAATTAAATCAAGAACTAAATTAGATAACTTTGTAATAGTTAGTTGTTATTTTTTTTATTGATTTCCTTTTCCTTCATGAGTTTATCATGGAGATGTTTAATATATTAAGTCTTTGTGTGTTTCAACCTATGTGCTCACATTAATTAACTTCAAATTTAATTAAAATTAAACCTTAATCTATCATAATCTCTAAAACTTGACTAAAATTGGATCAAAATGTTATCTAAATATTTTGTCACACTTTGTCAAGACACTCTGTAGAAACTAGAAGGGGGGGGGGGTTGAATAGTTTCTCTTCGATTGGCAACTAAATTAAAATTACTTTCAATTTGGTTTGTATTAAAACTATATTTTGCTTGAAGCTAAGTTGCATAATGATTAGGTTCAATTCAAATGCACTAGTAAAGATAATAGGTAAGTGTAATGATAATGAAATAAGTAAAGAATAAGGAAGGAGACAACCTAGTGGGAAGACACCAAGATTTATAGTGGTTCGACAACGAGGCTCTATCCTCGTTTCTACTCCACTCCTCGAGTACACCTACTCGAGATTTCCACTATATCCACAAGCTCCCTTCTTGGCGGAGAAAACCTTACATTGTCGCTTACATTATTTTCCGGCACTAAGCTAAATGTCGAGACCTAATCTTTAGCTAGGACCAATCTACACAATGTTGCCTACTTCACAATTTAACGACACAAGGCTAGATGTCGAGTTCTAATCTTAAGGTAGAACCAATCTTCACGACGTTGCCTACTTCACCATTTTACGATACAAGGCTAGATGTCGAGTTCTAATCCAAAGCTAGAACCAATCTTCACGACTCTTCACTTTGAAGCTAAGTGAGAACTTCACACAACACAACTACTAATCACTTTCAAGTTTAGTGAGAACTCACAAGACACAACCACATCACTTTATAGTTTAGTGAGAACTACTAATCAAATCTATTACAACTCAACTAGACTTATCCAAGTACACACATGTAGCTTAACACAACACAAATCCAAGCAAACACATATGCAATGGATGTACACAACAAATCTAAGTATTCACAAATAACTTGGATGAACATAACTAGTCCAAGTATTCAGAAATACAATGGATTGACATAAAACAAAAAGGTTATCATGATGAATATGACTAGCTCATAGATTCATCTTTATCACAACACTAGTGAGTGAGTGATCTTCTCATTGGACAAGGTAAAGGAGGAGATCAAGAGGATAATCATATGTAAACATCCTTAACACTTTAAGTGATCATTTACTAATGATTATTCTATAGAAAAGAGAAAGGGGGCTGAGAAAAACGTCCAAGAGGCTTGTTGGAAAATGAGATTTGACCCACTATTTAAAGGAGACAAAGTATAACGGATATATAACGGTTATCTGGGCGCGGTACCTTATCTAGCCCGGCGGTTCCATATCTCTAGGGAACCGCCTAACTACTTAAGGTTACGCCCCTAGAGTACGCTCCGTTTTTTTTCTTTTAGCGGGGTAGGAATATCTGAGGTATTTGAAGCCTTCAAAGGATATTCTAAAGAATATGGAATATGCTATTTTAAAATTTTCACTTTCCATTTTAATAAAACATTTTCTAAAAAAGAAAGTTTATTAAAAATTCTTTTGGCATATTAACAAAAGTGAGTTTTAAGGATAATTATTTTGATGATCACTAAGTATGATTAAGAAAGATTAGTGATATGATTATTACCTTGATGATAGTGTTAGTTAAATAATTCGTTTTGTGTTTTACACTAAATGTGTTGTATAGGTTGTTGTGATCAAAACTAAGAAAGATTAGTTAACACTAATAATGTTTTTAGGCATCACTTGCATTAACAATCTCCCCCTTTTTGATTACGACAAACGATAAACTCATTTACGTAGAAACACAAAATATCGAATTATTAACGAGTTTATCACTATCATTTCTCCCCCTTTGTCGTAGCAAAAAGGTTAGCACAAGTATTTTGAAGAAAATCGGACTTTTCTAGTAGCTCCCCCTTGGTGGTTGCTCCCCCTTGCTTGGGGCACCAAGTATTTGAGCTAAGGTGACATGCTACACAAAGGTTAGTAGAAAGAAAAGAAACACCAATGTATATATGATCACTACCTACTAAGTAACTTGAGAGGGAGAGAGAGAAGAAATCTCAAATTAGAAGCAAGTATTTTGCTAAGTATGTCCAAAAAGGTAATTCACAAAATCAAGCTTCAATCCAATGAAGATGATAAACTTGTCAATGGGTTAAAGTTTAGAATTGATGGAATCACTGATAGGTGTGTAAACACCCATCCTTTTTACCACTTAATTACAATAATAACCGAGCCAAAACGTGTATTTTATGTCATTTATGTCAGAATTATGCGTGGTTTGTGTTTTTGTTGTGATTTAGGACGAAAAGGTGAAAAGTGGTGAAAACACGGGCATTCACGAGCTTTTATCGAAGAAAAAGACGAAAGAAGAAGTCAAGAAGTCAAGAGTGCAAAAAGAACGGAAGTCCAAGACCAATTCTGAAGATTTATCGAAGAAAAAGTCAAAAGACGGAAGTTTACTAAAAAGCCGAAGAACTCAAGTCTTATTTATGAAGAAATGTCGAGACGAGTTTTACAGAAATCCCGAGACAAAGCCATTAAAGCCAAAAGATTAAGAAGATTAACAAAGACTTAAGAAGATCAAGGACTTAATCTTGCAATTAAGAAAAGATGAAAGAGGGGAGGAAGCTTCCTAAGCACTCCCTAATCCTCCCCTATAAATAGATTAGGATGTTAATCATTTCATTTTGTTGGATAGCTTGACAAACTATTTCTTCCATTTTACTTTCCTGCACATTTAAATTCATGTCCATTTAATTACTTGTCAAATTTAAATACTTGTCTTGC
Organism: Glebionis coronaria; assembly: GCA_025667525.1. Lineage (NCBI taxonomy): Eukaryota > Viridiplantae > Streptophyta > Magnoliopsida > Asterales > Asteraceae > Glebionis > Glebionis coronaria. The sequence goes on along the minus strand of CM046875.1, from coordinate 272,105,270 downwards.
ACCTTAAATTCCTTTAATTTCAAGTAAGTTTCCATTTAATTCTTGTCAATCTTTATTTTTATTGTTAATCTCCTATCTACCTTTCTTAATCTTTGATTTTTATGTTTATGTTCATGTTTATGTTTTGAGTTTTTATTGATCAAAGTGGGTTTTAATTATTGTGGTTATTTTTGTTATTTTTGATTGTGTTGGATTGTTTGATTATCATTAGTAGATGTTTTGTGATTAGTTGATTTAATCTTTTGGTTGATTTTGCTTAAGTTTGATTAGATTCGCGTATACTGTTCTTCCCTTGTTCTTCGCTTTTGCTGTTACTGATCTTCCAGGTATTCTAAATCAAAGTCTGTTACTGATTTTGCTTAAGGGATTGTGCAATTTTATTCCGGATCAAAAGTCGTTCATCCGGAATATTAGATATTCCGGATCAGTTGTGCTCATTCGGAATAATTCATTATTCCGGATCAAGCATCTCACTCGGAATACCAAACATTCCGGATCAGCCTTTTATTCCGGATCAAATCCATATTCCGGATCAAGGTGCTCTTCCGGATCAACCTCTCATTCCGAATCAAATAATATTCCGGATCAGCAAATTCATCCGGAATAATTTATTATTCCGGATCAAGGAGTTTATTCGGAATATTAAGACATTCCGGATCAAGGAGTTTATTCGGAATATTAAGACATTCCGGATCAAGGGTTTTATTTGGAATAACATTCCGGATCAAGAGCAACATTCCGGATCAAAGCTACATTCCGAATCAAGAAGTTTATTCCGGATAGGTGACATATTCCGAGTAAGCATTTTATTCCGAATCAAAGTTTTGAGTAAATATTCCGAGTAAAGAAGAATCATTCCGAACGAAGGTGACATTCCGGATGAGTGATTATTCCGAACGAAGGTTTATTCCGGATGAGCTAATTTTCAGGTTCTTTTAATTTACTGTTTTTAAGTTTCTGTTTTTAACTTTCAAGCTTTATTTTTTCCCGCCTTTTTATTTAGTTGCACTTTAAGTTTATTTGCCTTAGATTTATTTTAGCCTTTCTTTAGTTTAAGTTTTAGTTGCGTTTTAAGTTTGCCTTAGTTAGTTTTAAGTTTGCATTATTTACTTTTAGTGCCTTTTAATTCTCGTCACGCTTTTTAAATACTTGCCATTTATTTTAAATTAGATTTAGATTTAAATTAACGTCATTTTACATTAAAGTTTTGCACATTTTATTTTAAAACAAGCAAAAATATTTGTTTCACAAAAAACAACTGAGTCGTACTTTGAACCGGAAATCAATTCGTTAAGATACCGAGAACTTTAACTTTCTAACCATACAAAATCCTTGTATCAAATGGCGCCGCTGCCGGCTCTTTTCGTAAAGATTAACGGTTTTCTGTGAGAGATGCGTTGTTTTTTGGGATCCGTTCACTCATGAGCGTTATTTTCTTGCTTAAAAAATTCAAAAAACCATAAAAATTTAAAAATTGTTAAAAATCCATAAAAGTTAAAAATTTCAAAAATCCAAAAAGATTTTATTTTTATTGTGTATATATATTGTCTTTGTGTTTGGTATTGTTTTCTTTTGACTTTGTAGGTGTATGCGTACTAGATCTTCTAATTATCAAGAGCCCGAGACTCCTGAAGATTTAATTATGGCAAGTGTTCACAACAATAATAATCCACCGCACCTTAACAATAACAACAATGTTCTTCCACAACCCGATCTTCGAACAATGGAGGAGCTTTGTCAACCTACCATGTTTGGACGAGGAGGACCGATTGCGCCGATGCAAATCACGGCTCCGGAGTTTTCGTTGAAGCACCACATGATTCAGCAAGTGCAAACTAATCCATTAGCCGAAATGCCTGATGATGATGCCAACAAACACCTCGACAAGTTCATTACAATCACCCAAAGCATGAAGTTGCCTGGTGCCACAATGGATGTTCTTCGCCTACAACTCTTCCCACATACTTTATCACACCACGCCGAGAAATGGTTTGATCGTCTTCCAAAGAATTCTATTCATACTTGGGATGACATGACTCAACGCTTTTTGTCGTGCTACTTTCCACCATCCATGGTCACGAGCCTTCGCAATCAAATCAGCGGTTTCATGCAAGACCCCGATGAATCTCTTTTTCATGCTTGGGAAAGATATAATGTCTTGATCGATAGATGTCCAAACCACAACATGCTCCCTGTAACCTTAATTGATACTTTCTACAACGGTTTGACTTTTCGAGATCGTGATATGATTAATGCAGCCGCCGGTGGCACATTTATGAAAAGGAGACCCGAGGAGTGTAGAGAGCTTATTGAAAACATGACTACTCACCACAAAAACTGGGATTCCTCCGCTTCTTCAAGGAACAACCCGAGAGTCAATGTTTCTTCCACTTCAGCAAGCCCCGACATGACCGAATTCACCCGCATAATGACTGAAATGAACAAAAATATCTTGCTTCTCGCTACAAACCAACAACAACAAGTTAAAGCGGTTGCACCTTCTTGTGAAACATGCGGTGGTCCACACTCATACACTGATTGTCCTTCTACTCAAGGAAATCCGGAAAACATGTATGCGGCTTATGGTAATTATTCACCGGAAAATTACCAAGCTCGACCTCAAGGGGATAGTTGAGTTACCGATCTAACAACTACCTTTCACCCGGTTTTTCTCCTCAAAACCAAAACCCCGCCAACAATTACAATAGAAGCAACCAAATCCCACCAAGAGCTTCTAATCCTTATCACCCACCCGCTCAACAAGCCCCACCCATTAACCCCGATGTTGAAGCTTTGATGAGAACCCAAGGTGAGCAAACAAGTTATCAATTTGAAAGGAGATTTTACCAAGCAAGGGAATGATATTAGATCCGAGCTTCGAGATAATATACAATCCTCCTTCAGCTATCAAACAAATGATATAAAGAATATGCTGGCTAGTTTCTTGCCCACCGCTCAACCTTCTACTTCGAGTTCTCTACCTTCAAACACCGTCACCAATCCGCGAGCAAATGTGAGTGCTATTACTACCCGTAGTGGAGTTACCATAGTAGGACCACCTATCCCACCCCCGTCATCCACACCTCCTCCACCACCATTTATCCCTACTCCTCCTACACCATGTATTAGTGCACCATTACCGTCTCCGCCTCGTCATGACGATGTACCTAGGAAGGACCCTTCAACATCTCAACCTTTACCTGCTACGCCTTCACCTTCACCACCCAAACCCAATATTCCTTATCCATCTCGTTTAGGCAAGACCACAATGCTAAACAAGGATGACTCTCAAGTGTCGAGCTATGTGAAGATGCTCTCTCAAATGAACATCAACATTAGCCTTGTTGAAGCACTTGTCCACATGCCGAAATTTGTCAAAGCATTCAAGGAATTGCTTAACAAGAAGGAGAAGTTGATTGAGCTCGCCAACACACGCTTAAATGAAAACTGCTCTGCAGTTATTCTTAAAGAACTTCTGGTAAAACTTAGAGATCCCAGTCGTTTTGTGTTGCCTTGCATTTTTAACAAAACTGAAGAATTTACTGCCCTAGCTGATCTCGGGGCCAGTATAAATTTGATGCCTTTGAGTGTTTGGAAAACACTATCATTACCCGACCTTACTCCAACAAAGATGACCCTTGATCTTGCAAATCGCACTCTCGCTTACCCCGTTGGTATTGCCGAAGACGTGTTCATTAAAGTTGGCACCTTCACTTTTCTGGTCGAATTTGTCGTTGTTGATTATGAAATGGACCCTCGTATTCCTTTAATACTTGGTCGGCCATTCTTGAGGATCGGACGAGCTCTAGTTGATGTTGCCGAAGGTGAGTTAATCTTAAGAGTCGGGGATGATGCACAAGTTTTCAAAATGGGGAAGCTTACAAGCAAATCCTTTGGACGAGAATCTGCGAATATGATTAATGTGCTCGATGATTTTGTCATCTACAACAATCCTCTATTCGAGTCTTGCATTGATAATCCACTTTTTGAAGATGATGTGGATGATTCTCTATCCAATTTGGAACCTTCTCCCATTTATGATTCTCCACCGATCTTTGATGCTTATGATGATTATTCTAGCTCAGATTCAGATGATTTTGATGATTGTACTTCCGAGTATCCGGACCTGCCCACTTACGATGATTTTGATGAGGCCGATACTCTCTCGAGTGATTTTTCACATCATGAAGATCCTCCGTCATCCATGATTAATCCTACTTTGGATGATTACTCTTTTGAGGAAGAATTCTCTAGTTTTCTCAACACGTACTTCCCTCATGAGAGTGATGCCCCTCTTTTAGAATTTGATGATTATCGTCTTGATCCTACTTTGTATTTGAAGAAAATTCATTCAAAGGAGAAGCAAGCGGTCGACACCAACATCCACAGCACATATGATTTAACACCTCTTTGTCCACCTTCTGAGGACGAGGTTGTGCATCTTCTTCGCGGATCTTCTTCACATTCTGCTGAGCCTGAGTGCTATTTTCCCTTAAAGGAAAAGGTGTTCGACCCCGGTATCGATATTCTGCAGCCATCTCAGTATCTGTCTGATGAAATAAAAGGAAAAATATTTGGAACTATTGAAGACATGCTTGCACCACTTCATCCTTGCTTCCACCGTGCTCCATCTTTGCTTAAGGGAACCTTGCCTCTTCTTTGGCTTGCCTTGTTCGCCTTAAGCTAGTGCTATTTGATGGACGAAAACTATGTCTTTGATCCCGGTGGATAGGTTTCATGCTTCTTCCTATGCTAATCAAGGTCGAGTCTGGCTCACGACTCGGTTAACAAAAATCAAGCGCTTCTTGGGAGGCAACCCATGTATCTATCTTTTAGCTTTCTTTATCCTAAGTGTAGGGGAGACCCGTTGGTGTTTGCTATCTCCTCTCTTCTACTATTCAGGGATTCGAGCGCTCAATGATCCACTCTTGATGATTTTTGACGACCCGTGATTCCGTGTTCCCTTTTTCCTGGTTCTATCCTAAACTCTTGTCGATTCACTATTTTATATTTTCAAATATTAAAATAGGAATCTCGTTAGTTGTCCTTTCCTTAGAAAGATTTAAACAAAGTGTACAATGTCCTAAGTGTAGGGGAGTTTACTCCCACATGCTTAAACATTGAGGACAATGTTTATATTAAGTTTAGGGGGGACTTCTATCGAAGTTAAGTGGCTCTTTTCCTTGTATTTGTCCTCATTTTAACCGGAAAATCAATTTTTCGACATTTTTCAAAATTTTTGATCTATTTTGGCCCATTAGTTTTTCCCCTTTGTATAGTTATTTTCTTTCCTTATTAGAATAAATTTTTAATAAAGTGGTTTTAATTTTCAAAACGTTGTGAATCTTTTTGACTCATCCCGAGTTTACTTGTCTAAGTTTACTCTAGCTAGTATCCTTAACGTGTTTAAGTCAAGTTTTGCTAGGCTTTTATATAGGGAGCTATAAAACGCGAAAGTCTTAACTCTCACGGGTTAAGAACAAGAACTTTTCGCAAGTTCCTATAATTGATCCTAGAGAGTCATTTATCAAGGGAACTTTAAAATGCGATTTCTAAACTTGAAAAAGTCTAAGAGTTTGCAAGATCTTATAGACGACTCGAAAACCCAAAACTTTGATTTAATAGGCTAAGCATCCACGAGTCTCATTATTTGAGATTTTAAACTGTGGAGAACGAGAGATGATAGAGCCAATTATAAGTTTGGTATTCTTTTCGTGAATGTATGTGAGTTAATTATGAGCCTATTCTCCCATCGCTTGCTAATAAATTTATCTGCAATAAATAAGGTTGTACGATTTGAAAAGTTACTTAGCTTCTAGCCCAAGATCGTTTAAAAGTTGCTCGGTATGGATTAGAGTTCATAGCCAAGGCATAACTTATTGAAGCGGGATGCGAAGATTGGCGAGTCCGAAAAGGCCCTAACAAGGCATGAGGGCTACATTTTGTTGCTAAGGATCCAAAAGTGATGTGAAGAATCATTTATCAAAAATCAATATGAAGGATCGAGACACACGACGAAAAGCAAAAAACTCCCCAAAAATCATGGAGAAGTCTATCCGAAAAGGCCCTAACAAGGTATGAGGATAAATAGATCCAAGTCCAAAAAGGAGGCGGATCGTTGTATATCAAAGTCCAAAATAATGATTGGAGAAAAATGAAGAAGTCGTGATCCATATATGAAGAATCTCTCAAAACTTCAAGTGAAGAAATTCCTATTATGAAGAGAAGGCCATTATTTCATGAAGTCTCTCAAGGTTTGAAATATGAAGTCGCTACCAAATATCGGTCCGAGAAAGGTCTCAAATCGCGAAGCGAGTTATGCCAAAATATGAACTTTATGAGGTCCCGAGAAGCAGTTTTAAAAGATTTTGTCCTTTAGCTAACTATTGATTAAATCGTTCACTTTATTTTCGGCCTAAATAACTATCGAAATAAGTTAAAAATGCATCCTCGTGATCATTCAAGACAACAATAAAATATAAGAGATACACCTAGGAATAAGGGAGTCTAAGTGAATAATTGGCCCACATGAGTTCGTGTTAGTTTGCTAACTTATAATAACAATGATCTTGTTTTTAAGCTTGGTTTGGAGAAAGTGAAAACTTGAGGATGATGATTATTCATGACATTTCCAAAACCCAAGGTATGTTTTTACTTTGAATATTTTTAAATTTTCTATCTCCTTAATAAAGGCCAATGTGATTGATTATGATGAAAAGTGTAAACGTGCTTTGAAACTAATGCATTACATGAGGCCATTGCAATGGTCAAGTGTAGGGGATTTGATAGGTGTGTAAACACCCATCCTTTTTACCACTTAATTACAATAATAACCGAGCCAAAACGTGTATTTTATGTCATTTATGTCGGAATTATGCGTGGTTTGTGTTTTTGTTGTGATTTAGGACGAAATGGTGAAAAGTGGTGAAAACACGGGCATTCACGAGCTTTTATCGAAGAAAAAGACGAAAGACGAAGTCAAGAAGTCAAGAGTGCAAAAAGAACGGAAGTCCAAGACCAATTCTAAAGATTTATCGAAGAAAAAGTCAAAAGACGGAAGTTTACTAAAAAGCCGAAGAACTCAAGTCTTATTTATGAAGAAATGTCGAGACGAGTTTTAAAGAAATCCCGAGACAAAGCCATTAAAGCCAAAAGATTAAGGAGATTAACAAAGACTTAAGAAGATCAAGGACTTAATCTTGCAATTAAGAAAAGATGAAAGAGGGGAGGAAGCTTCCCAAGCACTCCCTAATCCTCCCCTATAAATAGATTATGATGTTAATCATTTCATTTTGTTGGATAGCTTGACAAACTATTTCTTCTATTTTACTTTCCTGCAAATTTAAATTCGTGTCCATTTAATTACTTGTCAAATTTAAATACTTGTCTTGCACCTTAAATTCCTTTAATTTCAAGTAAGTTTCCATTTAATTCTTGTCAATCTTTATTTTTATTGTTAATCTCCTATCTACCTTTCTTAATCTTTGATTTTTATGTTTATGTTCATGTTTATGTTTTGAGTTTTTATTGATCAAAGTGGGTTTTGATTATTGTTGTTATTTTTGTTATTTTTGATTGTGTTGGATTGTTTGATTATCATTAGTAGATGTTTTGTGATTAGTTGATTTAATCTTTTGGTTGATTTTGCTTAAGTTTGATTAGATTCGTGTATACTGTTCTTCCCTTGTTCTTCGCTTTTGCTGTTACTGATCTTCCAGGTATTCTGAATCAAAGTCCGTGTTTTGAATCAAGGGATTGTGCAATCTTATTCCGGATCAAAAGTCGTTCATCCGGAATATTAGATATTCCGGATCAGTTGTGCTCATTCGGAATAATTCACTATTCCGGATCAAGCATCTCACTCGAAATACCAAACATTCCGGATCAGCCTTTTATTCCGGATCAAATCCGCATTCCGGATCAAGGTGCTATTCCGGATCAACCTCTCATTCCGATTCAAATAATATTCCGGATCAGCAAATTCATCCGGAATAATTTATTATTCCGGATCAAGGAGTTTATTCGGAATATTAAGACATTCCGGATCAAGGAGTTTATTCGGAATATTAAGACATTCCGGATCAAGGGTTTTATTTGGAATAACATTCCGGATCAAGAGCAACATTCCGGATCAAAGCTACATTCCGAATCAAAAAGTTTATTCCGGATAGGTGACATATTCCGAGTAAGCATTTTATTCCGAATCAAAGTTTTGAGTAAATATTCCGAGTAAAGAAGAATCATTCCGAACGAAGGTGACATTCCGGATGAGTGATTATTCCGAACGAAGGTTTATTCCGGATGAGCTAATTTTTAGGTTCTTTTAATTTACTATTTTTAAGTTTCTGTTTTTAACTTTCAAGCTTTATTTTTTCCCGCCTTTTTATTTAGTTGCACTTTAAGTTTATTTGCCTTAGATTTATTTTAGCCTTGCTTTAGTTTAAGTTTTAGTTGCGTTTTAAGTTTGCCTTAGTTAGTTTTAAGTTTGCATTATTTACTTTTAGTGCCTTTTAATTCTCGTCACGCTTTTTAAATACTTGCCATTTATTTTAAATTAGATTTAGATTTAAATTAACGTCATTTTACATTAAAGTTTTGCACATTTTATTTTAAAACAACCAAAAATATTTGTTTCACCAAAAACAACTGAGTCGTACTTTGAACCAGAAATCAATTCGTTAAGATACCGAGAACATTAACTTTCTTACCATACAAAACCCTTGTATCAATCACCCATAAGCAATTGTAAAAAATAACCATGATCACCTCAAAAGAGAACTAAGGAAATAACACACAAACAACACAAATGTTACATAAAAGAAAAGACATAACAAGGTAGATAGTCATACACACAATATGAGTATCTAAAGCAAAAAATATGGAAAATAAACCACTAAGAATAAGCTATTCTAATAGTGATAATTTTCCAAGATTGCTTAAAAAAATAAAATACTCTAAAAAAACTAAAGTAATAAAGACTCTAAGAGTAGTTAGTCCTTTAGTTGGAAAAATAAGACGACGATGCATCATTCGAAGTTTTGTCCACCGGAACGAAAACTTGGATAGGAGGTCGAGTGAGGAGGAATTCAAGGAAATTTAACTTCTCATATACACGAGCAAGTTCAATTTGTTGAAATCGAAAACAAGCACACGAGGATCCATGATGCAACACAAAATCGTTTGATGGGGGTAGGGCATTGAAATTATGGTTTTGCAATCCTATTTTGTTCGTTTATCGTTCCTCGACTCACTCGAATTTATTTTCAATTAATGTGGGACTAATTTATTCTTGGTAAATCCTACTTGATATTTTAAACTAAAGCTATTTAATATTAAAAACTTTTTGAAACTAATTAAAAACAAATCTATATTTAATAAAAATATAAACTAATTAAAAACTTAATTTTATAAAAACTTTAAATAAAAATTATTCAAATCTAATTTTAATAAGACTAAATAAAAACTTTTAACTAAAATCTATTTTTAAACAAAACTATATTTAATGAAAACTAATTTTATACTATTTTTGAAGAAAACTATTTAAAAGACTTTTATGAAAACTATTTAAAACTTAAACTAATTTAAAAAAGAAATTTAAATAAAATATTTTTTATCTTTTTATTTTTTTTATAAAAAACTGAATTAAAGTAAATTAAAATAAAACTTTTAATTAAATTTTAAATAAACTAAAAACTTGTATTTAAATTTTACTAAAAACTGCCAGATAGAAATTAACTACGCTATATTAATTAAACTGAAGAGTAACAAACATAAAAAGAACACTAGATGAGATGGTTGGAGTGTTTGGTTGATATGCTAGAGGTCAGGGGTACGAATCCCTGGCTAGACAAAATTTAAGCTATTTAATTTTTGACTATTTTTGGAACTTTGATACTCAGACCAAATAGTCCGAGTTATTCAGCAATACAAATTAAACTAAATAAGCTACAACAGCAAATCCAAAAAGCGAATAAGCTACATAATAAGCAAATCACGCAGACTAAAAATAAGCAAAAAAAACAGATATAAACTACTCGAATCCCAAACATAGACTTAGTAAAACTTAAGCAGATATCGAATAAACTGATTCTAAAGCAGAAAGTGCAGATCTAATTAGCAATTTAAATACGCATAAATAATAATCTAATTAAACTCGAAACAACAATTTAAATACGCAGAAAGTGCAGATCTAAACATAACGACATCCAAAATAAACAGATAAAAGCGGAGCAGATAACACAATAAAAACAACAACAAATCCAAACTGAACAATTCAGGAAAAAGAATCAGTATCCAAATAAACTTAAAATCTAACTATCAAAACTTAAACATTTAAATGACTAAAACTTTAACAGATTATATTAAACTAAATAATAAAAACTCATAAAAGTAAAAAGAGATTCAAAACTTTTTATCGAAATCCGTTGGGTCGAAGGATAGCGCTGAGCTTCCTTGTGAACCGAAAGTACGAACACCACCGTTAATCAACCCGATTCATCATCTTGAACATCATCATATCAAACCAAACAAACCAACAGTAGCTTCATCAAAAGTCTCGAACCAAACAATTCCCGAACAATAGCTTTATAATTTCCCAGTGGGGAAATTATCTTTCCACTTTCCTTTATTATTTCTTCTTTTTTTTAATTATATTAACGAGAACAGTAACAGTAATAAAATAAAAACTCAGATTTAAAAATTGAAATTAAACAAAAGACAGGAATTTAAATAGAGACGAAATTAAATAAAACTTTTCATTAATTATCAAAAATTTCAAATGCTGGAAATTAAAAATTACAATAACCTATATCTAATTTTCAGAAAATTAAATCTAATTTAATCTACTCCTAAAAAAACAGTAAATTAAAATAAAGAAAAAGTGGACTCCTTTTTACACATTGTGGAGTGGGGATTTATAGGGAAAACCCTAATCTCCTTGGTGCTCACGGAATAAAATCTTGGCCGCATCTTTTTTTCTCTTCTCTCTCTTCTTTGAATCAACGGTAGAGATCATCCAAGTATCACACGGATCGCCCTCGTGGCGGTTTTGTGTTTCTTGTGTTTGATGTGGAAGGATTCTATTGGTGGATTTGTGGTTTCACCAATTAAATCACGTGATGAGGCCACGTTGGATTTCTTCCTCCATTATCAAGATCAGAAAAAAGGGGAATTAATTTCCCTGCGTGATATACACGCGTCATATAATCTCAAAAGACCTAATTTTTATTCGGATGATTAGGGTTTGGGGAGAGGGTGAGCGGCTGTGTTGTTTTGAGGTGAGAGAAGTGGGTGGAAAAAAATGGGTGTGGGAGAGAACTTAGGTAGTATCGAAATAAAAGGAAATGGGTAAATAAATAACTCGTTTTATTAAAAATGTGTGAGGGGTGAATGTCTGTTTATTTATTTATTTAGTGAGTGGGGGGTACACGTGGGAAGTCGTTTGTAAGGTGGGAGAGTGAAAAGTGGGGATAAAACACGTTTTAACAAAACGTGTATAAGTTTTGTGTTGAGAGTTGACTGAATACTTTAACAAGCCAAGTTTCCATCTGCCAAATCAAATAGCCAAAAAGGGCTTGGCCCAATTTAATGACTAAATCGTCCCATGTGTTTTGATATTTTGGGCTTGGCCCAATTTAGTTCCAAATGTCACATTTATAGATTTGGGCTTTCATCCGTAGATAGAGATTGGGCTTTTGTTGGGCTAATTAGCAAATTGTGGATAACATAAATCCTTAAATGGGATTTTGAGCCCATTTATCCAATGTGGGGCCCACAAGACGCGAATATCTTCAAAAAGATTTAATCCAGTAAAAATGAGCTCGATTTCGGCTTTGTTGATCTTTTCTTTAAAGTCGTGTCGATTTTGCCGGGTTTCGTGATTTTCGGCACACTTTTGATGTTTTGACTTTGTCTTCGTCTCTTTATGGACTTTTCTTTGACATTTGACCGTGAAATCCCGTGTTTTCTCTTCTTTTGATCATTTGTACCTATTTAACACATAAAACACAAAACCACGCGTAATTCTGACTTTTACGATATAAAACACATGATTAAGTCTTGTTTTTCCTTGATTTTAGTGGCAAAAGGATAAGTGTTTACACACTTATTAAATCCCCTACACTTGACCATTGCAATGACCCCATGCAATGCATTATTTTAAAGCATAAAGTTACATTTTTCTCATAATTAATCCATCTCAGCCTTTATCAAGATATACTACTACTACTACTACGATGAAAAGATAAAGACAAAAGTTATAGCAATTTATTAACTTGGGAATTATTGATGGAAGAAACTCGTAAAGAAATCTAAGACTTTAATTAGGGCTTTGGTGTCATGAATATTAATCACCCTTAAGTTTCACGTTCCCCATACCAAGCTTAAAAACGAGATCAATGTTTACCATAAGTCCTCAAGTTAAATCCCACTCATATAAGATAATTGTGTAATACTCTTTCTTCAATTCCTACTTTGTTTCTCTAGATTTTATTGATTGTCATTCACCCATAGGCTCATTTGACTTATTTGATAGTTATTATTCCAAAAATTAAGGCCAAACGGTGCAAACCCGACACTTAAAACCTAACCTCGTCCTCAAAAACGTTGTCACTAAAGTAAGCCCACATCAAGGATGATTTAACACGATTTGGGGAATAAATTCTCGGACCCAAAATTTGGCCAGATAGTACTACTTATTAATTATTTCCTCCAAAGTCATGTAGACTTTATGTGGAGTTTAGCAAGTTCACATCATATACCCTTAGGCTCTTTAAGATGTAAAAATGCTCCCCGTCTATTGTCCACACCCTAAGGCTCCTTGAACGATAAATGAGGGAATTGATTTTTGAATCAATTTTTATTCAACACTTACCATGCCATACATCCTAAGGCTCTAATGATAAGGTTCGTGCTACATGCCCCACACCCTAAGGCTCCTTGAGGTCATGTTTTAATCTTATTCTTTCTTTATTTATGATATGTATAGTAGGCCAAATTCCGCGGTCCCATGGTCTGAATACCTCCTACTTAGTGGTTATGAGCCACCTTAGTCGGAAGTCCACAACGCTGGCATCCTCAATGTGTTCGTGCTTTAATTACAAGGAGAATAAAGATTTGGTTAAGAGTTAAGATATCGAATCGACACCACAAAAATCCTCATTTATTAAGCAATTAAATATACAAGCGGGGAGAAAGAGCCACAAAATCCATATAAGCAAAAATTAACCCTTAAACTTATTATCAACTCTATCATCTCTCGTTCTCCACAATTTAAAATCTCAAGGAATGAGACTCGTGGATGCTTAGCCTAATAAAACAATTAAGGTCCATATGGTTAAGGATACTAGCTAGAGTAAACTTGGATAAGTAAACTCGGGTTGAGTCAAAATATTCACGACGAGCCTAATATATCAAAGATATCAAAACTTGTTAAAACCATTTTATTTATTTATTTATTTTGACTTTATTCTAGAAATAGAAAATATAAATACGATGCGATGACAAAAGGAAATAAAACAAAATACTACTAGGCCAAAATAGATCAAAAATTTGAAAAGCGTTGAAATTTTTTTAAATTTTCCGGTTAAAATGAGGTCAAATTCATGGAAAAGCCCACTAAAATATCGATAGAAATCCCCCTACACTTAATATAAACATTGTCCTCAATGTTTAAACATGTGGGAGAATAAACTCCCCTACACTTAGGACATTGAGTACGTTGTTTAAATCGAGCTAAGGAAAGGACAATTAAAGTGATTACAGTTATTTGTTTTATTTATATACAAGATTGAATCACAATAGCAAAAACTTATCAAAGGAACCGGGTACACGGGAAACACGGGAACACGGTTCTCGTAAAAAGTACCAAAAGTGGATCATTAAAGCTCATGTCCCTGCACAATCACAACACACAAAACAAACAACCTACACGGCTCCCCCTACACTTATTGTAGAAAATAGATAGAAAAATAGATCATCGGGTTGCCTCCCGAGAAGCGCTTGTTTTTGTTAACCGAGTCACGAGCCTGACTCGACCCCGAATTAAATGGTCCATGGGGAAGCCTCGAATGTAATACCGGGATCAAAGATCTTGTCCTCGGTCCCGGAGGAACATAATAAATGAGAGGCGGGAGGATAAGTCATGAAAGGGAGAAAAGTCCGCTCAACATACGAGAAGTATGTGAGGTCATGATCCACGGGAGGTGGGGTGGGTAAAGGAGACAAATTGTCATCCCCCAAAGACAATGGATTGTCACTATTCGGCAAAGCCGCAAAGGTATCAATCATAGAATGGTCAATGTCACCTCCCGGGTCAAAGCATTCATCCTCATGAACGTGAATCTCTTCGATTTCTTCATCATAGATAGGCTCGTCAAACAAAGGTTTGTCGTTCCCCTCATTGAGGATTTTAGAAATTCTCTCGAAGAGATCATGATCAAGTACGAAACCATCATTCATTTGTGGGATTTGTTGATAAGTTAAATCCTCACGAATGTGGTAAACGTAATTCTCATTAGAGGAGTGTTGATTAGGTAAGTCCTCGAGAATTGGATGAGAATCGATGGTAGAATCAAAAATAATTGGCGAAGAGGCAAATGTGAATTTATCAAAATCCGAGTTCTCAAAATCAATATCAATATCAAGTTTTAAAACTCCATTTGCTTTTTCATCAATACCATGATCGCAATTAAGCTCATGCGAGAAATCCAATAACACGGGATCATAAAAAGCATCCTCGTGATGGAATTTCTCAATACTCGGGGTATAAAAGTCATAACTAAGGAGTAAAGAAACCGATAAATCATTAGTATCATGGTTTTCAAAAGTCGGTTTTGGTAAAATAGGAGAATCATCCTCATCCGATCCCGAGGAATAATTAAAAATGTAGTCGGAATCACAAGATAACTCATCCCTATCTACAAACTCCTTAGGTGTAGGACAAATTATGGGTTCTTCTTCTATGCACTCATTATAAAGTTCTTCACACTCCTCAACAATTGGTTTCTCAAAACATGTCTCGCTAAGAGGATTTGAAGAAAGCATAAAGTCATTTGAAGGGGTAGGTGAAGGAGTCATAAAAGAAATGGGGTCATCAATGGGTAATGGAGGCTCAAGAATAATCTCGGGAATTTCCTCAATAGGTGAGGAAAGAGGAGAGCTAATAGTATCCGTGGGTGTCAACACCGGAGCGTGAGTAAAACTCATGATAATCTCCGGGCCTTGTCTCTCCTTTATTGGCGGCGAGATGGAAGGATCCACAATGGGAACATCACTACTAGTAGTGGTGTTAGCCTCAATATCAACTGTCAAAGACGACTCAGTATCACATTGAGCTTGATAGGTTTCTAAAATGAGCATGAAATTTCTATCGGTTTCCTCTTGCATTTCTATTAAGAATCTATCATGTTCCTCAAGTTTATTAAGAATTAAATCCATTTGAGGTTGTGAACTACTCCCTTGATTATAGTTTTGAAAATTGTCTTCATTTGGAAAACCTTCATTATTTAAAAATCCTTGATTTTGAAATTCCCCATAAAACCGTTGATCTTATTGTGATGGGTCACTAGTCGTAGGAAAACTAGGGGAGCCAAAATAAGTATTAGTAGCATAACATATACTTTCCTCATTATTATAAACCTCCTCATAAGTTTTGTCACAATTAAAATAAGCATGAGGCCCACCACAAGTCGACCACTCCTCGGACATAATCTTATAACGCTCTTCTTGCAATATTTCCCAAATCGGACGATTATCCATGGTAGTGTCGAAAGAAATCGAAATAACAATAATTATTATGCTACGTAATATATTATTATAAAAGAAAAATCTTTTTGTATTTTTAGAAAAATATATTCACAAGAAAAATCGAAAGAAATTGAATTTAAGAAAAATAACACTAATACGTAATATTTTTGGTGTAATACTTTTAGGAAAAGTATTACTTTTGGATTTTTTAATTTTTTTTGGTGCAAATCTTAGGAAAGAATTTTCTTTTGTTGAACTTTTAATTTTTTTGTATTTTTAAGTTTTTGATTTTTTTTGTATTTTTGATTTTGTTGCAAGAAAATTAACGTTCAAAAAGAACGGATCCCAAAATCCAAACGTCTTCACGAAAAATCGTCAATCGTACAAGCGAAGCGGCAGCGGCGCCATTTTAAAGTATGGTTTTGCAATCTTATTTTTGTTCGTTTATCGTTCCTCGACTCACTCGAATTGATTTTCAATTAATGTGGGACTAATTTGTTCTTGGTAAATCGTACTTGATATTTTAAACTAAAGCTATTTAATATTAAAAACTTTTTGAAACTAATTAAAAACAAATCTATATAATTAAAAACTTAATTTTATAAAAACTTTAAATAAAAATTATTCAAATCTAATTTTAATAAGACTAAATAAAAACTTTTAACTAAAATCTATTTTTAAACAAAACTATATTTAATGAAAATTAATTTTATACTATTTTTAAAGAAAACTATTTAAAAGACTTTTATGAAAACTATTTAAACCCTAAACTAATTTAAAAAAGAAATTTAAATAAAACATTTTTTATCTTTTTATTTTTTTATAAAAAACTGAATTAAAGTAAATTAAAATAAAACTTTTAATTAAATTTTAAATAAACTAAAAACTTGTATTTAAATTTTACTAAAAACTGCCAGATAGAAATTAACTACGCTATATTAATTAAACTGAAGAGTAACAAACATAAAAAGAACACTAGATGAGATGGTTGGAGCGTTTTGTTGATATGCTAGAGGTCAGGGGTACGAATCCCCGACCAGACAAAATTTAAGCTATTTAATTTTTGACTATTTTTGGAACTTTGATACTCAGACCAAATAGTCTGAGTTATTCAGCAATACAAATTAAACTAAATAAGCTACAACAGCGAATCCAAAAAGCGAATAAGCTACATAATAAGCAAATCACGCAAACTAAAAATAAGCAAAAAACAGATATAAACTACTCGAATCCCAAACATAGACTTAGTAAAACTTAAGCAGATATCGAATAAACCGATTCAAAAGCAGAAAGTGCAGATCTAATTAGCAATTAAAATATGCAGAAATAATAATCTAATTAAACTCGAAAAAACAATTTAAATGCACAGAAAGTGCAGATCTAAACATAACGACATCCAAAATAAACAGATAAAAGCTGAGCAGATAACACAATAAAAAAAACAACAAATCCAAACTGAACAATTCAGGAAAAAGAATCAGTATCCAAATAAACTTAAAATCTAACTATCAAAACTTAAACATTCAAATGACTAAAACTTCAACAGACTATATTAAACTAAATAATAAAAACTCATAAAACTAAAAAGAGATTCAAAACCTTTTTGTCGAAATCCGTTGGGTCGAA
The DNA here is from genome assembly GCA_025667525.1 of Glebionis coronaria. NCBI lineage: Eukaryota > Viridiplantae > Streptophyta > Magnoliopsida > Asterales > Asteraceae > Glebionis > Glebionis coronaria. The sequence goes on along the minus strand of CM046875.1, from coordinate 272,087,900 downwards.
GGATAGCGCTGAGCTTCCTTGTGAACCGAAACTACGAACACCACCGTTAATCAACCCGATTCATCATCTTGAACATCATCAAAAATCAAACCAAACAAACCAACAGTAGCTTCATCAAAAGTCTCGAACCAAACAATTCCCGAACAATAGCTTTATAATTTCCCAGTGGGGAAATTATCTTTCCACTTTCCTTTATTATTTCTTCTTTTTTTTAATTATATTAACGAGAACAGTAACAGTAATAAAATAAAAACTCAGATTTAAAAATTGAAATTAAACAAAAGACAGGAATTTAAATAGAGACGAAATTAAATAAAACTTTTCATTAATTATCAAAAATTACAAATGCTGGAAATTAAAAATTACAATAACCTATATCTAATTTTCAGAAAATTAAATCTAATTTAATCTACTCCTAAAAAACAGTAAATTAAAATAAAGAAAAAGTGGACTCCTTTTTACACATTGTGGAGTGGGGATTTATAGGGAAAACCCTAATCTCCTTGGTGCTCACGGAATAAAATCTTGGCCGCATCTTTTTTTCTCTTCTCTCTCTTCTTTGAATCAACGGTAGAGATCATCCAAGCATCATACGGATCGCCCTCGTGGCGGTTTTGTGTTTCTTGTGTTTGATGTGGAAGGATTCTATTGGTGGATTTGTGGTTTCACCAATTAAATCACGGGATGAGGCCACGTTGGATTTCTTCCTCCATTATCAAGATCAGAAAAAAAGGGGAATTAATTTCCCTGTGTGATATACACGCGCCATATAATCTCAAAAGCCCTAATTTTTATTCGGATGATTAGGGTTTGGGGAGAGGGTGAGCGGCTATGTTGTTTTGAGGTGAGAGAAGTGGGTGGAAAAAAATGGGTGTGGGAGAGAACTTAGGTAGTATCGAAATAAAAGGAAATGGGTAAATAAATAACTCGTTTTATTAAAAATGTGTGAGGGGGTGAATGTCTGTTTATTTATTTATTTAGTGAGTTGGGGGTACATGTGGGAAGTCGTTTGTGAGGTGGGAGAGTGAAAAGTGGGGATAAAACACGTTTTAACAAAACGTGTATAAGTTTTGTGTTGAGAGTTGAATGAATACTTTGACAAGCAAAGTTTCCATCTGCCAAATCAAATAGCCAAAAAGGGCTTGGCCCAATTTAATGACTAAATCGTCCCATGTGTTTTGATACTTTGGGCTTGGCCCAATTTAGTTCCAAATGTCACATTTATAGATTTGGGCTTTCATCCGTAGATAGAGATTGGGCTATTGTTGGGCTAATTAGCAAATTGTAGATAACTTAAATCCTTAAATGGGCTTTTGAGCCCATTTATCCAATGTGGGACCCAGAAGACTCGAATATCTTCAAAAAGATTTAATCCACTAAAAATGAGCTCGATTTTGGCTTTGTTGATCTTTTCTTTAAAGTCGTGTCGATTTTGCCGGGTTTCGTGATTTTCGGCACACTTTTGATCTTTTGACTTTGTCTTCGTCTCTTTATGGACTTTTCTTTGACATTTGACCGTGAAATCCCGTGTTTTCTCTTCTTTTGATCATTTGTACCTATTTAACACACAAAACACAAATCCACGCGTAATTCCGACTTTTACGATATAAAACACATGATTAGGTCTTGTTTTTCCTTGATTTTAGTGGCAAAAGGATAAGTGTTTACACACTTATTAGGCATCAAACCTAGGGTTTGGTGGTGGTGGGGTAATAGGGTAGGAAATGTTTTCACAATGCCTTGTGAGGTTTGGGAAGGTTGAAAGGTCATTGAGTGGAGGGGTGTTGAAGGATTGAGGTGGTGGGGGAACATTTTCTTTTGCTCCGGTGATGGGGTTAATGGTATAAGTCTCTTTCTAATACTTGATTGGAGAGAAGGTAGGGTTTTTGGGTGGTTTGGAAGAAGATGGTTCATTCTTCTTAACCCAAATAGGTCGAACCGAGATTTTCGGTTTCTTTGAAAGCTTGGATGAGGAAGCTTTGGGTGAGTGGGGTTGTGACAAAGAAATGTCAAGGTTAGGAATGGAGGAGTTAGGCATTGTGAAGGTGTGAGAATGAAATCTCAAGGTTGGGAAGGTGTAAGAATGAAATCTCAAGGTTGGGAAGGTGTGAGAATGAAATCTCAAGGTTGGGAAGGTGTGAGAATGAAATCTCAAGGTTGGGGTATAAGTAAAATGTAATTAGGGTAAGAATTTGAATACAAAATGTGAAGTGTCAAGGAATGTTTAGCCAAATTGAGCAAACATGAAATCTTGACAGGGTATAGGGTTTAAAGAATTTTGACCAAAACGAGTCAAAAGTCAGTTTCTGTCCGCGGTACCTTATAGGGACCGGCGGTTCCTTACCACTTAAGGAACCGCGGGACTTTAAGGATCCGCGTGCAGTGGACTTGAAACCAAGTTTTTCCAGGGTTTTGAGAAAAACTAATACTTTTTCAAAAAATTGCAAATCTTGGAATTTTACCTCTATTAGCACTAAATTATGCTAGGGTTGCATAAAAGCAACACATTCACAAAGAATGTCTTGACAAAGGGTGACAAAATATTTAGATAACATTTTGAACCAATTTTAGTCAAGTTTTTAGAGGTTGTGATAGATTTAGGTTCAATTTTAATTTCAAATTAAAGTTGATTAATGTGCACATAAGAATAGGAACACATAAAGCTAAATCCATTAACTAACTTCATGAAAAGCTCATGAAGGAAAAAAGTACAATGACAAATAAAATACAAGAACAACTAACTAATACAAAGTTAGCTTAATACTAGATCTAGATGAGTAGTCTTCTTTGGCTTGGTTTTGTTAAAAAACTTATTAAGAAAACTCATCATTCATCTCCTAGGAGGAGGCATGGAGAACAAGGTAACCAAGAACACTTGCAACCTCCTATGTAGTCCAAACATCTCCATCCTAAGGTTATGGATGATGTAGTGGTTGTAGAGGCAACATGGACAATTAGGACCATGAGTCTCTTGAAACCCATAGTAAGGATCACCCAAAAGGAGGGAAAGTAGGACACCCAAAATTGGAATGTTTGAGTTTGGTGGAGGTGGAGGAGGCATGTTCTCCAAGGGTGATGTGGGTGAGAGTGGAGGCATGTTCCCTAAAGGGGAAATGGGTAAGTGTGGAGGTATGTTCTCCAAGGTTGGTGAAATGGGTGAGTTAGGAGGGGTAAATGGTGAAGTCACCAAGGTGTCATCAAAGTCATTCACAAAAGGAATGCTTTGGATTGATTGGGGTTGTGTGGTCACATCCAAGGGTGCACTTGGAGTGAAGGGTGAAGAGAGCTCATTCATTCTTGAGTTGAATGAAGAGGAGGTAGAACCAATGGAGTGGTTAGTACCATGGGTGGATGTTGTCTTGCATGGTGCAAGGGGTGGTGAAGGTGATGAGGAAATAAGTATTGGAACCATCTTATTTTTGGGTGTGTGAAAGGGTGAGGAGTTAGGCTTGGGTACCTTAATCCTAATCTTAAGTGTTTTCCTTGTGGTGTTTGAGGTTTTTGTAGAAACCATGGTTGACAAGGGTGGTTTAAGGGTTAAGGAAGGACGTTTTGATGTGTGAAGAACATGACTAACAAGGTGGGTTTAAATGGGTGAGGGGATGATCCAAACTAGTAATGGGTTAAATTCTTTTTAGGTGAATAATGAATTTAGGTAACCTAGTTTAGGAAATATGCAGGTTTTTGCAAAGAATCATGCAAAGTTTACATAGATTGAAGAAAATAGTGTAAAGCAAAAGATTCTGTCGGACACAGTGGCGGCGGTTCCTTATCTAGGACTGGCGGTTCCTTATCGATAAGGAGCCGCGGGTTGATATGGAACCGCGACCAGAAGTCCTTCAAAAGTTTCACATCCCAAATTTTGTTTAACCCAGATTTTTACCAAAGGGTTCACAAGCCAAAGTTAACTACTGATCAAAATCTAAGAAGCTAACTATCATAAGGAATGCACAAAGCTATGTAAATCACAAACATGGTGGCATAAACAATATTTAGGATCAAAATAAATAGTAATCCAAACATGTAGCATAAGTTGATACACAACTAAACCAAAGTAATAATAAGCAAATGTTTTAAGCATCACAAGACAAGTAAACTTTGACAAAATTCAAAGTCTTCACCTCCGTTTCTTGCCTAATCCCTTGATCATTTTTCCCAAGTACTTGATTCCCTTTCTTGACTCAATCCGGTGTTCATGCAAATCACCTTGGGTTCGAAGATTTTGACGGTAAAGTTCCTCTAAATTGAGATTATTAGGAACTTCACTAGAGTAATGGTGAGGAGGGTAAGCAGTGTCATCTAAACCATGCACGAATGAGTTTGTGGAGTGGTGAGAAGAACTCGAAGAATCAATGGGATCACTTGTGCCAATGCCATCACCATCACTTATTGGCATGTCCATGTCCTCATCATTGAAATCTTGTTGGTCGGATTTACGATCACATCTTGTCTTTATCTTATATACCTCTTGAATATGTAGCATGACCCGTTTGACCGGTTGAAACTGAGAAAGATCAAGATTTGGAAAATCATGGCCAACCCTTTTAAAAAGGCGAGTGTGAAGCATTGCGTAAGGGAGGTTTGTTTTAGGCTTGTGAATAGCATAATTAATCTGTTAAGCTATAAAATATGCCAAATTGTAATTAGTGTTGGTAAAGATAATATAACATATGCACTACACACGCCGGAACATGATCCCAGTTTCCACCAAGACAAAACACATTTTCCCTAAGGATATTGGTCCATTGGACCATATTATCATTAAGGTCGCTTAAGAGAACCTCATGACGTTTCACCGAACGTACCTTAGTATGAAGGCTTCTCTTAACGGGTCGATTAAGCTTTTTGGAGATAATGTCGACAATGAAGTCAAGATCAATTTCCTCATGATCATTTGGAGGAAAATTGTAGGATTCAAGGAGAGCACTAAGCTTCCATTTATCCGTGAAGCGACAAGTGCCTACAAATGAGACATCAAGAATTTGACCAAAAACTTCGAGAGAGTATTGAATGAGTTGATCCTTCAAGATGAACCTAACAAATATTCCACCGTTGTTTTCAATGATGGAGTATGTACTAAAGAACTCCAATAGGAATCGAGGATAGATGTCTTCCTTAATGTTCAACAAACAATCAAATCCAATGTTTTCAAACATGGACTTGATGTAGACATAATCCTTGATATCCTTTTGGACAACTCTACCCTCATGAAAGCAATGAGATTGAAGGGAGGAAAAAGTATGGGCAAGCTGAGTTGAGTGACAAAAGTCGGATAGGTTTGGCATATACTGTTTGGTGAGTTGATGATCCTTTTAGTATTGTGAAGGCATGATTAGTACCTAAATAAACACAAGAAAGTATTTCTCCAATCACGTATATGAAAAATAAAAACAAAAATAAAAATATGAGAATGTGTTATATCAATTTCTTGACAAACAAAGGATTGAATCCGTATCATTCTCATGTTCACAATGTAGTTATTCCATTATTTACCAAGAACATATGAACTATGTTGGATCAACAATGGACTAGAACATTGGTTTTTCAAAACAAGGTTTTTAGGTAAGCATTAACAATGTCATTACCTATTTGTTCATGGGTTCATCTCAAATCCATCTTTTAACCAAAATCATTTAGCCAAAATTCGGATTTGTTCTACAAGTGGGTTTTAGTGAAATCTTAATGAATATGAACCTAAGGAATCATAGTAAAATAACCATGTCAACCAACATTCCTCTTAAGGTTTTAATTGAATTTCAATTTTAAAAATCCCCAATTATAAAAGGATGAACCCTAGAACAAAATAGATGAAATTGAAAGAAAATACTTACAATTAATTGATGTTAGATGAAGGATGAGTGAAACCCACAACTTGGAATCAATTAATTTGAGTGATTGAAGGTTTTGGAAGCTTCAACAATGGTGGAAAAGATGAAAAACGTCGGCTGTGTGTTTTTGGGAGAGAGAGATAGTGGTTTGAAAAAGAATAAAATAATCAAACTGACGCTCTGACAAACTTTACTGCCCGTGGTACCTTATCGATAAGGAACCGCGGGTTTGAGCCGCCGAGATAAAGAACCGCCTATAGAGGCAGGTTTTTATCAATGAAAAACGCCAAATTTTAAAAACCATGTTTTTCTAAGATACTTAAAAATATATCATGAACCTTTTAGAATAACATTGGATCATCAAAGCACTAGGCAATATGTTTTAACGAAGGATTATGAGTTGAATCAAGATCGAAAAGAACCGAAACGGACAAACGACTACTCGTAGCAAAACGGCAAAGTGGAGAGAAGTCAAGGGAAGTGAATCAAGACTAGGACCAATGCTCAAGGGATTAATGACAATCTTCAAATAGTGGTAACGAAGAGCTTGTGTCATATATAGTGGTTTAAGACGTGCCTTTCCGGCGAAACGTTAAACGGATTTGGTAATGAATAAACACAAAGCAATTATTCAAGTATAGACTAAGATCACTTTCAATAATAGTCTTAGTCTAAACCAAAATATGATCAAGGTATTAATTCACTTTCTCTCCCACAAAGGTCCTACTAACCGTATGGGTGCAAACCATAGAAATCATGCTTGATACTTTAAGCTACTACTAACTCACTCTACATCACCAAAGTGAGTCAAGTATACAAGCAATGACGGTTTCAGAGGATAAAAGAAAATAATCACAAATCACAAACAAATGTCAAGGCAAGGATGCCAAGAACAAGCACATAGTCAAGCAATGATCAAGAGAATGATCAAAGGGCATATGGAAGAACGAAAGCGTACCTTGGCCACAAAGAGCAATCCATCAAGGAAGCAATGCTATGCCCAACAATGACTATGATGAGTACTAAGTCTTCAAGGACTAGTATCATTCCCAATCATCTTGGTATCATCATTCAAAGATGTTAAAGATCAATGAAAATGAGTCTTCTACAAGTGCAAGTAACTCAATCCACAACCAATTAAGTGATTGATCTTCATGAGTACCTACACAAAGCAAGATGCAAACTAGTAGATACATTTCAAGAGTAGATCTAAAATACATAAAGACTACTAATCTTAAGTGGGATGCAATATTATCAATTAAAAGACCTATTTTTCAAAAACAAAATAGTTTTGACCAAAGAGAAACTTTAGTACAACTTGACCTTCTAATTTGAGGAGACTATAGATCGATCCAAGTTTCAAAGTACTATATACTTCACAGATCTTGAGTGACCATCGCTCTGATACCAATTGTAGAAACTAGGAGGGGGGGGGGTTGAATAGTTTCTCTTCGATTGGCAACCAAATTAAAATTACTTTCAATTTGGTTTGTATTAAAACTATCTTTTGCTTGAAGCTAAGTTGCATAATGATTAGGTTCAATTCAAAGGCACTAGCAAAGATAATAGGTAAGTGTAATGATAATGAAATAAGTAAAGAGTAAGGAAGGAGACAACCTAGTGGGAAGACACCAAGATTTATAGTGGTTCGACAACGAGGCTCTATCCTCGTTTTTACTCCACTCCTCGAGTACACCTACTCTAGATTTCCACTATATCCACAAGCTCCCTTCTTGGTGGAGAAAACCTTACATCGTCGCTTACATTATTTTCCGACACTAAGCTAAATGTCGAGACCTAATCTTTAGCTAGGACCAATCTACACAACGTTGCCTACTTCACAATTTAACGACACAAGGATAGATGTCGAGTTCTAATCTTAAGGTAGAACCAATCTTCACGACGTTGCCTACTTCACCATTTTACGACACAAGGCTAGATGTCGAGTTCTAATCCAAAGCTAGAACCAATCTTCACAACTCTTCACTTTGAATCTAAGTGAGAACTTCACACAACACAACTACTAATCACTTTCAAGTTTAGTGAGAACTCACAAGACACAACCACATCACTTTATAGTTTAGTGAGAACTACTAATCAAATCTATTACAACTCAACTAGACTTATCCAAGTACACACATGTAGCTTGGATTTACACAACACAAATCCAAGCAAACACATATGCAATAGATGTACACAACAAATCTAAGTATTCACAAATAACTTGGATGAACACAACTAGTCCAAGTATTCATAAATACAATGGATTGACATAAAACAAAAAGGGTATCATGATGAATATGACTAGCTCATAGATTCATCTTTATCACAACACTAGTGAGTGAGTGATCTTCTCATTGGACAAGGTAAAGGAGGGGATCAAGAGGATAATCATATGTAAACATCCTTAACACTTTAAGTTATCATTTACTAATGATTATGCTATAGAAAAGAGAAAGGGGGCTGAGAAAAACGTCCAAGAGGCTTGTTGGAAAATGAGATTTGACCCACTATTTAAAGGAGACAAAGTATGACGGATATATAACGGCTATCTGGGCGCGGTACCTTATCTAGCCCAGCGGTTCCATATCACTAGGGAACCGCCTAGCTACTTAAGGTTCCGCCCCTAGAGTACGCTCCGTTTTTTGTCTTTTAGTGGGGTAGGAATATCTGAGGTATTTGAAGCCTTCAAAGGATATTCTAATAGCATATGGAATATGCTATTTTCAATTTTTCATTTTCCATTTTAATAAAACATTTTCTAAAAAAGAAAGTTTATTAAAAAGTCTTTTGTCATATTAACAAAAGTGAGTTTTAAGGATAATCATTTTGATGATCACTAAGTATGATTAAGAAAGGTTAGTGATATGGTTATTACCTTGATGATAGTGTTAGTTAAATAATTCGTTTTGTGTTTTACACTAAATGTGTTGTATAGTTTGTTGTGATCAAAAATAAGAAAGATTAGTTAACACTAATAATGTTTTTTGGCATCACTTGCATTAACACTCTTTGTGAGTGTGTTGGCCTTTGTGCAACCAAAACATAACCTAGTGCTAATAGAGGTAAAAATCCATGATTTGCTTAATTTTGAAAAAGTCTTGTCTTTTCTCAAATATTTCAAAATCGGATTTTTTGTCCACGAGTGTGGCTCGCTAATTGTCGCGCGGCTTGATATTGATATTGAACCGCGGGTTCCTTTAAGGAACCACGGACAACAGCCATGTTCTGGCTCATTTTTTGGTCTTTCTTCTTTAACCTCAGTATTTTTCAAGATTCTTTGTTTGCTAATTTTGGATAAACATTCCTTGAAACCTTTTGATTTTATTTCAAATCTTTACCTTGTATACTTTCTTTAAATCTTCTTGTTTGGGGAGTTCTTCTTCTCATCCCTCATAATGTCTTCTTATTCTAATCTTAACCTTGACTTTTCCTTGTCACAATCTTCTAAACCCAAAGCTTCTTCTTCTAAGCTTTCTAAGAAACCAAAAATATCGGTTCGACCCGTTTGGATCAAGAAGAATAAGGATCATCATGATTCCTATTTTCCCAAAACTTGCAAGACTTCTTCTTTATCTCCTATTTAGTATTGGAATGAGACTTTCTCAATCAATCCAATTGCTGGAGAAAAATAAGCTCTTCCACCACCACCAAAACCTTGCAACATACCTCACCTCAATGACCTCTTTTCTTTCCCTAACATCACTAGGCATTGTGAAAACCTCTCTTATCCTTAATCTCCTTCTCCACCACCACCTTCTTATTTTGATGGTCCTCCCCTATCAAATGACTTTGTTTTGCATCATGGAAGCTCGTATGCGTGTTTTCGATTTGAACAAATTGAACTTGCTCATGTTTATGACAAGTTGAATTTTCTTGAATTTCTTTTCACTCGACCTCCTCTCAAAGTATTTCTTTTGTTTTTGGACAACAGTTTGGTGCAGCGGAGTATCTTGCGTGCCACCGAGGCACCAAGTCTCTCAACCCGAGTTCAAATCATCTCACGAAGAGAATATCAACCCCCATGCTAGCCATCCAGTTTCCAATTAAGGGACTTCACGGCATTGCGATGGGATTCAAACCCAGCTGCCAGTTCTGGGAAAATCCCCCATATGGGGAATGACAGGAGTCGAACCCCTGACCTCCCCCACATGGAGACTATAACCAAATGCATCCATCCAACTGAGCTAGACTTCATTTGCCTTCCCGTGAACAAATCTTCGAATGATGCCTCTTCGTCTTATTTTACCAATTAAAGAACATTTTGTGTTCTAGTTGTTAGTGTCAAATAAAAACCTAAACAATCTTGGAGGACTATCTCTACTAGAATAGTTTATGCTTATGTTGTTTATTTTCATTACTTGTTGTATTAATATGCATATTGTGTGTATGAGTATTATCCTTGTGTGCTCTTTCATATTTTTGTAATATGATTAATATGTGTGTTATTTCTTGTTTTGCTAATTCTTTATCACACATATTGTTAAGATTTGATCATGGTAAATATTTACAATTTTTTTTGGGTGATTTCAATAATTTTAAGTTTTTAACCCTTTGACATATTATCATTACAATTAGTATAGATGTTTCTTTTTTACCTTTATTCCACCAATTGCATATTGATTTTGTCAAAACACCCTCCTTGGACATACTTAGCAAATACTTACTTCTAATTTGAGATTTCTTTTCTTCCTCCCTCTCAAGTTATCTAGTAGGTACTGACTATAATATATACATTGGTGTTTCTTTTCTTTTTACTAACGTTTGTATGTAGTTTGTAACCATAGCTCAATCACTTGGTTCCCCAAGCTAGGGGCAGTAAGCACTAAGGGGGAGCTACCAGCAAAGTCGATTATTCTCTTCTTCAAGACTTGTGCTACCCTTTTTTCTTCGACAAAGGGGGAGAAATGATAGTGATAAACTCGTTAATAATTTGAAAACTTTTGTATTTTACATAAATGAGTTTATACTTTGTCGTAATAAAAAGGGGGAGATTGTTAATGCAAGTGATGCCTAAAAAAATTATTAGTGTTAACTAATCTTCCTTAGTTTTGATCACGACAAAGTATAAAGACATTTATCATCAAAGATAATCGTAAGATGAATTATTCAACAAACACTATCATCAAGGTAATAATCATTTAAGTCTTAACAAACATATCTTAATCATGTTTAGTGATCATAGAAAGTGATTAACCTCAAAACTCACATTTTGACAAATGTGCCAAAAGATTTTAATAAACTTTATTTTTAAGAAAATGTTTTATTAAAATGGAAAATGTAAATTTTAATATCGCATATTCCAAATTCCATAGGAATATACTTTGAAGGTAAAATACCTCAGATAACATTTCCTCACTAAAGGATAAAAAGGAGCGGAGTCTGCTACCCGCGGTTCCTCAAATAGGCATGCGGTTCTCTATCAATAAAGAACCGCAATGATAATAAAAGGAACCGCAGGCAGAGAGCCGTTGGGTTTTGTCTCCTATAAATAGTGAATCAAATCTCCATTTCTCAAGAACTTTTTTGGACATTCTTTCTGTCTCCTTTCTCTTTTCTAATTCCTAATCATTTGTAAATGATCACTTAATGTGTTAAGTATGTTTACTTATGATTATCCTCTTGATCCTCTTCTTTACTTGTCCAAAGAGAAGATCACTCATACATTTGTGATGTGATTAAAGATGAAGCCTTGATGAAGATCATCCTACCTTAGATCTATTCATGTTCATCATTTTATATTTGTGTCTTGTGTCGATCCAATGTATTTGTGCATACTTGGATTAGTAATGTGTTGATCCAATGTATTAGTGAATACTTGGATTAGTCTTGTGTAAATCTATTTTATATGTGTATACATGGATTTGTCTTGTGTGGATCCAAGTTACATGTGTATACTTGGATATGTTTTATTGAGTTGTAAGTCTTGTGTGTTAGTTCTCACTAAACTATAAAATGATGTGTGTGTGTATGTCTTGTGAGTTCTCACTAAACTTGAAAGTGAAGAGCTGTGAAGATTGGTGATGTAGTGGTTTTTAGTTGTTTTAATTACCTTTAGGAAAAAGTAAGCAAAAAACCAAAGTCGTGGTAAGTATAAGTAAATACGTGAGGACACGTAAATACTGACAATTGAGTTCGTTCTCGAGGAGGTATGGCGTTTATATGCCAAGTTTAGAGACGTATTCGGAGTTATTATTTATGCTTTTGGAAAGAAGAAAATAAAATAAAAGGAAAACGGATTAAGCTAAAAATGAACGAAAACGCGTAACGTAAAAACGTAAGACGCGACGAAATTTCGAACTAATTAAAAAAATTCAAAAAGTTACTAAAAAGTTCTAAAAAGTCTAACTAAAAAAAAGATATAAGCCAAAAATTTATGAAAATGATTTTTCTAATTATTATTTAATTTTAAACTTTAATAAAAACCCTAAAAATAAAAATAATTAAATAAAAATCAAAATCTAAATTTTATCATTTGTAAACCTATTCTATATTATTCTAAACCGAAAAATGATTTTTTGAAAATTTCAACTTAATATTTACTATCTTTAAAAGACTATCTAAAAACGAAAAAGACTCATAAAAAAAATACTCTAATAAGGGAAAAAATATGAAACTTTACCAGAAAATCCTAAAACTAGTAAGAAACGAAGGAAAAATAATAGAGACCAAAAAAGTCGAATCAATTAGTTGGAAACGCTTATATTAGTCACGGCTTATTATATGTGGACGAGATTCAAACATGTTTAATTAAGATGGCTTGTATTACTTTGAAAAATAAAACCACACTGGTACAACCCCCAACCCTCCAGCGAGAGGTCAAGGGTTCGAGCCGGGTTGGTGTGAGTTTTTGTATTTCATTTTTTTTCTTTTTTGCTTTGCTTTGGTTACCAACAACACCCCAATAAGATTTTACTTATTTGGGAGTCAACATAAGCACATAAAAGATCAAATAAGCCACAAAAGACAGCAGATAAGCCACAACAAACTATAATGATCAAATAACAAGAACAGTGGGAAGATTGTAAAATCAGTGACTATACAAAAATCACAGATGAAATTAACACACATCAGGCAGATACTAGCTTTTTAATGAACTTGGAATTAGGCACAAGGCTTCGATAAGATATAAACCTGAAAAACTTTAACCAACAATCCTAAACATTCTAATGTTCTAAAAGTCCTAGAGATTTAGTTACTAAGTCACATAATAAAATCCAAACTCCTAATTGTTGGTTTTGGGGTTGCTTTCAAACAAACCTAACAAATTTTTTTTGCTCACACAAATCACATCAAAACATGAAAAGGATCAACAGAATTCAGTCAACAACAAAAACATCATCATATTTTAAACCACAACTAGAACACCAACTTCAACTAATTGGATTACTATTTTTTCAATAACTAGCAGATTTTGAGAAAACATATGAAAATGATTATCTTTAAACTACACCACCAAATTTCATGCCTCCAATTAAGTCTTCTAAACCTAGTGAGTGAGTTCAGATTAAGGGTGGTCCATAGATGGTCAATCCCAACCTTGGACCATCAATCCCAAACAACCTTATAGTTTAATTCGACATATTTTTGCAATGTCTTTGAAATCAAATTTTTTACTAACAAACCTCTCTAATTATCCAATAAACCTTTTATCCAATGATTTTTGGCAAATCAAAGGTGAGTAAGGGTGTTGTGTGGAGGTTGTGTGTCACCACCTCCCTGTCACAGTCAACACCAAACACCCTTTTTAATCCTTGATAAAAAAATTTTTTTGGCACCAAAAAGTTTACAAAACTCTTACACAACAAAAGCTAAACACTGATGAGAATCAACAATCATTCAAACAACAAATTCAAACAGAAATATCAAGAATTCAAGGTATGAAACAGATAAATAATTTAGCATAGAAATTTCAGAAAAATGAGTAGAATAAAAAGGTAAAAAGGATGCACACATCAAGGGTGTACTTCCACACCATTGAAAAAGAGCTTATGTGTAAGCCTTTGCACAAGCTTCCCACCTATGATCAACACAAAAACAAACATCAAATTCAAGAACCAAGATTCAAAGAATCTTGATTCAGTTAGTAGCAAAAAATAATAAACAAACTGATTTATTCTTATCTTTCTTTAAAACCTTTGAACCAAACTTGGAAATATTGAAACTTGCAATCCTCACAAGGATTCACAGAAACAGATTACAAATAACAAAGATGACAAATTTGAGAAACAAATTTTCAAAATACTAGCTTTTCTAAAACCAAGAAAAAACAATTAAATTTGAAAACTTGAACTTAAACACAAATGATAGATAATGGAACTAAAAATTTCTTTAACATTTACCAACTTTTATAAACTGAAAAGGAATTACAGGTTTATTAAGAATATACCAACTTTCATTAGATAAAAAGGGATTACAAAGTTTTAAGAAATTCTGGAAGAAAACGAAATAAGACCTAAGGATGCCTTATATAGTGGCTTACAGAAGTTACTAGAATCAAAAAGTAGTCTAAACCCTAATACTTGAGGCTTTCCAATAATGCCCTTCACGTTTGAACTTGAGTCTTGGTCAAAGATTGGCATATTGTGAATCTGCTGCTGCCCATGTGATTTCCAGTACTAAACTTGATCTTGAGCCGTTAAACAAGGAGTAGGGACCAAGAAAACGAATCCAACCATCCATCTTGTCTGCTATGGGATTTTGGGATGAAAGTGATGGGTTAGGGGAGATGGGGTTTGGCACATGAGGTGATGTGGGGTCGGTTTTTAGGGTTGGGGTATGTTAAGTAAGACTTTAATCTTAAAATTAGAAAATCAGTCAGTCCAATTCAAAGGATTTATAGTTTTGTTGAATTAGGGTTTATTGGTAAGGATTGGTTGTTTTGAGGTTAATGATGTGACAGTAAAAGTTTGGCGCCCCTTTTTATTGTATTAAAACTCATTTAAACGAGTGATTAATATAGCAGGGTTGGATTAATTGGTTGGGTCGGGGTGTGGGCTTAATATTGGCTGGTGGGCATTTGAGGTGGGTAATGGGTAAAATGTTTTTGTTTTTGGCAGTATGAGCCCCTCACCTTTATAAAAAAACTGCATATGAAGTCTCAGCAGCAAATTTACTCCATTCCTTTGATAACGAGTTTGGGGCATTTGTCATTTTTTGCACAAGGATTTTTATACTTTATCACAAGGGCTCATTAGGTAATTTAAAGATTCTTTAAGGGCATCTCTTGTCAATACTTGAATGTCCACAGATTAATCTTGTAAAACATGAATCTTCAAGGACCAATTGTGAAAATTCTTCAAAATGGAGGGACCAAACTTGTACAATCTTTAAACTTGAAGGACATTTCATAGAAAATCAACAATCGGGTCTGTTTCATTATGCGGCTTCGTTTCCCCTATCCGTTTTGCATGATTCTTGTGATCTTTTTGTCTTTTTCACGATATTCGTACCTAAAACACACATTGAAAATACACAAGCATATTTCACGGTATTTTATGACATATTTAGGTATTTTAAGCCCGTTTTTTATGATGAAACTATGTATAACTGTAGTCTCATCACTCCCTATACTAAACAATTGCGTTGCCCTCACGCAATGCTAGAATAAAGTATCATAACACTTCCACAATTCATTTTTATGTGACATTTATTGAAAGTTAAACTTACTAACTACTACTACGTGTGTTTTAGACATAATGTAGGATTTTCATCACAAAATGGGAGTTTTAGGTTAATGCCTCATAGAGATAAGTTCGTGTTGGGAATAAATTAAGGCCAAATCACTTGAGCGCTGACAAGAACAATACAAGCGTTGACAAGAACAAAACAAGCGCTGACAGCTCAAGCGTTGACAAGATAAAGTCAAGCGTTGACACATTGAAGACAAGCACTGATGGGAAGATATGCTCTACGTGTTTATTGTATTCTAGAATAGTTCTAGTAAAGATAGGAACAACATTGTATTTTCTTTATTTATCTTTACCTAGAATAGCTGATACGTAGATTATTATACAAGGCTTCTTATGTCTATAAAAGAAGACCTTTAGGTTAATGTTTCATATAAGTTTTCATTCGTAAACTACTTTCATTGTAAGCAAGTTTGATATTGATAATCAAAGTGAAAGTTTGTTTATATCATTGTGTGTTCTTGTTTAAGTGTTAAATTCCGCATAGCACTTAAATTCATAAGCATATACAAAGGTTTCTCTAAGTGTATTACTTGATCTAATCTCGTATACATAAAGCTAAATGGATCTAAGTTTGGGATCAACAAGTGGTATCAGAGCTTGTTGAGGAACTTTTGATCTTAAAGAACACTAGAACCCTAAAAATCACCAAAACCCTAATTTTCTCAGAAACCCTAACAACATCATGTCTGAAGCAATAACCTCCTCCTCCTCAGCTTTACCAAACATCAAGATTCCCATGCTTGATGCAACCAACTTTGACTTGTGGAAGTTCAACTTTGAACAATATCTGGGGATCTATGACTACACACTCTGGGAGATTATTGAATATGGAAACACATTCAATAAGGCTCAAAAGATTGCTAATGTTATTGCTCAAAGAGCAGCTGTTGCTGGATGTTCTGAAGAGGATAAGAGAGAAAAACCCGGAGATGGTAGAGTTGTGGCTGCTGATGACATAGCAAAGAAAAGGGTTGACATGAAAGCCCTAAATATTCTGAAAGTCTCTTTGGGACAAGAAAACCAGCATAAATATAGAGGCTATGAATCTGCTAGGGATCTTTGGGCAGCTCTTGAAGTTGCATATGGTGGCAATGCAGACACTAAGGAAGAAAAGAAAAAGCAACTCATGCATGATTATGCTGTCTTCAAAGCTCAACCCAATGAGAAACTGAGTAGTGTGAGAAGCAGACTGCTTGACATTACAAGCAAGTTGTCCTTCATGGGGACACAAGTTGGTGATGTTGACATTAATGCTACCTTTCTTAAAAGTCTTGGTGAGGTATGGAAGATTGAGGCAAGATCTATTCTTGCCAACAATACTTACAAGAGCTCCTCGTTTGATGAAATCTACAACAAACTAAGGCTGTTGGAAGATGAAACTCTTTTAGAGCATGGAAGCAAGTCTACCAACAGTAACATGGCCTTCTTCTCTCATAGTGAAGGTCAATTCAATAAGAAGGACTCTTACATGCATCCAGTTACTGGATCATCATATGTCAGCGCTGGAACAAGTTCTGTCAACGTCTCCTATTCAGACGCTGACACATTCAAGAATGACTCCCCAAGAGTTAAACCTGCTGGTTTGGATTTGGATACTGTTTGTGCTTACATTGCTTCTTTACCCAATGGTTCAGTGATTACATATGAGGACCTTGAGCAGATAAGTGATGAGCACTTGGAAGAGATGGACATCAAGTGGAACATGGCTCTTGCTAGTATAAGAGCAAATAGGTGGAACATAAGGTTTAAGAAGAAGATGACCTTCAATGCTAAAGACACAGCTGGATTTGATAAATCCAAAGTTCAATGCTACAACTGTCATCGTATGGGGCACTTCATGAGGGAATGCAGATCTCCTAGAAGATCTGATGCTGGTAAACCCTCAAGTCAGGTTGTTAAAGCTCAGGATTCCAAAGCCATGGTTGCAGTTCAAGGAATTGATGGTATGGGATGGGATTGGAGCTATCTGGCTAAGAATGTTGAAGAGGATAAAGCTTTGGTTGCTGATATTGAAGAAGAAGAGCATGTTGAATATGCTCTCATGGCACACTCCTCCTCTTCATCTGATAATGATGTATATGATGACGCTTTTTGTAGCAAAGGTTTTAGGTTAAATACTGAAAGACTTAACAAAGAAGTGTTAAGATTATTAGATGATGTGAGTATTGAAAGATGTAAACTGTCTAATTACCAACTAGCCCTTACTAAAATTGAGAAAACCGTTTCTGAATATAAGAAAATGGAATTTGACTTAAAAGATAAAATCAATATCTTAAAACATGAGTTAGATGCTAGTATGGATATTAGAAACATCATAGAAAGGGTTAATGGTGAGATACAGGCTAAGTTAGATGAGGCTATTAAGAACAAAGATAATGTTGGCCTTAAAATTCAAAGATTTGATAGAGCCACCCAAACCCTAGGAGAATGTGTGGGTAAACAAAGGGATCCTAAGGACATGATTGGGATTGGGATGAATGATTACTCTTTGGTTCCACCACCAGCTGGTGACTTCTATGGTGTCCAACAAAAGGACCTATCTTGGACTGGTTTGCCAGAGCTCCAAGAGGAGGAATTCATTCCTCCACCAAGAGTTGTCACTCCAGTTGAAGAGTATCAACAAAAGTTGACTGACCTGAATGAATGGAAGAAAGCCAATCCTACTTTATTTGTTAAGGGTGGCTTACTATGTGAAAGTCCAAATGAGTCAACACCCATTAAGGTTACTGACCCACTCACTGGTAAAGTTGTTAATCTTGGCTCAAACACTGATAAAAAACCTAGCATTAAATATGTAGAGATGTATAGGAATACTAGGTCACCCAAGAGCCAAGTTAGCAAGCAAGGAACAGGCTTCTTTTCTTCTAGACCTAAAGCTGTATCTAGAAAAGCTTGTTACACTTGTGGTAGCTTTTCACACTTGGCATACAAGTGTGTTAACGCTCCAAAAGCCAGCGCTGACAGGAACAATTTCAGCGCTGACAGGAACAAAGTCAACGTTGTTAGGAAGTGAAACGTTGTCAGACCCAAACCTTGTGTGGAGCAAAGTCCACAAGTGATTAGACCTGCCCCATTCTTTATTAGAGGGTCTAACACTCATGGACAAAGACCATTTCAAAAGACAAACACCTGGTCAAATAGGCAATGGGTTTCTGTAGCAAACCCTAGGTTCAACGCTGACAAGGGTAATTTCAGCGTTGACAGGACAAATTCTAACGCTGACAGAAACGTGACCAGACCTAAATATTTGCAACCACAAGGTAAGGGGTCTAAAGCTTATTCAAGCTTAACATGGAGACCCAAGAAAGATCAAAACCCTAATGATAATGGGATTTCAATGACTTGCAATAGATTTAATTACATTTCAAAGGTCATTACAAAACCTATTGGGGTTAACTGGGTATTTCATCCTAAGAAGGATGAGAATGGGGTTGTTATGAGAACTAAGTATGTTCTTATTGAACAACCAGATGAATCCAAGTCTTTTAAGAATTGGGTTCCCAAAGAAAACTAATTTGTTTTCTTTATGTGCAGGGCATTTAAAGACAGGTCAATGATTATGGATATTGGGATAATGGATGCTCAAGGCACATGACAGGGAAGGAAGATTATCTTACTAACTTCACTCCCATTAAGGATGGTGATAAGGTTTACTTTGGAGGCGGATATGGTACTATCACAGGCAAAGGAACCCTTCTCACCAAGAATTTGCGTTTTGAAGACGTTTTTCTGGTAAAAGAACTTGATTACAACCTTTTTAGTGTATCACAAGTTTGTGATAACAAAAATAAAGTTCTGTTTACTGATACTGAGTGTTTGGTGTTAAGCAAGGATTATAAGATCCCTGATGAGAAATATATTGAGTATAGAACACCTAGGCATAAGGACATATACAATGTGAATTTGAATGGGATTAAAATCAACAATAATATGTCTTGTTTTTATGCTAAGGCCTCAGTAGATGAGAGTAATTTGTGGCACAGGAGACTAGGGCACATAAATTTTAAAAATATAAATAGACTTGTGAGGCTTGGTTTAGTTGATACTTTGCCTGAGAAGGCCTTCCACAATGACCACTCTTGTGTTGCATGTCTTAAAGGCAAGCAGCACAAGGTCTCATTCAAGTCCAAACAGGTGCATACTAGTTCTAGACCTCTTCATATGCTACACATGGACCTCTTTGGTCCAACCAATATAGAAAGTTTGAATGGTAAGTCATATTGCTTTGTCATCACTGATGACTTTTCTAGGTTTACTTGGACATTCTTTCTAGCTATGAAGAGTGACACAGCTGATATTCTAATTAATTATATCACTCAGATTGAAAAGAGGTCTGGTAATGAGGTTAAAATGCTTAGGAGTGATAATGGTGGAGAATTTAGGAATAAGAAGCTAGATGATTTCTGTGCCAGGAAAGGAATTACAAGGCAATTTAGTATTACTAGAACCCCACAACAAAATGGGGTTGCTGAGAGGAAAAATAGAACCCTAATTGAAGCAGCCAGAACAATGTTGGCTGATGCTCATTTTCCTATAGCCTTTTGGGCTGAGGCTGTTAATACAGCTTGTTATGTGCAAAATAGTGCATTGGTTAACAAAATTTAAAACAAAACACCTTATGAGTTACTTTGGGGTAGAAAACCTAATATTGGTTTTCTCAGACCTTTTGGTTGTCATGTAGTAGTGTTGGATACTAGTGATGCCTTAGGGAAATTTAGTGCAAAAGGTGATGAGGGTTACTTCATGGGGTATTCAGTGCAGAGCAAGGGATATAGGGTTTATCTTAAAGAAGAAAAACGTATACTTGAAAGAGTACATGTTAGGTTTTTAGAAAATAAGCCTAGTGATCCTGAAAGTGGTCCTAATTGGTTGTTTGACTTGGAACCTTTATCTAGAACTTTAAATTATATGCCTGTCACTAATCCAGACATTGTGAAGGTAACTTCAAATGTTATGGAGGAACAAGTTGTTGATGTTTCAGGTACTCAGGTTCATGAAAAGGTTGGATCACAAGCAGAAAAGACATCTCCTATTCTAGAATATGTTTCCATTCCCATTTGGACAGATGCTTTTGCTGCTGCTGCTGCTGCTGGACAAGATATTGGTGGTTTCCAAGCACCACCAGATACAAACATGCATGGTCCTTCAGGCGCTGACAAAGGCAAATCTAGCGCTGACAAGACCAATTCAGACGTTGATGGCTCAGACGTTGACAACAACAGTTCAAGCGTTGTTAGCCCAAGCGCTGACAAACAAGGTTCAGACGTTGACAACACCTTTGCACATCTTTTCTCTTCCACTTTTGAACAAGGTGAACCTTCCAATTCATATGAAGAAGGTCATCCTTATGTTGATATAAGAGAGTCTGATGAAGAAGATATTGGCAACATGGAGCGTGAGCTTGAGGACACCAGACTTTTTGAAGGAGGAGTTCTCACTTCCACAATGAAGAATCACCCCACTTCCCAGATCATTGGTGATATTATGACTCCAGTTCAGACTAGAAGATCTCATCAAGGTCTTGGTGGGTTTATTGCCAATATACACAAGAAGGTTGATACCCCTCTTGTACAAGCATGTTTGTTTGCCTGTTTTCTGTCACAACAGGAACCCAAGAAAATATTTGATGCTCTCAAAGAACCAAGTTGGGTGGAAGCAATGCAGGATGAGCTTCATCAATTTGCAATTCAGGATGTTTGGGAGCTGGTTGATTGTCCCAGATATGTCAGACCTATAGGGACAAGATGGGTTCTAAGGAACAAAAGAGATGAAAGAGTCATTGTGGTTAGAAACAAGGCAAGGTTAGTGGCTCAGGGATATACACAAGAGGAGGGGATAGACTATGAGGAGGTCTTTGCACCAGTTGCAAGGATTGAAGCTATTAGGATTTTTCTAGCCTATGCATCCTGCATGGGCTTCACAGTCTATCAAATGGATGTCAAGAGTGCTTTCCTCTATGGAACTATTGTGGAGGAAGTATATGTAATGCAGCCTCCTGGTTTTGAGGATCCATAGCATCCAGATAAAGTGTATAGAGTCAAAAAGGCTATGTATGGACTTCATCAAGCCCCAAGAGCATGGTATGGTACTTTGTCTACTTATTTGGTGGACAATGGATTCAAGAGGGGCACCATAGATCAGACACTGTTTACAAAGAAGAAAGGCAAGGATGTGTTGCTTGTCCAGGTCTATGTTGATGATATCATTTTTGGGTCTACTGATCCAAAGATGAGTGAGGATTTCTCCAAGCTTATGACAGACAAATTCAAGATGAGTGCTATGGGGGAGATGAACTTCTTTCTTGGTTTACAAGTTCAGCAGAAAGAAGATGGTATCTTCATCTCCTAGGATAAATATGTTGCTGAGATCTTGAAGAAGTTTGGCTTTTCTCGACATGAAAAAAGGGCTACTACTCCTATGGATAGAGAACACCCTTGGGGAAAGATTGGAGATGGGAAAGATGTTGATGTCAGGCACTATAGATCCATGATTGGATCCTTGATGTATATTACTGCCTCCAGACCTGACATTATGTTTGCTGTGTGTGCTTGTGCACGCCATCAAGTGACTCCCAAAGAATGTCACCTTTATGCTGTGAAGAGGATCTTTAGGTACCTCAGATGCTACCCTGGTCTTGGTTTGTGGTACCCAAAGGATTCACCATTGGAGCTGATTGCATATTCAGATAGTGATTATGGAGGTGATAAATTTGATAGGAAATCCACAACTGGTGGATGTCAGTTTCTTGGGAGCAGGTTGATATCTTGGCAATGCAAGAAACAAACAGTGGTGGCTAATTCTACAACTAAAGCTGAGTATGTGGCTGCAGCCACTTGTTGTGGCCAAGTCTTGTGGATTCAGAACCAGCTGTTAGATTATGGGTAAAATTTCATGCATATCAAGATATTTGTTGACAATAACAGCACTTTATGCATCATTAAGAATCCTGTACATCATTCTAAAACTAAACACATAGAAATTAGACATCATTTTATAAGAGATTGCTTTGAAAAAGGTTTAATACAACCAGATAGGGTTGACACTGAGGAAAATGTGTCAGATTTATTAACTAAACCTTTTGATGCTGGGAGATTTCAATACTTGGTAACAAGTATTGGAATGGTCAATCTCATATAATATGTGTTTTGGAATCTATTTTGTAAAAGTATGTACAGGATGATGCATTGTTATTGGTCTTATTGATGTTTTAGATTTTCCACTATATTTTTCTAACACTGACAAAGGTTGCTTGAACACTCATAAGTGTTTTTGCAACGTTGTCAGCAATATAATTGTCTAACGCTGACAAAGCTTCCCTCAACGCTGTCATGTGTTATCGGGGCGTTGTCAGCAACAATGTTAGTTTTGTGGTTTTCAATCTAAATGTGCAGATGGTGTTAGCAGTATACCATTGGATACAGAGTTGCTTATGGATCAATGGAGAAGCATTTGGAAAAGTTTTTATTTATGGATGATGGTTGGAATGTTTCATTCCTATCTTGACATAAATTTTTTATGTTCATGCATGATTTTAGCAAACTTTTGTATCATATTTTAAGGGGAGGTTTTAGGAACCTTTAGGATGTTTGGGTATCCATATGATACTCTTATCACAATTCTAGATTGTGTCCAAAGGTGAGTATGAGTTAGTTTTACTAAATCATGAGGCACTGTAGCATGTAAAGTTGATATACTATGCATGCTGCCAAGACATTTTTGGCCTAGAATTGGTTGTGGTCTGTTGGGAGACTTGGGAATAGTTTTGTTATGGGATTTACCTGGGAGTAACAAGGAATTTTGTAAGGTAACTTGGTTGTTAAGAGTTTTGGTTAGCAAGGGACACTAGAGGACTGTTATGTCTATCTTGCTTAAGCAAGTGTGCATAACTGGACAGTGCTTGCCCCCCTATAATAATTATCAGCTTTTGGTTATCTTCTCTAGGATAAATTACTTGTTAAGGTCATTTTTCATTTTTAAAACATTTTTATTTTTGGACGCTGACAAGAATTTTCCAAGCGTTGTTGTGACCAAATTAGACGCTGACATGGCTATAGGCAAACGTTGACAAGATTATAGCCGTTGGGCGTTGATGGGTTATTTTTGACCGTTGACACTCAATGGGACCTACCCAGTTGTTATTTTTGACATATCTTTAGGCCGTAATTTTGGGAGTTGTTACTTTACATTTAATGCATGAGATAAACTTATACTTTTTCAATATTTTCATGATTGATTTTTGAAAATACTTGCCTATTTTTGGGCCTATCACATGCATTTTCTTCTCCTATAAATTTGGCTCCTATTTTAAACAGGGTATCTATAATTCTTGTCTCACACAATTTTCTCTTATCAACTTCATCTTCTTCACTTAAAATTAACAGCTTTCATCAATGGCACCCAAGTTTAAACCATCAGAATTGGAATTGGGGTTCAGGTCTCAACACAACATGATTGCGTATCTTGAAGCTGATGATGCTCTGTTTCCCCAATACACACAAATGGTGGCGTATTTGAACGCATCCCCATTAAGGTATGCTCTTTCTCATGCACCACTCATTCCAGTCACACATATTAAGCAGTTTTGGAACACTGTCAGTTCCTCAACAGTTAATAGAGTGACTACATTGACTTCTATTGTTCATGGGAGACCTTGGGTGGTTACTGAGGCTTTGGTACGCCAAGCCTTGCATCTTGATGATGTTGATGGTATAGCCACCCTTCCCATTAATGAGATAGAACAAGGGCTTAGGGCTTTGGGATATCCTTTTCCTGATGAAGGTACCTTAAACAAGTACCATAAGCAGGAATTTCCCCCAGCCTGGAAGTACCTCATACATGTCCTCCTTCAGTGTTTGAGTCCCAAATGTATTGCACACAATGAGATCAATAGATCCATTGCCAGTGCTATTGTGTGCATTGCAACAGGGCAAAAATTTAATTATTCTAAAATGATTTTTGAGGGCATGTGTAAAAACAAGGGGAACAAAATGACTTTAGCTTATCCCCGTTTTCTACAAATGGTTTTTGATGTCCAAGGTTATTGCAAAAGGGATCACAATGATTTTTATAAGATCCCTGAGCAAAAGAAAGCTATTTTTATGAAGATGAACTCACCACCCCATCGTGACCTACCTTTGACCCAAGCTATGCTTGCTGTTATTGCAGCAGCACAACCCCACCCAGACCCCCAACCACAAATTGACCCCCAACCACAAATTGACCCCAACCACAACTTGAACCAATACCTGAACTCATACCTTCACCTGAACATATGCAACTTGACCAAGTTTCCTTCAACGTTGACACATCAAATGTTGGCGTTGATGTGCCTATTTCCCACGCTGACACACAACCTTCACAAACCCAAACACCCCTTAACCAACCCACATCCACCCATTCTTCCACACCATCTTCCACACCCCCTGAATATAGGTTGATGAAACGCCAAAGGACTGCTGGAGTGTTCTCTTCTGGTGGTCCTAGCCATGTAGCAGAGAGAACCACCACCACAAGTGTAGCTGGTGACCTGGATGATGCTGAGACTATTGGTTCTGGCTTAGAAGCTGGCCAAGGCAGTCCCACCATCATTAAGTCCTCATCCTTGCCCAATGAATCTGACTTGGGAGGTCAAATCCCCATTTCAGAAGAGGGCAGACTGGAACCAATGACTCTTATGGAATTAACGACAGTCTGCATTAGCTTGCAAAAGCAAAATGCAGACTTAGTGCAAGTTGTCATCTCACAAGGCCTTGAACTCAAGCAATTGAGGGAGAGGATTGTTGTTTTGGAGAGTGCTAGTGCAAGGAGGGGTATGGAGGAATCTTCCAAAGGGGAGGAAGATCCAATAAATTTAAGTGATAAGGGCAGTCATGATGGTCAATCAATGGATGTTGCTGAGGCCCTTACAACTTTGAAGAAACAAACAGGTTTTGATACGTCCTTAATCTCTCCTACCAACTTAAATTTATCATTTACAGCTATGTTGAGAGAGGTTACACAAGGTGCTGAGGGAAGATATTTGGGCGTTGTCAAGGAAGAGTTGGACGCTGACAGAAATATTTTTGGCGCTGATAGGAAAAATTGGACGTTGACAGACCTGCACATGAAGGTGATGTATCCCAGTCATCATCTATCATCAAGGAGGTTTCTACACAGGTATCACCATCTACCTTACCAACCATTGCACCATCAGATAAGGGTAAGGGTATATTGGTAGAAGAGATTGTTCCAAAGGATGCAGCTCAAGTTGAGTTTGATAGAAGATTACCTGCACAAATCATGGAACATGATAAAAAGGAGGTGAAAGAGTCACCATTTGTTGTGACTTCAGAAGAGGAAAGTGATGGAGCTAGCTCAGACTCAAGTGTGATGATTATAGATCCAGAAAGACTTGAGTATGGTGATGAGTTGGCTAAGGAGAAGCTGAGAGAGTTGAAATTGCAGGTTGACTTTGACATGCCAGAGGTGGTTCAAATGTATAATACTTGGGAAGAAAGATGTATGGAGAATCCAGACTTGACCATTTCAGATCAAATATGGGGTTTGGAGATTCTTCTTAGAGTTCAGAAGGATTGTCAGGTAATTTTGAAACACAAGGCAAGTAATATTCTCTCAGAGTTAAAAAGGGATAGAAGGGAGTTATACTTTATGTTGCTCAGATGTCATGGAGTTGGATGGACTTACCAGAAGTTGAGGGCTTTGACATTTGATGAGTTGGAAAGCAGAACTTATCCCATTTGGGTGAGAGTGCAGGAAGCAAACACTCTCAGACTTCTTTCAGATGAAAGAAAGGAGGAACTTGCAGAAGAAATGGAACTTAAGAAAGCTATGTTTATTCCTAGGCCACTGAAGAAGGGAATTTCATTTGAGTTTCCCAAAGATATGGATCCACTATATCCAAGTGAAGCTGTCATCAGAAAGAGCTTCAAGCTCTCACCTTTAGAAGCTTCAGATATGGTGCAAGTGTTATCTTTAGATTCCAAGAACCCAATTGTGAGCTATAAAGAAGATGAATGTGGGTTTTGGAAGATTGGCAGATATGGCAAAGAGGTACACACTTTTACCACTCTCATATATTTGTTTGCAAGTTGTGATAGAGTAGACTTGGTGGACCTTTGGAGGTTGCTGGAGACCAAGTATGAGGCTGAAGCACCAACTTCAGCTAATGGAATAAAACTTTGGTCCACATTCAAAAGAATGTGTGGACCAAAAGATGAGGATCCTGCTGTTTGGAAGGATCTTGAAGATGACCTCAGTGGTCTTCAATGGAGGTTATATTCAGCTGCTTGTGTTTACCATTTGAGTTCTACAAAGTTTGCTGAGTATCTACTTGTGGATGGTCAGTATTTCATATCCAAGGCTATTTTGGAGAAGATGAAGGACACTCAGCTGGAAATAGATTATTCAAGTGACGTGGCAAAAGATTTGATTAGATTTATTCATTATCAATATGAGAAGGTTTGTAAGATTCCTCCTAGTCCTTAATGCTTATTTAGAAACTTGATCATAAGAGTGGATATCAAGTTTAGGGGAGGATTGTTGGGAATAAATTAAGGCCAGATCACTTGAGCGCTGACAAGAACAATACAAGCGTTGACAAGAACAAAACAAGCGCTGACAGCTCAAGCGTTGACAAGATAAAGTCAAGCATTGACACATTGAAGACAAGCACTGATGGGAAGATATACTCTACGCGTTTATTGTATTCTAGAATAGTTCTAGTAAAGATAGGAACAACATTGTATTTTCTATATTTATCTTTACCTAGAGTAGCTGATACGTAGATTATTGTACAAGGCTTCTTATGTCTCTAAAAGAAGACCTTTAGGTTAATGTTTCATATAAGTTTTCATTCGTAAACTACTTTCATTGTAAGCAAGTTTGATATTGATAATCAAAGTGAAAGTTTGTTTATATCATTGTGTGTTCTTGTTTAAGTGTTAAATTCCGCATAGCACTTAAATTCATAAGCATATACAAAGGTTTCTCTAAGTGTATTACTTGATCTAATCTCGTATACATAAAGCTAAATCGATCTAAGTTTGGGATCAACAGTTCGTCGTCCTTGATTTTCACCCAATTCCATGCTAAGCGTGTAGTGAGATCATTGTCATTATAAGTTAGTAATGCTAATACTACTCATATGCTCTAATCACGTACTTAGACTCCGTTATTCCTAATTGGTATCTCTTATATTTTATTTTTGTCTTGAATGATCACGAGGATACATTTTTTACTTATGCGATTATAGAGATTAAGGTCCAAAAATAGAAACGAAACGGTGTAACCAAAATCATCGAATTAATAACATCTCCTAATAGACAATTATGTCAAAAAATTAAGTCAACAAATAGGATTCTAGTTTTATAACGGTATTGAACATGAGACTTGTTACCATGAATTTTATCACCCACATCATCATCGGTAGCTTTGATTATCAAGGTTTACCTCCATTTTTTATTAAACTCCGACATGTAGCTTTTATTATGACTTCGGTCTTGCCTTTGTCTTTTATTTAACCTCGCCATGAGGTGTTTATTATAACTTGATGTATATCCTCACGCTAAGGCGAATTTTGGATCTTTAAAGCTTCAAGTTTTAATACATTCACTTTAATTTTGCAGAGATTTTTCGGCCTTGTGAGCTTCAAATATTTGCTTGATTTAGGTGAAGAAGAACTTAAAATTATTATTAGGGGAAGCTTTTGATTATTCGGGTTACCAATACTTCAAAACCGTGACGCTGGTGATTCTCAAGTGTTTTCCCAATTTAATTACATGGAAGCTATTAGAATCAATTAGAAACCAACAATAGAGACTAAACCGCTAAGTCAATATTTATTAACAATTAAATATATACAAGCGGGGGGAGAGTAAGCATAATAATTAGGACACATGAGTTTTTGAAAGAATATGCGTACTTTACGTTTAGCATAGTAACTTATAATTAAGCTATCGTTTCTCGTCCTCATTTAAGAGACTTAGCCTAATAAAAGTTAAGGAATCGGAGCTAGGTTCTCAACACGCATGGTCGAGTAAAAAATTACTCTTATTCTCGCCATCGGAAAATCTACATTCGTGTCTTAAACACTTATGAAAAATATAGAAATTTTTTAAAATTTTGCCATTTTTAGCCTTATTTGCAACAAACAATATAAAAAGATAAACTTTGGAAAGCGTGAAGGTTTAGCAAGGTTGAGTATCTATTTACCCCCTATACTAAAGTTAAACATTGTCCTCAATGTTTCGAGTTTAAGGATGGAACACCCCCATACTAGAGATGAAAAGTCGAATGCTTAATCTAGCATGGAAAAGGTATAACATTTAATCATAAGCCGTTTATAAAGTGTACTTAAAGATAATTGTTAGAACACAAAAGGATATATCATCGGATATCAGAAAATCTTCGAAGTAAACGATTGAAGCTCGAGTAAAACAAACACGAGAGGCTTCAATCGTGATGATAATGACCTAATAAACCATAAATCACAAACAACCACGGAAACAACGGTTGGAAGGGCACAAATCCCCTCATTAGGTTAATTAAAAATAAAAATATTTACAAGGATAAGCATGAGAATTCTCCCACGAGGCACTTTGTTTTTTATAACCAAGTCAATGGCTCGACTCAAATCCCCACAAATGTGATCATTTAGAGATTATCATGGTAATGGTCATGTGGGTCTTTTATGAAAATCACAAAGCCCACAGCAACCGATAATAAAGACATAGTCCTTATACCGGGGTCAAAGATCGTATCCTCACATTTGGTGGAAAATAAAATACGCAAAACCGATGGATACATCTTGTAAGGAAGAAAACTCCTTACAACGTATGTAAAATCATTAAATCCGGGAAGGTGGGTAAGGTTACTTTGAAATAAAGTTAAAATCGAAAGAGAATTTCATAAATTAGGAGTTTCAAGTCTCCCCCGGATCGAAGGCAAAAGCCTCACTAAAATCCTCATTCTCATCGAGAGGCGGTCTATCGGCGAGCCCCTCGAGTATGGAAACGTAACAAGCAGAGAGAGAAGTCTTATCCATGCGAGCCTTCGGTGGGTGACTAGAAAATCCGGCTCATCGAGTTTAGGATTCTTAGAATCCTCACTCTCGATGTCCTCGAACGTCTTATCAAAGAGAGGATTCATGTCACCAAAAATGAACGCGTCATCAAATTTGAAAGAAGGGTTCGAAAAGTTTTTAAAATCGTTAATTTGAACGTCCTCGTCGATTAGTGACTCTTCATCACTAGTGGAAAAATCTTCATCATCGAAAAACGGGTTCGAAAAAGTCGTCGATTCTCTCCCCGAAGTGTCAACGGGAGATACATCATCATAAGACATCGATTCACACTCACTAATGTAATTTGCCTCGTTAGAATCTTCGTGGAAAAATTTGTCGAGAGCGAAATCACTTAACTCATCTTCAGAGACAACCGTAGGCTCACTTTGGATTGGAATAGGGATTTTCAATACTAGGATTAGTGCTAAGATTCGTCTACCCATAGTTAAAGAGGTATCGGGTTCCGTAGTGAGTATAGAAGTAGTGGTCCCATGATATGGGTCAAGATTGAAAGCATCGCTATCATCATCGTTGTCGTAATCATATGGAATCACAAGAGGCGTAGATGTATAAGTATTTAATCTAGACTCTTGCTCTTATTGCTCTTTTATTTCTCTCTCCTCTGTCATTTATTTTTTCACATCTCTTATTAAGCCTCTAATTATTTCTTCTCGTTTTTCTAAAAGAAAATCAATAAAGGAATGTTGTCTTGGCTCATAAGAATTTTGATGATCGAGAGTGTATGATGGGGCCTCAAAATTATCAAAAACAGAATTATAGCATGGATCAGGCTCATGATTCATCGATTGGCACGAAAAAGTATCGCGAGGCCTCCCACAATTGTCGCAACACGGGTTTTGAGAAAAATCCGGTTCATCGTGTGGATAATAATCCCCATTGTCATAATCGTAAGTCGTGTGTTGTGATTCGTCAAAACCGGAGAATTAATTGTCGAAAGACGTATTTTGATTCATCGGTTGACAATCATACCCATAGTGAGGTTCATTTCCACAAAACTCACATGACGGTGGGTATTGCGAAGATTGGTCAAAGAAATTAGGATTCGGTTCGTGGTTGTGAACATTTGGGTATTGAATTGGACACAAAATGTGCCAATGCATCACTTCCACAATATATGCAATAGAGGGGAGTAGGTTCATTAGAAGTAAAGAAAGAATAAGTCGGATTACAAGATGGACAAGATCCAAATTGCGTATAGTCGATATCATTTCCACACCTCTCGCATATACACCATTGACATGATTCGAAATTATACAATGGTCTCCCACAACCTACGCAATAAAAATCCATGAAGAATTAAAATAAGAGGGTTAAAAAGGAGAATTATAAAAATATAGGGAAAAGTAGAAGATTATTTTTGTGTTTTGGCTTTTTAATTTTTTTTGGATTTTTTGTGTATTACGTAAAATTTAATCTACAAAAACTATCCACTAATAAAAGGTCTCGATTAATGAATCCAAGAGGAGTGAAAGCAAGTACGTGAAGTAAAAACCTTCTTTTGACTTTGAAACGTTGGCGGAACGCCAAAAAATTTCGAGTGTTCAATAATATAAACTCACAAAAATAGATTAATAATACCTGATGTGGCAAACCCTTAATTAATCGTCACTTTTAAAATACGCACAAGCGAGCGGAGAAAACGAGGCGGCGCGAAGCACTTAAGAGCCTTTTTTCCTTAGGTCGTGAAATACAACCGCCTTATACCCACCATATAGTTTATATTTATCGAGAATAAATAAATTAAGAGTATTATCTATTTTACCTTTGATTTTGTTTTAATTCGATACGCTTAATAATGACCGGAACACCCACTATTAAGTTGCAATTTCTCGCGTATTTGGATAATTATTGTGTATTAGTTATTCTACGTAAATACAATATATTATTTACAAGAAAACGAAAAACGATTTTTGTGTTCTTGGAGTTCTATTTAACACTTATTTATTTATATCGTTACTATAATAGAAAAATAAAAAGGAGTATGTACGATATAAACGCTTCCCAAAAATGGAAGGTCAAAAACGTAAATACTCAAACAAACACGATAGTAAATATGGCTAAACACACCTCCCCGACAGCGGTGCCCTTTTTTGTTGTAGGTGGTTTTTAGTTGTTTTACTTACCTTTAGGAAAAAGTAAGCAAAAAACCAAAGTCGTGGTAAGTATAAGTAAATACGTGAGGACACATAAATACCGACAATTGAGTTCGTTCTCGAGGAGCTATGGTGTTTATATGCCAAGTTTAGAGACATACTCGAAGTTATTATTTACGCTTTTGGAAAGAAGAAAATAAAAGTAAAGGAAAACGGATTAAGCTAAAAATGAACGAAAATGCGTAGCATAAAAACGTAAGACACGACGAAAATTTGAACTAATTAAAAAATTCAAAAAATCACTAAAAAGTCTAACTAAGAAAAAGATATTAGCCAAAATTTATGAAAATGATATTTCTAATTATTATTTAATTTTAAACTTTAATAAAAACCCTAAAAATAAAAATAATTAAATAAAAGTCAAAATCCAAATTTTATCTTTTGTAAACTTATTTATATTATTCTAAACCTAAAAATGATTTTTTTGAAAATTTTAAATTAATATTTACTATTTTAAAAAGACTATCTAAAATGGAAAAATAAAATAATCATAAAAATACTCTAATAAGGGGAAAAATAAGAAACTTTACTAGAAAATCCTAAAACTATTAAGAAACGAAGGAAAAATAATAGAGACCAAAAAGGTCGAATCAATAAGCTGGAAACGCTTATATTAGTTGTTAATCCCACTTCAATCCATAACACAAGATTTAGAGAGAAGAAGAGAAGAGAGTTAGAGAGAGAAAGTAGAGAGAATGGTGGAAGATTAATGTTTACTAGAGAAAGAAAGTAAAATGAACCAACACCCTCTTCCACGCATGGAAGAGGGTATATATACCCATGAACCACATGGGCTTTCCATGGGCCGTGGGTTTGTTTCCATATGCCGGGCTTGGCTTGTCTTAGGCTTAGAGCCCCTAACTTATACAATATTAGCTTAAAGTCCAAGCCCGGTTTTCCCGACTAACCTATTACAATACAAGACCTTTAACAACTAATATGACCTATTACATTCTTGTTCGGCTATATAAAATATAGGGCTAATAATCTCCCCCAATGTATCGGCCATCTTTAAAATGCATAAGATGATTGAGTGAATACATTCTTGTGGAGGTGATCTTCCTTCTTAGGTCTTGTATCTTGGTCTTGATCTTGTTTGTAACGGTTTTGTTCCTTCATGCCTTTGTGATCTTTATCTTGAGCCTTCTTTATTTGACTTTGAGTGCTTGAGATCTTCAATATATCCTTGATAGTGTTCATCTTGTACTCTTGTGACAAGATGACCTATTACATTCTTAAGTATCTTGATTATTTCCATCTTGTGCTCTTGTAATTCCTGAATTGACATCGGTTAGTACACAGCTACGCCAACTTCTTTATATGTAGCAACATATATTGATACGGACGAAATGGCTTTGAAAATTTCACCCTACCTCGGTAGCGTTTTACCTCCGGTCGGTGAAGACCGTTAGACGGTATTAGATACCGTACCTGTGATCGGGTAGATTCGATTAAGAACCTCCTTGACAGGGTTTACCGGCGGTAGTAGCCAGTTCTCTTTACTCGACCGTCTCAAAGCAAACTGCGAACTTAAAGAGTGAATCATAAGGACAAATTATCCGTCTGATTAGAGTCGTCAGTTCAGAATTCCTGGAACAAGTTTGATTCTAAAAGAGTCGCACCATTGTTTCTTTCCAGTTTTTCAGAATCTAGATTCATAGAGAATCTTGCGAGTTACCTACAGTAGTGCTTTTTGATGTTGACACTGGAAGGATTTCCATTCGTCACTGTGAGCACTGAAGAGCGTCACTCTGAATGTTCTGGAAAGATCACACGGATTTTGCGAAGAAACCTGGAATCAAGTTTGAATCAATTAAGAATACAAACTTAGTTGCTTTCTAGTTCTCACAAGTTTGATTCGTGTAGAATCGCACAATTTACCTACCATGAGCTTGTATGATGGTGGCTCAAGCAGGATTTCCATTTTCATTGTGAATCGTATCACTCAGATGTTCTGGAAATATCACAAGGATAATGCGTAGGACTCGATTGTGTCCTAATGAGATAACATATTGATCTCTTTTGGCTCTAGACTAGATAAGTGCATTTTAGTAATTGGAGGCTGGAGCAGACTGCCACCTTCTCAATATTAACTAACTCGGAGTGATAAAGTCAATAGATGCGTGTTGATCTCCGTGAAAATGAGACAAGTTTCTTTTGAGAGAAACTCGAATGGCTGGGGAAGGGTTGTGCATCGCATCACTGGGTCCATGATACTTGTCTTCAATAGATGTATTGACCCGGTTTCTGCCTAAGTTGCAAAGAATATTCAACTCTTTCAATGCTTACCAATACGTCATCACTAGCACCTTGTTGTGATTGTTCTAGTGCAAACTTAAGTAGTTGGTCCACATTCAGCTTCATTTTACTCCATCTTTCCAAAGGACAACTATTTCTAGATATGGAATGTCCTTGGGTAGATCCATTCGGTGCTTGATAAACCACCTTTTGACTCTATCATTCTGTCGTAGATGGTAGGTTGTTTTGGGTATAGATCGTAACCATAAAACCATTGAAAACCATTCAAAGTGCTTGATAAAAATCAAAACTTTCAACACTTTGAAAATTTTACATTTCTGAAATACTCCCCCTACACACATGCATCGATATTCAAAATAGTTCAGCATGTGAAGGAAAGAGTTGAACTTGAGTCTTTAAGATCACATGTTGCGATATATTACATTTTAATCACATTTTCTCCCCCTATCTCTAATATAAAAACATAATATTAGAGATACCAACTGATAAAAATATGACAATTTCTGAAAACCGACTGGGAGAGAAACATGTGTGCAAGTGATAGGTGTGTAAACACCCATCCTTTTACCACTTATAACTGGCTAAAACAAGACCAAAACGCGTGTTTAATATCATTTGTTTGGAATTATGCGTGGTTTTTGTGTTTATTGTGTTTTCAGAGCCAACCGGATGGATAATGGAGAAAACATGGGATTGCACGGGTTTTATTGAAGAAAAAGACTCAAGACGAAGTCTATTGTCCAAGAGATGCAAAAGATTTGAAGTCAATGGTCCTGTTTGATGATTTATCGAAGAAAAGGACCAAAGATGGAAGATTTACAAATGTCAAAGAAACTCAAGTCTATTAAACGAAGAAATTAAAAGACGAGTTGAATTTAATCGACGACAAATCCCGAATCAGAATCGAAAACGTCAACTTTTCTGAAAAGACGAGAAGACAAGAAGAAAGGGAGAAAGCCCACTCACCAACCAACCACTCAGCTTATATAAAGGGATCACCCTCACAAAATTTGGATCTAGTTTTTCTTTCTGTTTCTCTTTTCCTAGTTCGTAGGAAACCATCTCCCTTAAGGAGTGGTTTTCATCTCTTTGATTTTTTTTCTTTTAATCTTGTAAGATTGATCCTTTCCTTTTGTTTACTGAATCTTAATCATCAATACAAGTGTTCCTTTAATCTTTTCATTGATCTTGTTCTTCATCATCTTTTTATTGCAAGTTCTTAAGTTTTTATTTAGTTCAAGTTTGATCTTAAAAAGTTGTTGAATTTGTGTTTTTATGATTGGGATTTGATCCTTGTAGTTAGTAGATGATTTGTGGTTAATTTGGTTAAACCTTTTTGATTATTTAGCTTGATTTGGTTTAAAATTCGTATCCCCTGTTTTATATAACTGCTACTGTTCTTCATCCAGTTATTCCGAATAGTCGAGTTGCTGTTTCCCTTATTCGGAATATTGGATTATTCCGAATTGCCATTTCCATTCCCTCTTATTCGGAATATTATTTATTCCGAATGGCTTTCTTAGATCTCTTCTTATTCGGAATATTTGGGATATTCCGGATAGGCTTGTTACCGTTTTCCCTTACTCGGAATTTTAGAATATTCCGCATAGCCAGCTTTTATTCCGCATAGGATTGTTTATTCCGCATAGAGATCTTTTTCCGCATAGACAAAGATATTCCGAGTAAGGCTATTATTCCGCATAGGTAATTGTTCCGAATGGTCTGATTATTCCGAATAGCTCTTTTCTTCAGTTAGATTATTTTTCTGTTTTATCATTTAATCTTTTATATTTACTGCGAGTTTAATTTCATTACTTCATTCATTTATCTTTTCAATAGAATAGAAAACCAAATCCACTTTTTGTCACCAAGAACAAATCATTCCACTTTTAGCTGTGATCAATTCGAGAGGATACCGAGAATCAAACTTTCAACAAGTAAAATTCCTTGTATTAAATGGCGCCGCTGCCGACTCTTCTCGTTAAGATCAACAGTTTTTTGTGAGAACTTGGATTTTGGGATCCGTTCACCGTGAACGTTACTTTTTCATAAAAAATTTCAAAAACCCTAAAAAATATAAAAAATTTTAAAAAAAATCCTAAAAATTAAAAAACATAAAAACCAAAAATATTTTTGCTTTGTTTTTGCCTTGTTAGTTCTTTTGCAGGTGTATGCGCACTCGATCAACGTCTTATCAAGAGCCCGAGCCTCTCGATAACTTAGACATGGCCGATGTACAAAACAACAACAACATACCACCTCAAAACAACAATAATAACAACAACAACCCACCTTTCAACAACAATAATAACAACAACAACAACAATAAGCCTCTACCAGATAATCGCCCGATGATTGAACTTCTGCAAGCTCATGTAGATGGCAACACTGATCCAATTGTTATACCAGCAATTGCAGCCAACAATTTTGAGCTCAAATCCGGCTTTATCCAGATGGTCTCTGCTCAACCATTCTTGGGGCGTACCATTGATGATCCACATGACCACATCAAGAGATTTCTACAACTCACGAATACGCTCAAATTCAATGGTGTTCCACAAGAGGTAATCCGTTTACAACTTTTTCCCTTTTCTTTAGAGGGACAAGCCCGGCATTGGCTTGCTAAGGAACCGCCACAGAGTATTCTTTTGTGGACGGATTTGGAGACCAAATTTATCAATTACTTTTTCCCACCCTCTCGTACTACCGCTTTGCGGAATGAAATCATCAATTTTGAACAAAAGTACGATGAGTCGTTTAGTGAATCTTGGGATCGTTTTAAAGATCTTTTAAGAAAATGCCCACAACATGGTTTTACCAAAGTGCACCAAATTAAAACTTTTTATAATGGTTTAAGCATGAATGACCAAGATTCACTAAACAGTGCCTCGGGGGGTAATCTTGTGGCTAAGACTTCCAATGCTGCTTGGGATATCATTGAGAATAAGTCTCGTGTACAAACCAAGAGTGTTTGGACCAATGTCGCTAGTGCTAGTACTAGTGACAGCGACAAGCGACTTGACAAAATCACTATGCTTCTTGAATCGCTTGCTACCCAAACCGCCAGCAACACCAACAGCATCAACGCTAGAAACGTTAAAGACGCTCAAGTCAATGTTGTTAGCCAACCATGCGAGATATGCGGGGGTCCTCACTCTTACACCAATTGTACTGCCACCCAAGACTACCCTTCTGAGAATGTGAATGCAGCATACGACACCTATCCTCAACCTGCTTATCAAGCTCGTCCTCAAGGTGACCGCAACTTGCTTAGCTACCGCTCTAACAACTATCTTTCCCCACCTGGTTTTCCTCCTAGCAACCCGAACCAACAACAAACCCTCAATCGCCCTCCTCAACAACAACAACAATCTAGTACACCTTACATACCACCTCACAAGCAACCACAACCACCTCAACGAAACAACCAAGTTTACCAGCAACCTGCTTATCAACCACCCGCATACAATGCTACTCCCCACCAACCCACCGCTTTACAACAAGAAGTGGAAACCTATATGAGGACTAACGATGTGATCGTGGGAAATCTTCAGCGCGAAGTGCTCAACTTGAAAGCAGATCTGGTCAAACAAGGGAACGGTCTGAGAGCTGATATGAGAAACACGTTGGATAGTCAAACGAATGACTTAAAAAACATGATGGCTAGTTTCTTCCAAGGTAATCAACCCTCTTCTTCGGGTACTCTTCCGAGTAACACCGTTGCGAATCCAAGAGGGGAGATGAAAGCAATCACCACTCGCAGTGGCAAAGGTACTAAGGAACCCGAGCTTCCTATACCTCCACCGGTGATTGTGACTAAGGAGAATGAGTCACCAGCTCCTATTCCTCATCTTTCTCCATCCCCAATTTCTCCGCCTCTTACTTCTATCCCTCCTCCACCCAAGGATGTGAGTGATCCTATTCTCCCAAAGCCTTCCTCTTCTTCCAGTATACCTTATCCATCTAGGTTGAGGAAAGAGAAGCTCAAAAGCAAGGACGATATTCAGGTTTCGAACTTTCTTAAAATGTTCAAACAATTGAATTTCAATATCTCCTTCGCTGAGGCTCTCGCTCACATGCCTAAGTACGCAAAAATGTTTAAAGATCTTCTGAGTGACAAGGAAAAGCTTCTCGATATTGCCAACACCCAACTTAATGAGAATTGCTCTGCAGTGCTATTAAGGAAATTGCCAACCAAGCTTGGTGATCCGGGTTGTTTCCTAATCCCTTATAATTTCCCGGGAGTAGAGAATTGCATGGCCTTAGCCGATCTAGGTGCCAGTATCAACTTAATTCCTTTAAGTGTGTGGAAGCAATTATCTCTCCCTGAGCTAGTCCCCACCAAAATGACTTTGGAATTAGCTAACCGTACGGTTGCTTATCCAGTGGGGATAGCCGAAGACGTCTTTGTAGGAGTCGACAAATTCACTTTTCCTGCCGATTTCGTCGTCGTCGACTACGAGATGGACCCTCGTGTTCCCTTGATCGTGGGTCGTCCATTCCTGAGGACCGGTCGCACTCTCATCGATGTTGAAGCCGGTGAGCTTATCATGAGAGTGGGTGACGATAAAATTGTCTTCAACATGGGAAAGTTGTCTAAACAACCTTATTCATACAAGAATGTTAATTGTATTGACGTTCTTGATGAGGCTTGTGAAGAACACTTCAAAGATGCTTGTAAAAGTATCCCTACCTCTCTTCCCAATGTTGAAACCGTTTCCTCTATTGATTCATCACTGTCTCTATTTGGAGAAAGTGATTTGTTTTGGAAAGATCTTGAAGCCACCATGGGAGATGTGAACTTAGCTAATGATGATTCTCCCACTGATGGGGATGAAGACATGCATTTCTTTGAAAACCTTCTCAACGAAGACAATCTTTCTCCACCATCTCCCACGGTTATTGCTATCGATGCTCCGACTTTGAAAACGCCTCCCGTCGAAAATCCTCCGGATTTAGAACTTAAGGAGTTGCCGCCCCATCTCGAGTACGTGTTCCTTGAAGAAGAGAAGAAGTCGCCCGTCATTATCGCGAAGGACTTGAAAGATGAAGAGAAAACTCGCCTCATAGCCGTGCTTAAAGCTCATAAGAAGGCTATTGCTTGGAAAATTTCTGATATTCTCGGAATCGATCCTCACTTCTGCACACACAAAATTCTCATGGAGGACGACTTTAAGCCCACAATTCAAAGCCAACGAAGGGTGAATCCAAAAATCCATGAAGTCATCAAAACAGAGGTTATCAAACTTCTTGATGCGGGTATGATTTACCCTATTTCGGATTCACCATGGGTTAGTCCAGTCCATTGTGTGCCTAAGAAAGGCGGCGTCACCGTTGTGCCCAATACAAACAACGAGTTGATTCCTACCCGTCTCGTTACTGGGTGGAGAGTTTGTATAGACTACCGCAAACTCAATGATGCCACGAGAAAGGATCACTTCCCTCTACCTTTTATGGACCAAATGCTTGAACGTTTAGCAGGTAATGAATATTACTGCTTTCTTGATGGTTTCTCGGGTTATTTCCAAATACCCATCGATCCCCAAGATCAAGAGAAGACAACATTCACTTGTCCCTATGGCACATTTGCTTACAAAAGAATGCCTTTTGGCTTATGCAATGCCACCGAGACTTTCCAAAGGTGCATGTTAGCTATCTTCCATGACATGGTTGAACAAACCATGGAAGTCTTCATGGATGATTTCTCGGTCTTCGGGGATTCCTTCTCTTCCTGCCTTGCCAATTTGGAACGTATGCTTAAGCGGTGCAAAGACACTCGCCTTGTTCTGAATTAGGAAAAATGCCATTTCATGGTAAAAGAGGGCATCGTGCTAGGACACAAGATCTCCAAAGCCGGTCTTGAAGTAGACCGTGCTAAAGTCGATGTTTTCACTAAGTTGCCTCCACCTTCAACCGTGAAGGGTGTGAGAAGTTTTCTGGGTCATGCGGGTTTCTACCGTCGATTCATCAAAGATTTTTCTCAAATCGCTCGCCCGATGACCCACCTCTTGGAAAAAGATACTCCTTTTATCTTTTCCAAAGAGTGTATCGAAGCCTTCAACTCGCATAAGGATAAGCTAACTAAGGCACCCGTTTTAGTTACCCCTAATTGGGAGCTGCCTTTCGAGTTGATGTGCGATGCTAGTGACTATGCTATTGGAGCGGTTTTGGGCCAAAGAGTGAACAAACACTTCCAACCAATCCATTACGCTAGCAAGACAATGACGGGGACCCAATTGCATTATACGACAACCGAAAAAGAGCTTTTAGCTGTTGTCTATGCCTTTGAAAAGTTCCGCCCCTATCTTGTCCTTTCCACCACAATCGTTTACACCGATCATTCCGCGCTGAAGTACTTGTTGACAAAGCAAGATTCCAAACCAAGACTTCTTCGCTGGGTTTTGCTACTCCAAGAATTTAAAATCGAAATTCGGGATAAAAAAGGAGCTGAAAACCTAGCCGCGGATCATCTCGTAGACTTGAGGATCCTTACCAAGGGGATCATCCAAACAAAGAAATCAATGATTCTTTCCCCCTGGAGACCTTAATATCTATCAACTCGACTTCTGATGAAACCCCGTGGTTTGCGGACATTGCAAACTACTTGGCGGGTGGAATTCTCGTTGACGGGTTAACATCCCAGCAAAAGAAAAAGTTCTTCAAAGACATCAAGACTTACTTTTGGGATGACCCGTATCCTTTCAAACAATGTGCCGACTTGATTATTCGCCGATGTGTTGATGGACCGGCAGCTTTAGAAATCCTTGATGCTTGCCACAAAGGACCCACCGGTGGTCACTTTGGTCCCAACTACACCGCCAAAAAAGTGTTTGACTCGGGATTTTATTGGCCCACCATCTACCGTGATGCTCACGAGATGGTTAAACGATGTGATTCTTGCCAAAAACAAGGCAATATCACACATAAAGACGAGATGCCTCAGAATTTCATACAAGAATGTGAAATCTTTGATGTTTGGGGTATCGAATTTATGGGGCCATTCCCTTCCTCTAAAGGAAACAAAAACATCCTTGTAGTCGTTGACTACGTTTCAAAGTGGGTTGAAGCCAAAGCTTTCCCTACTAATGATGCAAGGGTGGTTTGTAACTTTTTGAAATCGCTTTTCGCTAGATTCGGTGTTCCTCGTGCTATTATCAGTGACCGCGGGACTCATTTTTGCAACGATCAATTTGCAAGAGTCATGGCTAAGTATGGTGTCAATCACCGTCTTTCCACCGCCTATCATCCCCAAATCAATGGGCAAGCCGAGATATCCAACCGTGGATTGAAGCGAATTTTGGAGCGTACTGTGGGAGAGCATCGTGCCGCGTGGGCCGATAAGTTAGATGATGCTCTGTGGGCTTTCTGTACTGCTTATAAGACCCCGATCGGTTGTACACCTTATCGTCTTGTGTACGGGAAAGCATGCCACCTTCCCATCGAGCTGGAACATAAGGCGCACTGGGCCTTGAAGTGGGCTAACTTCGACATCAACAAAGCCGGTGATCATCGCAAGACTCAACTCAACAAGCTCAACGAACTGAGGAATGAAGCTTATGAGAACTCGCTGATCTACAAAGAGAAGACGAAGATCCTTTATGACGCAAAACTCAAGAACCGAGAGTTCCACGTTGGTGATCAAGTCTTACTTTTTAACTCTCGGTTGAAGATCTTCTCTGGCAAGTTGAAGAGCCGCTGGTCTGGTCCATTCACCGTCGCCAAAGTCTTTCCATATGGGACCATTGAGCTTTCTCAGCCAAATGGGCCCAATTTCAAGGTGAATGGCCAGCGTCTAAAGCTGTAGTTTGGTGAGGACATCTCTCGGGAGATGATTCCATCCCTCACCACGTTCCCCTTGAACTAATTTTGGGTCGAGTCAGGCTCGTGACTCGGTTATCAAAAACAAGCGCTCCTCGGGAGGCAGCCCGAGTATCTATCCTTTTATGTTTTAACCTCCTAAGTGTAGGGGGACCTATATAGGTGTTTGTCTTTGTGTGGTGATGTGGTTACAGGGATGAATGCACTCTTGGAACCTTTGAAGAACCGTGCTTCCGTGTTATCCGAAATCCGGTTCTATCTCTCAACTATCGTGATTCAATTTTCTTCATGCTCACATTTGAAATTGATCACTTTAGTCGTCTCTTCCTTAACTTGAGTTAACCAACGTGCACAATGTCATAAGTGTAGGGGAGACTTTTCCCACATGCTTAAACATTGAGGACAATATTTATCTTAAGTGTAGGGGGGACTTCTATCGAAGTTTTAAGTGGACTTTTCCATGAAAATGCCTTCATTTAACCGGAAAATCATCTTTTTCAACATTTTTCAAATAATTTATTAACTTTGGCCATTTAGTCGTAATTTTTAAATTTTTATTGTTGCTTTCATATGTATATATTCCAAGTTTAGAAGTCTTTGACATATTAGGCCCGTTGCGATTATTTTGACTCAACCCGAATAGACTTATCCAAGTTTATTCTAGCTAGTATCCTTAACCATGTAGACCTTAATTGGTTTATTAGGCTAAGCATCCACGAGTCTCATTACTTGAGATTTTAAATTGTGGAGGACGAGAAATGATAGAGTCAATTATAAGTCGGTAATCTTGCCCAAACTCACTTGGTGTAATTATCTGCCTATTCTCCCATCGCTTGCTAATAATTTATCTGCAATAACTAAGGTCGTACGATTTGAAAAGTTACTTAGCTTCTAGCCCAAGATCGTTTAAAAGTTGCTCGGTAATGATAAGAGTTCATAGCCAAGGCATAACTTATGAAGCGGGGCGCGAAGATTGGCGAGTCCGAAAAGGCCCTAACAAGGCATGAGGTTTCCATTTTATTGATAAAGATCCAAGGTGATGTGAAAAGCATTATTCCCAAAATCAATATGAAGGATCAAGACTCACGACGAAAAGCAATCAACTCCCATAAAGATCATGGAGAAGTCTATCCGAAAAGACCCTAACAAGGTATGAGGATAAATAGATCCAAGTCCGAAAAGGAGGCGGATCGTTGTATCTCAAAATCCCAATTAGAGATTGAAGAAATAATCATGAAGTCGTGGTCAACAAAGTTGGAGTACCCCTCAAAAGTCTCCAAGTGAAGAAACTCTATTAACGATGAGAAGACCATTATATCAAGCACGTCTCTCAAGATATGAAGTATGAAGTATATGCCAAATATCGGCCCGAGAAAGGTCTCAAATCGTGAACCGAGTTAGGCCAAGATATGAACTTTTTGATATCCCGAGAAGCAGTTTTAAGAGATTTTGTCCTTTAGCTAACTATTGATCAAATCATCCTACTTTGCTTTCTGCCTAAATAAACTATCGAAATAAGTCCAAAAATGCATCTTCATGATCATTCTAAGACAAAAATAAAATATAAGAGATACACTTAGGAATAAGGGAGTTTAAGCATTTAATTAAGCCATGTGTGTAAGTGTTTGATTTGCTAACTTATAATAACAATGATCTCGTTTTTAAGCTTAGTATGGGGAACATGAAACTTGAGGGTGATAAATCTTCGCAGCACCAAAGCCCTAATGTAAGTCCTTGATCTCTTTGCAAGTTATCCCCTTCCTTTTGTTTACTTTAATGTTTTGATTTTTCTTAGTACTTTAATTTTTGT
The DNA here is from genome assembly GCA_025667525.1 of Glebionis coronaria. Taxonomy (NCBI): domain Eukaryota; kingdom Viridiplantae; phylum Streptophyta; class Magnoliopsida; order Asterales; family Asteraceae; genus Glebionis; species Glebionis coronaria. The sequence goes on along the minus strand of CM046875.1, from coordinate 272,044,260 downwards.
TTAGTAGTATGTTAATAAGGCCAAGGTTGATTGATTATAAGGAAAATGTAAATTTGCTTTATCCCTAAGCATTGCATGAGGGCATGGCAATGGTTAAGTGTAGGGGATTTGATAAGTGTGTAAACACCCATCCTTTTACCACTTATAACTGGCTAAAACAAGACCAAAACGCGTGTTTAATATCATTTGTTTGGAATTATGCGTGGTTTTTGTGTTTATTGTGTTTTCAGAGCCAACCGGATGGATAATGGAGAAAACATGGGATTGCACAGGTTTTATCGAAGAAAAAGACTCAAGACGAAGTCTATTGTCCAAGAGATGCAAAAGATTTGAAGTCAATGGGCCTGTTTGATGATTTATCGAAGAAAAGGACCAAAGATGGAAGATTTACAAATGTCGAAGAAACTCAAGTCTATTAAACGAAGAAATTAAAAGACGAGTTGAATTTAATCGACGACAAATCCCGAATTAGAATCGAAAACGTCAACTTTTCTGAAAAGACGAGAAGACAAGAAGAAAGGGAGAAAGCCCACTCACCAACCAACCACTCAGCCTATATAAAGGGATCACCCTCACAAAATTTGGATCTAGTTTTTCTTTCTGTTTCTCTTTTCCTAGTTCGTAGGAAACCATCTCCCTTAAGGAGTGGTTTTCATCTCTTTGATTTTTTTTCTTTTAATCTTGTAAGATTGATCCTTTCCTTTTGTTTACTGAATCTTAATCATCAATACAAGTGTTCCTTTAATCTTTTCATTGATCTTGTTCTTCATCATCTTTTTATTGCAAGTTCTTAAGTTTTTATTTAGTTCAAGTTTGATCTTAAAAAGTTGTTGAATTTGTGTTTTTATGATTGGGATTTGATCCTTGTAGTTAGTAGATGATTTGTGGTTAATTTGGTTAAACCTTTTTGATTATTTAGCTTGATTTGGTTTAAAATTCGTATCCCCTGTTTTATATAACTGCTACTGTTCTTCATCCAGTTATTCCGAATAGTCGAGTTGCTGTTTCCCTTATTCGGAATATTGGATTATTCCGAATTGCCATTTCCATTCCCTCTTATTCGGAATATTATTTATTCCGAATAGCTTTCTTAGATCTCTCCTTATTCGGAATATTTGGGATATTCCGGATAGGCTTGTTACTGTTTTCCCTTACTCGGAATTTTAGAATATTCCGCATAGCCAGCTTTTATTCCGCATAGGATTGTTTATTCCGCATAGAGATCTTTTTCTGCATAGACAAAGATATTCCGAGTAAGGATATTATTCCGCATAGGTAATTGTTCCGAATGGTCTGATTATTCCGAATAGCTCTTTTCTTCAGTAAGATTATTTTTCTGTTTAATCATTTAATCTTTTATATTTACTGCGAGTTTAATTTCATTACTTCATTCATTTATCTTTTCAATAGAATAGAAAACCAAATCCACTTTTTGTCACCAAGAACAAATCATTCCACTTTTAGCTGTGATCAATTCGAGAGGATACCGAGAATCGAACTTTCAACAAGTAAAATTCCTTGTATTAGCAAGCATGAATCATGGAACTTCTTGTAGTCGGGATGCTCCCCCTCAACAATATATGTGTGTCTTGAAACAAAAATTTGACAAAATTTTGGAAAAACGACACCACAAAATATGTTGAGGTACGGAGTTGAGATGCCTTATCCGATATAATTTATTACATATGACAGTTTTAAACCATTTTTAGAATGTGTTGGATACATAAAATATGAGAATATTTGAGTTGTACCCAACAACATTAAAGGCTTGATTTTAAAACGCTCCCCCTCAAAAATTGATCCAAATAACATATGACATTTTTGAGATATAAAACCATTTTATGAGGAAGTGAGTGTTGAACACACAATTTTGAAGGATTTAGAAAAACCTTTTGAGGAATTCTTGAAAATTGTGTTCAACGGTTTTAAAATAATCATGATAGAAGACTTCTCTTCTATTGCTTAGGGAAAGCGCACTGAAACGTACACTTCCCTTTCGGGTCCGTTTTTCATGAGCTCAAGACTTTGATTGTTTTGTGACTAGCTCATGACCGAGAAAAGTTAATTTCCCATTGTGAAGGATAAGTTATCATTCGTGATAAACTTTCCTTAAGGTAAAGTGCGAGTTCTAAGCTGACATTTACTTAGAAATCGTTTTTCATGAACTTAAAAACTTGGAATGTTTTTATGAGAAGCTCATGACCGAGAAATTTTAATTTCTCGTTGAGAAGGATAAGTTATCGTCCGTGATAAACTTTCATTATTTGAGATATGAGTCCTAAGCTGTGATGCACTTAGAAGTCATATGCACGAGCTTAAAACTTTCAAATAGTTTTAATGTAAGCTCATGTGCGAGAAAATTTAATTTCTCTTTATGAGGATAAGTCATACTCGGGATGAACTTTCCTATCTTTGAAGTACGAGTTACAGTCTGATATGTGACTGTAGGTCTTTTACACGAGCTTAAAACTTTTGAATAGTTTTAATAGAAGCTCGTGAACGAGAAAAATTAATTTCTCGTTCCGAGGATAAGTCATCATCGGGATGAACTAACCTGTCTTGTGAGCCCGGGTTACAGTCTGTAATTTGACTATAAGCCATGTACACGAGCTTAAAACTTTTGAATAGTTTTAATAGAAGCTCGTGTCCGAGAAATATTAAGTTCTCGTTTTGAGGAGAAGTCATCATCGGGATGAACTTTCCTATCTCTGAAGAACGAGTTACAACCTGTAATTTGACTGTAAGTCATTGTAGAAGCTTAATTGTGAAACCCCTAAGACACTTGTTTCTCTAATATCTGCTTCTTCAGCAACTAAACTCTGAGAGTGTCTTTTTTTGAAGTGTTACAAATATTGGACCTTTGTGTTCCCGTTGAACCGTGACGTCGGTACCTGCACTTGCATTAGTAGTTGTATGCTTGCATGTTGGTTAGTGATATCTTTGTGAGAACCATGTGGAGGTTCACCTTGAACCTTTGTCGCTCTAGAGAAAAATATCTTGCCAGTAGGAACCCACCTAAGAACTATTGTTTTGAAGGTTCTACCCGTTGGTATACACCTAAGACAAGGTCTAGGAGACATAGGTTTCTGATGCACAGCGGAAGACTTAATTTGAGAAAGCCTATTTCTTTTAGGGTTCCGTCTTTGAGGTGCTCTAGCCTTTTAGTTCATCTTGTTCAGGAATTTAGTGATACAATTATCATGAATGGTATTAAACACGCATTTGTTACATTTCGTGCAAACAAAGTGCTTAGCATCTGAGAAGGCTCTAGAGTTCCTAAGGTTGGCGGATTTGTTCACATCTTAGAAGGGTCTAGAATTCCTAGATGTGTGATTATCGCTTCTAGGTTGTGGTTTGGTCCTATCTCTTGCTTGTGTCTTGTTCTTAGCATCCTATAGATAGATTTTGTGAACGGTGTCAATTGAACTACGCCTAGGCATGTTCTTGGAGATACTTCTAGAGTTGCCTGAAGCATTCATGTGATCGGGCTTTGCAGAAGCGGATTTTCTTAAGAAGGGACTAGATTCTGAAGTGACTGGTTTTGGTAAATTGCTATGCATGTCAACTTGGGATGCAAACCTCGGGTTCGACGTTTTGGTTCGTTCAAATTTGAACGCATTCGCTTGTCTAGCAACTGAGCAATTTCTATATGGTTGAGAAGGAGGTTTCCCCAAGACTGACTGTTTTGCTAACTTAGTATCCACACTATTTCCTTTTAGTTTCCTTAATTCATTTTCACCGTTGTCAGTGCAAAAACCTTTTCCTGAATCTGAGCTTTTAATTGCTCGTTTTGTAGAAGTAATTGAGTGACACATTGTTATAACTTAATGTTCATGTTATCAAATATGTCGTTATCAACATTCGCGTCATTACTATCTACAGTGTCGATAGGTTGCACAAATATTTCACTTAATGAAGCAGGCGGAGGACTTGGATTATGAGAAGCCAACTTTGATTCTAACAAATTTATTTGTTTCACAAAATGTTCTTTTTCCGCGTTGGAATATTGAATCTTACGATTCAATTTTTGTTCAAGAACAGCATTTGCTTTTTCAAGTTTTTCAAAATAAGCCTCAAATTTGTTATTTTTCTTTGAAAAATCGAGTTTGGCATCCTCAAAATCTTTTGTCTTATGAGCTAACAGAACTTCAAGCTCGTGAATCTTAGAATCAACATCCTGGGCACTCTCTCCTCCATTAGTACTCGTATATGATGAATCAAGTGTGGTATTGCTATCAACCTTTTCCACTAGATACGTGTCAAAAATGGGTTCAGATTGCTCAGTATGGTAAGGAACATCATATTCAACATTTAACTGTACCGTAGCCATTGGCTCATCATTATAAATGGGTCTGATATCCGCATCATTGGCTGTTTGATCATTCCCTGAGCTGTTACTGGTATGCTACGTTTCGAATTCTGTCCTGCTGCTTTCTGTATCAACCGAACAAGTATCCAATGCTTGACCCTTATCGACGTTGTTCTCTTGCGTCCGCATCAGTCTTTGATTCACCCTTCTTTCAGATTGCCTTTGATGGCGTGTTCTTTCAGCAATTGACTTCTTTATATTACTCATATGTTAAAGAAGTGTCTCTTTGAACGCTTGAAGATCTAAGAGAGTATATTTGGTAAAGTATCTCGATCTTTCTTGGATAAGCCACTTGAGTCAATGAATTGATGGAATTGAGTGTTGAGAGCTAAAAGGACCTTCATGGATATAATCTCGTGAAAATCATCTCTGTCAAGTTCTTGTTGAAGATGGTCCACATTAAGTAGCATCGTTCTGGTGAATGTCTCAACATCTTGCCCAAATAGTAGAACGAATACCCGTTTGAATCCAATTTGAAGACGAGTGCCTTTTAGGTCTTCTCTTAAAAGAACCTGAAGGTGTGACTGAAGTGACTTTAAATGTTCCATGCATCGCTCTTTTGCTTTTGCCATCATGTATTTGATTGCATGAACAGTTTTGGTTGCAGAATCCTTGTATGTAGGGTTACTGGTTGGAGTCTCAGTATTTGTCTGAACATCTGGATTCTGCATCTTCTCGTTATTCATCTCAGTCATGGACGTTGTTGTTGTTGAATCCGTTGTATTGAAAATATACATTGAGGGGATGTAGTAAGAGGATATGATGTGTATGGATTACGGATCGGTAGTATATGTTTTGTGATTTGGTTGTGGTTGAAATTCCGAAAATTCTGTTTTTTTTCAGTCCGACAATAAATTCTTTAGTCCGATATAACGGTAGACCGAATATTTTGATTACCAAATTTTGAAATCGAGTTAGAAATAGCCAAAGACTAGTAGGAAAAAATTTAAAAAGTGAAAAATTTAGACGAAAATAAAACCTAAAATGGCCTTAAAATTTGAATTTTGGTCCGAAAATTTGAATTTTGGGTCGAAAAAATTTTCGTTTCGCCAAAATTTGAAATCGAAGCTTAAATGGCCTAAAAATGGTCTAGGAAAAAATAAGTTTTACTATGGTTCTCCCGCCAAAATTTTTTTTTACTATGGTTTTCTCGCCAAATAATTTTTTTTAGGAACAATGTTCCGGGACAAGTCTAGATAGTGGCTAAGTCTAAAAATACTCGAACAAAATTTAGCAATGTCAACTTTTCGCAATATCCAACACTTTTCGCAATGTCAACACATTTCGGATCTCGCAATGTCCTTGAGAACAGATCTCGCAATGTTTGACTATACTAATCTTCGCAATACTCAAGACTGCAAAACTTGGCAATGTTCACAAAACCAAACTTCACAATACCTCAATTGTCAACTCTTCGCAATGTGAAAAACAAAGTTTTCGCAATGTATAAGTGCAATCTTCGCAATATACAATATGCTCAAACTTCGCAATACCTAAAAATGGATTTTTCGCAATACTGAAATAGATTCTTCGCAATATCAAGCAAAATGGCACTTTTCGCAAAAACAAAGATCAATCTTCATAATAATTAAACCCTCACGTATTGCGAAGAGATGAACTTCGCAATATGAAAACCCTCACGTATTGCGAAGGAATGATTTCATAATATGAGAAACTGTTCCGTACTTTTGAAGAAAAAATGAGATTTTTTGCTTAGAAATTTGTGATTTTGACCAACCCATAGCACCCAAATCCCTACCATAACTATGTAGGAGATTCCAAAACCACAAAAACACAAGAAATATTTTTGGGACGTGGGTTATTAGATCAAAATAGACACGAAATCTGATGACGTATAGTCCCCAACCGGGTCATGGACCCGGCCCACGGGTAATACCCGCATCCGACCCGTCACTGATGGGTTGGATTAATGTCATTTAAGCTTATGGGCTTCGAATGAACAGTGGCCGCATAAATGTGTGCGGCCCACGGCTTGGCACGACCGGTATAGGGTTAGACTCACAATCTTAGTAGGATTGGGATTTATCCTAAAGTAGAGGATATACACTAACCATAATTAGTAGATAACAATCAAACTAATTATGGCACTTATCCTTTGCTTGGGGCCGAAGCATCGGTGACAGCTCATTAGGGTTTCACCACTTATATAAGGAACCCCTAAGGGTTCCACAAAGGTATCACATTCTTCATACCCTCAACCTACAACCGATTCATAACCCTAACCGATTACATACTCTCACACTGGAGTCTAATCTTGGGATATATTCCCACGGTAAGCTTAACGTGTGTTGTTTTAGTGTGCATGATCTCTACAAGAAGTTCACTTGGTGTAGGGGCCGGAACCCAAGAACCTGAATTAAGCCTAATTCGGGTCAAGCTAGGATCATCCAAATTTTGTATCAACAAAATGGTGCCATCCGGGGGACCCTACACTAAACTCAATCTCTCCCAATGACGAAGGGATACTTTCAGGTAAATCCAAGGAACACGAATCCTGGGAATCGGACGTCCGCGGGTGATGGGATAGTCACCTCAACCCCGCCCTCTAGTGGCCAAGCAGGAGGACTAAATAATCGAAACACGTTTCAGTCTCTCGGTGGGGCAGGCACGTTCGATAATACCCCACCACCAACCCTCACTCTGGATAATTTTGACCCGGGAGCTACGCCAAAGGCCCCTACTAAGGAGCCACAAAAGCCACCAGTGGTCGAGGCCAATTGAAAGTTGGTTCACTCGATGATCAGGACCTTGAGCACGTACTCACGCAAAATTTCGACAGAATCATGCCGGACATCTCGGCAAGGTTAAATCTGGGAAGGAACCTCCAATACAGACTTAACTTCAGCAGCGCCGCGCACGGTACTCCCCCTCAAGCTCGAAAGAGGGGGAGGATGCCACGGGCTCAGGAACAACCTCCCTTCGAGGAACCACCTCGAGCACGGAATGTGTTCGAGCGCATAGGGGATCGCATCAAGCAAGAATTGAAAGAAGCCCAAGGAGATGAGGATAAATCTGACGGCTCCACTGGACGCGCGGTGCTAGAAACTCCTCTTGTGGATAATCGTCGCACCAGTGTGTGGCGTAGGATAAATTCCGGCGGGAAGAAAGCTCCTAACTCTTCTCACAGGAGTGGTTATCCTAACCAATCAAAAGGTGGGGCACCGCCTGTAACACCCCCAAAATTTACACAATTCAATACAACGGAAGACTCGTTGGTGTTACGGTATAGCACATTACTCACATCATAGACAACGCTTAAAAATCGCGTCGTTTAATAATAAAGCATTTCCATTCATAAATATCGAATTTTCATAGGTCCCAAGTCATTGTATTTCATACAGGTTTTACAAAATATTTGAATGGAAATTGTTATTTAAGTGCGGGCCATGAATTCTTGTCGTCTTCCCGAGAATTACCTTCAAGTACCTGAGATAAAACATGTTAAAAGAAAAGGTCAGCGATAACGCCGAGTGAATTCATAGAGTTTAATAAAACCATTAATATAACATCGGTATAAAATTATTACCGAAAATAATTTTGTACAAATCATAGTAATAGGCCATAAAATAGCCAAAGTCATTTTATACAAATCCTTATCAAAATCATAATATAGGCATTTGCCTTAAAAAAATCATTATACGAACCATTGTCGTAAAAACCATTATATGAATATGGTTATGAAAAACCAAAACACGAACATAATATCAATAGTAAGACCCCATATTGCTAGTCAGGCAATATATCGTAATTCGGTGCGTATAGTAGTATTTCGTTAATTGGATTATTATAAGCCGCATGACATTGTTACCTTACTAAACCAAACAACGGGTAGCTAGCCCGAAACTCAATTTTCCAATCTAAATTAGCGTGTCGTCACAAAGGTCACGCTATAGAAATCTTCTCATACATAAATTCGCTTACCAATCAATGTGGCACGACGGGGATCAACCGTCAAGGCGCGAACTGGGGTGATTGTCCCCAAATAGTACTATTATATGCATAAGCGTCTACCAAATCCCGGTAGTTCCCAATTCATGCTAATGGGACTTTTAGTGACATAACCTAACTTTAATAATCCATTTTATTTCATCTATCGGGTCATTTAATCATTCATAGGGTCATACAACCATACGGGTCCAAATCAATAAACAAACAATCGGGACAACTAGTGTCCTATTTCATAAAAACTAACATGTTATCTCCCTCGCGGGTTTATAAAACAGTTCATAAAAACATTTATAAGAGTGCGAGGCTATGAACTCACGTTGATGTGGGAAAGCGGATTATCGGCAATTCAGATGTACGGTACGTGCTTCAATCACGGAAACCTAGACAAATAATACTCGTCTTAGACTCTTGTCCAATGACTTTATAAAAATAACAATTATGTATACATGTGATGATTATATATATATGATGATCAAGTGGGTTTATATATTCTCATTCACTCATTTTTGTGTTTATGTATTGGTAACTTCTTACTAGTTTACTAGTTTTACCTATTTACGTTTTTTAGGTCCAATAAGCCTATTATAAGTTTATTAACTTGTATAATCCATTTCATACTTGTATTATCAGTATTTATACTTTACATGTTGGGCCCAAATGGGTTAAGCCCAATAAATAAGTTTTAAGTGTTTTAGCCCATTTTGTTGTATTATTAGTCCAATAACGTTAACTTAGTCCGTTAGTGTCCGTATGTTATATAGTTCGGGTTTTATCAGTTTTTACTTGTTATATATGTTTATATATCAGTATATGAGTTTATAAAAGTTTAAATTAGACGGGTTTGATCGTCTAAGTTTTAATTGGTGAAAAACGTTAATTTTACGGTAATAGCCGAAAAAATCGTAAAAATCATGTTTATAGTTTTATAACTTATAAAACTTATCAAACTACCATTTTTATAAAATGTCCATTTATTTATCCTTATACATATTTATATAAATGTATTATATAAGTTAGTGGGTTTTAATTCACATTTTATACTATTTTTATTTGAGTGCTTATATAATACTAATATACTTTAATTTCCCAAAATCTAATTTTTACTTTCATGTTTACCAAAACAGCCATATCTAGAGTTCTATATGGAGATAGAAGCCCAAATTTTTATGGTATAAACTACATGGTATGTGCTCCATTTAACTCTACTATGGCTACTGTTGAATCAGCCTCTATATATTTTATAAAAATCGTCCAAAACAGTGTACTCAGATTTGCACTCTAAACTTCTTTTGATCATATCTCACTCATCCTAATGATTCCATTGCATGGACAACTCTCACATGTGTACTAGACATATTACTTACTGTATATCCATTAATATATGCCATTTTATCAGTTCATCATATGGTTATTTACTGTTTTTATACAGCCTACTAAATTAAGCAAGATTAACCACTTTTACATATAGTTTTTCATCTTTTTACCCATGATTATCAACACCAAATCCCCACACAACACTTTTATCATCATATATTCATCATATAAATATACAATAGAAAAGAAAATACATGATTACATAATCAAAATAAAAAGAAGGATGGGAAGAATGATCCTTATACCACCATAGTGATGAAAATGTGAGGTTGATGAACAAGGCTTGGATTTTGATGGCAAAACTTGTGATATACCATTATCAACTTCAAGATCACCTATCTTCATGAATCATCTTGTGGAAAATCAGCCCTTGACTCCTTTTAAAACTTCTTTCTAGATGTTAAAATCACCACCAATCTATAGAGCTTTAAAAGGGCTTCATCATATGTGTGAATAACACATGATTTCATGGTTAAATTGATCAAATGAGGGTGTTTATTGATGAATATGGGACGAATTTTGGGGAGGAAAGAAAGAAAGTTGTGGTGGTTTGCATGGATGGAAATGGAGAATGGTTTAGAGTTAGTGGTTTTGTGATGTAGTTGCTTACAAGTTAAGCACTAAGCAACAAGTGTTAGCTTAGTAGCTACAACTTGACACATCATGAGATGTGTTGGCTTAATGTTGCCATCCATATAGTGGGTGGGGCAAGATTTATCTTGTCTCATCCCACTAATTTACGGGTACTCCTCGATTCTAGTTTTCTCGATTTGCGTGCCCTCGGGTCGTTTTACGAAAAACGTTTTTATAAATTATGAATCAACGGCACGAAACGAATCTAATAAAAATTGTCTCATCAAAAACGGAGTTTGAAAACGTAAATACGTAAACCTAAGGTTTCTGGTTTAGTCGTAAAGGACGCTAAATTAAAATCGTAAGTCCTAATCTCTTCTCGTAAATTTGTGAGTTTATGAACCAACTCAAAATTAAAATCCCAAAATAATATTCACGAATAAATTTATTTCCTGAAATGTCGGACTGTCACCAAAAACGGTGTATGTAAACGTAGGCACGTAACGTAGAATCCTCCGGTTTAGACGTAGTCGATGCTACTTCAAGACGTAAATCCAAATTTCTTCCCAAAAGTAAGTGAGTTCATAATATAACATTTAAAATAATGATTTTAAATAATAATTGAGAATAAAATATCAACCATAAATTGACGGATTGTCACAGCATTTACCCCTAAACAGGATCTTTGTCCTCAAAGATCATCTTACCTTACTACTCGCTTCTAATAGAGTTAAAGCCATGTGGGTATTTCCTCCACATTCGGTCTTTTCTCACAAGTATAATTCATTACAATACGCGAGTTTCATCAAACATGACTACGGGAATAAGATCAGGCTTAATGTTGACTTACTTTCCCTATCCATGATGTTCACGCGTTTTTTATGAATGCAACTTTTCGCCGATCTAAACTTCATCAAGAAGTGATCAGATTCTCACTTGATAGACATTTTATCAAGTTCGATATACGAAACATAATTCTCGCAGCTCTTGAAGTCCTAGGGTAGATCCAGCTTATATGCCTTTCAAACCAATCTTTTACATCATCTCAATGGTCCCATACAACGGGGACTTATATCCCATGATCTTTCATATCATCAATTCATTTTTCCATGGTTAAATTTTTTGGCATAACTTCGCTACCCATCTGGCACTTTCAAGATCTACATTTCATATTCACATAACCTCCTGCCCACTACCGGCAGTCAATAATCAGATCCTAATTTCAATAATCATTTCAGGTCTCGCGGGTCGAGTATTTTGTAAGGTTAGGTTCGCCATCATAGGAAACCTTAAACCTAAAAGACATGTCCAACTCACAATGGGTGTATGTCGGGTATCTTCATCCCTTCGATTGGTGTGGTAAATAGTACTCTCATCAAGGTTCGTTCCCAATGACTTCTGAGCAAATCTCTAGAAATTCGATGCGAAGCGAGGATCTTGATAGAGATGATTGATACGGCACACTATGTTTACACAACTCTTTTAAGTACAAAGAGTCAATTTCTTCATCGAGAATCTATCATTAACAAGAATGATATTAGCAGATTTGGTCAGTCTGTCGACGATGATCCAAATCGAATCAAATTCAGAAGATGACCTTTGCAATAGTTAGACGTTTACTAATGTATGAGGCGATGTCTGCCTTCATAATTTGCCATTAGTACAACTTCTTCATACAAAGATACATTTAGTCAGAAATGACATGAATAGAATACTTAATCTTATGAGATTCTAACATGACTAAATCTCGAAATCCTCCATATTTAGGCAACCATAAGTGACCTTTTATACATTTAGAGCCACCGGCTTCTCAATTCTAATGGTTCACATTAGCCGCGAACCCCTTTTATTATCTATATTATCCTTTTTACAAACATCGTTTATTTTTATATTGTTCGGCAATTTAATTTGCAGAATAATTATTAAGAAATACATCCTAATTGGTTCTTTATCTTTTCTATATAAGGTGTCAGTATCTATATTCACCTTTCCTGGTGAAAAAAAAATTATCATGACCAAAATTCACTCAGAATGTCTTTCTTCATATTTTCTAAGTTTTAGTTTCGTCTCCACTATCATTTTTATCAGTTTTACTTAATCCGACGTTTAGAGCGTCGATAATTATTACAAGTAATTAAATAAAAAAATATTTAATTTTTATCAAACGTAAACAAGAAAATTTTAAATTTCTTAGTTAGACCAATTATATAAAAAAAATGTTCAAAATAAATTTGAATTTTACTAACAAGATTTTTGTTGATTTATCGAAAATATTAATAAGATTCATAAATGTTCGAAAAACCTTCGTTTATTCTTTGGTAAAAATTTTCTTAGTTGAAAAGCAAAAATTGTCGTTTCAAATTTTTAAGTCATGGTTTAACGGTTTCCTCAATCCCTCTTAGGTTCTCTTAAGGTATACACGAACATTTACCCCTAAACAGGAGTTTAGTTAAATGTTCTGGGTATAAGGGAATAATCCCTCAAAAGTTCTTTTCGATAAAACATCTTTCAAAACATATTTCCATTTTCTTTTTGGTAAAACCCAAAGTCTTAATGGCTCTAATCTTTGAAAAGTCAATGTAGATCCCATTATCTTAATTAATCACATGGTCAAATCATGTAAAGGATTAAGTCTTAAATCAAATGTTAAAATTCAAGGTACATGTTTTCATTGTTTGGCCAATTCAGGGCAATCTATAAATAATTATTAACTCATTCTTATTCTTATAAACAAACAAATAGTCCTTAATGATCACAAGCATGAATTTATCAAATTACAGCCTACACACGTGATTCGCCAAATTTATGAATGCTACATGTATATTGGTTAATCCAAACGACATCACGTGAAACTCATAATGTTCATTACAAGTTCTGGATGTACTGATTGGAGTAGATAATCTTTTTCGCGGACGCGAAGTTGATGATAACCATGTTGTAGATCAAATTCCTGAATATACGCTAGAACCTTGTAAATGATCGAACAAATCTATCATCTTGGGTAGTGGATATAGATTTTTAATCGTCAATTTACCTAGTTCCCGGTAATAAATAAATATAAGGAATAATAACACCATAGCTATTCATGATGACGAGCTCGGTAGAATAAAATTTTTCTCCCACAACTCTCTCAGTTGTACGGTAATTCTTTTAATTCAGATGGTGCTGACGTATAGTGCACACGCCACGGGTGCAGCACCAGGGATAAAATTAATACCAATTCAACTTGCCTTAATGGTGAGAGTCAAGGTAATTCACCAGCAAATACCTCCTAAAGTTTCAGAAAACGGAAACATCTTTTAATACATTCATATTAAGTTCTATCAAGATTATAATATCTATGACTAATTCACAACCACTCACGGTATAATTTCAAGTCTAAATGCAGGATATGGTCATCCATCAAGAATTATTTAGATCACTTTTGATAATCAACATCTTATCATTTAGGGGAATTCTACTCGATTTCCCATCAATTAAGACAATGTCGTCATGTCATAATCAATCAATCTATTCTACTGGCACTATTAACTTTCCAGTTTTATTACCGTCGATAAGATGTGAACTTCTCAAAAGACTAATAATAACTCATAATCCTTCACAAATTCAAGGATATCTGGATACATAACTAACCTTAAAAGAGTAAGGTCAACGCATGATCTATGCGAGAGAATTTCAAATCGAATACAGACGAAAACATTTAACGAATATGAATATATCCCATGTTTTCATAATTTGAGTACGCATTCGAAAGCTCCTAGGATCGTTACCCAGGTCATTCAAATGAAATCAAATCAAAATAAATGATAGGAACGTCGATACATCCAGTCGGGTATCAACACTCGGTAATCAGATACTTTTCCTAAGAATCTCACTACGGGAGAATTGGACAAGAAAGAATTGTCAATTGTCAAATAAGATAATTTCCACAGAAGAGTAAATTTGACTCAGAAGAATAGATGCTACAGGCACATATGTAGGTGTCCCTAACACTATGTCCCTATCTTTCACTTCTTGCAGATCTCATAAAATTTAATCTTTCACAATCTTTAAAGAAAATGTAGTGTTTATTAATCAGTTTTATGGTGACTACTAATCAGCTTTGCATGGTCCATCCCAAATTGTATGTAGGTGCGCAACTATATACAATTTCAAGATTAACGATGCAATACTCAGTTCGTCAAAATTTTATCATCATGTTTATAATAAAAATATTTTCATGCTTAATTCTTAAATAAGAATCAAAAATAAATTTACAAAGATTTTCTTTGTTATGAAAATAATTAAGTTTTCCAAGGTGTTTTATAAACAACTTCATTTCGATAACGATTATTTATAAGTCTCACTTTAAATAATCCATATGGTGATGAAAACCCAATTTTTTTTCAAAGGATATTGTTTTAACTTTATAAAAACAATGAGTGATCTGCAAGAGAGTGATGAAAGCTTGTTCACCAAGAACTAACTACAATATGATAGGAAATGAGCTTAGCCAAATAATCATGAGGTTCATGACCTCGATGGCACTCAAAAAGAATAATCCACAACGTAACTCAATGCGAGCATTAGGATGAAGCAATAAAAGATAGATAACATCGATACATGTAGAATTTAGCAATCAAATGTAGTCTTTTCATTAATCACAAACAAGTCAGAATTGTACCGTAACACGTTACGTGTCACTGTGTCGTACAATTCCAAGAACTCATCCTACCAACTGATGTCTCAGTTAAGTTAGGGATTATTTTTAAAAGATACCACAATGAATACTAATCTACAAGAGTCATTAGGTGTTCCACATGTCCCAGAAGATCCATCGGTTCCAATTTAGAAGAAGATTTCTTCAATTTATTTCTTGGACACTAGGCATCCTCATCATTGGACAATGGCCTAGGAACAACACTTAACACGAATCAACAATCAATTAAAACCTTATAATTCAATCACAGAACTTAACGACTTCCTCTTATCAATCTCATATTCCATAAAAGTTAAATTTTACTTTATTCAAGTTTCAACCAATTTTATACTCAATTCGATATCCTACCTCATTCTCCAATACTTTGATCCTTATTCATAAACCTTAATAGGGCAATAAAAGTTCAATATGATCAAAACTTAATTTTTAATCCTATAGCTCTTACAACAACAATTATCAAATGAGTCACTAGTATGAGATGACTCATACATTCAATTAGACTTCTCGGAAAGGTACTAGTGGCATGAGGATTTTGGGTAATGGTTCCAATGACAGCCTCAAGTGCAACATTCACCCTTTCGATTTCAATTTAAGAATTGGATGACAACGAATCAGATGACATCTTTCTAGGTGGTAACGTTTTGTCAAACTCCACTCTATAAGGAAAGATCATTATGACATCGATATCAGATTTAGTCTCGCCAATTCTTCTTTAATATCACAATCAACTAATATCAACATTTCTACGAATACTAACCATTTTGTTGGGATCATAAATATCCACAACTTGGTTTAGATCTAGAATAGCTAGAATTCCTACGGGAATAGCTTCGATTGATTTGCTAGGGGAGTTAGGGTTTCTTGTGACAATCTATGTCGTATAAATACCTCGTATAAATATCAAAATAATCATCAAACAATCATGTAATAAAATTACATCATATATATATATATAATCCAAGTTATATATATATATTAAAATAACACTTCTCAGTCTGGCCTTGTTGGTAACTCGGGAATTCTTCGACACCGTTATAGTCAAAAGATTTTTTGACATTTTGTGAAAAATGTTTATAGTTAAAAGATTTTGAAATGTTTTATTCAAAACCTTGGTTTTTAAAATCTTTCGTTCTCTATAACGAGAGCTCTGGTACCAAACTGTAACACCCCCAAAATTTACACAATTCAATACAGCGGAAGACTCGTTGGTGTTACGGGATAGCACATTACTCACATCATAGACAACGCTTAAAAATCGCGTCGTTTAATAATAAAACATTTCCATTCATAAATATCGAATTTTCATAGGTCCCAAGTCATTTTATTTCATACAGGTTTTACAAAATATTTGAATAGAAATTGTTATTTAAGTGTGGGCCATGAATTCTTGTCGTCTTCCCGAGAATTACCTTCAAGTGCCTGAGATACAACATGTTAAAAGAAAAGGTCAGCGATAACGCCGAGTGAATTCATAGAGTCTAATAAAACCATTAATATAACATCGGTATAAAATTATTACCGAAAATCATTTTGTACAAATCATCGTAATAGGCCATAAAATAGCCAAAGTCACTTTATACAAATCCTTATCAAAATCATAATATAGGCATTTGCCTTAAAAATCATTATACTAACCATTGTCGTAAAAACCGTTATATGAATATGGTTATGAAAAACCAAAACACGAACATAATATCAATAGTAAGACCCCATATTGCTAGTCAGACAATATATCGTAATTCGGTGCGTATAGCAGTATTTCGTTAATTGGATTATTATAAGCCGCATGACATTGTTACCTTACTAAACCAAACAACGGGTAGCTAGCCCGAAACTCAATTTGCCCATCTAAATTAGGGTGTCACAAAGGTCACGCTATGGAAATCTTCTCATACATAAATTCGTTTACCAAACAATGTGGCACGACGGGGATCAACCGTCAAGGCGCGAACTGGGGTGATCATCCCCAAATAGTACTATTATATGCATAAGCGTCTACCAAATCCCGGTAGTTCATAATTCATGCTAATGGGACTTTTAGTGACATAACCTAACTTTAATAATCCATTTTATTTCATCTATCGGGTCATTTAATCATTCATAGGGTCATACAATCATTCGGGTCCAAATCAATAAACAAACAATCGGGACAACTAGTGTCCTATTTCATAAAAACTAACATGTTATCTCCCTCGCGGGTTTATAAAACATTTCATAAGAACATTTATAAGAGTGCGAGGCTATGAACTCACGTTGATGTGGGAAAGCGGATTATCGGCAATTCGGATGTACGGTACGTGCTTCAATCACGGAAACCTAGACAAATAATACTCGTCTTAGACTCTTCTCCAATGACTTTATAAAAATAACAATTATGTATACATATGATGATTATATATATATGATGATCAAGTGGGTTTATATATTCTCATTCACTCATTTTTGTGTTTATGTATTGGTAACTTCTTACTAGTTTACTAGTTTTACCTATTTACGTGTTTTTGGTCCAATAAGCCTATTATAAGTTTATTAACTTGTATTAATCCATTTCATACTTGTATTATCAGTATTTATACTTTACATGTTGGGCCCAAATGGGTTAAGCCCAATAAATAAGTTTATAATTGTTTTAGCCCATTTTGTTGTATTATTAGTCCAATAACGTTAACTTAGCCTGTTAATGTCCGTATGTTATATAGTTCGGGTTTTATTGGTTTTTACTTGTTATATATGTTTATATATCATTATATGAGTTTATAAAAGTTTAAATTAGACGGGTTTGATCGTCTAAGTTTTAATTGGCGAAAAACGTTAATTTTACGGTAATAGCTGAAAAAGTCGTAAAAATCATGTTTATAGTTTTATAACTTATAAAACTCATCAAACTACCATTTTTATAAAATGTCCATTTATTTATCCTTATACATATTTATATAAATGTATAATATAAGTTAGTGGGTTTAAATTCACATTTTATACTATTTTTATTTGAGTGCTTATATAATACTATTATACTTTAGTTTCCCAAAATCTGATTTTTTACTTTCATCTTTACCAAAACAGCCATATCTAGAGTTCTATATGGATAAAGAAGCCCAAATTTTTATGGCATAAACTATATGATATGTGCTCCATTTAACTCTACTATGGCTACTGTTGAATCAGCCTCTATGTATTTTATAAAAATCGTCCAAAACAGTGTACTCAGATTTGCACTCTAAACTTGTTTTGATCATATCTCACTCATCCTATTGATTCCATTGCATGGCCAACTCTCACATGTGTACAAGACATATTACTTACTGTATATCCATTAATCTATGCCATTTTATCAGTTCATCACATGGTTATTTACTGTTTTTATACAGCCTACTAAATTAAGCAAGATTAACCACTTTTACATATAGTTTTTCATCTTTTTACCCATGATTATCAACACCAAATCCCCACACAATAATTTTATCATCATATATTCATCATATAAATATACAATAGAAAAGAAAATACATGATTACATAATCAAAATAAAAAGAAGGATGGGAAGAATGATCCTTATACCACCATAGTGATGAAAATGTAAGGTTGATGAACAAGGCTTGGATTTTGATGGCAAAACGTGTGATATACCATTATCAACTTCAAGATCACCTATCTTTATGAATCATCTTGTGGAAAATCAGCCCTTGACTCCTTTTAAAACTTCTTTCTAGATGTTAAAATCACCACCAATCTATAGAGCTTTAAAAGGGCTTCATCATATGTGTGAATAACACATGATTTCATGGTTAAAATTGATCAAATGAGGGTGTTTATTGATGAATATGGGACGAATTTTGGGGAGGAAAGAGAGAAAGTTGTGGTGGTTTGCATGGATGGAAATGGAGAATGGTTTAGAGTTAGTGGTTTTGTGATGTAGTTGCTTACAAGTTAAGCACTAAGCAACAAGTGTTAGCTTAGTAGCTACAACTTGACACATCATGAGATGTGTTGGCTTAATGTTGCCATCCATATAGTGGGTGGGGCAAGATTTATCTTGTCTCATCCCACTAATTTACGGGTACTCCTCGATTCTAGTTTTCTCGATTTGCGTGCCCTCGGGTCGTTTTACGAAAAACGTTTTTTATAAATTATGAATCAACGGCACGAAATGAATCTAATAAAAATTGTCTCATCAAAAACGGAGTTCGAAAACATAAATACGTAAACCTAAGGTTTCTGGTTTAGTCGTAAAGGACGTTAAATTAAAATCGTAAGTCCTCATCTCTTCTCGTAAATTTGTGAGTTTATGAACCAACTCAAAATTAAAATCCCAAAATAATATTCACGGATAAATTTATTTCCTGAAATGTCGGACTGTCACCAAAAACGGTGTATGTAAACGTAGGCACGTAACGTAGAATCCTCCGGTTTAGACGTAGTCGATGCTACTTCAAGACGTAAATCCAAATTTCTTCCCAAAAGTAAGTGAGTTCATAATATAACATTTAAAATAATGTTTTTAAATAATAATTGAGAATAAAATATCAACCATAAATTGACGGATTGTCACATCGCCCCCCATCACTACCCTTCGGGGTCTGACTCGGATGATCATCACCCCAGACGCCGCCGACCTAGGTATTCCACCCTCGAACCTTCGGATGATGAAGGTCGCTACGAGGATACCTATTATCGTGCTGAAGAGGAGGAAGATCTCTCCCTCTATGGTGTAGCGAGAGGGAGGATGCATTTACTCTTCGTATACGGAATTACTCCAAGGAAAAGAAGCGCTGCATGTCGACAAGCATTAAAACCTATGACGGATCTGGTGATCCAGAGGATCACCTAAAGGTGTTTGACACACAGGCTAAAATTGAACGATGGCCGATGCCAATATGGTGCCAGATGTTTAATTCAACTTTGATTGGCAATGCGTGCGACTGGTTTGAGAAGCTCCCCCATCGAAGCATCAACAACTTCGATGAATTACGCACAGCGTTCCAAAACAATTATACTCAGCGAAAGAAATATAATAGAGATCCGGTCTCATTGGAAATAGTCAAACAAAGGCCCAGAGAGTCTACAGAAGACTTCACGGAGCGTTTGAATGACGAGTGTACACGCATAAAAGCGTTCCTAGAGCTCCTTAAAATCTCCGACTACATGCACGCCATAACAGACAAGGAGCTAATCAGGCGCCTCAACGATAAACGTCCGGAGAAGTTTGATGAACTCATGGAAAGGGTTCAAAATTTTGTGGAAGGGGAGAACGCGGTTGCTGCGGCTTAACCCACAAAAGGGAACCACGACTATCGATCAAACGATCAGCCTAGAAGGCAATCCGGTGGCCAAGGTAACCACGAAAATGGGAGGAGTTTGGATTACAAAAATCAGGCAAAAGGAGGACGGTCGGATGACAAGTTCACCCCTCTAAAGATGACTTATCGAGACATCTTATTAACAGAAGGAGCAAACTTTCCAAGACCTCCACCAATGACAACTCTAGTTGATCGTCATCAAGGCACTCGCTTCTACTAGTTCCATAATGACAAAGGTCACGGCACGAAGGAGTGCATTCAGCTCAAGAAGCATATAGAGTCACTGATTAAATCAGGAAAACTAAAACATCTGGTTAAGGATTGGAAGGTTGTGAAGGATAACAAAAAGTATGACAAAAAAGATTCCCAAAAGGATAAGCCTACGACCATATACATGGTTCAATCATGGCAGCGCCGGACGAAGCTGAAAGTAAGTAAAAAATTTTCACGTGGCAAGGAAATCTCATTCCCTCCTATCATGGCGAGCAACGTGACGGATGCACCTCTCACGATTGAGGTAAGCATTAGAACCCATAACGTTCGTCGTATGTATATGGATGGTGGATCATCGGCGTAAGTACTCTACGAACACTGCTTCGTACAGTTACGACCAGAAATCAAAAGACAATTGATGCCGGCCACGTCACCGCTCATTGGCTTCAATGGAGACACTATCTGGCCGATAGGACAATTTTGTTTGCTGGTAACCATTGGAGATAAAGAGCATTCAACTACGGCTTGGATGAACTTTATGGTGATAAGTTCACATTCTCCGTACAATGGTATTATTTGAAGACCATGTATACTAGCTATACGGGCAGTCCCGTCCAAGACACACGGCATGATTAAATCCCCGGTGGAAGGTTTATCATTATTTAAAATTCAATCGTGCCAGCATCGGAGTGTCACACCGTGACAACACCAATCCAGCCAACTCCCATAAAGGAAGGATCACCACCCCCTAACTAGAAAGTGGTAATCCACCCTGAATATCCAGAACAAGAGGTGGCTATCCGGGGCAACCTCTCCGAGAAAGGGAAGAAGGCCATGTGCTCTCTCCTAAAAGCAAACCTTGATATATTCGCATGGGAACCAAAGCATATGACGGGCATACCGTGTTTGATCGTAGAACATAAGCATCAAATCCGCCCTGGATATCTCCCCGTTAAACAAAAGAAGCGCGGTCAAGCACCTGAACGCAACCAGGTAATACTGGACGAGGTACGAAAACTGGTAGACGCAGGAATTATGCGCGAGGTCTATCACCATGAGTGGCTCTCTAATCCGGTCGTGGTCAAGAAGCATGACAGAATCTGGCGCATGTGTGTGGACTTCACAGACTAGAACAAAGCTTGCCCACAAGATTGCTATCCGCTACCAGAAATCGATTGGAAGGTGGAATACTTATGCTGGTACTCTTTTAAATGTTTCTTGGACGCATATAAAGGATACCATCAGATCCAGATGGCGGAGGAAGACGAGGAGAAAACAGCGTTCCATACCAGTCAGGGCGTGTATTGTTACAAAAAAATGTCGTTCAAACTCAAGAACGCTGGTGCGACATATCAACGACTTGTTGACAAAGCCTTCGACTCGCAGATAGGCAGTAACCTTGAAGTCTACGTGGACGAATTGGTTATCAAAAGCCATACGGAGGACGAACTCCTCTGTGATGTCCAAGAGACATTCGACACATTGAGGAAAATCAACATGAAACTGAATCCCAAGAAATGTATGTTTGGAGCAACTGAATGAATGTTCCTTAGCTATATGATTAATCCAAACGGCATAAAGCCTTGTCCGGAGAAGACGGACGCTGTGATACAACTACCATCCCCTCGGACACTAAAATAGGTGCAATCCCTTAAGGAAAAGCTGGCCAGGCTTAAAGCTTCTTATCAAAGTCCGCAGAGAAGTCACTCCCTTTATTCAAAACACTCAAGAAGTGCTTGAAGAAAGGAGACTTTCGCTGGACGAGAGAGGCGGAGGAAGCGTTCGGGCAGCTCAAGCAGCATCTGGCAGCTATTCCAATGTTAGTCGCCCCGCGACCTAAGGAGGAACTAATCATGTACTTATCCGCTACATACGGAGCAATAAGCGCAGTTCTCATGGCTGATCGGGATTCAGTTCAGACTCTGGTCTACTTCATAATCAGAGCGCTGCAAAGGCCATAGCTAAATTACTCACCAATGGAGAAATTGGTCTTATCATTGGTTTATGCCGCAAAAGATTACACCGGTACTTCAAGGCGCACCCAATAGTGGTGGTCACGAATCAACCAATTAAACAGGTTATCTCCAAACCAGACGTGGCAGGAAGACTACAGAAGTAGAGCATCCTGCTGGGGGAATACAACGTCTCCTTTCGACCAAGGACAACCATCAAAGGCCAAATCTTGGCAGATTTCATGATTGAGAAGCCCGAGGAGGACGAGCCAATGGTACCAAAGGAAGAGATCCCACCGGAACCATGGGTTTTGTTCACAGATGGATCTTCTTGCACAGGCGGATCGGGAGCGGGCCTCATACTTACAAATCCAGAAGGCATGGAGTTCACCTACGCCTTGCGTTTTGAAGTTACAGCTACGAATAATGAGGCAGAATATGAAGCATTGATTGCGGGTTTGAAAATCACCGCTAGGATGGGAGTACGCAACCTTGAAGCCTACGTAGACTCACGGCTTGTCGCGAATCACATCCTAGGAGGGTACGAAGCCAAGGAGGAAAACATGATCCAATATCTGGAGAAAGTCAAGTCACTTATCTCTAGTTTTGGAAAGTTCTCTATCAAGCAGGTACCGAGAGGCGAGAACAAGAAGTCAGACGCTCTTAGCAAAATCGCGTCTACGAGTTTTGCCCATATATCCAAACAAGTGTTGGTGGAAATACTCAAGGATAAATCAATTGCAGGAGAGGAGGTCGCAACAATAGTTGATGAGGAGGGGCCTACGTGGATGACCCCGATCATAAACTATGTGACGGACGAAACCCTTCCTGATGAGGAAACAGAGGCGCGCAGCGTCAAAAGGAAGTCACAACACTTTGAACTCCGAGATGGTGTCTTATACAAACGATCATTCCTACAGCCGTGGTTGCGATGTGTCAGACCACGCCAAGCTAGTTATGTGATTAGTGAAATTCATGAAGGGTCGTGTGGCATGCACGCCGGCCCCAGATCAGTAGTAGCACGGGCTCTACACACAGGATACTATTGGCCAACTATGCATCGAGACGCACGAGATATGATTCTTAAAGCAACGATTACCAAGTGCACAGGCCAGTACCGCAACATCCACAACAAGAGATGACACCCATCACATCCCCATGGCCATTCTACAAATGGGGAACTGACATAGCAGGCCCTTTTCCTGTTGCAGCCGGAGGCGTTAAGTTTTTTTATCGTGGCTATGGACTACTTCACTCGCTGGATAGAAGCTAAGGCGGTCGCAACAATCACGGGAAAACAGGTAAAAAAGTTTGTTTGGGAAAATATTGTATGCCGTTTTGGTTTGCCAGGTGAGATTATCTCGGATAACGGAAAGCAGTTTGCGGACAATCCGTTCAAGGATTGGTGCGTAACACCGAACATCAAACGATGCTTCGCATCTGTTAAACACCCACAGACTAATGGTCTAGTAGAGCGGGCGAATAGAAGCCTCGGTGAAGGAATAAAGGCGCACTTAGATGAGAGGAGCGCCAAATGGGTGGACGAACTACCACATGTCCTATGGGCACATAGAAAAATGATCAAAATGGCTAATAGGGACACTCCATTCGCGTTGGCCTATGGAACCGAGGCTGTTATCCCAGTAGAAATTGGGATGCCAACAATCTGCACGGCGGAAGTTAACGTTGTCATAAACGATGAGGAGCTCCGGGTCAATCTAGACCTACTCGAGGAAAAAAGGGAGATAGCAGCTATCAATGAAGCTAAGTCTAAGGCACGGATGAAAGCTTATTACGATAATAAGTGTGAAAACACTTATCCTTTTACCACTTATTTCCAATAATAACAAGACTAAAACGTGTATTTTATGTCGTAAAAGTTGGAATTATGCGTGGTTTATGTTTTTATTGTGTTTTAGGACCAAATGATGCAAAAGGAAGAAAACATGGTCTATCACGGGCTTTTATCGAAGAAAAAGACTAAAGACGAAGTCGAAAGATCGAGAATGCATAAGATTAGAAGTCAATGGGCCTAATTGAAGATTTATCAAAGAAAATGACCAAAGACGGAAGATTTATATGTCGAAGAACTCAAGTCTATTAAATGAGGAAATTAAAAGACGAGTTGAATTTATTCATTCACAAATCCTGAATCGAAGTCGAAAACGTCAACTTTATTAAAAGAGACGAGAAGACAAAAAGAATGGAGAAAAGCCCACTCTCCAACCAACTCCAAGGCCTATAAATAGGAGACCTCCTTCACATTTTCAAGCTAGCTTTTCATTTTTCTGTTTTTCTTTCCTTTTGGTTCATAGATAAAACCAACACCCTTAAGGTGTTTGGTAACTTTTATTTTTCTAGCAATCTATCCATGATCTTGTAAGTTTTAATCTTTCCTTTTGTTTGTTTAAACCTTAATCCTTAATACAAGTCTCCTTTTAATCTTGTTCTTCCTTTTCTTATTGATTCTAAAGTTCTAAGTTTTTATTTTGTTGATTTTGATCTTTAAAAACAAGTGGGTTTTGTGTTTTTATTGATTTGGTTTGATGTTTATCATTAGTAGATGATTAGTGGTTAGTTTGGTTTAATCTTTTGATTTATCTTGGTTGATTTTGGTTAAAATTCGTGTTCTAGTTTGTTCCCTGTTCTTTGTCTTTTTTTTGTTACCCAGAAATATTCCGAATCAACATAATATTCCGAATGAGTTAGATTATTCCGAGTAAAGAGTTTATTCCGAGTCAATTATTTATTCCGAGTCAGCAGACATTCCGAACCAAGCATTCTTTCCGAATGAAGCTATTATTCCAAGCCAGTTATCTTTCCGAGTAAAGCCCTTATTCCGTATCAAGTGTTTATTCCGCATGAGTGTGTATTCCGAATCAAGAAATTATTCCGCATAAGCAATATTCCGAATCAAGGATTTTATTCCGCATAATCCAATATTCCGAATAAGTTACTTATTCCGCATAAGAGTTTTTTTTCGAATCAAGGTTTTTCCGAACCAAGGTTTTTAAAGTTTTATTTTTCCGAATGAATGATTTTCAGTTTTTCTGGTTTCATAAATTAAGTTTTTAAGCTTTTCAAATTAAGTTTTTAAATTACGTTTCATTTTTTGTTGAGTTGTAATTTCCGCTTTAAATCTCTGTTAAATTCATATTTTTAATTTGTTCATTGTTTTCAGCTCATTTTTATCCTTTTGTGCATTTACCTTTTAAGTAGAATAGATAACCAATCCTTTTTACTTTCCACCAAGAACAATTGAGTCGCACTTTTAATCGGTAATCAATTCGAAAAGACTTGGAACGAATTTATTTTATACTCGGCCATAAACCAAGTATTAAATGGCGCCGCTGCCGGCTCTTTTCGTTAAGATTAATGGTCTTTAGTGAGAGACGTGTTGGATTTTGGGATCCGTTCATCTTTGAACGTTATTTTCCTTGCTTTAAAATTTTCAAAAATCCATAAAAATTAAAAAAATTTCAAAAATACAAAAAAAATTTAAAAAAATAGAAAAACATAAAAAAAAACCAAAAATATTTCTTGTCTATTTTGTTTTTCCTTTTGTAGGTGTGCATGCGTACTCGTGCTCGTAAGAAGAAAGTAGCTCAAGCCGAAGTCATTACTCCACCTATTGTCACCATGGACAATCAACCAATGATCGAGCTTTTGCAATCACACGTAGAGGGCAACACCGATGCTATTGTCATACCTGAGATTGGAGCCAACAACTTCGAGCTTAAATCCGGCTTCATTCAAATGGTCTCTTCTCAACCCTTCTTAGGGCGTTCAATTGATGATCCTCATGAACATATTAAAAGGTTTCTTCAACTCACTAATACGGTTAAGTATAATGGGGTTTCACAAGAGGTAATTTGCTTGCAACTTTTTCCTTTCTCCTTAGAGGGACAAGCCCGACATTGGCTTGATAAGGGACCGCCACAAAGTATTCTTACGTGGACGGATTTAGAGACCAAATTCATCAACTACTTTTTCCCACCCTCACGTACTACCGCTTTGCGGAATGAAATAATTACCTTTGAACAAAAGTACGGTGAGACATTTAGTGAATCTTGGGCCGTTTTACGGAACTCTTACGAAAGTGTCCACAACATGGTTTAACAAAAGTACATCAAATTAATAATTTTTACAATGGTTTAAGCATGAATGACCAAGATTCACTAAATAGTGCCTCGGGGGGTAACATTTTGGTTAAGTCTGCTAATGCCGCTTGGGATATTATTGAGAACAAGTCTAGAGTGCAAACCAAGAGTGTTCGGACCAATGTGGCTAGTGCTAGCACTAATGAGAGCGACAAGAGAATTGATAAGCTTACTTCGCTTGTTGAATCACTTGCTCTCCAAGCCGCCAACAATACCAAAGCTATCACTGCCCAAGCTAGTGCTTTGACTCAATCATGTGAAATTTGCGGGGGATCTCATTCATATACCGATTGTCCTTCAACTCATGACATTCCGGAAAATGTGTATGCTGCCAACGGTACCTATTCTACAGGAGGCTATCAAGCACGTCCTCAAGGTGACCGCAATTTGCTCAGCTATCGCTCAAACAACTTTCTTTCACCGCCCGGTTTCCCACCATAAAAACCAAACAACCTCAATCGCAACAATCAAAACCAACCTCGTGCTCCAAATCAATATCAAAACCAAAGAACCTCATATCCACCTCAAAGAAACAACAAAGTTTACCAACAACCTGCTTATCAACCACCTGCCTACCATGCTCCTCCTCCCAACCAACCCACCGCATTACACCAAGATGTTGAAACCTACATGAGGACTAATGATGCGATAGTGCAAAATCTTCAGCGGGAAATGCTCAACTTGAAAGCAGATATGGTGAAACAAGGAAACGATCTTCGAGCTGATATGCGAAACACTTTGGCAAGTCAAACGAATGACTTGAGGAACATGATGGCTAGTTTCTTCCCAAGTAATCAAACCTCTGGTTCGGGTTCTCTTCTGAGTAATACCGTTGCTAATGCAAGAGGGGAGATGAAAGCAATCACCACTCGCAGTGGAAAAGGTTTAAAGGAACCCGAGCTTCCTACACCTACACCGGTGATTGTGACAAAGGAAAACGAGTCTCTTTCTCCAATTCCTCCAACTTCTACTCCTCCACCTTCTATTTCTCCAATTCCTCCACCTTCTACTTCCACCTCTCCACCACCCAAGGTTGTGAGTGAGAATTCCATACCAAAGCCTTCATCTCAACCCAATATACCTTATCCTTCGAGGTTGAGGAAAAAGAAATTGAAGAACAAGGATGATATTCAGGTTTCTAACTTTCTCAAAATGTTTAAACAACTGAATTTCAATATCTCCTTTGTTAAGGCTCTCGCTCACATGCTGATAAGTGTGAAAACACACATCAATAATGATCCAAATACCACTCAAAACACAGTTAAATACATAATATTTAACTAAAAAATATCAGAATTACGCGTGTATTTGTGTTTTGTGTATTTTCAGGTAAAACTGATACATTTTGAACAAACACGCGGTTTCATGGATTTATTTGATGAAAAGACGAAGAAAAGGACAAATCAAGCTTCAAGGACCTTACTTGCCATTATTTTCCAAGATCGAGGGCTTAAGTTGCAACTTCTATCAAGATGAAGGATGAAATGGAAATATGTTAAAAATCTTACACCACTTTTGATAAAAATGGAAAGTAAAGGACTTAAAGAGATAAAAATGGAAAGTATATTACTTGGTCAATTGACCAAGCCGGTCAAATTAACACATACTCGTCTTTCTTCTCCAAACAAAGAGAGAGAAAAAGATAACCAGCCAACTTTATCTCTTTCCACCATCGCAACTTCAAATCATTATCACGGAAGAACAAGAAGGTTTCAGACGAAACTTCTAACAGCAAAGATGATCCTCTTGCTCTCCTCTTCATGATGATACAAATTAATTAGATCAAGACTCAATATCGAAGAAACCCCCAAATGGGATGAAGAATGAAGAACGAGCTTATCCTCGTATTAAACACGTGTCTTCACTGGATTGGTCAAGACACGTCACTCCTTCTCTTCAGACGCCTATAAATAGAAGATCAAGACCCCATTTGAAGACGGTTAGCATAGGAGTAGTTTCACATAGTCAGTTAGTTAGGAATAGTTAGTTTAATTTTTTCTCAAAACTTTATGATTTTCAGTTAATCATTTAGTTAGTTTGATCATTTTCTTGTTTAAAAACTTGTAACCGAATGATTTTCTGTTATAACTGAATGTAATCTTTTCCTCCATTAATGAATTCTTTCAAAGCTTCATATCATTTCTTTCTCTTATCTTTTCTTGGTTAGTGTTATAAAAGAAATCGTGATATAGTAAATTGATACTGAATGAATTCATTGTTCACAGCTTTTAGAAATTAAGGTACACAGATTTTTGATATACGGTTCAATCTTGTGATTTTGAGTTACTGTTCTCGCAGGATTGTTGGAGGAACTAGTTATGATCTGTTTAGTCTCATAAGTTTCTTGTTAAGATTGTGATTACTAATAGTCAAGGCTTTTGTTTTCGTTTTGATATCAATCAAGTAATCCAGTAATCTGTTCTTAAGTTTCTTATGCTTTGTAAGATTAGTGAAATACAGGTAGTTCAGATTAGATATCAAATTGATTTTCAGAGTATACTTTCAGTTAAAGATCGTTGAGTTGTTTTCAGTTTACAAGTTAGTCAGATTTTATTCTTTATTTTCAGCAGATTTAAGCCAAAAATCTCAAAAGCTCATCAGTAGTTTTTGATAGGTTCTCTTGAGAGATCTTTTACGACTAACGGTTGTTACAGGTGTTTTTAGAGTTCAATCCAGTTGTTTTCCGAGTTTATGCAGGTTTACAGATTGGTTAGGTGCGTTTCCCTTTGTTGATTCAAAAGAACAGATCAGCAGACAAGTAGTGTGGAATTCAGTTGATTTCAGTTTTAGATCGAGATTGAAAAGCGAGCTCAGTGCTCCGCTTCGACTCAACGGACTAGACGACGGATGCACAGGTTAAGCGCGTTTTATTTTCCTGCATTTTTTTAAGTATAGTCTGCTAGTGTAATTTTAGTGTAAACTTGATAGAGTGCTACTTGTTACATGTGTTCTTTGCTAATTAGAATTACTTTACTATCTGCTCTTTGGATGTTGTTCGCCTTATTTTCTGAACATGTTATTGTTCTCATATTATAGCTTTTGGTAGTGGATTTCAGATAGTTGAATTGCTCATAGTAGGGTTGTTGGATTGATCTTTATGCTTGTTAGGATGATATAGTAGATAGGAGTATAGCAGTCGTAGCTAGTGTTTGAATATGTTTAATCATCGTGAATTAGTGGAGATTAGTTAGAGGATACTGTTGGAATTGTCTCAACATAAGCTTGAAAGTGGTGGATTACTCATATGCATCGTTATCTTCAAACAGTCAAGTGTGTTTTGTGCAATTTGTTAACTAGTGTTTGGAATTTCTTAGCAAATAGTTGGTCTAGCATCATTTACACTCAAAAGAAGTTGAAAAATCACTGTATAGAAGTTCAAATAGGAGATAAACGAGCTAGTAGACAATTCAGTTTCAAATATGCATTAGTTTCATAAGTGTCCAGGTTAGGCCCTTTATCTTGTGTATGTTTC
Organism: Glebionis coronaria; assembly: GCA_025667525.1. NCBI lineage: Eukaryota > Viridiplantae > Streptophyta > Magnoliopsida > Asterales > Asteraceae > Glebionis > Glebionis coronaria. The sequence continues at coordinate 272,014,182 of CM046875.1, read as the reverse complement.
TTTCAATTACAGTCCCTCATTAGTTTCATATGTTAGATTTAATGTGTTGTTAGTCTTTTGTGTGATAGCAGGCTATTAGAGCATTTAAGAGTTGTTGGGCTTTTACAGACTTCCATTTGGGCCGTTCAGTTTTTGAAATATTAATAAGTATACAATTTGATTAGAAACCCATCAGGCTCGAATTAGAATTGTCCTAGTTTTAACGAATCTTAATATTTCAAATTTAAAATTGTTAGAAAATTGCAATACTAGCTTAAACTTGTATTTTTCCATTTTATAATATTTGTGCATTTATTTGACGTAAGTGCAATGTGTTTGTAGTTAGTACGTATACGTAGTATACAAGATATTTTTACATTTTTACATGCTTTGTGCAAAGTAGTCACAGAAACCAATCAAGATTTTATAACCAAAAACAATTAAGTCGAGCTTAAAAACGTGCAATCAATTCGATAAGACCAAGAGAAAAACGAACTATAAAAAGAAATATTAAATGGCGCCGCTGCCGGTTCTTTTCGTGAAGATTAACGGTTTCGAGTGAGACGATTGGATTTTGGGATCCGTTCACTTTGTGAACGTTATTTTTACGTATTATAAATCAAAAACATAAAAACAAATCAAAAAGATAAAAATACAAAAAAATAAAAAATCACAAAATCAATTCTTTTCCTAAAGAATTGAACCAAAAAAATAAAAAAATCCAAAAAGTAATCTTTTTCCTAAAAGATTACACCCAAAAATATATATTATATCGATTTTCATCGTTTTTACGTACATATAGTATTTTCTTAAAAATCGAATAAATACAAAAATATTTTTGATATATTATTATATGTAAATACGTATACGTAGATACGAACAACCAAGTTACCTATTTCCATAAGTATTGCCGAGGCAATACACCGTGTTAGGGGGCGTTCCGGTCCTTGACACGTGTATCGATCAAATTCAATAAAGCAAGAATAGATAAATACTTCCAATAGGCAATAATTCGAAGAATACAAACTACAAAGTGAATAGAAAGGAGATGTGCTATAAAATGCCATCTAAGGGTCAATAGGTACTTAAGTGCTTCGCGCCACCTAACCCCCCGTTCACTAGTGCGTATTCTAAGAAGGAAGACTTTATTGGGGGTCTTGCACCCAAGTAGTAATTACATATATTATACTTTCTTGTGGATATTTCATATCGAACCTCGAGGGAGATAATCTCTTCTCCTTCAAAAGTCGACCGAGAGCTCATCTCTCACTCCTCGAGTTTATTTACACGTGTACTCGCACACGTGTAAACATACCACCTTTGGTGTATTACTTCCTTCCCCGAGGAAGCTTTTAAACGTCATTTTACTTGTATATACATTCGGCCACCTTTCTAAACATGGATACTCGTTCCATGTTGGAGATTTTGCAACAACGATCCGCCAACGCTAATTATTTGCCTTGTTCGACTTGTGGAGGTCCACACGATACTTATTTATGTGATCAAAACAATGGCTATTATGGGGAGAGATATGCTTATAATGGAACCGAGAACCCTAATTTTCAACCTAACCTTCAAATGGACTATACTTGTAATGACTATATGGGATATTCCGGTTTTGCATCTCAAAATCCATCATCATTTCATGATCAAACCTTTAATGAGCCATACCAAAACCAAGGATTTTCTAATTATGGAGGTTTTCAAAATGATGATAATTTTCAAGGCTATAATCATCACACTTTTCAAAATCAAGGATATTCAAACAATGAAGGCTTTCAAAATGATGAAAATTTCCCATGCTATAATCAAGATACTTTTCAAAATCAAGGATTTTCACATTATGAGGGTTTTCAAAATGAAGGAAATTTTCAAGGTTACAATCATGAGAACTTTCATAATCAAGACTCTTTTCAAACCTATAATTCACCTAATTATGGAAATCCACCTCCACCATGTTCTTCAACTTTTTCATGTGATTTTTGTGGAAACGCTTCACATTATGGTTATGATTGTAGACCGAGGGATCCGCCATCCTATGTCCATAATCTTGTCAAGAAGTTTCATTCTTTAATTGAGACAACAAATAAGTCGAACGATGACGTTTATAAGATGCTTGATAGTATGAAAGACATGAGCCTCGAGGAAATGAAAGACACGCATCGATGGTTAAAGAAAAGAATTAAGTCTACTGAGGAAGAGGAAATTAAGTCCTGGCAATATGATAAGGAGATCGGTGATTTGTATAGAGAATCGTTAAACAAATTTTCTTGTCGCCTCAGGATATATTTAAATGATTTCCTCTTTAAGATTGATAAAAAAAGAAGAAGAACAGATTTTTGCTAATCGTGCTCGTTTGCTTAAACAATGCTTATATGACGATGATGACGATCCTCCGATTTGTATGACCCTTAATGATGACACACCTTTACCTCATATGGAACCCACCGACTCTTTAACCATGGGGGACGAGCCTCTTAGCACTAATACAAACACCGATCTGAATGAATTAACCTCTTCTAGTGTTGAGAACCTTATCCCAATCCAAAGAGAGCTCGAGGGTGTTTCCAATGTACCATGTGACGAGCTTTGTATTGATACCTTTTCTCCTCACGATCACATTGAGAGTTCATCACATGTTGACCTTCATGCTGCTACTAGTGATTTTGGTGACTTTTATCTTGATTAATTGTTCAAAGAAAGGGATAATGAGATTGAGGAAGAGTTTATGCAAGATTTGCCACGAATAGGGGATGATGATTGTGATTCTAGTGAGGCATCTTATGATATATTATCCGAGGACTTTTCATGTCAAGATGACATTCCTAATTTGGATGATGATGTTGATCATATTGAAGAAGTGGAAGATGTTCATATTCGTGAGGTTTTATCAAACGTTTATAATCTTATCTCCTCGATTGAAGCTTTGAATGAAAACCATAATGATGATTCCATAGAAGAAGAACCTTTCATTGATATTTCTTCACCGGTTTTTGAGGTTTCACCTATTGATTTTTATGATGATATCATCCCTTTGAGTGATTCTCTTAATACACCTTCTTTTGAGCCTTCTATTCCCACCATTCCACCCTTAAAGTTGGTTATTGATGAAGATCCTATACTCTTAGAGATTGATCCTTTTTCACCTAAGGCACCATTAGAACCAAAAACCTTTGATATGGATTCTCATATGGATATTGATGCCACCATAGAGGCTTATCTTGCTAATATTGATATTGAGGTTGATGATAGTGATTCTAATTGGGAAGAGGAGATTCATCTTAGTGAGAACTTGCTTTTTGGGAACATACAGATTACACCTCCTTCACAAGACACTATTCATCTTGATCCTCCTTTTTATATGCCTTCTATGGAAGATTACCCACCTTTTGATGATGATGAGGAGCCGAACATGGACATAATAGTTATGAATGTTTTGATACCTACACCTTCATTGTCTCATGATGCTTTGATCACTAAGGGGGAATCTTATATGGTTGATATGAGCTCATCTTCTTATTTTCCCATGAAGGGAAAGGTTTTTGATCCTGGGATACATAAATTTGAGACACCTTGGTTTTCATCTAGTCCACTTAAGAGTGTGATTTTGATCGATATGGGCTTCTTGTATGAGCTTACTTTGGTCATGCTACCTACTTTGGAGTTGTTCACTTGTCGAGATGGAAACTATGTATTTGATCCTGGGGTGCTTACTATATGAGAGATTTCGTATGTTAGACAAACTTGAGACACGTTGGACCGTTCCATTTATCGAGGCGGATATTGTAAATCATATAGTAAATGGCAACGTGGTAAGTTTGAGTGTATCATGTGAGATGAGCTTCAAAGTGGATATCTTTTATTCTCCATGATGGTTTCCCCAAGGACAACTTAATTCGGGGCCGAGTCGAGCTAGCAACTTAGGGTTTAAAAAAAATCAAGCATTGAATAACTAGGTTAGAAAATGTATAGTAGATTTTCAATAGGTTAGGTTTAATTAAAAGGATGTTATAGTAGAGTTGAAGTGGAGGGGTGGCCTTTCTTCGTCTTTTCGTGTTTGTTTCAAGGGTTGCTCTCTCACATTTCATGCTTGGAGCTTATGGAGGAGGCCCGTGTATCTGGTTCACTTCAATTAGTTTTTGCTATTGTGTTATTCAAAACACTTGTGCTTAAAATGAATACCCTTTAGTTGTCTCTTCCTTAGCTTGGGTTAAGCAAAGTACGCAATATAATAAGTGTAGGGGAGTTTACTCCATGCTCTTAAACATTGAGGACAATGTTTATCTTAAGTGTAGGGGAGACTTCTATCGAAGTGACCTTACCTAGACCATTGCCTTAACTTCATGATAACTTGGAAATTAATTTTTCAAACATTTTTCAAATTTTTGATCTACTTTGGCCACCAAAAATATGCATTCATAATTTTTGCATCAATCATTTTGCATAACACATTTGCATTGTATATATTTTTTTTCTTTTGTTCTTCATCAAAAATAAAATTGAAAAAGAAAAAAAATATAATAAGGATATGGTTTAACAAGTTTAGACTTCTTTGACATATTAGGCTCACCATGGATATTTTGACTCAACCCGAGTTTGTTTATCTTAGCATCCTCTAGCTAGTATCCTTAACCATGTAGTCCTTCATTGGTCTATTAGGCTAAGCATCCACCACTCTCATTATTTGAGATTTTAAATTTGTGGAGAATGGGAAATGATAGAGTTGAAGCAAGTATAAAAGGGCTAGATAAACTTCATGATAATTACTTGTGGCTAAACCCTTCTCTTCTTTATCTCTAATTTCTTCGCATGTATATATGTTAATAAATAATCAAGAACGATTTTAATCGGTTTGTAATCTCTTATGCATTTTTGTCTAATCATTCATGGTTGATATAAGTATGTCTTAAGATTTTAAGTTAGAACGTTTTATGTGTACTAGACTTATGTCATGCTCAATATTTAGCGGGTGTTTTTCCTTTTATTCTTTTCAAATTTTTTGTGAGGAATAATGAAAAATAAGAGCGGCTTACAAAAGAAATGAGTGGCTAGAAAAAAAAGAAAAAGAAAAGAAAAAAAAAATATACAAGACACCCAAGAGGGGCAGTGTGGTATTAATTATAGTGACTATTGAGTTCCAATATTACCTTGACGGGTTGCGGGGATTCAATAGATTGCTCCAATCCAATATTACCTTGACGGGTTGCGGGGTTGAAGATCCAAGGTCTCAAAAAGGCGGCGGATGTAAATTATTGCGTGAGTTTTATTTTTCTTTCCTTGTGTAGCTACTTATGAAAGCATGACATGAGGATTTTACACATAAGGTGAATGACTTATTACTCGTGAAACGGACTTACATTAATTGTGAGCGGTTTTTCAAGTAATGGATGAGAGGATTACTTAGGATTAAAACTGTGCTTCCTTATTTTTGGATTTTACATTTCTTATACTTCACGCTTTAAATAATGACAAATTTGCCCAAAAGCAATTTGCTCAATTAATAACCGGTTCCATATTTAATTGTCATGAATAAGTTGATGCACCTTTTTACTTGTGAATGCAATGATCCTATTTTTAAGCTTGGTATGGGGAAAGTGAAACTTGAGGGTGATGAGTGTCCATGGTACCAAAGCCCTAATCCAAGTCATTGATTTCTTTATGAGTTATTTCCATCAAACCCATTTATGAAAAAATCAAAAATATATTGATAAAATTGCTTTCCTTGCATTGCATTGTAAATATTCAAAACCATTCATCATGTAGTATAGTTTAGTTTATTAAATCATAAATTGGCCAAGGTTGGTTAATTATTATAAAAGTGCACTTTAGAGCTTTGAAATCTTGCATTGCATGAGGTCATGACAATGGTCAAGTGGAGGGGAGTTGATAAGTGTGAAAACACTCACCAATAATGATCCAAATACCACTCGAAACACAGTTAAATACATAATATTTAACTAAAAAATATCAGAATTACGCGTATATTTGTGTTTTGTGTATTTTCACGTAAAACTGATACATTTTGAACAAACACGCGGTTTCATGGATTTATTTGATGAAAAGACGAAGAAAAGGACAAATCAAGCTTCAAGGACCTTACTTGCCATTATTTGCCAAGATCGAGGGCTTAAGTTGCAACTTCTATCAAGATGAAGGATGAAATGGAAATATGCTAAAAATCTTACACCACTTTTGATAAAAATGGAAAGTAAAGGACTTAAAGAGATAAAAATGGAACGTATATTACTTGGTCAATTGACCAAGCCGGTTAAATTGACACATACTCGTCTTTCTTCTCCAAACGAAGAGAGAGAAAAAGATAACCAGCCAACTTTATCTCTTTCCACCATCGCAACTTCAAATAATTATCTCGGAAGAACAAGAAGGTTTCAGACGAAACTTCTAACAGCAAAGATGATCCTCTTGCTCTCCTCTTCATGATGATACAAATTAATTAGATCAAGACTCAATATCGAAGAAACCCCCAAATGGGATGAAGAATGAAGAACGAGCTTATCCTCGTATTAAACACGTGTCTTCACTGGATTGGTCAAGACACGTCACTCCTTCTCTTCAGACGCCTATAAATAGAAGATCAAGACCCCATTTGAAGATGGTTAGCATAGGAGTAGTTTCACATAGTTAGTTAGTTAGTTAGGAATAGTTAGTTTAATTTTTTCTCAAAGCTTTATGATTTTCAGTTAATCATTTAGTTAGTTTGATCATTTTCTTGTTTAAAAACTTGTAACCGAATGATTTTCTGTTATAACTGAATGTAATCTTTTTCCTCCATTAATGAATTCTTTCAAAGCTTCATATCATTTCTTTCTCTTATCTTTTCTTGGTTAGTGTTATAAAAGAAATCGTGATATAGTAAATTGATACTGAATGAATTCATTTTTCACAGCTTTTAGAAATTAAGGTACACAGCTTTTTGATATACGGTTCAATCTTGTGATTCTGAGTTACTGTTCTCGCAGGATTGTTGGAGGAACTAGTTATGATCTGTTTAGTCTCATAAGTTTCTTGTTAAGATTGTGATTACTAATAGTCAAGGCTTTTGTTTTCGTTTTGATATCAATCAAGTAATCCAGTAATCTGTTTTTAAGTTTCTTATGCTTTGTAAGATTAGTGAAATACAGGTAGTTCAGATTAGATATCAAATTGATTTTCAGAGTATACTTTCAGTTAAAGATCGTTGAGTTGTTTTCAGTTTACAAGTTAGTCAGATTTTATTCTTTATTTTCAGCAGATTTAAGCCAAAAAGCTCTAAAGCTCATCAGTAGTTTTTGATAGGTTCTCTTGAGAGATCTTTTACGACTAACAGTTGTTACAGGTGTTTTTAGAGTTCAATCCAGTTGTTTTCCGAGTTTATGCAGGTTTGCAGATTGGTTAGGTGCGTTTCCCTTTGCTGATTCAAAAGAACAGATCAGCAGACAAGTAGAGTGGAATTCAGTTGATTTCAGTTTTAGATCGAGATTGAAAAGCGAGCTCAGCCTCCGCTTCGACTCAACGGACTAGACAACGGATGCACAGGTTAAGCGCGTTTTATTTTCCTACATTTTTTAAGTATAGTCTGCTAGTGTAATTGTAGTGTAAACTTGATAGAGTGCTACTTGTTACATGTGTTCTTTGCTAATTAGAATTACTTTACTATCTGCTCTTTGGATGTTGTTCGCCTTATTTTATAGTACATGTTATTGTTCTCATATTATAGCTTTTGGTAGTGGATTTCAGATAGTTGAATTGCTCACAGTAGGGTTGTTGGATTGATCTTTATTCTTGTTAGGATGATATAGTAGATAGGAGTATAGCAGCCGTAGCTAGTGTTTGAATATGTTTAATCATCGTGAATTAGTGGAGATTAGTTAGGGGATACTGTTGGAATTGTCTCAACATAAGCTTGAAAGTGGTGGATTACTCATATGCATCGTTATATTCAAACAGTCAAGTGTGTTTTGTGCAATTTGTTAACTAGTGTTTGGAATTTCTTAGCAAATAGTTGGTCTAGCATCATTTACACTCAAAATAAGTTGAAAAATCAGTGTATAGAAGTTCAAATAGGAGATAAACGAGCTAGTAGACAATTCAGTTTCAAATATGCATTAGTTTCATAAGTGTCCAGGTTAGGCCCTTTATCTTGTGTATGTTTCTTTCAATTACAGTCCCTCATTAGTTTCATATGTTAGATTTAATGTGTTGTTAGTCTTTTGTGTGATAGCAGGCTATTAGAGCATTTAAGAGTTGTTGGGCTTTTACAGACTTCCATTTGGGTCGTTCAGTTTTTGAAATATTAATAAGTATAGAATTTGATTAGAAACCCATCAGGCTCGAATTAGAATTGTCCTAGTTTTAACGAATCTTAATATTTCAAATTTAAAATTGTTAGAAAATTGCAATACTAGCTTAAACTTGTATTTTTCCATTTTATAAATTTTGTGCATTTATTTGATGTAAGTGCAATGTGTTTGTAGTTAGTACGTATACGTAGTATACAAGATATTTTTACATTTTTTACATGCTTTGTGCAAATTAGTCATAGAAACCAATCAAGATTTTATAACCAAAAACAATTAAGTCAAGCTTAAAAACGTGCAATCAATTCGATAAGACCGAGAGAAAAACGAACTATAAAAAGAAATATTACATGCCGAAATACGCTAAAATGTTTAAAGATCTTCTCAGTGATAAGGAGAAACTCCTCGACATCGCTCAGACCTAACTTAACGAGAATTTCTCCGCAGTGCTCTTAAGGAAATTACCAACCAAACTTGGTGATCCGGGTCGTTTCTTGATTCCTTGCAACTTCCCTGGGGTAGAGAATTGTATGGCCCTAGCCGATCTAGGTGCTAGTATCAACTTAATGCCAGTAAGCGTTTGGAAACAATTGTCTCTACCCAAGCTAGTCCCCACCCGAATGACTTTGGAATTAGCTAACCGTACGGTTTCTTATCCAGTGGGGATAGCCGAAGACGTCTTCGTTGGTGTCGACAAATTCACCTTTCCGGTAGAATTTGTTGTCGTTGACTACGAGATGGACCCCCGTGTTCCATTGATCGTTGGACGTCCATTCCTGAGGACCGGTCGCACTCTCATTGATGTAACCGCTGGCGAATTAATCATGAGAGTTGGTGACGATAAAATCGTTTTCAACATGGGTAAACTTTCTAAGCAGCCTTCTGAAAACGAGAGTGTTAATTTCATTGACGTTCTTGATGAGGCTTGTAAAGAACATTTCAAAGACGCTTGTAAAAGTGGTTCTTCTTCTCTACCCATTGTTGAGACAATTGCCTCTATTGCTCCATCACTAACTCCATTTGGAGAAAGTGATTTCATCTTGAAAGAATTTGAAGCAACTTTGGGAGATGTGGACTTAAAATATGACGATTCTCCCTCCAATTGGGATGAAGACATTCGTACAATTGAGAAACTTCTCAATGAGAACCATATTTCTCCACCATCTCCTAAGGATATTTCTATCGATGAACTGAATTTGACTACGCCTTCCATCGAAAATCCTCCAGATTTAGAGCTTAAGGACCTACCGTCTCATCTCGAGTACGTTTTCCTTGAAGACAACAAGAAGTCACCCATCATCATCGCTAAGGACTTGAAAGAGGAAGAAAAATCTCGACTAATCGCCGTGCTGAAGAATCACAAGAAAGCGATTGCTTGGAAAATCTCTGATATTCGTGGAATTGATCCTCACTTTTGCACACATAAAATTCTCATGGAGGACGATTTTAAACCCACTATTCAAAGCCAAAGAAGGGTGAATCCCAAGATCCATGACGTTATCAAAAAAGAGGTTATCAAACTTCTTGATGCGGGAATGATCTATCCTATCTCGGATTCACCATGGGTTAGTCCCGTCCATTGTGTGCCTAAGAAAGGCGGAATCACCATTGTGCCCAATGAAAACAACGAGTTGATTCCTACTCGTCTTGTTACAGGGTGGAGAGTTTGTATAGGCTATCGCAAACTCAATGATGCTACGAGAAAGGATCATTTTCCCCTTCCATTCATGGACCAAATGCTTGAACGTCTAGCGGGTAATGACTATTACTGCTTTTTAGACGGTTTCTCCGGGTATTTTCAAATTCCCATCGATCCCAAAGACCAAGAGAAAACCACATTCACTTGTCCTTACGGAACATTTGCTTATAAAAGAATGCCTTTCGGCTTATGCAATGCTCCTGGGACTTTCCAAAGGTGTATGATGGCTATCTTCCATGACATGGTTGAAGAAACTATGGAAGTCTTCATGGATGATTTCTCGGTCTATGGTGATTCTTTCTCTCATTGCCTTGCCAATTTGGAACGCATGCTTAAGCGGTGTGAAGACACTCGCCTTGTTCTAAATTGGGAAAAATGCCATTTCATGGTAAAAGAAGGCATTGTGCTTGGACATAAAATCTTAAAAGCCGGTCTTGAAGTGGACCGTGCTAAAGTGGATGTCATAGCCAAATTACCTCCACCCTCAACCGTGAAGGGTGTGAGAAGTTTCCTTGGTCATGCGGGCTTCTACCGTCGATTCATTCAAGATTTTTCTAAAATCGCTCGCCCGATGACCCACCTCTTGGAAAAAGATACTCCCTTCATCTTTTCCAAAGAGTGTCTTGAATCCTTCAATCTTCTTAAGGATAATCTAACTAAGGCACCGGTCTTGGTTACCCCTAATTGGGAGCTACCTTTTGAGTTGATGTGTGATGCTAGCGACTTTGCTATTGGAGCGGTTTTGGGCCAAAGAGTGAACAAACACTTCCAACCAATCCACTATGCTAGCAAGACAATGACGGGGGCTCAATTGCATTATACCACTACCGAAAAAGAGCTTTTAGCTGTAGTGTATGCTTTTAAGAAATTCCGCCCCTATCTTGTTTTTTCCACCACCATCGTGTATATTGATCATTCCGCGTTGAAGTACTTGTTGACTAAGCAAGATTCTAAGCCAAGACTTCTCCGTTGGGTTTTGCTTCTTCAAAAATTCAACATTGAAATTCGTGACAAGAAGGGAGCCGAAAACCTAGCCGCGGATCATCTAAGTAGACTTGAGGATCCTTATCAAGGGGATCATCGGAATCAAGAGATCAATGACTCTTTTCCCCTTGAGGCCTTAATGTCTATCAATCCAAATCTTGATGACACCCCGTGGTTTGCGGACATTGCAAACTACTTAGCGGGTGGAATTCTCAAGGAAGGGTTAACGTCCCAACAAAAGAAAAAGTTCTTTAAAGATATTGAACATTATTTCTGGGACGAACATTACGTCTTCAAACAATGTGCGGATCTTGTCATTCGTCGATGTGTTGATGGGCCGGCAGCGGTACAAATCCTTAACGCTTGCCATAAAGGACCCACCGGTGGTCACTTTGGTCCCAATTACACCGCGAAGAAAGTATTCGACTCTGGATTTTATTGGCCCACCATTTATCGTGACGCTCACGACATGGTTAAACATTGTGATGCTTGCCAAAGACAAGGCAAGATCACACATAAAGATGAGATGCCTCAAAATTTCATACAAGAATGTGAAATCTTTGATGTATGGGGTATCGACTTTATGGGGCCATTTCCATCATCTAAAGGGAACAAGTACATCCTCGTAGCCGTTGACTACGTTTCTAAATGGGTTGAAGCCAAGGCTCTCCCTACGAACGATGCGAGGGTGCTTGTGAACTTTTTGAAGCAGCTTTTTGCTCGATTCGGTGTTCCTCGTGCTATTATCAGTGACCACGGGACTCATTTTTGCAATGATCAATTCGCAAGAGTCATGGCTAAGTATGGTGTCAATCACCGTCTTTCCACCACCTATCATCCCCAAACCAATGGTCAAGCCAGGATTTCCAACCGTGGATTGAAGCGAATTCTGGAGCGTACTGTGGGAGAGCATCGTGCCTCGTGGGCCGATAAGTTAGATGATGCTTTGTGGGCTTTCCGTACCGCTTATAACACCCCGATTGGTTGTACACCGTATCGTCTTGTGTACGGGAAAGCATGCCACCTCCCTATCGAGCTGGAACATAAGGCATACTGGGCCTTGAAGTGGGCTAACTTCGACATCAACAAAGCCGGTGATCTTCGGAAGATTCAACTCAACGAACTTAATGAACTGAGGAATGAAGCTTACGAGAACTCATTGATTTACAAGTAGAAGACAAAGATCATCCATGATGCAAGGATTAAGAACCGAGTGTTCCATGTTGGTGATCAAGTCTTACTTTTTAATTCTCGGTTGAAGATCTTCTCGGGCAAATTGAAGAGCCGCTGGTCTGGTCCATTCACCATCGCCAAAGTCTTTCCCTATGGCACCATTGAGCTTTCTCAGGCAAATAGGCCCAATTTTAAGGTGAATAGACAGCGTGTGAAGTTGTACTTTGGTGAGGACATCTCTCATGAGATGATTCCATCCCTCACCACGTTTCCCATGAACTAGTTTTGGGTCGAGTCAGGCTCGTGACTCGGTGAACAAAAACAAGCGCTTCTCGGGAGGCAACCCGTGATCTATCCTTTACCGTTTTCATAATAAGTGTAGGGGGAGCCCCGTATGTGTTTGTTATCTTGTTTCTTCTTCTGTGCAGGGATTCAAGCTTCAAAGATCCACTCTCGATGACTTTTGACGAACCGTGATCCCGTGTTCCCATCTTCCCGGTTCTATCCTAAACTGTGTGATTTAATTTTTCATATCTTATATGTTCACATTGAAATCACTATAGTTGTCCTCTCCTTAGCAAGATTTAAACAACGTGCACAATGTCATAAGTGTAGGGGAGTTTACTCCCACATGCTTAAACATTGAGGACAATGTTTATATCAAGTGTAGGGGGGACTTCTATCGAAGTAAGTGGTCTTTTCCATGAATTTGTCCTCATTTTAACCGAAAAATTTTATTTTTCCACATTCTTCAAAATTTTTAATCTATGTTGGCCTAGTCGTATAGTAGTATTTTCCTTTGTTATCGTTATTTTCTTTCTTATTTTTAATAAAGTGGTTTTAAATTTTTCAAAGTCGTGAATATTTTGACTCAACCCGAGTTTACTTATCCAAGATTACTCTAGCTAGTATCCTTAACATGTTTAAGTCAAGTTTTGCTAGGCTTTTATATAGGGAACTTTAAAACGCGAAAGTCTTAACTCTCACGGGTTAAGAACAAGAACTTTTCGCAAGTTCCTATAATTTATCCTAGAGAGTCGTTTATCAAGGGAACTTTAAAATGCGATTTCTAAACTTGAAAAAGTCTAAGAATTTGCAAGATCCTATAGATGACTCGAAAACCCAAAACTTTGATTTAATTGGCTAAGCATCCACGAGTCTCATTCCTTGAGATTTTAAATTGTGGAGAACGAGAGATGATAGAGTCAATTATAAGTTTGGTATTCTTTCGTGAATTTATGTGAGTTGATTATAAGCTTATTCTCCCATCGCTTGCTAATAAATTTATCTGCAATAAATAAGGTTGTACGGTTTGAAAGGTTACTTAGCTTCTATCACAAGATCGTTTAAAAGTTGCTCGGTATTAATTAGAGTTCATAGCCAAGGAATAACTTATTGAAGCGGGATGCAAATATTGGCGAGTCCGAAAAGGCCCTAACAAGGCATGAGGGCTACATTTTGTTGCTAAAAGATCCAAAAGTTATGTGAAGAATCATTTATCAAAAATCAATATGAAGAATCGAGACACACGACGAAAAGCAAATACTCCCCATAAGATCATGGAGAAGTCTATCCGAAAAGACCCTAACAACGTATGAGGATAAATAGATCCAAGTCCTAAAAGGAGGCGGATTGTTGTATATCAAAGTCCAAAATAAAGATTGGAGAAAAATGACGATGTCGTGGTCCAAAGATGAAGATTCTCTCAAAACTTCAAGTGAAGAAATTCCTATTATGAACAGAAGACCATAATTTCAAGAACGTCTCTCAAAGATTCGAAGTATGAAATCGCTGCCAAATATCGGTCCGAGAAAGGTCTTAAATCGTGAAGCGAGTTATGCCAAGATATGAACTTTATGAGGTCCCGAGAAGCAGTTTTAAAAGATTTTGTCCTTTAGCTAACTATTGATTAAATCGTCCCACTTTATTTTCAGCCTAAATAACTATCGAAATAAGTCAAACAATGCATCCTCGTGATCATTTAAGACAAAATTAAAATATAAGAGATACACCTAGGAATAAGGGAGTCTAAGTGAATAATTGGGCCACATGAGTTCGTGTTAGTTTGCTAACTTATAATAACAATGATCTTGTTTTTAAGCTTGGTATGGGGAACGTGAAACTTGAGAATGATGAACATTCATGACAACCTAAAACCCCAATGTAAGTCTTTGAATTCTTTACTTGTTTTGTTATTTTAGTTTCCTTAGTGTTTAGAATTTAATAAAGGCCAAGGTGAGTTATTTATGATGAGAAATGTAAACCGTGCTTTAAAATTAATGCATTGCATGAGGGCATTGCAATGGTCAAGTGTAGGGGATTTAATAAGTGTGAAAACACTTATCCTTCTACCACTTATTTCCAATAATAACAAGACCAAAACGTGTATTTTATGTCGTAAAAGTCGGAATTATGCGTGGTTTGTGTTTTTATTGTGTTTTAGGACCAAATGATGCAAAAGGAAGAAAACATGGGCTATCACGGGCTTTTATCGAAGAAAAAGACTAAAGACGAAGTCGAAAGATCGAGAATGCATAAGATTAGAAGTCAATGGGCCTAATTGAAGATTTATCGAAGAAAAGGACCAAAGACGGAAGATTTATATGTCGAAGAACTCAAGTCTATTAAATGAGGAAATTAAAAGACGAGTTGAATTTATTCATCGACAAATCCTGAATCGAAGTCGAAAACGTCAACTTTAATAAAAGAGACGAGAAGCCAAAAATAATGGAGAAAAGCCCACTCACCAACCAACTCCAAGGCCTATAAATAGGAGACCTCCTTCACATTTTCAAGCTAGCTTTTCATTTTTCTGTTTTTCTTTCCTTTTGGTTCGTAGAGAAAACCAACACCCTTAAGGTGTTTGGTAACTTTTATTTTTCTAGCAATCTATCCATGATCTTGTAAGTTTTAATCTTTCCTTTTGTTTGTTTAAACCTTAATCCTTAATACAAGTCTCCTTTTAATATTGTTCTTCCTTTTCTTATTGATTCTAAAGTTCTAAGTTTTTATTTTGTTGATTTTGATCTTTAAAAACAAGTGGGTTTTGTGTTTTTATTGATTTGGTTTGATGTTTATCATTAGTAAATGATTAGTGGTTAGTTTGGTTTAATCTTTTGATTTATCTTGGTTGATTTTGGTTAACATTCGTGTTCTAGTATGTTCCCTGTTCTTTGTCTTTTTTTTGTTACCCATAAATATTCCGAATCAACATAATATTCCGAATGAGTTAGATTATTCCGAGTAAAGAGTTTATTCCGAGTCAATTATTTATTCCGAGTCAGCAGACATTCTGAACCAAGCATTCTTTCCGAATGAAGCTATTATTCCGAGCCAGTTATCTTTCCGAGTAAAGCCCTTATTCCGAATCAAGTGTTTATTCCGCATGAGTGTGTATTCCGAATCAGGAAGTTATTCCGCATAAGCAATATTCCGAATCAAGGATTTTATTCCCCATAAGCCAATATTTCGAATAAGTTACTTATTCCGCATAAGAGTTTTTTTCGAATCAAGGTTTTTCCGAACCAAGGTTTTCAAAGTTTTATTTTTCCGAATGAATGATTTTCAGTTTTTCTAGTTTCATAAATTAAGTTTTTAAATTACGTTTCATTTATTGTTGAGTTGTAATTTCCGCTTTAAATCTCTTTTAAATTAAAATTTTTAATTTGTTCATTGTTTTCAGCTCATTTTTATCCTTTTGTGCATCTACCTTTTAAGTAGAATAGATAACCAACCCTTTTTACTTTCCACCAAGAACAATTGAGTCGCACTTTTAATCGGTAATCAATTCGAAAAGACTTGGAACGAATTTATTTTATACTCGGCCATAAACCAAGTATTATACGAATCCAAAGTCAAAGGTGTTTTCTTTCGATCGGGGGATTTTGTCTATCGTGCTAATGAGGCAAGTCGCGCGGAGAACACGAGAAAACTTGGTCCAAAGTGGGAAGGGCCATATGAGGTCACGGAAGCTTTGGGGCTAGGCGCATACAAGTTGCGTGATACGGAGGGCCGTGACTTGGATCGTACATGGAATATTTGCAACCTCAAAAGATACTATCTCTAAAAGGCTACGGCCTTCGTATGGACACTTCTCTGTAGACGGCTTCAATAAAGATCCATGTATTTTTGCTTTCATGTTTTCTAGGTTCTATTTGTCTTAGGATTTTATTATTCTGTCAAAAAATCGTAACCGTTATAATAAAACATCGTGGTGCCTAGCTAGCTCTACGGCTTGTTCTTGTGCAAATTATTGTGTTCTGTATCCTTAGAATTATTTTTTGTTTATAATCTTATGTGTTATTTCTTATTCATATGCATTCATTCAGGCGTACATGTACTATTCGCTCCCAGGTGGGGTAAGAGGATTAAGTGAACCTAATAATTCAACTTGTCGCATAAGAGGGATGCAACCCCGGCGACGTGGATCATGTATCCTTACTAGAAACCTTATTTACAAGACGTTTTAATAAGTTTCCACATGTCGTACTTACATAGTGTCGGACATGATAAAGACACACAGTGCACGTCTAGTGAGTTACAGACTTAGTACTATTCTTAACCAGTCATGACACGTCATGCAAAAGATACATGATATCTAAGAATAAATACAAGTTTTAAACATACAAACAAAAGCCACCATGATCATCACGGACTCATATACTAATAAATATTCTAAGTGTTTGAAATTACGTTACAGGATAATGTCGTGGACATACACGGACGAATATGCATTACAAAGAAAGAAGTGCAAGTGTTCACAAGTTACAACTACTACAACGGATGAAGAAATTCACCTACTTCTTTCCTTCCTTTGGCTATCAATGCAAGGAGTGCCTCACCACGAGCCTCTTTCGGGCTACGAGCCCGGACTAGGCTTGCTTCAAGCGCTTCACCCAGCGCCTTCTCTCCCTTCACGCTCTTCGAGCTAGCATCATAAGTTGGAAGGGTAAGCTGGCTGGGGTCCGATATAAGATGGGGCCGGGGGTCCGCTTCACTCTCTGGCCATGCGTCTGGGTGAAGCTTCGCCATGATGTCTTCGTTCGGCGCGTCCTTTATAGCTTCAAGTTCGGATAGGAAGGGATACTCCAAGTTTCCCAGGGCTCCCATGGAAGCAGTCATTTTTGCCGCGGCCCCTGGGTTGAAGTAGGCGTGCCTGGTGATGTCTTCTTTTTGGCTTATAAGCTCGACAGCCTTGGTCATACCTTCATGATGGCCGCGGTCAATACCGTCTGATACAACGTCAGCAAAGGCTTGTACGAACTGAGGTGCCTCCATCACTCTCATCACGGCTAGACGCGTCCCTTGGCCCACCATCCACCTACGACCTGCGATGGCCATAAGAAGTTGGGAGCACAACACTTTGTCACAATTCGCAGCAAGCGTGTTCAGTTCCATGCTCACCTTCTCCACGGTCTCAGACATTCGGCCTTCCATTTCAGCCCTCTCCTTGGAAAAATCTCCCCTCAAAGTTTCTTCGCCTTTAACCAACATCCGCACCTTCTCTACCTCATTTGTGAAGGCGGATGCTTGGTCAGCCACGGTCTTAGCAGAGGCCTCGGTTGTGGCTACCTGACAATAAGAGGTTAAGGTTAGTATGGAATGGAAAGACAAGAATGGTTTTATATGCACCATACAAAATATATAAGTATATAAGGATATGTACCTTGCCGTTAGAAGCCTTAAGAAGAGCTTCCAGCTCAGCAATGCGCTTGTCACGGGTATTGGCATGGCTTGTCTGTTCTTTTATTGTAGCCTCAGCCATGGCCAAATCTGCCTGCATGGTAGCAATTGTTTGCTCATGCTTCTCTACAAGCTCCTCCCTGCGGGCCATTCTCCTATCAGCGCGACGTACATAGGCCAAGGCCTCCTCAAAACGATGTCATAGGGCCACACCAACCGTCATCTGGTGCGTCATTGCCACATTGAACTGCTCAAAGAGGATCCCATGGCTGAGCTCATCCAGATCTTGCGCCAAGGTTGGAGAGTTAAGTGATCCACGAATTCCTTGCACTCCGCCTCTGCCTCTAGCCTTGTCAGCTTGGACAAGTTCCAGGCTGGGCGAAGGCAGGAATCCGGGCCTTCAGGCTGGGCCTCTTCCACTTGGGTGGGGGGAGGAGTTGGTGGGCGGTCTTGCATCACAAGTGATGGATCCCTAACAACGTCTTCCTCGTGCGGCACGACCGTCGAGTCCACCCTGTTGTGCACTTGTTAGTCTTTTGAAGTTTGTACACATACTAATAACGTAGATGATAAGAGATAAAGTGAGACACTTATGTTGTGGATATCGTGGGCTCCGTGATGGTAGGGGCCACGGTGGTGACAGGGGTGGCTTGCCACACGGTCTTCTCCGCCTGGCTACTAGTCATGGTGGGAGGAGGAAGTGGGTTGCTTTCTGGTGCGGTGGCACTGCTGTTTCCCTGTTATTGGGGATGGTCTTTGTGTAACCTTTTAACAGGCGGATTGGACGCGCCCACTTCTTCCTCCGTAGGCTTCACAATCCTCCTCTTGGATGTGCGCCTTCTTCTGGCGGGTTTTGATTGTGTGGTGGAGTTGGGTTGGTCTTCAACTTCTTCCCCCTCGGATTCAAGCATCCGGTCCACTTCATCGGACAATCGATCTTGATTATCTCCTTAGTTCTCTGGGTGAGTGGTCGTGGTGTTTGGCGCCGTGTCGTTACCACCTTCTAACAAGAGGTTGTCGCCATCTTCATTCAAGAAGTCCAATGGCGACTTCTCTATTCCTTCCCCCGTATCTGAGTGGGGTTGCGGCACGTCTTCCAACGGAAGGGTCATGTGTTGGGTAGACACAAGGAGTGGTAGCTCGTCCTGACGTAGGGGCCGGGATCCTTCAGGCACCTTCTTCGGGTCCCCTTGGCGTAGCATACCGAATAGCCTCATCTCTATGGACATGCAAAATACAATGTTAGCTTTTAAAAAAACAAAAAGAAAGAATGTTGTATACACGTCTTTTGCAAAAACAAAACACCCACCCTGCCTACGGGCATCCAAGAAGCACGAGTACATGTCCTCCCTGCCAAAGTAGTTACGGATAATCCCTACCAAGCATAGGAAATGCTCCGGCAGGTCCCTATGAAAGTCAGTGCGGTTGGTATCTAAAATTCTAACGTCATGATTGTTTTACACGCTTGTGGGGGTGGGTAATCGTGTTGTACCCTGTTTTTCAAAACAAAAGGCGTGGGGAAGACTTTGGCATCTATAAAGAAGTAATGGTCATACCAATTCTTAAGTGAATCTAAGGCCTTCCTATAACACATTGGGCGTTTACGGATCGTTTTTTGAAATACAACCACCCATTTACCATTTAGGGGGCATAGAATACCCAAAACAAGCTTACGATTGGGTTTACACTACATGCGTGGCATGAGATCTCAAATTGGTTTATCTTACACGCTCCTATGCAATGTAGTTGGAATATGTGAAAATCAAAGTAGGTTAAAACGTCTACAAGGAACCTAGAAAGGGGGATGCGGTAATTGGCCGAGTCAAATAGGCGTGTATATACACCTATTTTCCCCTCCGGAGCATCAGTAATGGCTTCACCATCACCTGGATAGGTGGGGTGTACGCTCTCAGGAATATAATAATCGAAAAGTAATTCCATAAATTTCTTTGGTGACATCACATTGAGCACAGTCGTGATGGTGGGGTTGTCCTTCACCATGATTTATAAATATGAGAAGAAGGGTGCGTTGATCTAACCTGGTACGGTGGATTTCCGTGGAAAGTAAGAAGAAGGAATGAAGGAGTGAAAGGAAATACAACAATGGTGAAGAAGGTGTTAATTGTGTGGGTACACAGTCACATGCACAAGCCTTTTATAGGGTTGCCTTAATTTACGAGGTGGCCTGGATGATTTCCACGTGTAACCCACTACGCCCATCTAACGGATGGGGTTTCAGACACAGTAGAAACGTCAGAGGGACCCACGGGTCACTTCTTCTACAGTTTTTTGCGTAGCTCGAGGGTGGGCCCATAGGGTGCACTTTTGCAGTCAAAACTGCGAACCATGACTATCATTAATACACTCATTAATATTTTCCCGGTCGACCATTTTTTGTGGTGCGGCTTTATTTTCAAAGGTGATATTAGGGACATCAGTTAGTCTAGAAGTTACGCCTACGGCTGTAACAACTAGACTGGGGGGACATGATGACGTATAGTCCCCAACCGGGTCATGGACCCGGACCGTGGGTACTACCCGCATCTGGCCTGTCACTGATGGGTTGGATTAATGTCATTTAAGCTTATGGGCTTTGAATGAACAGTGGCCGCGTAGATGTGTGCGGCCCATGGCCCGGCACGGTCGGTACAGGGTTAGGCAGAATCACAATCTTATTAGGATTGGGATTTACCCTAAAGTAAACGATATACACTAACCATAATTAGAAGATAACAATGAAACTAATTATGGCACTTATCATTTGCTTGGGGCCGAAGCATCGGTGACAGCCCATTAGGGTTTCACGGCCTATATAAGGAACCCCCAAGGATTCCACAAAGGTATCGCATTCTTCATACTTCAACCTACAACCGATTCATAACCCTAACCGATTACTTACTCTCACGCAGGAGTCTAATCGTAGGATACATTCCCACGGTAAGCTTAACGCGTGTTGTTTTAGTGTGCATGATCTCTACAAGAAGTTCACTTGGTGCAGGAGCCGGAACCCAAGCACCCAAATTAAGTCTAATTCGGGTCAAGCTAGGATCATACAACTTTTGTATCAACAAAATCTATGAAAAACATACCACAAAACTTCAATCACCTATCCGTTATAGGCTCTTGATACCAAATGTTAATTTCACTTCAATCCATAACACAAGATTTAGAGAGAATAAGAGAAGAGAGTTAGAGAGAGAAAGTAGAGAGAATGGTGGAAGGTTAATTTTTACTAGAGAGAGAAAGTAAAATGAACCAACACCCTCTTCCACACATGGAAAAGAGTATATATACCCCGAACCACATGGGCTTTCCATAGGCCGTGGGTTTGTTTCCATGGGCCGGGCTTGGCTTGTCTTGGGCTTAGAGCCCCTAACTTATACAATATTAGCTTAAAGTCCAAGCCCGGTTTTCCTGACTAACCTATTACAATACAAGACCTTTAACGACTAAGATGACCTATTACATTGTTGTTCGACTATATAAAATATTGGGCTAACATTAGTCATGGCTTATTATATGTGGACGAGATGCAAACATGTTTAATTAAGATAGATTGTATTACTTTGACAAATATAACCACACCGCACACCGGTACAACCCCCAACCCTCCAGCGAGAGGTCAAGGGTTCGAGCCGGGCTGGAGTGAGTTTTTGCATTTCATTTTTTTCTTTATTTGGTTACCAACAACACCCCAATAAGCTTTTTAACACATAAAATGCAGATACTTGCTTTGTAATGCACTTGGATTAGGCACACAAGACTTCGATAAGATATAAACCTGAAAAACTTTAACCAACAATCCTAAAGATTCTAATGTTCTAACAGTCCTAGAGATTTAGTTACTAAGTCACATAATAAAATCCGAACTCCTAACTGTTGGTTTTGGGGTTGTTTTCAAACAAATTTAACAAATTTTTTTGCTCACACAAATCACATCAAAACATGAAAGGCATCAACAGAATTCAGTCAAAAACAACAAACATCATCATATTTTAAACCACAACCAGAACACCAACTTCAAGCACTTATATTACCATTTTTTCATAACTAGCGGATTTTGAGAAAACATATGAAAATGATTATCTTTAAACTACACCACCAAATTTCATGCCTCCAATCAAGTCTTCTAAACCTAGTGAGTGAGTTCAGATTAAGGGTAGTCCACATATGGTCAATCCCAACCTTGGACCATCAGTCCTAAACAACCTTATAGTTTAATTCGACAGTTTTTTGCAATGTCTTTGAAATCAAATTTTTTACTAACAAACCTCTCTAATTAACCAATAAACCTTTTATCGAATGATTTTTGGCAAATCAAAGGTGAGTAAGGGTGCTGTGTGGAGGTTGTGTGTCACCACCTCCCTGCCACAGTCAACACCAAACACCCCATTCAGTACTTGATAAACAATTTTTTTTGCACCACAAAGTTTACAAAACTTTTACACTGTTGGGAATAAAATTAGCTAAGTCACTCAGACGCTGACAAAGGGATTTCGAACGCTAACAAGAAGAATTGAGGTGCTGACAAGTTGAACGCTGACAAGAAATATTGAGGCGCTGACAAAGGAAATATTAGGAAGACAAGGACTAAATCTGCTCCAATGATGAATTCTTCAAGCTGGTGGACAAAATATGAAGATACGAATTTAGCATATATTCTTAATGTTTAAAAAGATTTAGTCAATAAGTTATATTCTATGTTTATCTTATATATCTTCCTAAAATAGTCGATTCTAGCTTTTTGTATAAGGCTCCTTATGCTATAAAAGGTGGCCTTAAGGTTAGACATGAAATATCCCTTTCACACAGCTCTTCCACATATTTCACAACATATTCATTGTAATCATTCATCGTTGTTATTAATCAAAGTGAAAGTTTGGTATTCATATATTGTTTGTTCTTTATTCTAAGTATTAGTTTCCGCATAATACTTAGGAGTGTTAAATACACAAAGTTTCTCTACGTATTATACTTGATTCAATCTCGATAATACAAAGCTAATCGATCTAAGTTTGGGATCAACAAGTGGTATCAGAGCTTGTTGAGGTACTTTGATTTGAAGAACGAAATCCAATATCGTGAGGTAAACCAGGCTAAGAAAGAAGGTGAAGAAGAATCTGATGATGTTTTCAGTTAAGGCCAAGTCTACTTCAAGTTCCACAAGTTCCAACTCATCTTCGTCATCTGATAATGAGGTATGTAATGACTCTTCTTTTAGGATAAATACTAAAAGTCTTAATAAAGAAGTTTTAAAATTGAAATCAGATGTTTTAGACGTAAAAGCTAAGCTTGCAAACTATCAAATTGCGCTTGTTCAAACTGAAAAGAGTGTAGAGGAATATAAGAAAATGTAATTTGACCTAAAAGATCAAATTAATGTTTTGTCTCATGACCTCAAAGTTAGTGTTGAACTTAGGGATATTCTGATGAGATCTAAGGGAGAAGTACAACTTAAGTTAGATGAGGCCATTAAAGATAAAGAGAATGTAGGGCTTAAAATTACTAAATTTGATAAAGCTAGTCAAACCCTAGAAAAGTATGTAAGTGAACAAAGAGACTCTAGGGATATGTCTGGAATTGGGTTGAAAGAATATGTTGTTGTTCCATCACCTGCTGGGAATTTCTATGGTGTCCATAGAAAGGATCTCTTTTGGACTGGTATACCAGAACTCCAAGAAAAGGAATTTATTCCTCCACCTAAAGTTCTTACCCTAGTAGAGGAGTATAATCAGAAGGTGACTGATCTAGAACAATGGAAGAAAGCCAACCCTATGTTGTTTGTTAAGGGTGGACTGCTTAGTGAGAATCCAGCTGAACATAAACCCATTGTTTTGACTAATCCCACCACTGGTAAACCTGTCGATCTTGGTTCTGCTACTAAAAGAAAAACTAGCGTTAAATATGCAGAAATGTATAGAAAACCTAGTTCACCTAGATAAAGCCAAGGGAGTGTAAATGGGTTGGGATATAATCAGTTTAGACCTAGGTTTGTGTCTAAAAAGGCTTGTTATACATGTGGGAGCTTTTCTCATTTGGCCTATAAATGTGTCAGCGGATACAAACAAGCAGTTGACAATAGGTCACCCAATGTCAACCATAGACCTTTTGTACACACTAGACCACAGGCTACTAGATCAGCTCCTTTCTTCTCTAAGGCAGCAAATACCCAAGGTCAAAGACCCTTTCAAAAGACCAACACTTGGTCTAATAGACAGTATGTTCCCGTAGCAAACCCTAATTTGGCGCTGACAAGAACAAATTCAGCGCTGACATGAACAAATTCAATGCTGACAGGAACAAATTCAGCGCTGACAGGAATAAATTCAACGCTGACAGGAACAAATGCAGCGCTGACAGCTCCAAGTTTGGGAAAATGCCACAACTAGCTGTTGTCAGATATTATGTTAGACCATATAAACAAAGATACTTAGTTAGTAAGGGTCAAGGGTCTAAGGCATCATCCCACATAACTTGGAAACCTAAACAAGAGAAAAAATCAAATTTTAATGGTATTCAATGACTTGCAATAGATTTAAATATCTTGAGAAGGTCATTACTAGACATAGGAACAACTTGGGTGATTAGGTCACAAAGGGATGAACAGGGATTTATGGTAAAGAATAAGACCACTCTAGTTGAACAACTTGACAGATCCAAGTCTGACAAGGCTTGGATCTCTAAAGAAAACTAATTTCTTTTCTTTTTGAGCAACCTATCCAAAAGCAGGTTAATGATCAAGGATATTGGGTTAGTGGATGCTCAAGGAACATGCATTGTTGGTCTTTCCACTGTTATTATTTTTATCCACTAACATGTTATCTCTACCTACTATTGTGGGAAAGGGTAGCCTCTGTTGGTGTATTTTTCTGGTTTTTGTCTAACTGTGCAGGAAAGTGGAGCTACATTAGGATGGATACTGAGTTGTAAACTTTTTTTATGATGGTTGGAGTGTTTACATTCCTATCTTGAAATAAAATTTTGCTTCTTCACATATAATGATTTGTATGCTTCTGTTAAGGAGAGGTAAACCTTTAGGTTTTTGGGTATTCTTAGAATGCTCTTATCATAATTCAAGATTGTGTCCACAGGTGAGTGGGGGTTAGAAATAATGAAGGCTCTTTCTTTATGAAATTATTGGAATTTCTAAACCTCGAGGCACTATAGCATGCACGTAATTTATTTTGCATGCATGCTGCCAAGACATTTTAACCTAGAATTGGGTTGGTTGGTTTGGTGACTTGGGTTACATAATTTTTGGGTTTACTTGGGAGTTACAAGGATATTATTTAAGTTATCTTCACTCCTAAGGACTTTGTGAGCAAGTGATACTCGAGGGCACTCATATTTATCATGTTTGTACACGTGTGTGTGATTGGACAGTCCTTGCAAAGCTTAGTCTTTTTGATGAAAATATAATTTCCATAGGATTAATTTCTTTGTTAAGGTCTTTTCATTTTATGTTATGACATCCCAACTGGTGTCATTTATAAACTTCTTTACAGACCCAAAACATTTCATCACCCTTTAATTTTTAAGAATTTTTGGATATCTGAATGCCTAATGATCATTGAGATGTTTTTCCTAGTGATTAACATCGCGTAGCAGAAAATATCACTTTCACAAGGGTGAATAGTGTTATGGAGATGGCTGAGGCTATTGGCACTAGCTTTAATGCAGGTCAAGTCAGTCTTATCATCAGTAAGTCCATCTCCATGTCTTATGAATCAACATTGAGGATTCATTTCCCGAATGTGGATGGGGACAATATGAAACTTTTTGAATATCATGGAATTGACGAATTTTTGTATTTGCTTGAAAAAGTAACATGCATTACTTGTACCAACTGTCATGCATTAAGGTTTTGAACTCACACAGTTAAGGGAGAGACATGTTGTTTTGGACGCTGCTGGGAAGCCAAGGTGGACATTCATGGTTTCATCCTTTGATATTGATCTTGGAGAGGAGTCTTAAAAAGGGGAGGAGAAATCGAAATTGAGTGACAAGAGTTATAAAGAAGGCTCCAGAGACTCTGTAGGTAACTAAATAAGCTCGCTGTTATAAGATGTATTGAAGAAGGTGATTGGCTACACGAGCGATTTGAGTGTTTGTAAGAATCCTCTCTATATATTTTGTTTTATTCAGAAACTTGATTACTAGAGTAGATATCAAGTTTAGGGGAGGATTGTTGGGAATAAAATTAGCTAAGTCACCCAGACACTGACAAAGGGATTTCGGACGATGACAAGAAGATTAAGGCGCTGACAAGTTGAACGCTGACAAGAAATATTGAGGCGCTGACAAAGGAAATATTAGGAAGACAAGGACTAAATCTGCCAATGATGAATTTTTCAAGCTGGTGGACAAATATGAAGATAAGAATTCAGAATATATTCTTAATGTTTAAAAAGATTTAGTCAATAAGTTATTTTCTATGTTTATCTTGTATATCTTCCTAAAATAGCCGATTCTAGCTTTTTGTACAAGGCTCCTTATGCTATAAAAGGAGGCCTTAAGGTTAGACATAAAATATCCATTTCACACACCTCTTCCACATATTTCACAACATATTCATTGTAATCATTCATTGATATTATTAATAAAAGTGAAAGTTTGGTATTCATATATTGTTTGTTCTTTATTCTAAGTATTAGTTTCCGCATAATACTTAGAGTGTTAAATACACAAAGTTTCTCTACGTATTATACTTGATTCAATCTCGATAATACAAAGCTAATAGATCTAAGTTTGGGATCAACATACACAACAAAAGCTAAACACTGAGAGAATCAAAAATCATTCAAACAACAAATTCAAAGAAAAATATCAAGAATTAAAGGTATGAAACAGACAAATAATTTAGCATAGAAATTTCTGAAAAATGAGTAAAATAAAAGGGTAAAAAGGATGCACACATCAAGGGTGTACTTCCACATCCTTGAAAAAAAGCTTATGTGCAAGCCTTTGCACAATCTTCCCACATGTGATCAACACAAAAACAAAGACCAAATTCAAGAACCAAGATTCAAAGAATCTTGATTCAGTTAGCAGCCAAAAATAATAAACAATCTGTTTTCTTCTTATCTTACATAAAAACCTTTCAACCAAACTTGGAAACCATGAAACTTGCAATCCTCACATGGATTCACAGAAACATATTACAAATAACAAAATGACAGATTTGAGAAACAAATTTTCAATATACCAACTTTTCTAAAAACAAGAAAAAGGAATTAAATTTAAAAACTTGAACTTAAACATAAATGATAGATAATGGAACTCAGAATTTCTTTAAAATTTACCAACTTTTATAAACTGAAAAGGAATTACAGGTCTATTAAGAACATACCAACTTTCATTAGATAAAAAGGGATTACAAATTTTTAAGAAATTCTGGAACAAAAACGAAATAAGACATAAGGATGCCTTATATAGTGGCTTACAGAAGTTACTTGAATCAAAAAGTAATCTAAACCATAATACTTGAGGCTTTCCAACAATGCCCTTCATGTTTGAACTTGAGTCTTGGTCAAAGATTGGCATCTTGTGAATCTGCTGCTGTCCATGTGATTGCTAGCACTAAACTTGATCTTGAGCCGTTGAACAAGGAGTAGGGACCAAGAAAATGAATCCAACCATCCATCTTCTCTGCCATGGGGGTTTGGGGACGAAAGTGATGGGTTAGGGGAGATGGGGTTTGGCACATAGGGTGATGTGGGATCGGTTTTTGGGGTTGGGGTGTGTTAACTAAGACTTTAATCTTAAAACTAGAAAATTAATCAGTCCAATTTATAGGATTTAAGGTGTTGTCTAATTAGGGTTTATAGGTAGGGATTGGGTGTTTTGAGGTTAATGACGTGTACAATAAAAGTTTGGCGCCCTTTTTATTGTATTAAAACTCGTTTAAATGAGTGATTAATATAACAGGGTTGGGTTAGTTGGTTGGGTTGGGGTGTGCGCTTAGTATGGGATGGTGGGTATTTGAGGTGGGTAATGGGTAAAATGTTTTGGTTTTTGGTAGTATGAGCCCCTCACCTTTATAAAAAACTGCATATGAAGTCTCAACAGCAAATTTACTTCATTCCTTTTATAACAAGTTTGGGGCATTTGTCATTTTTGGCACAAGGATTTTTATACTTTATCAAACGGGCTCATTAGGTAATCTGAAGATTCTTTAAGGGCCACTCTTGTCAATACTTGCAAGTTCAAGGATTAATCTTGTAAAACATGGATCTTCAAGGACCAATTATGATAATTCTTTAAATTAGAGGGACCAAACTTGTACAATCTTCAAACTTGAAGGACCTTTCTTAGAAAATCAACAATCGGGTCCGGTTCATTGTGAGGTTTCGTTTCCCATGTTCGTTTTTGCATGAGTCTTGTGATCTTTTTGTCTTTTTCACGATATCCGTATCTAAAACACACATTGAACAAACACAAGCATATTTCATGGTATTTATTACATATATGTATTTTAAGCCCGTTTTTGATGATGAGACTATGTGTAATTACCGTCTCATAAATTGGTTCTAGCTTTGGATTAGAACTCGACATCTAGCCTTATGTCGGAAAAGAAGATGGGAGACAAAGATTGGTTTTAGCTTTCGATTAGAACTCGACATCTAGCCTTGTGTCAGAAAATGGTGAAGTAGGCGACGTGTGTAGATTGGTCCTAGCTAAGATTAGGTCTCGACATTTATCTTTATGTCGAAAAATAATGTAAGCGACGTTGTAAGGTTTTCTCCACCAAGAAGAGAGCTTGTGGATATAGTGGAAATCTCAAGTAAGGTGTACTCGAGGAGTGGATTAGGAACGAGGATAGAGCTTCGTTGTCGAACCACTATAAATCTTGGTGTGGTTCCTTAGGTCGTTTCTTTCCTTACTCTTTACTTATGTTTTCATTATTGCTTTGCATTTCATTTTCACTAGATATTGTTAATGCATTAGAATTGAACCTAAGAACTATGAAACTAGTTTTCAAGTAAAAGGTAATTTTGAGACAAACCTAATTGAAAGATTTTTAATTAGGACAATAATCGAGAGAAACTATTCAACCCCTCCTTCTAGTTTCTACAAAAGTATTATTTTGGTGTGAGGGTATTTTTTGGTGTGACTAACAAAAGTGAATTATGAATGGGAGTGAGGGTGATGGTGTAAAGTAGGAGAAAGAAAGCTGATATGGCACTGACGTGTCCGATGTAAAGGTATTTTTAGTGTGACTGATAAAAGTAGCCGTAGGGTGATGTTATTGGTATCAATGTTGACCGACATTTACCGTGTACTCTCTGTTTCCTGATACTTTTTGTATTGTGAAATCTTATATGTTCTAATCAGTATTTTTAGTTTTCTAGTCATATAAGGCTACCCACAACAGTGACCTAGTGCGACCGTGATTTTTCCTACCACCTCAGCTTTCTCTCTCCGGCGACCTACAGGCGATTTGCTTCCACAACAAGGCGACCAAATTCAATTTTTTTAATTTGATAAATAGAAACATTACATTAAATAAATAAAAATAATTACATAATAATTCAAATACAATTAAAATATTACAATAATAATTAAAAACTAATACTAGTAATTTAAATTGTAGGCTGCGTTGATTTCGTTTTTCATCTCCTGCAAGGCATGTCGTTGTGCTGGGGGCAAATTGGGGTTGATTTTAGCGTTGTAGAACATTATGTCTTTGTCCCGTTTCTTATTTTCAGCATGTTCAATTGCTCGACACTCTAATTCGAGCTTTTCTCTATTCAAGGTCGTTGCTTCCCGTTGAGCTGCCTCCTGAAAAATCCAACTCATGTTCATTTAAGGTAAAGTAAGAGTATTGTTGCTCCTTCTTTTTTCCCCAGTTGAATTCTTTCTTTTTCTCCAATTTTTTGGTTACAACATCAACAAATGAAGACTTCCCTATTGACGATGTAGATGACTTCTTCTTAGCTTGATCACGACCAATTGGTCGGTATTTTTGAGTCTTTTATCCTTAAAATTCACATAACCACCTTGTCTAGAACCGAAGGTGGTTTCAGAAGTCTTGGATATTTTGTTGCCATTTTTTTGAAACCTTGGCATCTCAACCTGTTGCAAACTTAGGTGATCTTTCAACACATTCCAATATAAAATGATGTTTGTAAATTACTTTGTATTTCACACACCTTTTTGGTATGCAATGAGATCATTGGCACCACTTTCGTGATTACGCTCAATGTTATTCATGATAGCACAAAAGCACCAATTCTAGGACATACCATGTTTTTCTATTTGCTCAAAATCGAGTTGTACCCTCTAGTTGAACCTGTCTCTGCTTCAATGTACATAAGGACGTCTCCCTAAAAACCCTTTGTTTTTTGATTGTTTTCTTCCTTGCTATTCTCGGACACATGACACCAAACTTTTCACAAGGCGACCTCTTACTCACTGTCCATTCTTTTGGAGACTCCTTGGTCTCAACCTGCTTGGATTTTGATTCTCTTCTTGAGGGATTCTTAGGTTTGACGGTTGAGATCTCTTCGACAGGAGATGCGTCATCGTCGTTGTCAAGGTTAACCGCACCGTGATAGGACCTGTGACCCGAACCTTGACCCATAATTGATCTTGACTCGGACCATGACTCAAACTTTGACCCGCAAAGTACTCTTGATTATACATTAGTTGATTAAAATCAACATCAATATTAAAACGATTAACTAGAGAATACAATGTATTAGCATGCGAAGAAGTGGACGAATCCATAGTAGAGCGATACAAACCCGTTGGAGATTCAAAGAAGTCTATTGGTTGTTATTATACGGAGGAGAGAACATACGGTTGTGATAGTACATGTTTAGGTGTTGTGGGTGTGGTGATTGATATTCAAAGCCGACGGGTCTAAACAGATGGTTGGTGACACACGGATAACCAGGAAGTCAAATCTGACGTCACATGAGGAACACTTTGTTGAAGAACTCGGGATTTAGAGATTTTTTATTTTTGGGGGTTCTCTTGATAGATATGTTGAGATGGTTAATTTTTGGTTTAATGTGTTTGAGAAATTTGATAAAAATGAGTTGAGTATTTGTAAAGACAAGGGGTTTATATATTAAATTTTTAAAAGAAGTTTTTTAAAATTATACTTATCTATTGCTGTCGGAGCAAAGAGAAAAAAATATGATGTGTTATCTTTTATGATCCATTCGATTGACATTAAGTTACATCTAAACCGTTTAAAATACATTATGTCCATATTTGTAGCAAGTAACTTTGACCAGGAGCATATATTTGGCCCGTTTAATATATCTAAAAAATCATGAAACTAACTCACCTATATTTTGGAATCTCAAAAATTAAAGATAACTCTTGATAATACATATCATCCGTCCACTTTACGAATCATTCAAAGTAAATACAAAATTTTGAATTCATATTATCTTTATCCCTTTTGATTTTCAAAACACTTAGCATCTCTATTTAAGAAATCATATATTTTATTACATGCATTTTATATTATGTTAGCATCATCTCAAGCATGCACAAGAATGTGTTATTATTTGGATACATCACTAAAAAGTAAAAAGGATTAAGCATGTATAAGGTATCCATCGGTAGATTAAGAAAGAGATGTAAATATCTTATCATAGTGTGTATCCAATATCATGTTTGTTTTTCTTTTAATATCTTTTTTAGTATCTTCTGAAATGTGTCTTGCTTTGTGAAGAAGATAACAATAACAAAATATTGTCATCAGTGATACTATTGTTGGTCACGAAGTCGTTGATGAAGAACCAAATGCAAAAGTCCATGTTAACGTAACATTGCTTCTTCATGTTTCATTCATTTTTTTTACATTTTATATATTGCTAAATATATTTTTACCGCGTGCAAGAAAATTGTCGATAAGGAATTGTTGGTGATTAAATCGTTGATCATGATGTGCCGAAGGAGATGCTTGGATCGACTACTTGACATGGTGACTTTGTTACCCAATTCCTTTGTTCCTTAAATACTATTAAGTATTAGGCATTTCAAATATTGTTTTTCATGGCGACTTTGTTTCCCAGTTCTTTTGTTCCTTGAATAAAAAATCTTTTTCTTTTCATATTAATTGTAGTTTCTTCACAGTTTTTTTCGTATTTGTGTTTATGTTTACAAACGAAAATATGCTTCTAGACCAAAAAATTATTAACCTTCTCTTTTTTGTTTAGAATTCCACTAAAAAATATATTTTTATGTATCCCTTAATATTAGTTACAAACACATTTTTTCCATTGTATTAAATTTGCTCATATTAGTTACCAAACACAAAAACATGTTTCAACAACACACATGTTGACTTATAACATGTCCATATGATTTACAAATACGCTACACGCATTCCGCCACAGTTTGTAGCTACTGTGAACCAAGCAGCTGCATTCGGGTTTCATTGTGTCGTTAACAATGACCTTTTCATTGTTTGTTTAAAGTAAGTTTTTTAATCAGACATTTTTCTGCCCATTCAATTTTTCGAACATAATCAAATTCATGTTTTCGAGAACAAGAGATGATACCCTTTTATTTATTTACATTTAACATTTAAGGTGTTTATGATGACACTATTCTCTATATATGAATATTGTTTTTTTTATAATTGAGATGGAGGAATGCTGATCAATGAGAAGTTTTTGGAGAAAATTATGGTTAGGAGAAGCTGTTGGCGGTAAACTAGGGATTGGAGGTGGTTGATTAGTATATAGGAATGGTATAATGTACAAACAAGAGTATCCTACGAGAATTTATTAAGATTTTATATTTAGATGTTGTAACAATTCTTAATTTATAAATAATCATCTACCCGTGTAACGCACGGGTATTATTTTTGTTTGCAATGGTCAAAAAGAGGGAAAGAAGAAAAGTTTTTTTTTTAAAAAAAAGTAGAGGGGTGGATGGAATCCCAGTCGACGACCTGTAACAAGACCGAACGATTGCAAAATCGGTTGACCGATACCGTTACGACCAGCCTAATAAAATTATAAAAAGGGAAAAAGACAAAAATGTTCAAAATCCATCCTCATGATCCATCACATGGTCATGCCAAAAAATTTTGACACATTTGGTCGTACACAAATGCACAACTGATCAACTCCACTATATTCATGCCATGTGTCCTATGTCAAGTGATCAACTCGGTGCTCAACCACCAAGTGCTCAACTTTTTCATCACCTTTTATGTCAAAATTATAACACCCCAAAATGTGATATGCGGAAGCGGTGAAGCTCGGGGGCTGTTATGTCATTTTATCATAGTTCAAGGTACAAGAGAACGACTCTAAATGAGACGTTTTATAAAAATACCTCGTTGAATTTAAATAAAAGCATCAAAGTACAAAAGGTCTCAGTTTCAAAAGATAGCGTAGCGGAATATAAAAGTTTTAAACATCAACGAGATAACAGTTCAAAAGCATAAGTAGATAAATGTCCGAAAATAGCCAAGAAATGCATGCGGACTCCAAGTACTTCACACAGCAGATACAAATCATCATCAATTACCTGAGATAAATGCTAAATTGGGTCAACATAAGTTGGTGAGAATATAGGTTTCAAGTAAATATTCATAGTAATTCGATTTCAGATTTCATTTCATGTGCACATGCAACTATAGGAGATATAGTGCCAAGTGTAGGATAAATTGGGTGTTCACAATATTTATGATAGCAAAGCTCGTGACATCGAAACTAGTGATCCAGTACATGCAATAGATTGCACATATAAATTTCCCCAATAGAGTACCTAGCCAAGATAACTCAGTTCATACAAATGGTACACACTCGTCCGGCATCAGAATGACCGAGTGGAGGTTGTCAACCCTCAATAGATCTATCTGTAACATAAGAGGTTACTCCAGCAGAGTAACTAACGATTCACGATAGTAAGGACTATGGCTAAAGCAACTTAAGCTATCTCATAAACAGTGTTCACAAAGCGTTCACAGAAATCAAGTTTTACTTGCGTCCAGAAGCAAGCATCAAAGCATTTATCACATCCCAAAACATTAAACATAGAAAGCAGTTTAATAGGGATCTATAAACTCACCTCAAGCAACGATTCAAACCGTACAAGTATGATCAAATAGTAGCGAGCAACTCTAGCAACAACCTAAATATAATACTATAGTTTAGGCGCTAGCAAATAAGTCACAATAGTTCGTCACGTACGTCACTCACACCATATATATATATATATATTTTGTTGTTAAAATCGTGACTTGTAAATATCATATCGTTATAAACATTATAGTATATATATACTTAGGCAAAAATATTTATTTTTGACTCGACGAAATTTCGACAGCCTTTCGGCGTAAATTTTAATTTACCCAAATTTATCTTAATAAATTTTCCAACACGATTTCTAACGAAAATTCGGCAGCCTTTCGGCGTCACATAAAAATTTGCCATTTTTAGTAAGTACTCAAATATCGTCCTAAAACCCCTAATTTCAACACTTTCTCAATCGCCAATGTTTCAACAAGTCATTTTCCCTCAATAGTATCAATTTCTAATTTCAACGCTAAAACTTTTAACGTTACACCAAGTATTCACATTTCGCGCTAATACCCTTTTTCAAAACGATCCCAACATTCATATACAACATTTAGTAACCATTTCGACACTTAAAACAACTCCGTTTATGTCGTTTCGACCACTTTAAAAATCTAGACAGCAATCACATTATAGTGTTTTTCACAAAAATTATCCGACAACGAAATTTAAACGACCATATCTTACTCATTTTAGCTCCGTTTTTAGCCCATAATATATCGAAACGAATGTAATGACTTATATTTTCATAATATCGTAGTAAACTAGTGTCAACACAATTTTACGACCCTCTATGCCTCTTATAACAATCGGACAGATTGTATATTTTTCGTAAAAACTCGTTTTCGACGATTTTCAAGCGTAACCACTAGTAGTAACACTACTAGTTCCCTCCAATTATTCATAAACACACTCAAAATCAAAGATTTATCTTCAAGTCCATATATCTAAAAATATTCATTTTTATATTTTACAAGTCTTTCAATTAAATCATGTTCATGCATGGATCTAATAGATCCACACATAATTTTCATAGATCTATTTCATGACCAAAAATAATTTGTATCATTTTATTTCAAGAAAATAGTTGATGAGTAACATGCATGCATAGATCTACATAGATTATGCATGAAAAATGAAAAAGATTAAAAGGTTTAAGAAGTAACCTTGAGTAACGACTCTACGTAACCACGACAACCCGATCTACGCTCTAACCCACTAATAATCAACAAGAACTCAACTTCTATAAACTACCACCAAAACTCCTCAAATCTACAAACCAAGAAAACCCATTCTTCTTTATACTTGTACAAACCCTAGGATGTTTTTATTTTGTGTCAAATCTTCTTAAAATGAAGCTTCAAGAAAATCAACAATGGTGGAAAATGGTGTTGTGTTGGTGTCGTGTGTTTTAGAGAGAGATAGGAGAGTTGTGTGTGTTTTTTGAGTGAACTGTAAGTGTAAATAATGTGAAGTGATGTTAAGGTTAAATGGTTAATAAGTTAAAAGGTGTAAGGATATGTAAGTTAAGCTCAAAATGGTAATTGGAAGAAAATTTGGTTTAGCTAGCATGTGGTGAGTTGTTTGGCCGGTTATGGGGGTCCCACTTAGGGTAAATAATTCAAAAAATTTACTATGGTAACTAGTTAGAAGGTTTAAGGTAAAAAGGTTAGTTAGTTTTAGGTAAATGTCAAAAAGTATATAGTTAAGTTTAAAATTACGTAAAACTTAAAAATTTGACGAAATATATTAAATTTATTATTTTTCGACGAAAACTGATATTTTATAATTTATAAAGTATTTTATGCATGCTAACGACGGTTAAACGTAAAAACGACGTAAAATACGAAAACGCGATACGTTAATTAAATATTCTCAGAAAATACGATTTATTACTATAAATAGAAAGATACTAAAATACAGGCATATATAAACATATACAGAAATATTTAAATACGCTGCTCATGAAAATACGATCACGCTGTTAAAAACTAAACAGTTAAGCACATAATTCACAGATAACGAATAATCTCATGGATTATCGTCAATTCATTGACCGTCTCAGCACTTTGGTCAGGTTCACAGAAAATGTTCAGAATAATGACTGAGCACAGTGTCAAGTCTTTACTCGTCATCAAACAATTTTTCAGAAAACGCAGGATAACTTCGCGGTTCCAACACAGTTAAATCACATAGTTGACTAAATAAAAAGTCAAAGGGTAAAATAGTCATTTTACAAAGTAGGGAAAATTACCAGGTGTTACATCATCCCCTTGATAGAGAAGCTTTGTCCTCAAAGCTTAGGAGTGTCACGGTTTCTAGAGTTATCAAAGAGTTTCGGATATTTCTTGCGAAATTGATCCTCACGCTCCCAAGGGAATTCAGGTCTACGTTTAGAATTCCACCTCACCTTGATGATCGGAATATGACTCTGCTTCAATCGTTTGACCTCACGGTCCATGATTTCAACAGGTTCTTCGACAAATTGCATCTTGTCGTCGATTCGGAGTTCCTCCAACGGTATAACGAGTGTCTCATCAGAAAGGCACTACTTCAAGTTCGACACATGAAAAGTGCTATGCACGCGGCTCAACGCTTGCGGTAATTCGAGACGATAGGCTACGGTTCCAACCTTTGCCAGAATTTTGAAAGGTCTAATATAACGGGGGTTCAGCTTTCCTCGCTTGCCAAAACGTACCACACCTTTCCAAGGCAATACTTTTAGCATCACTTTGTCTCCCACTTGAAATTCGAGAGGCTTACGTCGAACGTCGGCGTAACTCTTTTGACGATCACGGGCTGCTTGAATTCGGCTCTTGATTTGAACAATCTTCTTAGTTGTTTCACGAATGAGTTCAGGGCCAGTGAGTTGACTATCCCCAACCTCACTCCAACACACAGGCGAGCGACATTTACGACCATACAACGCTTCAAATGGTGCAGCCTTAATACTAGTATGATAACTATTGTTGTAAGAGAATTCCACTAGAGGCAAATGTCTGTCCCATTGCTTCCCAAAGTCAAGCACACAAGCACGCAACATGTCCTCCAGCGTTTGAATAGTTCTCTCACTTTGTCCGTCAGTCTGCGGGTGTTAAGCAGTACTCATGTCCAATTGCGTACCCAACGCTTTCTGAAGTGATTTCTAGAACTCTGAAGTAAATCTACCGTCTCTATCGGAAATTATCGAGATCGGTATTCCATGTTCTGCGACTACTTCCTTTAGATAAAGTCTCGTAAGCTTATCCATTGAATCATCTTCCTTCATAGCCAAAAAAGTGTGCAGATTTCGTAAGTCGATCCATAATTACCCAAATTGTGTCATATCTGTTTGTCGTTTTAGGTAGCTTAGTTATGAAGTCCATGGTTATGTTTTCCCACTTCCACATAGGAATTATAGGTTGAACACCAACAATCCAAATGGTTTTTGGTGTTCTGTTTTCACTCTAGCACAAGTCAGACACTTCCCTACATACGTAGCGATTTCAGCTTTCATGTTTGGCCACCAATATAGCTTCTTCATATCCTGATACATTTTGTCAAATCTTGGGTGAATCAAATACTTAGATTTATGCGAGTGCATAATCACGTCCCTTAGTCCTCCAAACCGTGGTAACCAACTTCTACCATTCAGACATAGCGTTCCATTAGTGCTAGCCTCCAATTTCTTAGTAACCATTCCTCCTAATTTCCCAGCTTCAACATTTTCAGGCTTAAGGGCTTCGGTTTGTGCTTCATGAATTTGCACAGGTAAGTTCGGATTGATAATCATAGCTAACGATCTAACTCTACGTGTCATCAGTTGTTCCTTTCTACTTAGCGCATCCGCCACTACATTGGCCTTCCCAGGGTGGTAGCGGATTTCACAGTCATAATCGCTGAGCAACTCGATCCATCGACGTTGTCTCATGTTCAGTTCCTTCTGGTCAAGAATATGTTGTAAACTCTTGTGATCGGTATAGACGACACACTTGGTTCCATACAAGTAGTGTCTCCACATTTTCAAGGCAAATACCACCGCTCCTAGCTCTAGGTCGTGCGTAGTGTAGTTCTTCTCATGCGTTTTCAATTGTCGTGACGCGTAGGCGATGACTTTCTTCCTCTACATCAACACAGCTCCCAATCCTTTTGCTGATGCATCACAGTAGACCACAAAGTCTTCCGATCCTTCTGGTAACGATAGAATAGGCGCACTACACAACATTTGTTTCAACTTCTGGAATGCTAATTCCTCTTTATCTCCCCATTCGTATTTCACCTTCTTTTGAGTCAGCTTCGTCAATGGTTTCACGATCTTCGAGAATCCCTCGATGAACCTTCGGTAATATCCAGCGAGTCCTAAGAATTGGCGAATTTCAGTCGGTGTCGTAGGAGCAGTCCACTCCCTAATTGATTCAATCTTGGCAGGATCAACATGAATCCCCTTGCTATCAATAACGTGACCTAGAAATTGTACTCTTGGCAACCAAAAATCACACTTCGAGAACTTAGCATACAATTCCTCCTTCTTAAGTAATTCCAATATTATCTTAAGATGCTCCTCGTGTTCCTTCTCATTCCTTGAGTAAATCAGTATGTCATCGATGAACACAATGACAAACTTGTCCAAATACGGTTTACACACCCGGTTCATGAGGTCCATAAACACAGCAGGTGCGTTTGTCAAACCGAATGGCATCACTTGGAACTCATAGTGTCCATACCTAGTCCTAAAAGCAGTCTTTGCAACATCTTCCTCACGGACTCTCGATTGGTGATAACCAGACCTAAGGTCAATCTTCGAGTAAACGCTCGATCCTTGCAACTGATCAAACAGGTCATCTATCCTAGGTAACGGGTAACGGTTCTTGATGGTAAGTTTCTTCAACTTACGATAGTCGATACACATCCGAAAACTCCCATCCTTCTTCTTTACAAATAAGACTGGAGCTCCCCAAGGTGAAGAACTCGGTCTTATGAATCCTTTATCAGTCAACTCTTGTAGTTGCGTCGCTAGTTCTTGCAATTCCGACGGTGCTAAACGGTAAGGCGCTCGAGCAACAGGTGCATCTCCCGGTATTAAATCGATCTGGAATTCAACTTGTCTGGCCGGCGGTAATCCAGGCAAATCTTCAGGAAAGACTTCTGAAAAATCCCGTACGATAGGTACATCTTCCAACCGTTTTTCTTCCGTCTGTTTTCAGTAACACAGGCTAAAAATACGTGGCAACCTTCTGATAACAACTTTTGAGCCTTGACACGCGAGATAATGTTCAGTCGTGACCTCCCTTTTCTGTTACTTGTATCCCCTTGTACCTCCAAAACTTCATCACCAAATGGTAAGCGAACGATCTTCTTGTCGCATACAAACGTAGCATGATATCTCGACAACCAATCCATTCCGACACTCACGTCAAAACTCCCAACTCAACAGGCATGAGATCTATTACGAAAGGATGACCTAGAAGATTTAAAGTGCATCCACGAAGTATAGTGTCGGCTTCTATCAACTTTCCATTAGCTAACTCAATAGTGTACTTAGTGTCTAAGGGCGAAGGGGTCACATCAAGTAAAACACTAAAAACAGTCGACACAAAACTCCTATCGGCTCCAGTATCAAATAAAATAGAAGAATAACGACCATTGAGAAGAAACGTACCCGTCACGACGTCGGGGTTTTGTTGCGCTTCTCCTCCTCCTATCACATAGACCCTTCCACGAGCTTCCCCAGCTTTAGCAACCTTTCCTTGGTCCTTATTCTTTTTCTTTGGGCACTCATTGTTGTAGTGTCCCTTTTGCTGACATTCAAAGCAAGTGACGTTGGCTTTCGTGTTGGGTGGTGACTTACAGTCTCTAGCAATGTGTCCAGTTTTCTTATTGTACATTGCATTGTCTATTGTGGTGACGCTTGCATCGATTGCACAAAGGTAACGTCCCATTGTATACTCCATTTTCCCCAGTACCAGCAGTGTACGCTGATATGTGTGTAAACACACATCTTTTCTACCACTTAATTACAATAATAACCGGACCAAAACGTGTATTTTATGTCTTTTATGTCGGAATTATGCGTGGTTTGTGTTTTTGTTGTGATTTAGGACGAAAAGGTGAAAAGTGGAGAAAACACGGACATTCACGGGCATTTACGGACTTTTATTGAAGAAAAAAGATGAAAGACGAAGTCAAGAAGTCAAGAGTGCAAAAAGAACGTTGTCCAAGACCAATTCTAAAGATTTATCGAAAAAAAAGTCAAAAGACGGAAGTTTATCAAAAGCCGGAGAATTCAAGTCTATTTTATTGAAGAATTTAAAGACGAGTTCAAAGAAATCCCGAAGCCAAAAGTCCTTTAAGTCCAAGTTTAAAGAAGATTAGAAGAATAAAGGACTAATGATGCAATTAATGAAGATTAAAAGAAGGAGGGACTTAATCTCGCAATTAAGAAGAAATGAAGGAGGGGAGGAAGCTTTCTTAATCCTCCCCTATAAATAGTCATTAGTTGTTAATCATTTTCCTTGTTGGCTAAGTGTGACAATTAGCTCTTCCACCATTTACTTACCTTGCACCTTTAATTTCCTTGTCATTTAAATACTTGTCAATTTAATTACCTTGTCTTGCACATTAAATTCCTTTAATTTCAAGTAAGTTTCCTTTTAATTCTTGTCAATCTTTATTTTATCTTGTTAATCTCTTATCTACCTTTCTTAATCTTTGATTTTTATGTTTATGTTTGTGTTTATGTTCATGTCTTTATTTTGATCAAATGGGTTTTTGATTATTGTGGTTAAATTTGTTTGTTTTGTTGATTTAAATTGTTAGTTTATGATTATTGAATGTTTTGTTATTAGTTTAGTTTAATCGTGTGTTTGATTTTGGTTAATTTGTGGTTAGATTCTTGTTATTTTGATCCCTTGTTCTTCGGGGGAGTTTGTTTCTGTATCTGAGATTCCCAGGAAAACTTCCGAACAAGCTAAAGTTCTGAACCAGAGGGTGCTCATTCGGAACATTCAAAAGTTCCGAATCAAGCTTCATCCGGAAGTGTTCCGGATCAAGAACTTCCGAGTAAAGAGTTGTTCATTCGGAACTCCAAAGTTCCGAACCAAGGGGCTTCATCCGGAAGTCTAGAAGTTCCGGATCAACACCAAAAGTTCCGGACGAAGGAAAAGTTCCGGATCAACACTTCCGAACCAAAGTTCCGGATCAGCAGGGCTTCA
This sequence comes from Glebionis coronaria, assembly GCA_025667525.1. Classification (NCBI taxonomy): domain Eukaryota; kingdom Viridiplantae; phylum Streptophyta; class Magnoliopsida; order Asterales; family Asteraceae; genus Glebionis; species Glebionis coronaria. The sequence continues at coordinate 271,973,126 of CM046875.1, read as the reverse complement.
TTCGGAAGTCTCAAAAGTTCCGAATCAATCAATACTTCCGAACCAAACTTCCGACTCAAGGTAGCTTCATCCGGAACTTTAAAAGTTCCGAATCAAGGAATTTGGGGTTTGGGAAGTTCCGACTCAAGATTGTTTCACTCGAAACTCAAAAGTTCCGAGTCAAGCCAGTTCATTCGGAAGTTTTGAACTTCCGAATCAAGGTTTCTTTCATTTCTTTTTAGTCTTTCATTTTAAGTTCTGTCTTTTATTTTCAAACTTTATTTTTCCCGCCTTTTAATTTAATTGCACTTTAAGATTATTTGTCTTAGCTTTATTTTAGCCTTGCCTTAGTTTAAGTTTTAGTTGCGTTTTAAGATTGCCTTAGATAGTTTTAAATTTGCGTTATTTACTTTTAAGTGCCCTTTAATTTTAGTCACGCTTTTAAATACTTGCACTTTATTTTAATTAGACTTAGACTTAAATTAACGCACTTTTATTTTTAAAGTTTCGCACTTTTAATTTTAAAAAAACTACAACGACACATTTTTGTTCCACCAAAATAAAACTGAGTCACATAGAGAACCTAGATCAATTCGATTAGACACACGACAAAGAACTTTAATTTTTATACGGGCTAAAAGCCTTGTATCAAATGGCGCCGCTGCCGGCTCTTTTCGTAAAGATTAACGGTTTTTTGTGAGAGACGCGTTGCTTTTTGGGGTCCGTTCACTTGTGAGCGTTATTTTTCTTGCATAAAAAATTCAAAAAATCATAAAAAATAAAAAAATTGATAAAAATCCATAAAAATTAAAAATTTCAAAAATCCAAAAAGATTTAATCTTTATTGTGTATATATATTGTCTTTGTGTTTGGTTTTGTTTTCTTTTGCATTTTCAGGTGTATGCGTACTAGATCTTCTAATTATCAAGAGCCCGAGCCTCAAGAAGATTTAGATATGTCAGGTGTTAACAACAATAATATTCCACCGCACCTTAATAATAACAACAATGTTCTTCCACAGCCCGATCTTCGGACCATGGAGGAACTTTGTCAACCAACCATGTTTGGACGAGGAGGACCGATTGCACCGATGCAAATCAACGCTCCTGAGTTTTCGTTGAAGCACCACATGATTCAGCAAGTGCAAACTAACCCATTCCGTGGATTGCCTGATGATGATGCCAATAAACACCTCGACAAGTTCATTACAATCACCCAAAGCATGAAGTTGGCTGGTGCCACGATGGATGAACTTCACCTACAACTCTTTCCACATACTTTATTACATCATGCCGAGAAATGGTTTGATCGTCTCCCGAAGAATTCAATTCACACTTGGGATGACATGACTCAACGCTTTTTGTCGCGCTACTTTCCACCATCCATGGTCACAAGCCTTCGCAATCAAATCAGCGGTTTCATGCAAGACCCTGATGAATCTCTTTTTGATGCTTGGGAGCGATATAATGTCTTGATCGATAGATGTCCAAACCACAACATGCTCCCTGTGACCTTAATCGATACTTTCTACAACGGTTTAACTATTCGAGATCGTGATACGATCAATGCAGCCGCCGGTGGCACATTCATGAAAAGGAGACCCAAGGAGTGTAGAGAGCTTATTGAGAACATGACTACTCACCACAAAAACTGGGATTCCTCTGCTTCTTCAAGGAACAACCCGAGAGTCAATGTTTCCTCCACCTCAGCAAACACTGAGATGACCGAACTCACCCGCATGATGACTAAAATGAGCAAAAGTATTACGCTTCTCGCTTCAAACCAACAACAACAACAAGTTAAAGCGGTTGCTAATCCTTGTGAAACATGCGGCGGTCCTCACTCATACACCGATTTTCCTTCGACACAAGGACATCCGGAAAATGTGTATGCAGCTTATGGTAATTATTCACCGGAAAATTACCAAGCTAGACAACAAGGGGATAGAAATCTGCTGAGCTACCGTTCCAACAACTACCTTTCACCCGGTTTTTCTCCTCAAAACCAAAACCCCGCCAACAACTACAATAGAAGCAACCAAATCCCACCAAGAGCTTCTAATCCTTATCACCCACCCGCCCAACAAACCCCACCCATTAACCCGGATGTTGAAGCCACAATGAGAACCCAAGGTGAGCAAATCAAGAATCTGCAAAGCCAAATTATCAATCTTAGAGGAGATATCACGAAGCAAGGAAATGAGATCAGGTCCGAGGTTCGCGATAATATTCAATCCTCCTTCAGTACTCAAACGAATGAACTAAAGAATCTGTTGGCTAGTTTGTTGCCCGCCGCTCAACCTTCTACTTCAAGTTCTCTACCTTCAAACACCGTCACCAATCCGCGAGCCAATGTGAGTGCTATTAATACTCGTAGTGGAGTCACCATCGTAGGACCACCAATCCCACCCCCATCATCTACACCTCCTCCACCACCATGTATCCCTACTCCTCCTACACCTAGTATCAGTGCACCATTACCATCTCTGCCTCGTCATGACGATGTCTCTCGGAAGGACCCTTCAACATCTCAACCCTTACCGACTAAACCTTCACCTTCCACCTATAAACCCAAAATCCCATACCCTTCTCGCTTAGGCAAGACCAACGAGCTAACAAAAGAGGACTCTCAAGTGACAAACTATATCAAGGTGATTTCTCAAATGGGCTTCAGCATTAGTTTTCTTGAAGCACTTGTCCACATGCCCAAATTTGTTAAAGCATTTAAGGAATTGCTTAACAACAAGGAGAAGCTTATTGAACTCGCCAACACACGCTTAAATGAAAACTGCTCTGCAGTTATTCTTTGTGTTGCCTTGCGTGTTCAACAAAACTGAAGAATTTACTGCCCTTGCTGATCTCGGGGCTAGTATTAATTTGATGCCACTGAGTGTTTGGAAAACACTATCATTGCCCGACCTCACTCCAACAAAGATGACTCTCGAACTTGCAAATCGCACTCTCGCTTACCCCGTTGGTATAGCCGAAGACGTGTTCATTAAAGTTGGCGCATTTACTTTCCCGGTCGATTTTGTCGTAGTTGATTATGAAATGGACCCTCGTATTCCTTTAATACTTGGTCGGCCATTCTTGAGAACCGGACGTGCTTTAGTGGATGTTGCTGAAGGTGAGTTAATCTTAAGAGTCGGGAATGACTCACAAATTTTCAAAATGGGGAAGCTTACAGGCAAATACTATGGACGAGAATCAGTGAATATGATTAATGTGCTCGATGACTTCACCGTCTATGACAATCCTCTATTCGATTCTTCCATCGATAACCCACTCTTTGATGATGATGTGGATGATTCTCGGTCCACTTTGGAACCTTCTCCCATTTATGATTCTCCACCGGTCTTTGATGCTTATGATGATGATTCTAGCTCAGATTCGGATGATTTTGATGATTGTACTTCTGAGTATCCCGAGATGCCCACTTTCGATGATTTTGATGAGGCCGATACTCTTTCGAGCGATTCTTCACATGATGAAGATCCTCCGCCATCACTCGATCCTACTTTGGACGATTACTCATTTGAGGAAGATTTCTCTGAATTTCTCAACACTTACTTCCCTCATGAGAGTGATGCTCCTCCTTATGACTTTGAAGATTATCGTCTTGATCCTACTTTGGATTTGAAGAACATTCTGTCAAAGGAGAAGAAACCGGTTGACACCAATATCCGTTGCACATATGATTTGACACCTCTTTGTCCCCCTTCTGAGGACGAGGTTGTGCTTCTTTGCGGATCTTCTTCACACTCTGCTGAGCCTGAGTGCTATTTTCCCCTAAAGGAAAAGGTGTTCGACCCCGGTATTGAAGTCTTTAAGCCATCTCAGTATCCATCTGATGAAATAAAAGGAAAAATCTTTGGAAATTTTGAAGACATGCTTGCACCACTTCATCCTTGCTTCCACCGTGCTCCATCACTGCTTAAGGGAACCTTTCCTACTCTTCTTTGGCTTGCCTTGTTCGCCTTAAGCTTCTACTTATTGATGAACGAAAACTATGTCTTCGATCCTGGTGGATATGTTTCATGCTTTTTCCGTTGATGATCAAGGTCGAGTCAGGCTCATGACTCGGTTAACAAAAATCAAGCGCTTCTTGGGAGGCAACCCATGCTTCTATCTTTTCGCTTTCTTTATCATAAGTGTAGGGGAGACCCGTTGGTTTGCTTTCCTCTCCTCACTTCTTAATCAAGGATTCGAGCTTCAATGATCCACTCTTGATGATTTTTGACGACCCGTGATTCCGTGTTCCATTATCCCGGTTCTATCCTAAACTCTTTTCGATTCACTATTTTATATTTTCTCAATATTAAAATAGGAATCTCTTTAGTTGTCTTTTCCTTAGCGAGATTTAAACAAAGTGCACAATGTCCTAAGTGTAGGGGAGTTTACTCCCACATGCTTAAACATTAAGGACAATGTTTATCTTAAGTGTAAGGGGGGACTTCTATCGAAGTTAAGTGGTCTTTTCCTTGTATTTGTCCTCATTTTAACCGGAAAATCAATTTTTCGACATTTTTCAAAATTTTTGATCTATTTTGGCCTATTAGTTTTTACCTTTGTATAGTTATTTTCTTTCTTTGCTAGAATAAATGTTTAATAAAGTGGTTTTAATTTTCAAACGTTGTGAATCTTTTGACTCAACCCGAGTTTACTTATCTAAGTTACTCTAGCTAGTATCCTTAACGTGTTTAAGTCAAGTTTTGCTAGGCTATTATATAGGGAGCTATAAAACGCGAAAGTCTTAACTCTCACGGGTTAAGAACAAGAACTTTTCGCAAGTTCCTATAATTGATCCAAGAGAGTCGTTTATCAAGGGAACTTTAAAACGCGAATTCTAAACTTGAAAAAGTCCAAGAATTTGCAAGATCCTATAGGCGACTCGAAAACCCAAAACTTTGACTTAATAGGCTAAGTATCCACGAGTCTCGTTACTTGAGATTTTAAATTGTGGAGAACGAGAGATGATAGAGCCAATTATAAGTTCGGTATTCTTTCGTGAATTTATGTGAGTTAATTATGAGCCTATTCTCCCATCGCTTGCTAATAATTTATCTGCTAATAAATAAGGTTGTACGATTTGAAAAGTTACTTAGCTTCTAGCCCAAGATCGTTTAAAAGTTGCTCGGTATGGATTAGAGTTCATAGCCAAGGCATAACTTATTGAAGCGGGATGCGAAGATTGGCGAGTCCGAAAAGGCCCTAACAAGGCATGAGGGCTATATTTTGTTGCTAAAGATCCAAAAGTGATGTCAAGAATCATTTATCGAAAATCAATATGAAGGATCGAGACACACGACGAAAAGCAAATACTCCCCAAAAGTCATGGAGAAGTGTATCCGAAAAGACCCTAACAAGGTATGAGGATAAATAGATCCAAGTCATAAAAGGAGGCGGATCGTTGTATATCAAAGTCCAAAATAAAGATTGGAGAAAAAAATGAAGAAGTCGTGGTCCAAGTATGAATCTCTCAAAACTTCAAGTGAAGAAATTCCTATTATGAAGAGAAGGCCATTATTTCATGAACGTCTCTCAAGGTTTGAAGTATGAAGTCGCTGCCAAATATCGGTCTGAGAAAGGTCTCAAATCGCGAAGCGAGTTATGCCAAGATATAAACTTTATGAGGTCCCGAGAAGCAGTTTTAAAAGATTTTGTCCTTTAGCTAACTATTGATTAAATCGTTCACTTTATTTTCAGACCTAATAAACTATCGAAGTAAGTCAAACAATGCATCCTCGTGATCATTCAAGACAACAATAAAATATAAGAGATACACCTAGGAATAAGGGAGTCTAAGTGAATAATTGACCCACATGAATTCGTGTTAGTCTACTAACTTATAATAACAATGATCTCGTTTTTAAGCTTGGTTTGGAGAAAGTGAAAACTTGAGGATGATGATTATTCATGACATTTCCAAAACCCAAGGTATGCTTTTGATTTCTTTATTTTGTATGTTTTTTATTTTCTATCTCTTTAATAAAGGCCAACGTGGATTAATTATGATGAAAAGTGTAATGTTGCTTTGTAACTAATGCATTGCATGAGGACATTACAATGGTCAAGTGTAGGGGATTTGATATGTGTGTAAACACACATCTTTTCTACCACTTAATTACAATAATAACCGGACCAAAACGTGTATTTTATGTCTTTTATGTCGGAATTATGCGTGGTTTGTATTTTTGTTGTGATTTAGGACGAAAAGGTAAAAAGTGGAGAAAACACGGACATTCACGGGCATTTACGGACTTTTATTGAAGAAAAAAGATGAAAGACGAAGTCAAGAAGTCAAGAGTGCAAAAAGAACGGAAGTCCAAGACCAATTCTAAAGATTTATCGAAGAAAAAGTCAAAAGACGGAAGTTTATCAAAAGCCGAAGAATTCAAGTCTATTTTATTGAAGAATTTAAAGACGAGTTCAAAGAAATCCCGAAGCCAAAAGTCCTTTAAGTCCAAGTTTAAAGAAGATTAGAAGAATAAAGGACTAATGATGCAATTAATGAAGATTAAAAGAAGGAGGGACTTAATCTCGCAATTAAGAAGAAATGAAGGAGGGGAGGAAGCTTCCTTAATCCTCCCCTATAAATAGTCATTAGTTGTTAATCATTTTCCTTGTTGGCTAAGTGTGACAATTAGCTCTTCCACCATTTACTTACCTTGAACCTTTAATTTCCTTGTCATTTAAATACTTGTCAATTTAATTACCTTGTCTTGCACATTAAATTCCTTTAATTTCAAGTAAGTTTCCTTTTAATTCTTGTCAATCTTTATTTTATCTTGTTAATCTCTCATCTACCTTTCTTAATCTTTGATTTTTATGTTTATGTTTGTGTTTATGTTCATGTCTTTATTTTGATCAAATGGGTTTTTGATTATTGTGGTTAAATTTGTTTGTTTTGTTGATTTAAATTGTTAGTTTATGATTATTGAATGTTTTGTTATTAGTTTAGTTTAATCGTGTGTTTGATTTTGGTTAATTTGTGGTTAGATTCTTGTTATTTTGATCCCTTGTTCTTCGGGGGAGTTTGTTTCTGTGTCTGAGATTCCCAGGAAAACTTCCGAACAAGCTAAAGTTCTGAACCAGAGGGTGCTCATTCGGAACATTCAAAAGTTCTGAATCAAGCTTCATCCGGAAGTGTTCCGGATCAAGAACTTCCGAGTAAAGAGTTGTTCATTCGGAACTCCAAAGTTCCGAACCAAGGGGCTTCATCCAGAAGTCTAGAAGTTCCGGATCAACACCAAAAGTTCCGGATGAAGGAAAAGTTCCGGATCAACACTTCCGAACCAAAGTTCCGGATCAGCAGGGCTTCATTCGGAAGTCTCAAAAGTTCTGAATCAATCAATACTTCCGAACCAAACTTCCGACTCAAGGTAGCTTCATCCGGAACTTTAAAAGTTCCGAATCAAGGAATTTGGGGTTTGGGAAGTTTCGACTCAAGATTGTTTCACTCGGAACTCAAAAGTTCCGAGTCAAGCCAGTTCATTCGGAAGTTTTGAACTTCCGAATCAAGGTTTCTTTCATTTCTTTTTAGTCTTTCTTTTTAAGTTCTGTCTTTTATTTTCAAGCTTTATTTTTCCCGCCTTTTAATTTAATTGCACTTTAAGATTATTTGTCTTAGCTTTATTTTAGCCTTGCCTTAGTTTAAGTTTTAGTTGCGTTTTAAGATTACCTTAGATAGTTTTAAATTTGCGTTATTTACTTTTAAGTGCCATTTAATTTCAGTCACGCTTTTAAATACTTGCACTTTATTTTAATTAGACTTAGACTTAAATTAACGCACTTTTACTTTTAAAGTTTCGCACTTTTAATTTTAAAAAAACTACAAAGACACATTTTTGTTCCACCAAAATAAAACTGAGTCACATAGAGAACCTAGATCAATTCGATTAGACACACGACAAAGAACTTTAATTTTTATACGGGCTAAAAGCCTTGTATCATACGCCTTCACGGTTTCTTGCCTCTTATTCGGATAGTTCCCATGGGTGTTCCTTTGGTTATTCTCCCATTTTCTCTTGTTGTCCGCGACATTTCCAGCATTTGCTCGAACAACTTGGTCCATCAGACTGTGAGCCATCCTTATAGCATCACTAACTTTTGTCGGTCCAGACGATGTCACATTCCTTTGAACTCTACCAGGTAAACCCCAAATGTAGCGCTCAACCTTCTTTTCTTCATCTGGAACCATTCCAGGACATAGCAAATACAACTCTTGGAACCTCCTAGTGTACGTACCAATGTCATTGTTCTTCACAGTCACGTTCCACAGTTCAATTTCCATTTTCTGAATCTCATTACGAGGACAGTACTCCTTAGTCAACAACTTCTTAAGTTCCTCCCAACTCATTCTATACGCCTCCTCGGCTCCAACCGTCTGCACATGGGTGTTCCACCATGTCAACACTCCAGCAGCTAAAGTACAAGTAGAATAAGTCACTTGGTTTTCAACAGTACATCCACTGACACGGAACACAGATTCATCTTTTCAACCCAACGAGCTAATCAGACAGCTCCTTCAGTGCCATTAAAATTCAAAGGGTCACAACTCCTAAAGTCCTTGTAAGTACACGGCTTAGGCGGTCGATTGTCAACATCGTTCGGTGGTGCTTCGTTCACGTTGTTGTTAGCTTGAATTTTTGCCAGTGCAGCAGTCACTCGTTGCGTAATCAGTTCTTCCAATTGTGCGTCAGTCATTCCTTTACGTGTGTTCACCATTGTTTCTCTGCGTTAAGACAACAATGCAAATAAGGTTCAAGCACGAATATACACGTTATATATTTCTTATGCTAAAATAAAATGCAGAATTTAACAGTACAACAACATAGAAAGGATAGTCACTGGTCAAAGTCATAAAGTTAAATTCTCATTCATAATCAAAATATCGAGTACATAGTCATAAAATAAGAGTTTGATTACATCTAGTCTACTCCAACTAACCGAGTACTACTCTAGTTTAGTGGATATAATGCCCAAAAGATAAAGATGTCAATCTACTCTAAAATTAAGCACAATAACGATGAATCTCTAAGTGCGACGACGACGATCACACTCACCACATCTCGGTGAGTCACTCCTCGGGTCTCCATCTGCAGCTCGGTCTCCACTACGAACTGACTCCAACTCACGCCTCAACCTAGAAACCTCCTCAAGTGTGGTATCCAACAAGTCGTGGGTATCCTCGTTATCCTCTAACAATCCAAACACCGCATCCTCAAGTAGACGAAAACGAACAGCATCTGAATCCCTAGCAGATCCTATCATAACAACACATGACCTAGGTCTAGAGGGCTCTCCAACATGATGAGTAGGTGGTGTAGAAACAGTAGTATCAACTCGACTCCCATGAGTAGGCGATGCCTCAGGTGTAGTGTGTGAATCAGACATACGAATCTTCTTCCGTTGGCATGACGAATCAGAATCGAACAAGGCTCGAGATCTAACACCGGATGGTCCAGCTCCATCAACAGGTGGTACAGTATCATCGAAATCAGTATAAACCTCAGCTGGTGGCGTACCCCATAAAGCTTCCCTCTCCTCTCTAAACCGCTGACATGGAACAGTAGGCTTCTTCTTCAAGTTGGATGTCTTCCTAATCCCACTTCTCCTACCGGGCTCAACTTTCTCAGGTACAACAGTCAAAGCATCAACCCTACTATCATCATCAGCCTCAGCATCCTCGCTATCACTACTAGCCACAACCATCCTTACGTCAGTATCACTCTCAATATCATCATCCATGTCCTCATCATACTCACGATCTACCTCATATCCATCCATATCATCATCATCCTCATGATCTACCTCAACACCATCCATATCATCCTCATGACCTACCTCATGTCAATCCATACCCTCGTCACCCTCGTGATCTACCTCAATATCATCCACGTCATCCTCATCATCCTCATTACCACTAACCCACTCGATCAAAGTACGATGCACAACAGGTGGCATCCCATCAACAACATCGGAAGTATCATACAACACATTAGGCTCACCCTCATCATCCTCCTCCGGATCCTCGTCAGGGTCATACTCTGCACCTTCCTCCTCAAGATCAGCCTCCTCAGGAGCCTCCTTTGGGTCATTCTCCGGCTCGACATGATCTGGTATCATCTCAATCTCGTCTTCCCACTCTACGTCAGCAGAGTCGGGCTGGTAAGTAATAGTAGATGACGACATAACCTGCAACAACCAAAATGCATATTAAAGCAGTTTTAGGGTATGCATGAAATAATCATGTATAGAAATTAAAGTATGCAAATCAGCGAAATGCATATGTATATAATACATATTACGTATTACATAATATATATTACATATTACTTATAGTGTTATCCTACGTAATACATTACGTAGTACACCTATGTATACAGAGTAACAAGTAGCCACATCGGTTATAGTCTAGGCCTAAGATGCAAACCTAGTTCTCTATAACCAAGGCTCTGATACCAAATCTGTAACACCCCAAAATGTGATATGCGGAAGCGGTGAAGCTCGGGGGCTGTTACGTCATTGTATCATAATTCAAGGTACAAGAGAACGATTCTAAATGAGACGTTTTATAAAAATACATCGTTGAATTTAAATAAAAGCATCAAAGTACAAAAGGTCTCAGTTTCAAAAGATAGCGTACCGGAATATAAAAGTGTTAAACATCAACGAGATAACAGTTCAAAAGCATAAGTAGATAAATGTCCGAAGATAGCCAAGAAATGCATGCGGACTCCAAGTACTTCACACAACAGATACAAATCATCATCAATTACCTGAGATAAATGCTAAATTGGGTCAACATAAAGTTGGTGAGAATATAGTTTTCAAGTAAAAATTCATAGTAATTCGATTTCAGATTTCATTTCATGTACACATGCAACTATAGGAGATATAGTGCCAAGTGTAGGATAAATTGGGTGTTCACAATATTTATGATAGCTAAGCTCGTGACATCGAAACTAGTGATCCAGTACATGCAATAGATTGCACATATAAATTGTCCCAATAGAGTACCTAGCCAAGATAACGCAGTTCATACAAATGGTACACACTCGTCCGGCATCAGAATGCCCGAGTGAAGGTTGTCAACCCTCAATAGATCTATCCGTAACATAAGAGGTTACTCCAGCAGAGTAACTAACGATTCACGATAGTAAGGACTATGGCTAAAGCAACTTAAGCTATCTCATAAACAGATTAGGTTCGGCCTCAATGGGAAAATAAAATGGGGTCACAAAGCGTTCACAGAAATCAAGTTTTACTTGCGTCCAGAAGCAAGCATCAAAGCATTTATCACATCCCAAAACATTAAACATAGAAAGCAGTTTAATAGGGATCTATAAACTCACCTCAAGCAACGATTCAAACCGCACAAGTATGATCAAATAGTAGCGAGCAACTCTAGCAACAACCTAAATATAATACTATAGTTTAGGCGCTAGCAAATAAGTCACAATAGTTCGTCACGTACGTTACTCATCAATCATATATATATATATATATATATATATATATATATATATATATATATATATATATATATATATATATATATATATATATATATATATATATATATATATATATATATATATATATATATATATATATATATATATATATATATATATATATATATATATATATATATATATATATATATATATATATTATTGTTAAAATCGTGACTTGTAAATATCATATCGTTATAAACATTATAGTATATATATATATATTTAGGCAAAAATATTTATTTTTTACTCGACGAAATTTCGAAAGCCTTTCGGCGTAAATTTTAATTTACCCAAGTTTATCTTAATAAATTTTCCAACACGATTTCTAACGAAAATTCGTCAGCCTTTCGGCGTCACATAAAAATTTGCCATTTTTAGTAAGTACTCAAATATCGTCCCAAAACCCCTAATTTCAACACTTTCTCAATCGCCATTGTTTCAACAAGTCATTTTCCCGCAATAGTATCAATTTTCACTTTCAACGCTAAAACTTTTAACGTTACACCAAGTATTCACATTTCGCGCTAATACCCTTTTTCAAAACGATCCCAACATTCATATACAACATTTAGTAACCATTTCGACACTTAAAACAACTCCGTTTAACTCGAAAATGTCGTTTCGACCACTTTAAAAATCTAGACAGCAAGCACATTATAGTGTTTTTCACAAAAATTAAGTTTTCCGACAACTAAATTTAAACGATCATATCTTACTCATTTTAGCTCCGTTTTTAGCCCATAATATATCGAAACAAAGGTAATGACTTATATTTTCATAATATCGTAGTAAACTAGTGTCAAAACAGTTTTTACGACCCTCTATGCCTCTTATAAAAATCGGACAGATTGTATACTTTTCGTAAAAACTCGTTTTCGACCATTTTCAAGCGTAACCAGTAGTAGTAACACTACTAGTTCCCTCCAGTTATTCATAAACACACTCAAAATCAAAAATTTATCTTCAAGTCCATAAATCTAAAAATATACATATTTATATTTTACAAGTCTTTCAATTAAATCATTTTCATGCATGGATCTAATAGATCCACACATAATTTTCATAGATCTAAAATATTTCAAGACCAGAAATAATTTTTATCATTTTATTTCAAGAAAATAGTTGATGAGTAACATGCATGCATAGATCTACATAGATTATGCATGAAAAATGAAAAAGATGAAAAGGTTTAAGAAGTAACCTTGAGTAACGACTCTACGTACCACGACAACCCGATCTACGCTCTAACCCACTAATAATCAACAAGAACTCAACTTCTATAAACTACCACCAAAACTCCTCAAATCTACAAACCCAGAAAACCCATTCTTCTTTATACTTGTACAAACCCCTAGGATGTTTTTATTTTGTGTCAAATCTTCTTAAAATGAAGCTTCAAGAAAATCAACAATGGTGGAAAATGGTGTTGTGTTGGTGTCGTGTGTTTTAGACAGAGATAGGATAGTTGTGTGTTTTTTGAGTGAAGTGTAAGTGTAAATAATGTGTAGTGATGTTAAGGTTAAATGGTTAATAAGTTAAAAGGTGTAAGGATATGTAAGTTAAGCTCAAAATGGTAATTGGAAGAAAATTTGGTTTAGCTAGCATGTGGTGAGTTGTTTGGCCGGTTATGGGGGTCCCATTTAGGGTAAATAATTCAAAAAATTTACTATGGTAACTAGTTAGAAGGTTTAAGATAAAAAGGTTAGTTTTTGGTAAATGTCAAAAAGTATATAGTTAAGTTTAGAATTACGTAAAACTTAAAAATTTGACGAAATATATTATATTTATGATTTTTCGACGAAAACTGATATTTTATAATTTATAAAGTATTTTATGCATGCTAACGACGGTTAAACGTAAAAACGACGTAAAATACGAAAACGCGATACGTTAATTAAATATTCTCAGAAAATACGATTTATTACTATAAATAGAAAAATACTAAAATACAGGCATATATAAACATATACAGAAATATTTAAATACGCTGCTCATGAAAATACGATCACGCTCTTAAAAACTAAACAGTTAAGCACATAATTCACAGATAACGAGTAACCTCATGGATTATCGTCAATTCATTAACCGTCTCAGCACTTTGGTCAGGTTCACAGAAAATGTTCAGAATAATGACTGAGCACAGTGTCAAGTCTTTACTCGTCATCAAACAATTTTTCAGAATACGCGGGATAACTTTCCGGTTCCAACACAATTAAATCACATAGTTGACTAAATAAAAAGTCAAAGGGTAAAATAGTCATTTTACAAAGTAGGAAAAATAATCAGGTGTTATAATCAAGTGATCAACTAACGGTGCTCAACCACCAAGTGATCAACTGACCAAATATGTTAAAATTTTTTGGCATGACCATCTAGTGGATGTAAAGTGCTCAAAATTACCATTTTGATCTTTTTCCCTTATAAAAAAGGGAAAAAGACGAAAATGGTCAAATCCAACCCCCATGATTCACTAAATGGTCAAGCCAAAATATTTTGACATATATGGTCATGCACAAATGTACAACTGTTCAACTCCATTATATTCATGTCATGTGTCTTATGGAAAATGTTCGACTGACGGTGCTCAACCCCCAAATGCTCAACCTCAGTACCTTTTTCTCATTTTTAGACAAATATTTTTCATTAATATCCGGGCCCAATTTTTAAGTTTACCCCTTCAAATATGTAACTTAACACATTTAACCCAAAATAAAACAAAACTAAAACACAACATCATTCTAATTCATCCTCTCCTTCTATCGATGAAAATTTCAAGGTTTCCAGCATCTCCACCTTAACGCGTAAACTTTATATACATGTTCTGTTTAACGTCTGACTCGGTATTTACATTTCTGTTATGGATACGAAAAAACTGTATACAGTTGATCAAACAATGAATCAGACGTATCTATGGGCAAATTATATTAGTCAGTTATGACATGAATGCAGCCTGGAATATTCCTAGGATTGTCAACTATAGACAAACACCATATATGGAGTATTAAAAGCTTGTTATTCTGATTATACGACATAATACACAAACTCTTGAAAATGGTCATATCGTTTAATTCGCCTACATACCATATACGACATAATACACATAACTATTACAGCTTATTACAGAAATATTCCAAGGATTGTCACCTATCTTATCTTATCTTATCTTATCTTATCTTATCTTATCTTACTATATTATAAAGCATTTGGGACTTTTGTAACAAACTTTTTTTGGCTGAATTTTAAGACTTTTTCACTTAATATATAAATCAAGTTGCTAAATATATCTTCCTTTTAACACCCTTTTGTAACAACTTTTTGTAACAAACTTTTGTAACAATATATTAAAATAACATTTTTAATTTTGAGATAAAATATTATTTTCATAATCTAAATTCTATCATATTTTCTAAAATTTTGTGCTTTTTAATTCAATATCAATTTCGATAAATTTTATTTACTTTTTTTATTTCTTTTTTTAGCGGGTTTATTTTGCTTTAACTTTTTTACCATTTTAAATTAATGTAAATACGAACTTGAAAGGTAAAATAGTAACATTTGTTTGCTTCAAAAATCGTCATTAAGTACTCGCCGCCGCTTTGCGCGGGCACCGTACTAGTATGACATAATACACAAATTCTTGAAAAAGTTTAGAAAGATTGATCAAGAGTTAGAGAACCCAGCTGATTAAACCAATAATTAATATGCTTCACAGCGTATGCTGATACTCTTCATGTCTGAAGTTTCAAAAGCTAACGCCAAGTCGACATCACAAGTAATCAGTATCCAATCACTGGCTTCATCCATATATTTCATACGTATTAGCTTCATCCATATATTCCACAGTATCCAAAACTGTGTCATGTAGTAAAAAAGGGGTACCTCCTTTGTCTTTGCATTTGTTAGATCTTTGACCTCTATTGTTACTACTCCCTGAATCCAACCTCACCAAGATGCATTTTGATGATGTGTCATGCCTTTGAAACATGGTAGCTTCATCGCCATGAGCTTGCATCTCCTCAAATATTCAGAATTCGTTAAACACTAAAGTAATGCCTCGCATTATATTAATCTGCAATGCAAAACACAAGAATGCTTTCACGAGTTAATGTCAGACACCTCATAAACATGCCAATAAAGAACTGATGAATATACAACACAATCTTGAATAGATTTGACCTTGAAAATCAAAGTAAAAAGGTACACAAGTATCCACATTAATTTTGAACACACGGATGAAATAGCATTACCTCATGTCTGCAGACATTACAGAAAGTAAAATTGTATCAAATAGTTGACTTGGGTACTCAAAAGTAATTTATATAACATAAAAAGATAGTAATAGCGGTAGGTTTTAAACTCTGATCTTGCTTAAATGGAAGTCAATAAGGAACCTGTATTGATAAATTGGTAGTAAAAATGTGTTGACTGAATTAAGAGCAATCACTCATCTTTCCTGAGTAGTATACCTTATTATTCAACAAAGTTTGAGCTCCATCTCTATGAGCCGAAATCAAAATAAACCTCTGATATCGTTGCCAAAGATAGAACAAAGTCACTAAAAAACATATTTCACATCACAAATACAACATACTTTGGCCAAAGGAGCCAAGCAGTTAGTTGTGCAACTTGCACGGGATATAATATCCATGTCTCATTGACTACTATAAAAAGCATCAGCACATCAGCTGATGGAGTTGAGATCTGATTAACGTTCACATTACAACCTGCACTTGCCAACAGGTTATTAGCTATATCAAAACCTTTACTTGCGGCTAAAAATAAGTAGAATATTATGCATACATTATGAATAGGCTTACCTGAATTTTATGTGGGTCAATCTAACCTGAACATGCCCATCTGGACATCTGCAAAAACTGATATGGTCAAACCCTTTACACTTTTGTTTATTCGGAGAGATTTTACCTTCAGAGCGTAACGAAATTCGAATACTGGTCGCACATGCTGAATTTGTGATCATTGGATCTGTTGAAAGAACCCTCTCCATTGGTTCAGACACATCTAAAACTCAAAAAAACAATGGCATACCTAATATGCATTTGATTCATGCTAAGGAGCGAACATCTTTTGAAAGAACCCTCTCTATTGGTTCAAACACGTATTAAGTTGTACCAAAAATTCAAGTCACAGTCATAGTTATTCTAAGCATATTTTTCACAAAATGTCATGTATAGAAGTCTTATCTGTAATTGAGCTAAGAACCTTTATCCATACCCAAAAGAAGGCATCCTACTTATTAATGATCAAAGTTATTAAAAATTTAGATTACATTAAATCAAAGCTTTAAAGATTATGTTTAGTTCTTAACTTCTTTTGAATATGACCATTTTATTAATTAAGAAAAGTGTGCAGTCTTAATGTACAGTTTCCGGACGTATTTTTAGCGGTTTACTATTTGGATGGGGGCTAGTGAGCCAAACAAGGGGAAAAACTTTATATACAAAAGTGTGCAATATGTGTTTCACTCCATCACCATCAGCGACTGCAGACTCCACACTGTTGCACATAATTAACAAATCGTTAAGTCTTAATTTTTTCCTAGTTGCCTCACCCTAACCGATTCTACCAATAAACATAAACTGCACCAAACCTAGCTAAACCATCATCTAATCACGCACAATCATTAGTTCCCAATTTTCAAAGTCTGTATTCAAACCTTATTCAGGACTGCGTTTTGGAAATTCAGAAATGAATATAGAGTTTGGCAAACCATCAGAAGAAATTGTTTGTGTTTTCTAAGAGATTATACAGTTCTGAAAGAGCAAGACCGTTTTGAAAACGCGTATCAGTTTTGGAAACACGATCAGAAACATCCCGTTACTACACTAATCGACATAAACTGAATCACAACACAGCTGAACAAGCATGAAATTACCCACAAACTCTAGTTTTCTGTCAGTTGGATTACTTGTCCAATCTTAAGTGTTTGGCATTGCGTTTTGGGTTAGATCATCTAAATCTTGCATTTGCGAAAGTCAAATACTCAATAAACAGTGTTTGGCAAATGATTTAAAGAAATCATATCAGCATTTTCTTAAGAGACAAAACACATCACATGGCTTTTATGAAAGCGCAATTTTGCAAACACAAACTGTTTCCATATCGCAATCCTACCCTTACTATAGTTCTAATCACACAGACATAGTCTGAATTAAAGCCTAACTAAGCAATAATCTAATGACACATATTCATCAGTTACCGTATTTTCATTTTCTAATCATAACGCTTACTATACCTAAACTGAACTAAACTTACTAAAGAAACATCTAATGATCACACAAGTCGCAAGTTGCGTAATCTTTAATCCTAATCGCGTTAAACATATTCCTATAAACACCCTCCACTTCACCTCGTAATCCGATTTCCCTCATCTTCGCCACAAACTTACTCGTTATTATCCCATGCAACCTGTCTCCTACATCCACCTTCACCAAACCATTACCCGTCTCCTTAACCGTATTCTTAACAGAATTCCCGGTAACCACACTTTCACAGTCGGAAACAACTGAGTCATCATCATCACCACTGGAACTCATTCTTTCATTATCACCAGAATTCTCACCGGAAGACTCATCATGATCACCTACGTTAAAAAGTTGTTCACTTACGTTAAAAAGTTGATCACTTTTGAAAAACAGTTTAGCACTTTTGTACAAAAGTTGTTCACTTACGTTAAAAAGTTGATCACTATTGAAGAACGGTTTAACACTTTTGTACAAAAGTTGTTCACTTACATTAAAAAGTTGATCACTTTTGAAAAACAGTTTAGCACTTTTGGACAAAAGTTGTTCGCTTACTTTAAAAAGTTGATCACTTGTGAAAAAAAGTTTATCACTTAAAAAGTTGATCACTTATGAAAGTCGTGGTTCAAAATAATGGAAGTGCGGGGAATCGAACCCCGTGCCTCTCGCATGCAAAGCGAGCACTCTACCATATGAGCTACACTCCCAATCTAAATCATAAAGCCTCGAAACCCGCACAAGGGAAAACAACAAAAACAGGGGAACCATAAATCCAAATATGGGGAATGAATCTGCAACACGGGAAAAACAACAAAAACAGGGGGAACCAAAAACCTTCGTAGAAGCTACTAATTAATAGTTTATGAATAATACCTCAAGCTAAAGTTTTTATGAATATGGAACACGAAGGTAGGTCATCCCTGTAGAAGTTCCAGAATTTATATCCCTGCACAGTGCCTTATTGGCACCAGCACCTGGAGAAACAGGTGGGACAGTATTAACATTTCCAGCAGCAGGAGCAACAGTACTTGGAGACGGAGCAGAACCACGCACCTGTGGATTGTGTGATCTGCCTGCAAGCTTACATGATAGTAAAGAATTCAGCTAACGGTCAAACCAAAATGCAATCAATAATATTGTACTGAAAAAAATAATTATGATCATAAAAAGCTTATTAGGAAATTGCATTGGATCGGGGTTGATTAGAAAGACTTGTACTTTATAAGGATTCAAGAACTACCATGAAAATGTCGAGAATTATTACTACTTAAAAAACATTTGCCAAACATACTTCCGATTAACATCTTACAACCACTTAATTAAAACGGTATAGAAGTAACATTAAATTCATGATAGCAAACTGTAAGCAAAAAAATAAAACAAGACATGTATGTAAACTAGTAAAGCTACGTAGATTCGTGAAAGAATTTGGAGAAATATGAAAACTTTATCAGAAGCTGGTATATTTCACACACGCTTAAATGAAAAGATTAATGTTATTCTTATAAAGATACATTCTGTTTACGCACCTGAATTTATATTGTTTCAATTGATTTTTCCCAATGTAGTAACTATGTATATAGGAAACCATAGAGGTCTTGTAAAGTGCTTGCAAAGGTTTGTGGAAGGCCTATGTCAATAGAGTTTATTCCAACTTCGGCACACGCTTTTCTCTTCATATTAACATAGGTACACTCCCAATTTACAGTAACTATAGTTAACTATAATATAGTTAACTGTAATACACAGTTTTCTAAATGATAAAGCCTCGAAACCCCAAACAGGGGAGAAAAAAAACCAGGGGGAACCACAAACCCGAACAGGGGGAATGAATATGCAACATGGGGAAATTAAAGATAGGCTGTGAGCGACTCGAAACCCCAATAAGCACATAAACAAGGCTAATAAGCAAATCCTAAACAATATGGCTAATAAGAAAATCCTAAATAATTCAAAAAAATCAAATCTTTTTAATGCAAACTGTACTAAACTAAGAATCTAAAAAATCAAGTTACAAAGTTTATAAAACTTACAAAATCTTGATGCTTTTTTTTCTTCACACATATCAAAGTTGCACGCAAATTCACTACATATTTTTTAAGAAGATGGGACCATCAGGAAGCCTAAATTCGTCCAAGTATTCTTAATAAACTGCTCGAGTACATCAAGGGTGTTTGGTTTTAGGGTTATGGAGGGATGATAAGTGTGGGATAAGATGTGATGAAGATGATGATGCCATTTTTGAATGGGGTGAATGTTGTGACGAGGTGGGTGAATGTTGTGAATCAGCTTGCATCTTAATAAACGTCTCATTAACCAAATGCACCATTGTTTGTATTTTATTATGTTAATTATATGTTGAAACATATTAAAAATATAAGAAGTTAAAATGAAAATATAGCTCAGATATCTAAAATAAAATAAAAAAAATATTTGTATTTTTTAATAAAAAAGTAATGTACTAAAATAGAACATTTAAGGGTTGAGCACTGATAGTTGATCACTTATAATATGACACGTGTCGTAATTCTGATGATAGTGACCAAATATATCAAAATCTTTTAACTTGACTCAAGTGATTAACTTGATCATTCTATTCATTTTCCGTATAAAAAATTAAAAATTAGAAGTTAGAATCTTTTTTGGTACCACTCGAGTTCTGACTGAAAATATTTGTGATGTCAAGTTTTCAACCCACAGGAATCTCTAAACTCACTTTACCACGTAAACAAACACACAAAATACATCTTCAAAACCACATGCACCCCCTGTTTTAGTTTTGCACAAACTACATTAGTCCATTTGTTAGTCTAACAAACAACCAACTCATGTAACTTTTCTTGTATTTATACACAACATCATTACTGGTCAATTGGTCATCATATGTACTACTACTATAAATAAGTTACTATTCAATAGTCAATACTACTGACTCCAACAACCAACTAATAATCACCATGCAATTCTCACTAGCACTACCACTCAAACCCACCACTCTTGGGCACCGCGTCTGGCCACGCTGCGCAGTCGCGGCACCACCTGTCCGCCGTATCACACACTCGATGCCACCCGAAAAAATCGATATTTTCAAATCACTAGAACCATGGGCAGCCCAATCTGTACTTCCACTTCTGAAACCCGTAAACCAATGCTGGCAGCCAACTGAGTTCCTGCCAGCATCTTCTCTGCCGTACGACCAGTTCTCGGACGATATTCGACAACTTCGTGATCGTACGGCTGATTTACCAGACGAGTACTTTGTGGTACTCGTTGGTGATATGATAACTGAAGATGCATTGCCCACGTATCAGACTATGATTAATACGCTTGATGGGGTCCGTGATGAGACCGGAGCGAGTCCGAACCCGTGGGCAATGTGGACACGGGCTTGGACTGCTGAAGAGAATCGGCATGGTGATTTGCTAAGGACATATTTATATCTTTCGGGTCGAGTTGATATGAATATGATTGAGAGGACTGTTCAGTATCTCATTGGTTCTGGCATGGTAAGTAAAAAAATACACAAAATTGATTTTCAACACAAATGTTAAGAAAGTTGCAAAATTTAATGCATGTCTCAAAATACACAAAATGTCTTGGTATTTCTTATACTTGTTGAAATATATGTCATTCCGAAAGGTATTAGGAAAAATTGTTGGGTTTTGCTGGTTTTTATACATTTCATATTTAAAATATCAATAATTATGAATCTCAAATATACCATGTTTAATATACTTACTAATTAATATATACCATATTAAAAGTTATTTACCTTAATTATATATGTTATAATAATACATTTATAGAAATAAGTACTTCAAATTTAGAAATGTTTGTAATTATGGAATGTATAAAAAACACCCCATGGGTGTTTGTTAGCAAAACCCAAAATTGTTTGTGAAATCGATGTTTACTAAAATAAGGTATCTATAAAATGGGAATTCAAACAAACAAGTGGATTAACTAATATACTTATGTTCCCATTCAGGATCCTGGGACAGAAAACAACCCCTATTTAGGCTTCGTATACACCTCTTTCCAAGAACGAGCTACATTTGTGTCACACGGCAACACAGCCCGCTTAGCCAAAGACCGCGGAGACCCCATACTTGCACGTATATGCGGCACAATCGCATCAGACGAAAAACGCCACGAAAACGCCTACGTAAAAATAGTGGAAAAGCTCCTACAAGTCGACCCAAATGGCGCCATGACAGCGATAGCTGACATGATGCGCAAGAAAATCACGATGCCAGCTCATTTAGTGTATGACGGGCAAGACCCGTCTTTATTTGAGCATTTTGCAGCTGTGGCGCAGCGCCTCGGGGTCTATACAGCTGACGATTATGCTGATATATTGGAGTATTTGATCGGAAGGTGGAGACTGGAGAAGATCGAGCAAGGTTTGACGAGTGAAGGACGACTTGCGCAGGAGTTCGTGTGCGGGTTAGCGCCCAGGATTCGAAAGCTGCAGGAACGAGCTGGTGAGAGAGCTAAAAAGATGAAGCCTCGTGGTGTTAAGTTTAGTTGGATTTTCAATAAGGAAGTTATGGTGTGAGAGATATGTATATGTTTAATTTAAGGTTTAGTTTTATTTGGTATTTTGTTGCATTGTAAGGTTTAAAGAAATATATATATCGCTTCAGTTGTCGAGTGTGATTTTGATTTCTTAAACATGTTAATCGTCGCTTGACTAAGTCAACCTTAATCAACACTTGAACAATCCAAGCAATCAAATGAGGAGGCACAAGGAAATAACAAGTGGAATAGAAAGATATTGTATTGATTAAGAGAATTTTATAAAAAAAGAATACAAGTAAATTGTGGTGTTTTCCTAAAACACCGTTTTTACACGAAATTGATGGGTGTTTAGATGTGCGGTTAGGAGGAGATTATCTTTAAATCTCAGTTTAAAAATGAAGATAAGTTAAAAAAAAATGTTTGAGTAATAAACGTAGATAAGTGATTATTTGCGTTTAAAAGTTCCAAAATTGAGTTTTGAAAAAAATTAGTGGAGAGCTACTTATTTCATTTTTAAAATGAATTTTTGGAAAAGTAAGCTTTCAAAATGGAGTTTATTATCAAATAATAAAATTTGTCAAACACTCAAAAAAGTGATTATTTGATTATTGATATTTCAAAATAGAATATCAAATCCAAACACTATTTTTTAAAATAGAGTTTTCAAAATGATAATTTTTCGAAATGGAGTCTTTAAAATAAATAATTTGTTTTTAATAAACACATCCAAACATCCACTGAATTATATATTTTTTTTTAAGTAATAATGTAATATGAATGAACGATAGTTTTGTCGTTTGAATATTACCGTCGGCTTGTATTTTATAACTAGTAATCATTTTGGGTCGTCCTAAGTACGGTCCATCATCGTTAACCAGGGGTGGATTTATGTGGAGACAGGGGAGGGTTTTAGCCCTCTAAAAAACTGTGACGAGTAGTGTAAATGTTATTTATTTTATTCAGAAGTTATTGTTAATTTTTTTATTTTGATATATAAAAACTAACTCGACCCTTCCAAAATAAATGCTCAAAGTTCACCATTGTCGTTAACAATTATTATTTACTAAAGTTGTTACATATAATATCTAAATATGTCAAAATATGTTAATTTTACTTTTTAATATTTTAAGTGTGACTACAATTTTTGAATAGACTTTTTAAAGCTCTGGTGTGTGTTTTCAGAGTTTTGAAAAAATATTGTCAGTTTTTTTTTTTTTCTTTTAACACTAGATAATATTAAACAAGCTGAATTCAAAAGATAACAAAGTATCACTTCTCGTCAAAGAGGTAATTTCACAAGGAAAGTTATCATGACAAATGAAATTTACATAAAAACATATGTATCTTTCGCAACCTGATGAGCCACAAAGTTGCATGCACGTGGAGTCCAACATAGTTGCAAATTCATTTGAGATTTCCAATGTTTAATATCTAAAATCAAAGCTGCTACAGCCCAAGGAGGCACATCTTCTATTGAAGCAAGAGAAATCGCCGACTGAGAATCAGATTCAATAATAGCATCATTCCATCCATTTGTAGTAGCAAGAATGCAAGCTGATCGAATAGCATTCAACTCAGCGGCAAGAACCGATCCACATCAACATTTTTTACCCAAGAAAGGGCTGATTGGAAAGCATTATCACTAACCTGAGCTTCAAAAATAACACGTTCAGGAGAAATATTGATTTGTTCAAATATGTAGCGATTTCTTGTTTTCCAAATAGACCATGCAAGCGTGAGTAAAGAAGATAAGAATTTTGTGGAGGCATTTTTAGATTGAAAATGTTCTAACAATGATATGATGCGAGAAGTAATGGTACCTGAGAAACCGTATAGACGAAGACCCAAAGGCGACCCAAACCAAACAGCTTTAGTTCATTCACATTCGAATAACAAGTGTTAAACCATCTCAGGGGAAGATTGACATATGAGGCATGTCGGTGAGGTTGCGCACTTGCGTCGAAATAAAGCTTCACGCGTAGCAATATTAACCAATGTTTTAAAACCCGGGTCTTAGATTGACCCGGTCGAGTCGCCGGGTCGACCCGGGTTAACCCGGTTTTCTAAAAAAATATATTTTTTTATATTTTTAATAATTAACAAAATTATACTTATAAAAACTACAAAAATTTACGTATATTAAAAATTTAGATTGTTTACCAACCAATATAATATGTAAAAATAAAATTTCGTCGCAAATACGTAAATTTAAAAAAAAATAAAAAAAAAAACCCG
Organism: Glebionis coronaria; assembly: GCA_025667525.1. Classification (NCBI taxonomy): domain Eukaryota; kingdom Viridiplantae; phylum Streptophyta; class Magnoliopsida; order Asterales; family Asteraceae; genus Glebionis; species Glebionis coronaria. Next base: position 271,948,610 of record CM046875.1, on the reverse strand, counting down.
AAAAATTTGAAACCCGGCCGGGTCTTGAGAACCGGGTTGACCCGGGTCACCCCAAACCCGCCGGGTCAAGCCGGGTTTCGAAAATATGAAACCCAGGTCAATATGACCCGTTTTTTCGACCAAAACCGGTTCAATCGGTTGACCCGGATCGATCCGACCCGGGTCTGAAAACATTGATATTAACTCTATGAAAGATAGAAGCAATCGACCAAATGTTTTCAATGTAGAAGACAATAAAGACATGAGTGGATGTACCATGTATACGTCTCGAATGTCCAGGAGTTGGTGAAACGTTGAGTCAACTGCTCATTCTTTTAAACATGCATCATTAATCACCATCACCTTCTAAATTTAAACCAAAAACCAACCGAGATACAAAGAGTGCTTCAAACAATAAGTTTATACCAACAAATGTTTTATGTTTTAAGAGGAATCAATTGAAACCTTCAGGATTTCAACAATTCTCACCAAATCTACAAATGAAATATCCAAAAATCCACCTGGGATAAGATGCTTGTCGGAAATGATGGAGATAATAGTCGTCATTTGATTTCTATCTATAGAACATATAAAAGGAATATCTTAAGAAGAAAAAATAGGAGCAAGAACCTGTAGGGTGCATCATGGCAAATTTAATTTCTTGGTTGTGGTGGTGACCGGAGCAGTACTCCAACAATAAAAAATGTTTGAGTAATACAGTTAGAAAGAGTAAAAGACACCTAAAAAATCTATACAAATAATACTGATGTAAATATCATACAAAGCTTTATAGGTTGCACATGAAAATGAAACTTGAAAAGTTGAGAAATATAGACGTGCAACTTGTTGTTGGATGAGCCCTCGTATAAATATATACAAACAATAACATCTAAATTACCCCTTTAATACATTAAGGGGAATGAATAAATCAAGAATAAACAATAATAAAAGTTATGTGAGGAGAACAGTAACAAAAGCATCCCCTTCGTCCATTTGTCTAAGTCGTTTCATCTCCACCCTCGATTTGCCATTCAATCTCTCTCTCACAGCCGTCGATTAATAAAACCAAACTCTTCACCGTAGATTTATAAGAAAATGAAAAGTCAGGTTTCTGATTTCTTAGAACCTCTTTTACACCGTAGATTTATGTCAATCTCAACCATTGGTTATGGTGGACTGAGATTCAGTGTATCTATGCTCCCAAATTATTCATCTCATCCATATCATCCCAGCCTCAATTATTTGTTTCCATCATCTCAAATCTGTATCTCATCCATACCATCCCACACTCAATTATTTGTTTCCCTCATATCAGATCTCTACAAACTCCTCGATGCCATCGATCTCTTCGTTGCCGCCTTTGACAGTGTGCGACGTAGGTGATTGGTAGGCGACGTTGGGTAAGTTAAGTGGGTGGTTTGTTCTCTCAGTTGTCTTAATTTTTTGGTGGTCTTCGTAAGGTTGTTGGATTGTAATTGCCTATTGTTTCTCATAATTAAAAGGGTGGTTTAAGAGAATGATTCTATGATTTCTTGGTTTCTAAAAAGAGCTATCTAAGTTTTTACAAATTAGGTTCATGGTATATGAGCAGCAAGTATCATTGGATGGTGTACAATCTATTCTCAATTACATGTAAGTAATTGCTTTGATTTTTTTTGTATTTTTTATTTTTTACGCGATTAATTAGTGTTTTTTTTATTGATTTTTTTATGTTACAGAAATCATCACATCGACCCACAAAAAACAATACCCAGTTGATGGATTGTCGGGACACAACCGGCCCGCATCTTGGCGGGGCCGCACGACATCGTGTTAGCAGCCATGGCGGGTCAAATGCCTTTATAGTTTCTACTTGCATTACAGTTTTATGGTTCCTATGTGGATTTGCATATACTGGTCTATGTTGTTAAACATGTGTTGCATATTTACACTCCTAGAGGTAAGTGCCATGGCAGATCTATGGATTTCATGTGCTTATGCAGCCATGGAGGTTGTATCCTTTTTTTGGTTGATTTCTAGCCTACCTAAGCCTCGAGCATGCTTTGTGACCTTGCTGTCATGGTTGACATATGGCAATGATGATGTTGTTGCTTTTGTGTGAATATGATTTTGCATATGCACTAAGCTGTTGGACCATGTTGGGTGAAAGCCATCCATGTCTTGGCGAGGTAGCACGAAGTCGTGTTTGCAGCCATGGCAGGTGAGATACTCTCTTATCGGGTTCCACGCTTGCAATCTGAGCCAAATAGTTTCAAACTATATTTCACACTATCTCGACTCAAGTAAGCACGTCTGCTAAAATACCAACATTTTTGTGAGTTTGAAAAGGTTATCGGGAATTTGATGGTGTCCGGATATGCTAAATCTATTTTGTAAGTGTGTGTAGGTGTATTCATTTTATTTAAAGTTTATAGTTGCAAGATTTAAAATATCTCTTTAATCGTTATTCGGGCCTTACGAGGTAATCTCATTCATAGTATTTATGTATATGCAGGATAATAAAGGTTGTCCCAAGTTTCAACCACAACTTTGTAGCCTGATACTCTTAGTTTGGTCGTTCGTTGGCGGGGCATCACAAGGGAATTCTTTGCAGCCGAGTTTGGTTGGACACGTTTTTTTAATGTTCGATTAGAACGGGAATTCAATGATCACTGTCCTAACAGGTTTTGCCATTTTGCAACTGTTGGTCATATAGGTTAGAGCTGAAAAATGGCAGTTAGGCTAATAAGCTAAAAGAGTCTCGGTTCAAAATGGGTCTGATTTGATTTAAACGACTGAACACCACTATTTAATTATCTATTTATGCTCTTTTTATGTAATATGCGCACCATGTTTGTTATTTGGCTGATATATACTGCGAGTAATGGGAAATTCTTTGATCATTCCCGCCTTCTGCCATGTGTCTTTAGTAATTGAGGTAAAATACATGACGCAGTTAAACCCGTACGATGTAATGTCACACAACTTTCTCTTTTAAATTGTTTCCCCCTTATTTGTAGAGGCGGTCCAGGTATCAGTTTGGAGATGTGAGAGCATACTCAATGATTTCTTGGGCTTCGACATTAATTCAAATTGGCGGCTTTTTTATTTATGGCAGAATTTCATATGTATCCCCCAAACTTGCAGCATATCATATATTACAAAGCGATTTTTTTTTTAATTTTTAAGTTAGGTGGTTATGTCATGAATGGTTTATATCAAAGTTATTTTTTCTGCTTCCAGGTTGTGATGCATTCTTTGGTGACTATAAATTCCCAGGATTGCTTGAGTCCTCATCAATTTGCGGGAACCGAAAAAGAATGGCAATAGTAGAAGGTACTGAAAGCTGAATTGTATAAAAGAAGGAAAAAGACTTTATGAATTATAAAGAATTAATGTTCCGATTTAGGAACTTAGGGGTTTATGAATTTTATTTTTTTTGGAAATAGGCTTCGGGTGGGAAAGAAGCTATTTGGACAGAGTTATATGCATATGGCATCCGAGAAGACGTGTTACGGTTTTGTCAATGATCACTCTACATGTTGCATAACCTATAAAAGGTATTTGCATTTTCGAATATTAAATTACTTTTTGTTTTCTCTTTAAATTTGTGTTATATTTCTAATATACAGAAAAGCAAAGTTGCGTATATGTCTAATATTATGCGGTTGATAATCTGGTTAATGGTGGAACATAAAACCTATGGGTGTCAAAAAGGAAGGCACGAGAACATGCGGAGCTCCAAATGTTTCTGATGCATATACCAATTAACGGTCAAGTTGGTGGTCTGTATAAGTGCTCCGGCAAAGGTATGGTACTATGAAACTAAGACATAAGCTATAAAAATAGCATACACTTACGGATCTTTAAATTGATTTCCTGTTCTTTAAAATGTAGATGCCGCCAAAGTATCAATGAATTCAGGAGCGGTCCTCGGGCGCTATAGCCGATGTGAGGAATGTAGTTCAAAGTGCTTTACATACACAGGTTGCTTTTGGCCCGCATTCTTAAAGCTCTAATGTTTATGTTAAAAAAATTTATAAGTGGGCTGTGGTAAGCTGTTTTTCTGAAAATATCCCGGTTTGGATTGTTATAATGAGATTGTGTGAAGTTTGTGTTAAAAAAATTACGATTGAAATTGCTTGAAACCAAGAACCAGTCACCCTTTCTGCAAAAAGGGTGTTTGCCTACTATTAGACCAGGAACCAAACACCTTTTCTGCTACAGAAAGGGGTGTTTGGTTGCTGTTAATCTAGGAACCAAATACTCCTGCCACGAAACAACTTGATGATTTCGGTTTGTGTGGATGGCTTATGTAAGTGCAGTTTGCCACAACCCGTATCTTGGCATGGCGACCATGTGGTTGCAGCCATGACGGGTTATGGGTACCGCTTACATAATTTTGCACCTGAGCCTCAAATGCGATCCCCACATGTATTAGACACTGTGCCCCGAAAATGTTTTTTTAAAGGTTGTTTGTGTGTAGTTGTGAGTGAAATCTGTGTGGTGGGAGTGAAATACGGTTTCGCTCTACCCCAGTTTCTGAGAAACATATTTGGATGGATGATCGTTCGATATATCGTTGTTAGCGTCATGCCTTCCCAACTTCTTCCAGCAATGAAAAAGGCTGCATAAGTCCCACACAGTGAATCTCAGCCCTGAAGGTTTGTGGAATTTATTTTCCCTTTTGCTAATTTTTTTCACACATGTGTTTGTTATACTTTTGTGCTGCTTAATGTCGTTATTCATTTTCAGGTGACGATGGTGTCACAAGGAGTTCCGAAACTACTTGATAACGATGGAAGTGAGCACCATGAAGCATCTATCCAAACACCTTATACGGGCTGCAACAGTGACTCCACGCAGTCGTTGCACCACGTGGTGCTATGTACAGGTTCCACATACAATGAATGTCGGGACTGAAGGTTCGTGCAATTCATCTATCAATTTACTATAAACAATTCCGCACCATGGTTTTATTATATATATTTTGCTTAATGTCGTTTGGGATTATCCTCAGGTGTAAATAGAAGGTCTTCAAACCGTAGAAAACACAAACTGCTAGCTGAGTTGGATTATAAGGGCTTCCAAATGAATAATGAGTTTGTTGTGCGGAATACGAACTCACATTGTTTGGCTGATTACACGGGCTCTCGATTTCTTATCGCTGTCGAGGTAGCGCCTACTATATATCAGACAGATTTTCATAGAGCAACAACAAGATCCCTCCCAATATATCAGACAGATTTTCATAGACAATCGTTCCCAACACCTTTGTGATGTCTCATTCAAAACAGACGATGTAAGTATCATGGGTTGCTTACGCATATAGTGCTATTAGTTGTTGCCTACTTTGTTGATATTGGTTTGCATTTGTGGATGTAGGTTTGCATTGGCAGGTTGTAGGAAGTATAATATGACAAAGGAAGAGGAAGTTTAACCAAAGGAAGAAGTGTATTCGAGATCATGGCATATTCCATGTCTTAGAAGAAGAAGCTTAATATCTGATTACCACATTGAACCAAAGGAAGAAGAAGCTTAATACCTGATTACCACGTCTTAGAAACCACAAACCTACTTTGTTGCTCGAGATCATGGCAGGTTGATGTATTCACATAGGTACTCTTTAGAATTAAATATCTGTCATCAGATTTATATGTGTTGAATAAGTTTTTGGGTTATATTCAATCTATTTCTAATACTATATACATATGCAGGAACTCGCATCACTGATGGTCTTAAGTTCAACGAACCTTTGAGAAATCCTCTGTAAGTGTCGTTCAAGAAAATTTCTTTTTAGCAATAATTGTTTGTCAAATAATCTGTATTGATTATTTTGTAACGTGGTAATCAGATATTAAGCTTTGACATGTTGTCCCAAATGTAATCACCAACCCGTAGCTTACAAATTTTGTCGTTGTTCTGTTAATGCTCTTTAGGATACATTAAAGGAACCACAAACTGATGGCCCAAAATGGTTTCTTTTATTGCATCCTCTTCTTATACCAGAAACTGATACAATCTATTTCCATATGTTTGTTTAATGTTTGATGTAATGCAGTACATTTATTTGAGTGATATATGTTCAATACAATGTAATAGACATTTCTCCGTGGTATAATACTTCCACAAAATGATATATTACCTTTGTCCACCCTATAACTGTATAAACGTCGCCCTAAAATGCCCCGCTGTGGAGCGCGGGCATTAATCCTCGTACAATGAAAACACGGATCCACAAAATGATACTGTATTTCATTCTTAATAAGGTTGTATAGGTGTAACACCCCATTTGTTAGGATAGGATGCTATAATAAATTATGGCGTGTCATCAAAGCATGTAAGGTAAATGTCTAAACATTCATGACCATAAATATAAATACCGGAATCAAACATCGGTAGTCTAGTAACTCACACACAAGCAATATAAGTATTGTAAATGGAAAGGACTAAACAATGTCCAAAAGAAGTAAAGTATGATAAAGTAGGAATAAATGCATAAGGTAAAAGAGGTCGGATAGCTTCCAATCCGAATGCACATACTCTGGAGTTCCTACTTGCGTCCTTGGGTACCTACCGTTTGGGAACATGGAAAAGTAGACGGCTGAGCATAACGCTTAGTGCACGGATATACAATAAAGCATGGAAGACATAGAATATGAAAACATATAAAGAGCATAAATCATGAATGGCAGCGGAAATGAATAAGTCTTGGAAAACCTAGTTGTTTGTCATGTTAACTGGTTTTAGTTCTGAAAACATAGCTTATGTTACTTATGAAAATCTGTATTAGTTAATGTACCATAATAGCCAATATAGGTCATGAGGTCAACAACGTGCATGAATACTTGAAAGGGAAATATCATCATGCAATTATAGGGGTTGCCTCTAATTAACTGGTAAGTGGGTAGGAGGGATCAGCTCCTCGTGAAGGATGCAAGGCACACACCACATTCACCATGAAATCCTGACTGAAACATGTAACTAGGATGCACCCATACGCCCCACATGATAATATAATAATATAATGGCCAAATAACTGAAAAGGGACGCCACGAGCTATCACTCCACCGTGGTGAAGTCATAACACTAGTGCCTCTAGTGTTATGGTTATGGTACCTCCATAACTAGGTGAAACCGGTCATGCATGTATATGGCTAAGGTAACTAATAAAACATAAGCATTTAATCTGTAACTACTAGGGAAAACAGTTGGCTGCATACGGGAAATCCTAATGAAGGAAGAGATTGTCCTTACTGAAGGACGGGAAATCCGTACCTTATGTCCAGTAGAAGCTAAGGAAAACGATGATGACTAATCCGCCTCGACGGATAACACTACATAAGAAATATGGACGTGTATGAGTTGTCTGAATTACATGTGATTTACTGATTCCGTGTATTATTAGCTTGTTATACGTATTCTGTCATGTTTTACTGTTTACTGTGTTAACTGTAGTTATTATGATGTTTTGTTGAGTATTATTCATGTATTAGTGTATTATAATACTTGTATTGTAATACTAAGTAACTTTCTAAAAATAACAGTTTTCCATAAATAGTAAGTTTCTAAAAATAGTAAGTTTTCATAATTAGAAATACGCTGGATTATAAATAATATTTAAAGTTTAATTAGCACAATACAAGTCTTGGTTATAGTTCATTAATTAAATAACTGGTTAATTTAATTAAACTGTACATTATATGATTTTAATTAAAATACATGTTTTAATAAATGACTAAGTAAAATACCTTAGGTTATACATGAATTAATATAATAAATTAATTAGCCTAAAGTTTAATATAACATGTCTTATAAAAATAGTTTTAATGAAAAACCCGAATCCTGAGCCCGTGTTTTAAATAAGCCGAAATCAAAGTCCCACCGAGACCTTGGAGGGGTCTTGGTTGACACTACTTAAACTAACAAACATGTGCAACATACCCCGACTTAAAGTCAGGGTCCCTATGGTCTCGGGTCCGAACAACAAAACCAATCGAGCCCCCTAATGGGTCTCGGTGGTGCCTCAGCTTCAACAAAACCCGACAACAAACACACCCCAACCCTTGGTCGGGGTTGCCTTGCTGCGTCCGAGCCTCACACAAACCAAGCCGAGCCCCTTGGGGGTCTCGGTGGTGGTGAAGAAAAACACGCCGAGCCCCATATGGGGTCTCGGTGTCTTGGCCGAACCACAAACCACATAAACCTAACCCGAACTATGAATTAAATTAATCTATTACATGTTTTATTCGTGTTCTTGATGATTAATTAAATGATTAACATGAAATCAAAAGAATTAAAAATAAAATAAAAGGGCTTGATTATACCAACGCGTGTAGAATAAAAAGATGATCACGAACAATAAAACAAGTAACCAAAAATCGCCCGGATTTTCGCTTCTGTTTGATGTAGGCCGGCGGCACCAAGAGAGGACAAGGAGGAGACAAAACTTTTCTGAAAACCTAAAATAATGAAAAAGGATTTCTCCTGATGTTTTTAATAAAATTGATCTTGGGCCAAAAGGTCCACTTGGCCTCCTTCTTTGCTCTAGCCGCGACATGTGAGGCCCACTAAGGGTAACCCGAAGTTTCTCGTGTGTTAAAATAATTAGCGTGTATGTTCGTGACTTAGTATTCGTGATTTTGGTATTCGTGATCGTGTCACATTTATAATATTCATGATTGTTCTTTATTTATTGTCGTGACACGTTTATTAATATTATAAATGGAAAGTTTAAATTTTATCGTGTTTTCGTAAGTTACTGTTCACGTGTACTGTTCATAGGTTCTTAATGCGGGTTTTACAATAGGAAATTTTTTACCTTCAATTTAGTAACTTGTTTGTCTGAATGCAACCGTGAATATCTCACCATAATCTGATAGTATTTTTAACAAACACAATCCAAAGTTTGATATTTACAGAAAGTACATTCAAACCAAAAAATTTTAAAGTAAAAATAAGACTTAAATAGAATTTACAGATTTTATTGATGAGACATGTTCGAAGGAGTGAAGTGTCTGAAATGGTTAGATAAGGAGGTTAAATCATAACAGAACTACTGAAGTCATGCATATGAGTGTCTTCCGTCACCAGAAAAGATCCATGATGGTCGGGTTTATACAGGGAAAAAGAGAAATTTAATTTTGGTTGTGTGTTTTGATTGTTGATGGTCGCATGAGTGTTGGACAATACAAGAGAGAGGAAATGAAAATTTCAAAAAGTAAATAGTATACATGACTCTTGCATGAGTGTTGGACAAGGTAAATTTTTGACCGAGAGTAGCATTGATTTGATGAGTAGATCTTAGGTGGTATGGTGCTCCCTACTTTTTATCTTTTAGATTTTCATTCGGACATGTTGATGTGTAAAATTTAGATCTCTTGAACAATAGCATTAGTGAAACTACACGTGGCATGAAGTTATGTGCTTATGTGTCCTTCTATGAGATGGTGAACATGTTTTCTTGCATGGTTTTTATATTATAGGTAGATACCGAAGCTTATTACAACATAAAAAATTATTTTTCTGATTAACATCACAAATTCTAATGTGAAACGACTTCATTCTTCATAAAAAAATAAAATAATCATATACACGACGTGTTGCGTTTTTGGGACCATCTGAGCTGATAAGTACGACGCGAAGCACAGAAACATCACTCACGATATGATTTCTGGCATTTTCGAATGGCGTTTTCGCGGCGATGTCACCCATCAGAAGTTCTAAAGAGGTATTAGGCAATCATATGTTGCGAAACCTTATATTCTTTAATTTCAGTCCGATGTATACTTTGGTCTAAAAGATGCAATCTTTTAATTTCATAATGGAAATAGATCTTCTCAACATTAATACAAAGTTTCTACTTAGACTAAGTATAATTTTTTCTATTTAATCTAAATCAACAAGCTAGATTAAAATAATAAAAAGGGATCAACATTTATTTTGCTCCGAATCTACTACTCGAGTATCCGACTTGAGAGTTCAACTTCCACTAATCAACAACCTCCCTTACCCGATGGAGATAAACCTTTACACATCGCTTATAATATTTACCGACACCTAAGCTAAAATGTAGTTCTTTTACACGAGTACAACAACTTCCTTCACATTACGTATTTTGAGGACTAAAATACAAAGCACACAACTCACAAGGCTTTAAAATGTTTGGTACAACAATGATGAATGTACTAGATACACTTAATACATACACACAACTTGGCAACGAATGATCCATGTTTTGAGACACTTCTTGGTGATGATCTTCAAGAGTAGAGATCTATATCATAAGTGAGAAGAGTAATAAAAGAAAGATACTCTCTCTCTCTCACACACACACACACACCCATATATATATATATATATATATATATATATATATATATATATATATATATATATATATATATATATATATATATATATATATATATATATATATATATATATATATATATATATATATATATATATATATATATATATATATATATATATATATATATACACTAGTGGCAAAACCCGTCCGATGGACGGGTATGACTTCTGATTGTTGTTTTACTTTTTTTTGGTAAATATTTGCTTGTAATGTTCTATTGATAGGTATGACTTTTGATTGTCTTTTACCTTTTGTTTGTTAAATATTTATTTTTAGTTTAATAGTAGTTTAATGCATTGTAAGTCATTTTTTTAAGCATAGTGTTTGTTTTTTAGGCATGACTTTTGTTTCATTTACTTTTTTTTGTTAGAATGCCTTAGATTTGAAATGTTCATGTAGTGGCTAAGCTCGTCCTATGGATAGGCATGAGTTATAATTATCGTATAAATGACAAAAGTCATGCCTAAGAAACACTAATTGTATGCTTAAAAAACAAAATAGAAAGTAAAAGTTAATAAAGAATCTGTAAAAAAAAAGGTATCAATATGCGATTACATGAAAATGTATCTTATTTAACATATAATAAAAATTATCACTCTATGTATGATATTGTAAATCTTGCTTATGTTTAGAGAGAGAAAGAGATAGAAAGATGGTAGATTTCACACACACTTTAGAGAGAGAAAGTGTAGAAATACATACTTAACTATGTGTAAATTATGAGAAAACCACCACCCTCTCCAACTAAGGAGAGGGTTTATATACCTAAGCCCATGAGATGGGCTTGGGCTTACAAGTTGAGCTTCCCTACACAAGTTGTAGGCTTGGCATGGCCTTAGTTGTTTAATATTAGTGAAACTAAACTACGAGCTACTACTTAGACTATTGTTGGAGTGACCGATCCTTTCTAATACGTAAAACGTATTTCCAACAATCTCCCCCTAAGGGAGGTCACTCAAAACAAGGGCATTACCCAAGTTACAATAATAAAATAAACCTAGCATACTATGCTTGTCTTGAGCTCGTAGTCTTCGTCTTTCTTTTCTTTTTCTTTTCTGGTGAACATGCTGATGTGATCTTTGATATCAATCTTTAGCATTAATCTCTTGCCTTGATCTTGTGCATCCATCACTTATGATTTTTGCCTCCTCGTGACCGCATGTCCCACATACTTATACCTTCGTAATTCTTGAAAGCTTCAGAGTTTGATACAGCGGAAGACTTGACTTTTAGGCTTTCTAGAATTAAATGAAGTATTAAGTGCATAAAGTATAAGCATGCGGGGACGACTTCTTCTCGGATTCCGCAACGCCACCGTCTTCAAATGCCGCAACATAAGTAGACACGAACGAAATAGCTTTGAACATTTCATTCTAATTCGGTAGCATTTTACCTCCGGTCGGTGAAGACCGTTAGACGATATAAAATATCGTACTTGTGGCAGATAGATTTAATTAAAATCTCCTTGACAAGATTTCGCGGTTAAACCCGTTCTCTTTACCCGACCTTCCAAAGCTGACTACGAGCGTAAAGAGTGAATCATTTGGATAAAATTCTCCGTATGATTGAAGCCGTCAATTCCGATTCCTGGAACAAGTTTGATTCATTAAAGAATCGCACCATCGTTTCTTTCCAGTTGTCACGAGCTCGATTCATCTTGAATCTTGCAAGTTACCTACCAAGTGTTGTTTGAGGTTAACACTAGAAGGATTTCCACTCATCACTGTGAACACTATAGAGTGTCACTCTGAGTGTTCTGGCAAGATCACTAAGATAGAACATGTTTCAATTTAATTAAGAATTAAACAACAGTTGCTTTCCAGTTATCATAAGTTTGATTCATAAAGAATCGCACAAGTCACCTACCATGAGCTTTTTGATATTCGCACAAGAAGATTTCCATCTTCATTGTAAATACTTTCGTATTACTCGGATGTTCAGGCAAGATCATGAAGATATGGCGTAGGACTCTTAAAATGTTTCTTACTTTTCACAGAGTGTGAAGAAGCAAGGAAATATGGAAGTGTGTCCTAATGAGATATTTGATGATCTCAAATGGCTCCAGACTCGATCGTACATTTTGGATTTTAGTGATCGGAGGCTGGAGAGGAGTGCCACCATTTCAATACCTATTTATTAGGAGTGAATAAATCGATAGATAATGCGTTGTCTCCGTGTGATTAAAACAAATACCTTTTAAGGGATATCTGAGTTAGCTGGGATGGGTTGTGCAATGCATCACTGGGTCCATGATGTCTATCTTCAATATCTAGCATCATTAAAATGATCTCAAAAGCATATGTGTTGACCCGGTTTCTGCCTAAGGTTGTAAGGAGGGCTTCTTTCTTTACACCCTTTATCTTTGCAATTCTTTTTCATTCTTCAACCCCTTCAATGCTTACCAATACGTCATAACTAGCACCTTGTTGTGATTGTTCCAGTGCTAACTTAAGTACTTGGTCGGCATTCAGCTACATTCACAATCTTTCTCCATCTTTCCTAAGGACTACTATTTCTAGCTATGGAATGTCCTTGGGAAAGTTCCTCCGGTTTTGCAAGAATCATTGGACTTAACCTATCCTACCATCCTTATGTCACCACAATCTTCATCTTCGTGAATTAAATGGGTTTAGGGTAAGTATAAATCACCATGAAATCCATTTTGATATAGCAAATCCATTTTTCTCCCCCTTAACATATGCCACGATATTCGAAAACATTTCGCACATGTCGGGATGATCCATCACGTTAAGTCAAACCATTTGTGATAATTTCCCATATTAAATCACATTTTCTCCCCCATATTAAAAATATTAACCCAATCGATTTTTTTAATATCAATTGATTTAATTAAGTTTTAACAAAGGTTTTGGGAAGAAACATGCAAGTCCGTTTAATCTTCATGAGACCAATTTGTGAAATATGATACCAATTTGTAATATAATCACATATTCACCATATAAGAATGAATTGACAAGGTTGGACCTTATTAATGAGAACATAATATGATAAGATCAAATGGTTCTTGTCGGCAAATGTTGGTCGCCTCGTCATGTCTGAAGTCATCTCTTGACACCACATGTACGATTGGTATAGTTGTCTTGACACCAATTAGTGAGCTTGGCACTTTCGGCATCGAAGATTATGAATGCTTGACAATTTATCCTCCTCAATTATTGACCTATGTTCTATTGAAAGATTTGTAGTCGTCGTTTGAGTAGTCGCATCGTCGAGTATGTGGATACCAAATGTATATAACTATGGTTGTAGAGATGATAGCTTCATAAAAATAAGACTTTTCTTGTTTTAACAAATAAATGCACTGATGCGTACATATATTCGTGTTAGATTGTGTTATAACGTAAACACAATCCCAAACATGGTTATAAAGTAAACCATGTCCGAGAAAATTAATTCCCGTTGTTGAGCCAAAGCTTTCATAAGAAATACTTGACTTTAATATGAAAAGCGGGTTGCAGTCTGAAATAACTACAAGCCATAAGGGCATGTTTTATGAAATATTTACAACTTTTGTACGAACTTTATTTATGGCGTCGTGTCAATATTAATTGACATTTCTAAGGCCGTAAATATTATCGTACCAAAAGACATGCCTTTGAAAAATAAATTAAAAATATTTTTGGATTTTTCTGAATTTTTCAATTTTTTATGGTTTTTATATGGTTTTATATTTTTGTATTTTGCTTTTGTGGATAAAAATATGAACAATATATACAGATGATCACCAAGGATACGGAGAATAGTTTATCACCACTATTCTTTCGCTTCGTCTGCCAATTCCTTTAGAGTCTCGGCGAGAAAGTTCTCAAACCTAGCTTGTCGGCCAAAAATTCCATTCGAGCGCGATCTAAAGCCTTCGTGAAAATATCCGCCAATTGATACTCAGATCGGACAAAGTAAAGCTCTATTACTCCATTTTCCACTTGCTCCTTGATAAAGTGGAGCAAATGTCAATATACTTCGACCGGGAGAAGTGAACATTGTTGCAGCATAAGGCAATTACACTCTTGTTGTCACAGTACATCGGAATTTTGTTGAAACCTAGACCATAGTCGGTTAATTGCGACCTCATCCAAAGAATTTGAGCACAGCAACCAGACATAGCTATGTATTCTGCTTTCGTACTTGAAATTGCAGCGCTTTTCTGCCTTTTCGATGCCCAACTGATTAGTCGATCTCCTAGTAGTTGCAAAGTTCCACTCATGCTACGCCTTGTATCTTGACAACCCGCGTGATCCGCATCTGCATATGCCATTAGTGCAATCGAAGAGTCCTTCGAATACCAAAGTCCCCGATTAATGGTTCCTTTAAGATATCAAAAGATTCGTTTAACAGTAGCTAAGTGTAACTCAGTAGGTCGAGTTTGATACCGAGCACACATACATATAGCAAAATGAAGATCAGGTCGACTAGCTATGATATACAGAAGGGTACCGATCATTCCCCGATAAAGTGTCGGATCAACGGTAACTCCATGTGGATCTGCATCAAGCTTAGTTCGTTCCACCATTGGAGTATCCACGGGGTCACAAGATTCCATCTTATATTTCTTAAGCGATTCAAGGGCATACTTGGATTGATTGATAAAGATGCCTCTGGGACTCTGAGATATCTGAAGACCTACGAAGAATGATACCTTTCCCATCATTGACATCTTAAACTTGGAATACATGAGTGTTCCAAACTCATCGGATAAGGTTTGGGTCGAGGCAGCAAATATAATATCATCAACATATATTTGTACCATAATCATATCTTTACCTCGTTTCTGAATGGACAGCGTGGGATCCACCTTGCCTTTAGCGAAGCCTTGTGTGATGAGGAATTGTAACAATAGATCATACCACACGCGTGGAGCTTGCTTCAACCCATAGAGAGCCTTCTTAAGCTTGTACACGTGGTTAGGATATTAAGGATTCACAAAACCATCCGGCTGTTGAAAATAGACCTCTTCCTTGATTTCACCATTGAGAAATGCCGTCTTCACATCCATCTGATAGACGATCATATTCATGTGGGCTGCAT
This sequence comes from Glebionis coronaria, assembly GCA_025667525.1. Classification (NCBI taxonomy): domain Eukaryota; kingdom Viridiplantae; phylum Streptophyta; class Magnoliopsida; order Asterales; family Asteraceae; genus Glebionis; species Glebionis coronaria. The sequence goes on along the minus strand of CM046875.1, from coordinate 271,933,231 downwards.
AAGCAAGGAATAATCTAATAGCTTCCAAACGGGCAACAGGTGCAAAGGATTCCATAAAGTCGATGCCCAATAATTGCTTGTATCCACGAGCTACTAGTCAAGCTTTGTTCTTCAATATTCCGCCTAACTCGTCGAGTTTCACCTTGTAAACCCATTTCAAAGTGAGTACCTGCACTTGATCCGGGCATGGAACAAGTTCCCATACTTCAAGACGTATAAATTTATTAAGTTCTTCTTACATAGCTTCTATCCAACAGGATTGAGTAAAAGCTTCTTGCCATATCTTAGGTTTAACTTCAGTGAGAAAAGCATCAAAATGACAAAACATTGCATTTTCTTGTAACTGACTTCGTGTGGATACGGACGATTAGGGTCACCAATAATAGAATCTATAGGATAATCCTTTGTCCATGATGAGATGGAATTTATACATGATCTCATCGTTCTTTTCGGGCTTTAAATGCATTAAAATGTCATAAATTACCATATATATGCTTGTATTTGTTTACTTGTGTGTTTTAGGTATGGATATCGTGAAAAAGACAAAAGATCACAAGAAACAAGGAAAAACGGACACAAGAAACGAAGCCGTACAAAGAACCGGGCTCTAGTTCATGATTTATCCAAGATTAACCCTTGAAGACTTGAAGATGTACAAGATTGATCCTCAAAATTTGAAGAAATGACACTTAAAACCCTTGTATATTCATAATTACAAGTTTGGTCCCTTAAGTTTGTCAAAATTACAAAATGGTCCTTCAACTTTGGCAAGATTAGTCCCTCATCAATTCTAATTTGTAAATTATGGTCCCTCATGAAGTCAAAGAACCAATGAAGACCTTTGAAGATCAAGAAAGTCCAAAATCAGTCCTTCAAATATGCAAACATGGCAAAAATAACCCTTGACTACCTTTTGCCAAAGTTTTGGGGCGAAAGTATGAAAAGAGAAAGTTTCATTAAAAAGGAAAACGTGTTTTGTTGGCTAAAAACTTGTTTTACCATGTTTATCAAAACACAAGGGCTGCTATTGTCAATTCCCAAACTTCAAATCAAACAAACACGCGCCAAACACCACATCCCACCCTTTTTGGATCAAAATTACTACTATTCACCATTCATCCCACCCAGAATTACCTTCCACTTAACAAAGGGTAAAATGCAATTACCCTTACCCACGCTTGATTCACACATGCAGAAACTCATCCCACACCCAAAACCCTCACTCCCACTCACCAAAGGGACCCACCATTCAAGACGTCCACCTATCACATCACAACTTAACCTCCAATGAATGCCAGGTGTCAACATCAACAACCCACACTCCTTGCTTGGTTACAAAGCTAAAATGACAATTTGGATGCATTTGGATAGCTCAATATCAAAATTCGTCTAGAAGATTCAAGGGCATTTTAGAGACTTCATAGCTAGGGTTTTCTCATTGTAATCTCAGCCTTTGTGGCCTATTTAAGGACTCCTCAACTTGTGAGAGAGCCTTTTTCCAGTTTTACCTTTTAAACATTGTAATCCCTTTTTAAATTTTATAAAAGTTGGTATTTTGAGAAAATTGTAATTCCTTTTTATGTTTTTGAAATTTGGTGTTGTTTAAGGGTAATTCTGAGTTCCATTATATGTTATAAGTGTGCTTGAATCTTGTGGTTCAAGGACGTTTATGTTTGGTAAGGTTTTCAAGTTTGAAAAAAGCATGAAAAGTGGTTTCTGATTTTGCTATTTTGCTTGTACTAATCCTTAACCAAAAGTTATAAGCTCTTACAAGCTTGTTGACACCAAGCTTGTGAAGGGATTGGAGCCTTTGGTTAGGCTGTTTGTTCATTGTGTTGAAGAAATCAAGCCCTTGAGTTTCTGCTTTGAAACATCAACCAAAGCAGTCATTCATCTTTCTTGTTGAAGTACCTTGGTCTTGTTCTAGTTGTTGAACAAGGTCCAAGGAGCATTGCTGGTCCTCCTAGGATATTGTGTAGAACAGGTATAAGCTCTTGTTAAGATTCCTCTAAAAAATCACATGTTATGGTATGTTTTATATTTTTCTATGTGATTTGGTGATTTTGTGTTTGTGCTTTGTGTTTTATGGTTGGTATCTGTTAGTTGTCACCTAGTGTAGCTATTTGATAATTAAAATCAGTAGGTTGTTTGAAGGATTAAGAAGTTTGTTTGAAAAGTGCTTATTAAAGGATTGTTTGGGTTTACTGGTTCATAAGGCCTTGTGGCCTTGTGCCCTTGTGCCCTTGGTTCTTAGGGTTTGGGAAGTCTAAACAAGTCATATTAAACAAGTTTTAGTCATTGGTTAAGTTTCTAAAAGTTTGGAAAAAGGATTTCAAGTTTTGCAAAAATCTGATAGAAGGTGTTTTACAATTGGTCAAACACATCATATCCAATATCTTCTTTGTTTGTTGGATCTAAGGTCTGAAATCAGGTTTGGGAATAGTTTAGGTGATAAGCTATCTATTGGTTATCTGGTTGTTGAATTTGGTGGCTTACTGAGTGTGCTATAGCTTATCAAAGTTGGCTGAAGTGGTCATTTGCATCAGCAAAGTGACCACCTCATTTTGTGCTTGCATTTGTATCTCTAGTGTATGCCTTGTTGTTTCATTGCTTGGAATTTGTTTATGTGCTGCTTGTGAGTGGATTTTGCTATTTGGTGTGTCTTGTATCTGGTTTATAAGCTAACTGGCTTGTTAAGCCCTTATTGCCAAAATCTGTCATCAAAAGGTCAACTGACCTCTTGATTCACAAGGACTCCTCCTTGAGTTCTTCACAAAAATTTCTTATAACAAGCCCATATACCATCCCTAATCATTTGGTTAACTTTGGAGCACTTTGACTTTTGGTCAAATAAGCACATTTTGGCTTATTTTTGAGAACTGCTTATTGGTACATGCAACAACTTGGCTTTTGTAATAAAACTTATTTTTCTCAGCTTAATAACAAGTCTGGAAGGTTACAAGTCTTTTGGTTAAGCTTTTGCTAGGAAACTAGCTTATTTGGCTTTTTCAGCCAGCTTATTGGTTCACACAGCTTATTCTACTTGGCTTTTTGAGATTTTCTTGATTGATTATTCTTAGTTAAGCTATTTGTGAGCTTTTGCAACAAACCAGAGCTTCTGAAACCCCCTAGAACTCTAACCCGACTATTTTGTCATTTAGTGGATTTCTATTTTGCTTATTTCTGGCTTATTGAGTGAGCTTTTTCAAAATTTCTTTTTACAGATCTCTTAGGCATCTCAAAAGAAGGTTGTGTGTTTAAGTAGAGCTTATGGCATTGGCTTATTGGCCCAATAAGAATAAGCTGTTTGTTATTTAAGCTGTGATAAGCTCATTTTCAGCTTTTGGGCCTTCAGACTATTGTGTTTAGAATTAAATTTTGAGCCAGATAGGGCTTTTTCATGTCATTTGTGCTTAGTTTGACTTTTGGGCTAAAAAGCGCATTAAGGTTGACTGATGTTGCTTTTAGCCCATTTGGGGTATTTTGGTAATTTCACTTTCATTTTTTGATTATTTAGGTTAAAATAAACTAGTTTGCAAGTTTTTAGATTTTTTTAGAATTTTTGGATTTTTAATATTATTTTATTATTAAATTTCAAATTTCACATTTTTGCACTTTTTATACTTTTCTTAGCTTAAATACATTAAAATAGGATTTTTTTCAATTCTTAGATTAATTTTATCATCTTTAGATTAATTTTTATAATTATTTTTAGTTTTAATAGTTTTTAAATCATTTTAAATAGTTTTTCTTAGTTTAAAAATTTATAAAAATAGTTTTTAATCTTTCTAGGTCATTTTAGAGGTTTAACAATTGAAGAATCTTTATTTGGGCTTTTTGATAATTAATTTGATTTTTAGGGCTTTAATTAGCATTTAAAAATTAATATTTAATTAATTAAAAAGTTTGAAAAAGTTTTGATCATTGATAAACTCTTAGTTTATTTAATTTGATTTTCGGTAAATTTTTTGGAATTTTTAGAATTAATTTTTATTTTAGCTATTTTTACGGTTTTACGTTTAGTCATCGTAGTAATTAATTTCACATCTTCGTCATTCTATTTTCTCATCCCCTTTTTTCAAATATCAATCTCAAATCTTGTTACATCTTAGTCACACACATATACCTCCTTGGGAACTTGAACTTCTTTGGGTCATTAGTGTTTGATTTTCCTAAATCATCACTTAATACTTACCGCTTTTACGCCTTTTTTCCTAAAAGGTCGTATTATACCATAATCATTTTGGCGCCGCTGCCGGGGAGGTGTGTCGTGATTAATTTGTCTTGTTTTTTTTAATATTAACAATAAATAGTATTTGTATTAGTAGAAATCTACTAATACGTATTATCGGTTTTTTTGTTTTTTCTTGTGAAATTATTATTACTATATTATATTAAGTATCACAATCAATACAAAATATCTCCAAAAGTGTGAAAACACAACCTTAATTGGGATTTGATCTCCTAATTATTGTATTCGAATCTCAAACAAAAGTAAAAGGCAAAAATAGATAAATACTTTCGTGAAGCTCGATTTTGAAAAATACAAACTATAAGGTGGGTATAAGGCGGGTATTATAAAATATACCGTAAGGAAAAAGGCTCTTAAGTGCTTCGCGCCGCCTCGTTTCCCCGCTTGCTTGAGAGTATTTTGAGATTGAAGGCTAATCGAGGGTTTTGCCGCCCAAAGTATTATTACGTATCATATATATTTTCTTGGTTTTCTTTGTGATTAAACCCTCTTGAACAATTTGGTTTTCACCAAAGTTCTAAAGTCATTCGAAGGCGTTCACTCCACGTGATCGTTTTCATTCTTTTGAGGCTTCTTTAATCAAGAGTTTGATTCGAGGAGAGATTTGGTAGATTGTTGTCTACGAAGATACACCAAAATCCAAAAAAAATTTGAACAATAAAAAACAAAAAAAAAATTGAAAATTCACAAAACACCAAAAAAGAATCTTCTTTGCTCACCTCCCATTCTACGTGAAGTTTATGCAAACTCGTAGTCAAGCAAAACGAGCTCGTAAACGTCGTCAAAGTCAAGGAAATCAAGAGACGTTGATTGAAGAACAAACTCCAATTGTTGAACCTATTGTAGGAAAAGAAGTCGTCATGGCTAATCGTACTATGATGGAGTTGCTTCAAGCACCCACCGAGGGTTTTGGAGAGGCCATTGTGATTCCTGCTATTCTTGCGGAGAATTTCGAGATTAAGACGGGTTTAATGTCAATGTTGCAAGCTAATAAGTTTATAGGTCATGAGAAAGACAACCCGCATTACCACATAAGGAATTTTAATCGCTATTCCTTTCCTCCACCGAGAAAGGTTCATTCCGAGTCACAAGAACAATCTCTTTTTTTTATCTTCATCAATTTGAAAACCCGTCTCACTGCTACTAGCAAGTTTAAGGATGTTCCACATGACGCCATTAAGATGATGTTGTTTCCATACTCGTTAGATGGACCCGCTAAAATTTGGCTTGAGAAAGAACCGCCAAATTCAATTTTGACATGGGGTGATCTCGTTTCTAAGTTTGTGAACAAATTTTTCCCACCATCTAAAACAACACATTTGAAAAATGAGATTTCAAGATTTGTACAACGAAATAATGAAAGTTTTTCAATGGCATGAGAACGATTTAAGGAAATGTTAAATGAATGTCCACACCATGATTTTTTGGAATTACATCAAGTTGATACTTTTTATAATGGGCTTAATGATCATGAACGAGATTATTTGAATGCCGCCGCGGGTGGTAATTTCTTGTGCAAAACGACCGATGAAGCTTTAAAGATTATCGAGAATAGATCTAAGGTTTACAACCCTCGTAACACACCGAGTGTTGCCAATATGGGATCGTCATCGTTGTCATCGTCTCGTAGCATTAATTCCTTACATGATGAAGCTAATGAGGAAAATCGGTTTTTCGATAGGTTTTCAAATCTTATGACTCATTGGAAAGCACAAGATGCTTTGAATTCCGCTTCGGTTAAAGCGGTTGATAAGAGTTGTTTGTCTTGTGGTGGAGCTCATGATCTTTCTGAGTGCATTACCGCCGGTGGTAACACTTCGAGTGCTTACGTAGCAACGGGAACTTACAACCGAAACGGCCAAGGTTCCCGCCCAAATCAAGCTCCACCAAATCAAAATGCTAATAACTATCGAAACAACAACCAAAGTGGTAATTATCAAGGCAATTCACGTAACTACAACAAAAGGAATTATCAAAGTGGGAATGGACAAGTTACTAATCAAAACCGAAACCGTGATTTTCAAAACACTACACAAGGTTTTCAAAATGCTCACACTAAAAATCTTCAAGGAGAATTTTTGGATTATGCTTAAGCAAATGATGCTAAGTTTTATAACATGCAACGTGAGATGATTAGCTTAAGATCCGAGTTGAAATAACGAGCTTAAAAACGAACTTGCTAATGAACTTAAGACTCATGCAAATAAAATGGAAGGAAATGTTCAACGTCTTCAACAAAATCAACAAAAGATGGAACAAGGACAATATGAGATTAAGCAAGAATTGTTAAAAGCGGATTTAAGGCAATCAAAATTTGAAGACCGAATGGCAAAAATGTTTGAAGCAATCATGTGTAAACCCTCTTCCTCGGGTGGTCTTCCTAGTGATACCATTGCAAACCCGAAGGGAGAAATGAAGGTTATTACTACACGAAGTGGTAAACTTTGAAGGAACCAATCTCTTGTTCAAGTACTTCTACGGAGAAGGAAATCGAGAAAGAGCCCGAGGTGATGGTCGAAAAGGAGATATCACAAGCCCACGAAGTACCGCTCATACCACACCTACGGTTGAACCAATACCAATCATGGAACCCGAGATTCCAAGGCCGTTGCCTAATGTCCAACCCACACCACCCTTACCTTACCCTTCGAGACGTAACAAGGAAAAGGCACAAGAACGGAATAATTATCAGTTTGAGCTTTTTATGAAAATGTTTCGTGACATACATTTTAACATAAGCTTTGCCGACGCTCTTATCATGATGCCTCAATTCGCCGCAAACTTTAAAAGTATGCTAAACAACAAAGAGAAGTTACAACAATCGTCTAGTTGTTCATCGGTTTTTCTTAGCCGCATACCACAAAAAGTCGGTGATCCCGGTAAATTTTTGATTCCGTGTGCAATTCAAGATATGGAGGAATTCTACGCCTTGGCCGATCTTGGTGCTAGTATTAATTTAATGCCTCTTGAGATTTTCAAATCGCTTTCGCTTTCGGCTCTTACTCCTTCGAACATGTCTATCGAGATGGCCGATCATTCTACGATTTTAGCATGTGGAGTAGCCGAGGACGTTTTCGTTAAAGTCGAAAAGTTTTACTATCCCGTTGACTTTATCGTTGTAGACATTCCTATCGATCGAAAAGTTCCTCTCATTTTGGGTCGTTCATTTTTGGATACATCAAGAGCACTTATTGATGTTCATGCTCGAAAAATCACCCTTCATTTCAATGAGGAAGAACTTGTCATCAATGCAACACAAAACTCCAATCTTTCTCATGTCTATTCTATTTCAACTTTAAACCATGGTGATTCAAACAATGTCGTTTGCAAAGAATTTTCACCAAGAGTTTTAGGAAATGTCGCCAAAAATAATTTACCATTTCCTCCACCGGTGGAGGTTATGAGTGTAAAGCCTACAAAGAAGAAACCGTCAATACTTGAATCGAAAAATCCTTCGCCTCACCTCGAACATTCATTCTTGAAAAGTGTTGATAAGTCGCCGGTTTCTACGGAAGATATTTCGGATGACGAATATGTTGACCCTGATGGGGAGGTTTTCTCTGTCGATAAACGTTTTGAGAACTTACCACCACCAAAACCAAAACGGTTTTCAAATGTGAGAATTTTTAGTGTGACTAACATCATCTTAGAAACACCAAATATTTTCGACATAATCAAAACGGGTTTCCATATAGAGAGTTTAAAAGATAAAAAAGGAAAAGATTTTGAATGTGATTTAAAAGATTTTTCTACAAATCTAACTCCGTCATCACCACGTGTTTTGAGTGCTACAAGCTCGTATACTCCTTTTGACGATGCTTTGTGTGGTTTTAGTATGGGGGGAGCCCCTTATGTTCCCTCATCCTTGTCCACCGAGGACGAGATATTCGATCCTGGAATTTCATGTAAAGAGAAATCTCGGTCTTCCACCGATGCAATAAATAGAAACTATATCTATTTTCTTGGTGCGAGTCTACCTCGAGTAGCTCAAAAGTTTGTCTTACCAATTGTCCCACCCTTCTACTTCTCATCTCTTTTCTTTAAAATCTTTGAGTTTATGGCACGTGTGGAAGTGGCGTTGAATTGTTTATCCAATGAAAACGAAGACGCCATCTTCGATCCCGGTATTTTGTATCATTAAAGGACTTAGTCCTTAATACCGGTTGCTTTTTGGGCCTTGTTTATCATGTAAGCCCCATTAAAAAAATTGACCATACCATGATTTTCCCTAAATGTTCACATTTTGAGGGGATCGAGTCGAGCTCATGACTCGGTAATCAAAAACGAGGTGCCTCGTGGGGGAGATCCCATGCTTATCCTTTTATGCTTTCTAATAAATAATGAGAGGGGATTTGTGCCCTTCCAACTCGTTGTCTTGTGGTTTTTTGTGATTATGTTATTTAGATCATCATCATCATCTACGATTGAAGACTCTCGTGTTCGTGAGCCTCCATCGTTTGCTTGAAGAAGTTTTTCACGAATCCATGACATATATCCTTTATTGTTCTAACAATTATCTTTTAGCATACTTAATAAACGGCTTTAGATATATTGTTGATCACCCTTTCCATGCTAGATCCTAAGCATTTTATTCTTCGTCTCTAGTATGGGGGTGCTCCACCTTTAGACTCGAAACATTGAGGACAATGTTTACTTTTAGTATGGGGGGGGGGGGGGTGAATAGGTACTTGCTTTGCTACGCCCTCACGTTTTCCAACTTTCAATGTTTGTTTTATTTTGTTGCTAATAAGGCTAAAAATGGCCAATTTTTAAAATTTTTCCTAGTTTTAATAAGTGTTTTTAAGACACGAATGTATATTTTCCGATGGGTAGAATAAGAGCTAATTTTTGACTTGATGGGAATTTGGAGCCTTTTACATTCCTTAACCCGCTCAATTCAAGTTTTGCTAGACTTTTATATCGGGAACTTTAAAACGCGAAAGTCTTAGCTCATTCGGGTTAAGAACAAGAACTTTTCGCAAGTTCCTATAATTGATCCTAGAAAGTCACTTATCAAGGGAACTATAAAATGCATTCTCTAAACTTGAAAAAGTACAAGAAAGTGCAAGATCCTATAGGTGGCTTGAAAACCCAAAACTTTGATTTGATATAGTCTTAATGAAAGCTAATCCAAATTTGGCTTAATTTGACTTGCATGGCTAAGTATTCACGAGTCTCTTTAATTAGAGGTCTTTATATAGTGAAGAACGAGAAGTGATAGAGTTAGACAAGTGATCATGCTAAACGTAGAACATGAAAATGTTCTTTCAAAAACTCATATGTTTTTAATTGTGGCTTTTTCTTCCCATAAGATCAATGCATTAGGAATAAAAATAATTTCAATAAGTAAGGTCGTACGATTTGAGAGGTTACTTAGCTTCTAGCACAAGATAGTTTAAAAGTTGCTCGGGGTTAAATAGAGTTCATAGCCAAGGCATAACTTATTGAAGCGGGATGCAAAGACTGGTGAAGATCCGAAAAGGCCCTAACAAGGCATGAGGAGCTCTATTTTGCTAAAGATCCAAGATGATGTGAAGTATCATTATTCCTAAATCAATATGAAGGATCGAGACACACGACGAAAAGCAATTACTCCCCTAAAGATCATGGAGAAAGTCTATCCAAAAAGACCCTTACAAGGTATGAGGATAAATATATCCAAGTCCGAAAAGGAGGCGGATCGTTGTATATCAAAGTCCAAAATAAAGATTGAAGAAAAATGATGAAGTCTTGGTCCAAGTATGAAGAATCTCTCAAAAACGTCAAGTGAAGAAATTCCAAAATATGAAGAGAAGACCATAATTTCAAGAACGTCTTCCCAAGATTTGAAGTATGAAGTACATGCCAAATATCGGTCCGAGAAAGGTCTCAAATCGTGAAACGAGTTATGCCAAGATATGAACTTAAGGAGATACACGAGAAGCCGTTTTAAAAGATTTTGTCCTTCGGCTAACTATCGATTAAATCATGCTACTTTGCTTTCGGACTAATAAATACTCAAATAAGTCAATATGAATCACTTGTGATCCATGAAAAATAGTTAAAAAATTCTAGTAACCCATTTCCTTTTATAATAACTAGGATTGCGGGGAGAAAAAGTATTACACAATTTGGACGTATGAGTAGTGTTAGCATTATGACTTGTACCAACAATGATCTCGTTTTTTCACTTAGCATGGAATATATGACAATCAAGGATGACGAAATTTACTCTATGGGACATTTACTTGTTTCTATTCATTGACCCTAAAAGTCACTTTCGTGATGAAAATCATACATTATGTCTTTACACATCTTCGTAGTATTGTTGCAAGTCTTTTACTCTTCAATAAAGGTTAATAAAATTGAATTTTGGTGATGCTTAGATACTTTATTCTAGCATTGCGTGAGGGCACGGCAATGGCTTAGTATGGGGGAGTGATGAGATGGCATTTATACATGATCTCATCGTTCTTTTCGGGCTTTAAATGCATTAAAATGTCATAAATTACCATATATATGCTTGTATTTGTTTACTTGTGTGTTTTAGGTATGGATATCGTGAAAAAGACAAAAGATCACAAGAAACAAGGAAAAACGGACACAAGAAACGATGCCGTACAAAGAACCGGGCCCTAGTTCATGATTTATCCAAGATTAACCCTTGAAGACTTGAAGATGTACAAGATTGATCCTAAAAATGTGAAGAAATGACACTTAAAACCCTTGTATATTCATTATTACAAGTTTGGTCCCTTAAGTTTGTCAAAATTACAAAATGGTCCTTCAAATTTGGCAAGATTAGTCCCTCATCAATTCTAATTTGTCAATTATGGTCCCTCATGAAGTCAAAGAACCAATGAAGACCTTTGAAGATCAAGAAAGTACAAAATCAGTCTTTCAAATATGCAAACATGGCAAAAATAACCATTGACTACCTTTTGCCAAAGTTTTGGGGCAAAAGTATGAAAAGAGAAAGTTTCATTACAAAGGAAAACGTGTTTTGTTGGCTGAAAACTTGTTTTACCATGTTTATCAAAACACAAGGGCTGCTATTGTCAATTCCCAAACTTCAAATCAAACAAACACGCGCCAAACACCACATCCCACCCTTTTTGGATCAAAATTACTACTATTCACCATTCATCCCACCCAGAATTACCTTCCACTTAACAAAGGGTAAAATGCAATTACCCCTTACCCACGCTTGATTCACACATGCAGAAACTCATCCCACACCCAAAACCCTCACTCCCACTCACCAAAGGGTCCCACCATTCAAGACGTCCACCTATCACATCACAACTTAACCTCCAAGGAATGCCAGGTGTCAAAATCAACAGCCCACACTCCTTGCTTGGTTACAAAGCTAAAATGAACGTTTTGGATGCATTTGGACAGCTCAATATCAAAATTCGTCTAGAAGATTCAAGGGCATTTTAGGGACGTCATAGCTAGGGTTTTCTCATTGTAATCTCAGCCTTTGTGGCCTATATAAGGAATCCTCAACTTGTGAGACAGCCTTGTTCCAGTTTTACCTTTTAAACATTGTAATCCCTTTTTAAATTTTATAAAATTTGGTATTTTGAGAAAATTGTAATTCCTTTTTATATTTTTGAAAGTTGGTGTTGTTTAAGGGTAATTCTGAGTTCCATTATATGTTATAAGTGTACTTGAATCTTGTGGTTCAAGGACGTTTATGTTTGGTAAGGTTTTCAAGTTTGAAAAAAGCTGGAAAAGTGGTTTCTGATTTTGCTATTTTGCTTGTACTAATCCTTAACCAAAAGCTATAAGCTATTACAAGCTTGTTGACACCAAGCTTGTGAAGGGATTGGAGCCTTTGGTTGGGCTTTTTGTTCATTGTGTTGAAGAAATCAAGCCCTTGAGTTTCTGCTTTAAAACATCAACCAAGGCAGTCATTCATCTTTCTTGTTGAAGTACCTTGGTCTTGTTCTAGTTGTTGAACAAGGTCCAAGGAGCATTGCTGGTCCTCCTAGGATGTTGTGGAGGACAGGTATAAGCTCTTGTTAAGATTCCTCTAAAAAATCACATGTTATGGTATGTTTTATGTTTTTATATGTGATTTGGTGATTTTGTGTTTGTGCTTTGTGTTTTGTGGTTGGTATCTGTTAGTTGTCACCTAGTGTAGCTATTTGATCATTAAAATCAGTAGGTTGTTTGAAGGATTAAGAAGTTTGTTTGAAAAGTGCTTATTAAAGGATTGTTTGGGTTTACTGGTTCGTAAGGCCTTGTGGCCTTGTGCCCTTGGTTCTTAAGGTTTGGGAAGTCTAAACAAGTCATATTAAACAAGTTTTAGTCATTGGTTAAGTTTATGAAAGTTTGGAAAAAGGATTTCAAGTTTTGTAAAAATCTGATAAAAGGTGTTTTGAAATTGGTCAAACACATCAGATCCAATATCTTCTTTGTTTGTTGGATCTAAGGTCTTAAATCAGGTTTGGTAATAGTTTAGGTGATAAGCTATCTATTGGTTATCTGGTTGTTGAATTTGGTGGCTTATTGAGTGTGCTATAGCTTATCAAAGTTGGCTGAAGTAGTCATTTGCATCAGCAAAGTGACCACCTCATTTTGTACTTGCATTTGTATCTCTAGTGTATGCCTTGTTGTTTCATTGCTTAGAACTTGTTTATGTGCTGCTTGAGAGTGGATTTTGCTATTTGGTGTGTCTTGTATCTGGTTTATAAGCTAACTGGCTTATTAAGCCCTTATTGCCAAAATCTGTCATCAAAAGGTCAACTGACCTCTTGATTCACAAGGACTCCTCCTTGAGTTCTTCACAAAAATTGCTTATAACAAGCCCATATACCATCCCTGATCATTTGGTTAACTTTGGAGCACTTTGACATTTGGTCAAATAAGCACATTTTGGCTTATTTTTGAGAACTGCTTATTGGTACATGCAACAACTTGGCTTTTGTAATAAAACTCATTTTTCTCAGCTTAATAACAAGTCTGGAAGGTTACAAGTCTTTTGGTTAAGCTTTTGCTAGGAAACTAGCTTATTTGGCTTTTTCAGCAAGCTTATTGGTTCACACAGCTTATTCTACCTGGCTTTTTGTGATTTTCTTGATTGATTATTCTTAGTTAAGCTATTTGTGAGCTTTTGCAACAAACCAGAGCTTCTGAAACCCCCTAGAACTCTAACCCGACTATTTTGTCGTTTAGTGGATTTCTATTTTGCTTATTTCTGGCTTATTGAGTGAGCTTTTTCAAAATTTCTTTTTACAAATCTCTTAGGCATCTCAAAAGAAGGTTGTGTGTTTAAGCTGAGCTTATGGCATTAGCTTATTTCTTAATGGGCTTATTGGCCCAATAAGAATAAGCTGTTTGTTATTTAAGCTGTGATAAGCTCATTTTCAGCTTTTGGGCCTTCAGACTTTTATGTTTAGAATTAAATTTTGAGTCAGATAGGGCTTTTTCAGGTCATTTGGGCTTATTTTGACTTTTTGGGCTAAAAAGTCCATGAAGGTTGACTGATTTTGCTTTTAGCCCATTTGGGGGCCCATTAAGGGTATTTTGGTAATTTCACTTTCATTTTCAGATTATTTAGGTTAAAATAAATTAGTTTGCAAGTTTTTAGAATTTTTATAATTTTTGGATTTTTAATATTATTTTATTATTAAATTTCAAATTTCACATTTTTGCACTTTTTATATTTTTCTAGCTTAAATACATTAAAATAGGATTTTTGCAATTCTTAGATTAATTTTATCATCTTTAGATTAATTTTTATAATTATTTCAAGCTTTAATAGTTTTTAAATCATTTTAAATAGTTTTTCTTAGTTTAAAAATTTATAAAAATAGTTTTTAATCTTTTTAGGTCATTTTAGAGGTTTACCAATTGAAAAATCTTTATTTGGGCTTTTTGATAATTAATTTGATTTTTAGGGCTTTAATTAGCATTTAAAAATTAATATTTAATTAATTAAAAGGTTTGAAAAATTTTTGATCATTAGTAAACTCTTAGTTCATTTAATTTGATTTTTGGTAAATTTTTGGGAATTTTTAGAATTAATTTCTATTTTAGCTATTTTTACGGTTTTACGTTTAGTCATCGTAGTAATTAATTTCACATCTTCGTCATTCTATTTTCTCATCCCCTTCTTTCAAATATTAATCTCAAATCTTGTTACATCTTAGTCACACACATATACCTCCTTGGGAAACGAACTTCATTGGGTCATTAACACTTGATTTTCCTAAATCATTTGTTTAATACTTTCCCTTTTTACCTCCTTTTCCTAAAGGTGTGGTAAAACACTACAATCAGTCCACTTGCTGTCATGTTCACGAATCCGTGGATTGGAGTAGACCGTAGTAGGAGCTTCCTCTGAGGTGGACGACCCGGCTTGATTATGGTCGGGAATTGGTACACCAAAGAATGGAAGTTCACGCATTTGAGCGAATTCCAAGTCGTGATCATCATCATCCTCTTCATCATCAATAGGCATGACATGAGTAGTTGATTCGGGTGTTGGTTGAGAATTACTCGTTGAAGGTATATCTTGACCAATTGTAGGTGCAGACATGTCCGATTGTGCTTCGGTTGCTGGAGCAAAAACTTCGGTAGCCGAAGCTATTATCTCAGGTTCTGGAGCAACACTTGGAGGAGTAAAGAATTCATCAAAGAACGGTTGAAACAACGTATCCCATTCATTCCTATAAGGTGGTGTAAATGATGATGAAGTAGGGTTGTTTGGGACAAGACCAGAACTAATGTTACTGGGTCCCATTTCATGAAGTGCGGGTTCAGAGCTGCTTTGCTCAGAAGCCATCGCCGTCAGCTCATCGAAATCAACATTCATAGTTTCGAGGATCTTGCGAGAGTTACGGTTGTAGATTCGGTATGCCTTCTTTGCGGGTGCGTAACCAATGAAAATTCCAATATCAACGTTTGGTTGAAGTTTTCCCAAATTGTCACCATCATTATTTGGATAGCAAAGAGAACCAAATACATGAAGATATGATAAATCTGGTACTTTTCCATGGAGAAGCTCATTAGGTGTTTTACCATGGCGTTTACGAATTAGTGAGCGGTTTTGGGTGTACACTGCTGTAGATACTGCTTCTGCCCATAAAAACAATGGAGCCTTTGCGTAAATTAACATCGTTCGAGCAGCTTCCATAAGTGTGCGATTTCGCCTTTCAACGACACCGTTTTGTTGTGGAGTGCGAGCAACGGATGTTTCATGAGATATGCCAACTTATTCATAATAATCACGCAATATTTAATTCACAAATTCGGTTCCATTATCTGTACGAATGCGTCGGACAGTAGTGTTGAGACGCACTTGAATCATCTTGAGAAATCCGATGATGAATTTAGGTGCCTCATTTTTTGTTGTAAGAAATTTCACCCATGTAAACCTAGAGTAATCATCGACAATGACGAGGATGTACTTTTTACCACTAACACTACAAGAAAAGGTGGTTTTTAGGACGAAATTTTTTGGAACGGTCAAAAAATCGTGCCAAATACATGTATTTGGCACTTGTTAGCTAACCGTGCCAAAAAAGTAGGCATTTGGGACGATTATCAAAAAATCGTTCCAAATACGTATGCATTTGGTACGTTTTTAGTAAAGGTGCCAAATACATGTGTATTTGGAACGATTTGAGTTACCGGTGCCAAATACTTATGTAACTAAGACGGCTGGTACCGCCCCTTGCCAAATTTGCATATGTATTTGGAACGTTATCTAATGATGGTGCCAAATACATATGTATCTGAAACTATCAGTACACGTAGCGTCAAGTACGTAGAAGTATTTAGAATAGTATATAAAACTTGTGTCAAATAACCGAATCCCTTTTGAGGTTTTTACATGAATTATCTGAACGTGGTAAATCGTTTTATACACTATTGTTTTCTTAATAATAATAAGATAGGGGTTGTTATCGCTAGAGGAGCAGGAGCTCAAGTAATATCTCGTCTTCCGGCTAAAGTTATGTAAATATCTTAATTTATTTTATAATAATAATAATAATAATAAGTGGATTAATAAGTGTGAAAACACTTATCCTTTTACCACTTATTCCCAATAATAACAAGACCAAAACGTGTGATTTATGTCGTAAAAGTCGGAATTATGCGTGGTTTGTGTTTTTATTGTGTTTTAGGACCTAAATATGAAAAAGGAAGAAAACACGGGCTTTCACGGGCTTTTACTGAAGAAAACGGGAAAAAGACGAAGTCAAAAGATCAAGAGTGCAAAAAGAACGGAAGTCCAAGACCTATTCTGAAGATTTATCAAAGAAAAAGTCAAAAGACGGAAGTTTAACGTAGTCGAAGAACTTAAGTCTAATAGAAGAAGAAAATTAAAAGACAAGTTCAAATCCCGAGACGACAAAGACGAAGAATTAAAGTCGAGTCGAGAAAACGTGAAGAAAGCAAGAAAGAAGATGCAACACATGCACTCCTTCCAGCTTCCCTATAAATACCCTCCTAATAGTCATTAGGAGGGTGGTTAGATTTTTAGTAAATTTTTCACTTTTTAGTTTTTAGAGAGAGAAAGTCTTAAACTTTCTCTCACTAGTTCATCTTTTTCTTTTCATCTTTCAAGATTAAACATCTTTGTATTGCTTATTTCATTAATCAAAGTTCCATTTTAAGCTTTTATTTCTTAATCTCATTCTACTTTTCTTTGATTTAAGATTGATTTGGGTGTGATTATCATGTGATCCGTGTTGTTCTAATTGATTTCATGCTAAAAAGTTAATCTTTTGATCATTTTATAAGTTTTCATTTGATTAAGCTTTAAGACTTTTGTGCTTATTGGCTTATTTTTATGATTATCTTATTTTTCTTATTAAAAAGTTTTATTAAAAAGTTTATGTTTTTATGGTTTGATCTAAAAAGTTGATTAATTTCGAGTTGAATAAGTTGATCAAAGTGCTTATTTGATTGGATTGATTATTTGGATTGATAAGTTTCGGGTGTTAGCTTAGAATTTTGGCTTATCACCTAGCTTTTCTCATTTCCACAGATTTCGGAAAGGGTTTAAACTCCCCTTTCCGATTGGCTTTCCGACCGGTGCACCACCATAACCAATTTCCACGATTTTAGGAAAGGTTGTTACTCCCCTTTCCGATTGGTCCCTTATTCCGACGGCACCCATCTCTCGCATTCCGATTGAGTCCAATCGGATTAGAGCATTGATTTTCCGATTGGCCAGCTCCATCTTCTACTTTCCGATTGGCACCATTAGTTATTCCGATTGTGGAGTCTTGGGTTTATTCCGATTGGTGTCTCCATTAATATTCCGACGGTAAGGTGTCCTTTAATAAGTATTCCGATTGAGATTGTTGGCTGTTTTCCGATTGACCCCTTTTTGTCTAAATATTCCGATTACTACACCTTTGCAATATTCCGATCTACCGATCAGAACACATTCCGATCGGGTGCCCTTTTTGGCTTGCTTTGGTTTCTTTCGATATAACTTTCTTATAATACTTTTAATTTTCTGAAAATTTTCAAAGTGTTAGTTTTATTTAGTGAGTTAGAATTTTTCCATTGTCACCTTTAAGTTTTATATGCATTTATTTTTACTCGTCATTCAAATTAATCTTTTAACTTCCATTTTACTCATCGACACTTTAATTACTTGCAATTAGTTTAAAACAAACCAAACCATTCTCTTGATCCACCAAAAGACGATTGAGTCGCACTTAAGACCGGTTTTCAATTCGAAAAGATTCGGAACTATAACGAACTTTGATACTAAGGTGTCAAAAACCTAGTATTAAATGGCGCCGCTGCCGGCTCTTTTCGTTAAGATAAACGGTTTCTAGTGAGAGACGCATTGAATTTTGGGATCCGTTCTTTGAACGTTATTTTCACTGCTATAAATTTTCAAAAAAAATCCTAAAAAATATAAAACTCTTCAAAAATACAAAAACATTAAAAAACCTATAAAAACCAAAAATATTATATAGATATTCTCTTTGTGTATATTTTTCTTCTGCAGGTGCATGCGTACTAGATCTACGAACTATTCTGAGCCCGAGAATCGTGAAGATTTAGATATGGCTGGTGTTAATAACAACAATAATCACCCACCTCAAAATAACTTAAATAACAACCATAACAACAACAACAACAATGTCCTTCTACCTGATTTACGAACCATGGAGGAATTGTGCCAACCCACCATGAACGGACGCGGAGGCCCGATTGCGCCAATGCACGTCACGGCTCAAGAGTTTTCGTTGAAGCATCACATGATACAACAAGTGCAAACGAACCCGTTTCGTGGAATTCCGGATGATGATGCCAACAAACACCTCGACAAATTCATTACCATTACCCAAAGCATGAAGTGCCCCGGTGTTTCTATGGATGACCTTCGCCTTCAACTTTTTCCACACTCACTTTCTCACCATGCCGAAAAATGGTTTGACCGTCTTCCTAAGAATTCTATTCATACATGGAACGACATGACTCAACGCTTCTTATCGCGCTACTTTCCCCCATCCATGGTCACTAGCCTTCGTAACCAAATCAGTGGATTTATGCAAGAGAATGATGAATCGCTTTTCGATGCTTGGGAACGTTACAATGATTTGATCGACCGCTGTCCTAATCACAATATGCTCCCCGTCACTCTCATTGACACCTTTTACAATGGTCTCACTTTTCGTGATCGTGACACGATCAATGCCGCCGCTGGTGGTACTTTTATGAAAAGGAGACCGGAGGAGTGTCGAGAATTGATTGAAAACATGACTACTCACCACAAGAATTGGGATTCATCCGCATCCTCAAGATCTAACTCGAGAGTCAATGTTTCTTCTTCTTCCTCCAATCCTGAAATGTCTGAAATTTCTCGACAACTCGCTGAAATGAACAAGAATTTCATGGCCATGGCCACAAACCACTTTCAACAAGCTAAAGCCGTTGCTATTCCTTGTGACACATGTGGTGGTCCTCATTCTTACAATGATTGTCCTTCTACCCAAGGCAATTATTCTGAAAACGTTAACGCAGCTTACGGCACTTATCCCACGGGAGGCTATCAAGCTCGCCCGCAAGGAGACCGTAACTTGCTAAGTTATCGATCCAACAATTATCTTGCTCCCCCCGGTTTCCCTCCTGCAAACCAAAACCAACAACAAAGCTACAATCAATCCCAACCTCGTGCAAACAATCAGTATCAATCCCAAAGAAACCCATACCCAACTCAAGGAAATTCTCAAGCTTACCAGGCTCCACCTCTAAATCAACCGATGGCAGTGAATCCAGAAGTCGAGACAATCATGAAGACTAATCGGGAGTTGGTGACGAATCTTCAGAGTCAAGTCCGCAACTTGAAGGGAGAAATGGCAAAGCAAGGGAACGATATTCGAGCCGAGCTAAGGAATGATATGGCCAAACACAATGATACAATGAATGCAAACATGCAAAACTCTTTTAACAATCAAGCTCTTCACCTTCGTGATATGCTTAGTTCGCTCCTCCAAAGTAATCAACCCTCTTCTTCGGGTACTCTTCCGAGTAATACCGTTGCGAATCCAAGAGGGGAGATGAAAGCAATCACCACTCGTAGTGGAAAAGGTTATATGGAACCCGAGCTTCCTACACCTCCACCCGTGATTGTGAACAAGGAAAACGAGCAACTTTCTTCACCTCCTTCACCTTCTATCCCCATTTCCCCACCACCCGTGGTTGTGAGTGATCCTATTCCCTTAAAGCCTTCTTCTTCATCCAATATACCTTATCCCTCAAGGTTGAAGAAAGAGAAGCAAAAGAGCAAGGATGATATTCAGGTTTCGAACTTCCTTAAAATGTTCAAACAATTGAATTTTAACATCTCCTTTGCCGAGGCTCTCGCTCACATGCCCAAATACGCTAAGATGTTTAAAGATCTTCTAAGTGATAAGGAAAAGCTTCTTGACATTGCTCAGACCCACCTTAATGAGAATTGCTCCGCAGTGCTCTTAAGGCAATTGCCCACCAAACTTGGTGATTCGGGTCGCTTCTTGATTCCTTGCAACTTCCCGGGAGTAGAGAATTGCATGGCCCTAGCCGATCTAGGTGCCAGTATAAACTTAATGCCTTTAAGTGTTTGGAAGCAATTATCTCTTCCCGAGCTAGTCCCCACTAAAATGACTTTGGAATTAGCCAACCGTACGGTTGCTTATCCAGTGGGGATAGCCGAAGATGTCTTTGTTGGCGTTGACAAATTCACCTTCCCGGCGGATTTTGTCGTCGTTGACTACGAGATGGATCCCCGTGTTCCATTAATCGTTGGACGTCCATTTCTGAGGACCGGTCGCACTCTTATTGATGTAGCCGCAGGCGAAATAATCATGAGAGTTGGTGACGATCAAATTGTCTTCAACATGGGTAAGATTTCTAAGCAACCTTATTCATATGAGAGTGTTAATGCTATTGATGTTCTCGATGAGGCTTGTGAAGAACATTTTCATGATGCTTGCAAAAGTACTCTCTCTTCTCTACCCAATGTTGAGACCGTTGCCTCAATTGCTCCAGCATTGACTCCTTTTGGAGAAAGTGACTTGGATGATTTCGAAGCTAGCTTGGGTCCTCTCGATATTAAGTATGATCATTTGTCCACCAATTGGGATGAAGATATTCGTACTATTGAGAGACTTCTCAATGAGGACCCGTTGTCTCCTCCTGCTCCTAAAGAGGTGACTAATGATGATCCATCGTTAGTTTCACCATCTATTGAGAATCCTCCTACTCTTGAGCTTAAGGACCTACCGCCTCATCTTGAGTACGTTTTCCTGGAAGACGACGAGAAGTTACCGGTCATCATCGCAAAGGATCTGAAAGAAGACGAAAAAGAACGACTTGTCGCTGTGTTGAAGAAGCATAAACGCGCTATCGCTTGGAAAATCTCGGACATCCGTGGAATTGATCCTCATTTCTGCACACATAAAATTCTCATGGAGGACGACTTTAAGCCCACAATTCAAAGTCAACGAAGGGTGAATCCTAAAATACATGAAGTCATCAAAAAAGAGGTTATCAAACTTCTTGATGCGGGTATGATTTACCCTATTTCGGATTCACCGTGGGTTAGTCCAGTCCATTGTGTGCCTAAGAAAGGTGGTATCACCGTTGTGCCCAATGCAAACAACGAGTTGATTCCTACCCGTCTCGTTACTGGGTGGAGAGTTTGTATAGACTACCGCAAACTCAATGATGCCACGAGAAAGGATCATTTCCCTCTACCTTTTATGGACCAAATGCTTGAACGTCTAGCGGGTAATGAATATTACTGCTTTCTGGATGGTTTCTCGGGTTATTTTCAAATACCCATCGATCCCCAAGATCAAGAAAAGACAACATTCACTTGTCCCTACGGCACCTTTGCTTACAAACGAATGCCTTTTGGCTTATGCAATGCCCCCGGGACTTTCCAAAGGTGCATGTTGGCTATCTTTCATGATATGGTTGAGCAAACCATGGAAGTCTTCATGGATGATTTCTCGGTCTTCGGGGATTCCTTCTCTGCTTGCCTTGCCAATTTGGAACGTATGCTTAAGCGGTGCGAAGACACTCGCCTTGTTCTGAATTGGGAAAAATGCCATTTTATGGTAAACGAAGGCATTGTGCTAGGACACAAAATCTCTAAAGCCGGTCTTGAAGTCGACCGTGCTAAAGTAGATGTCATAGCCAAATTACCTCCACCTTCCACCGTGAAGGGTGTGAGAAGCTTTCTGGGTCATGCGGGCTTCTATCGTAGATTCATTCAAGATTTCTCTAAAATCGCTCGCCCGATGACCCACCTCTTGGAAAAAGATACTCCTTTTATCTTTTCTAAAGAGTGTCTCGAAGCCTTCAATCTTCTCAAGGATAAGCTAACTAAGGCACCGGTCTTGGTTACCCCTAATTGGGAGCTGCCTTTTGAATTGATGTGCGATGCTAGCGACTTTGCTATTGGTGCGGTTTTGGGCCAAAGAGTGAATAAACACTTCCAACCAATCCACTACGCTAGCAAAACAATGACGGGGGCTCAATTGCATTATACGACAACCGAAAAAGAGCTTTTAGCTGTTGTCTATGCTTTTGAGAAATTTCGCCCCTATCTTGTTTTATCCACCACCATCGTATACACGGACCATTCCGCGTTGAAGTACTTGATGACAAAGAACGATTCTAAGCCAAGACTTCTTCGCTGGGTTTTGCTCCTTCAAGAATTCAACATTGAAATTCGTGACAAGAAGGGAGCCGAAAACCTGGCCGCGGATCATCTGAGTCGACTTGAGGATCCATATCAGGGGGATCATCCGAACAAAGAGATCAATGACTCTTTCCCCCTGGAGACTCTAATGTCTATAAATCTCAATCTTGACGGCACCCCGTGGTTTGCGGATATTGCAAACTACTTAGCGGGTGGTATTCTCATCCAAGGGTTAACATCCCAACAAAAGAAGAAGTTCTTGAATGATGTTAAGACTTACTTTTGGGATGACCCTTATCTATTCAAACAGTGTGCTGATCTGATTATTCGTCGATGTGTTGACGGACCGGCAGCTTTTGACATCCTCCAAGCTTGCCACAAAGGACCCACCGGTGGTCACTTTGGTCCCAACTACACCGCTAAGAAAGTGTTTGATTCCGGATTCTACTGGCCCACCATTTATCGTGACGCTCACGAAATGGTTAAGCATTGTGATGCTTGCCAACGTCAAGGCAAGATCACACATAAGGATGAGATGCCTCAAAATTTCATACAGGAATGTGAAATCTTTGATGTATGGGGCATCGACTTTATGGGGCCATTTCCATCCTCCAAAGGGAACAAGTACATCCTCGTCGCCGTCGACTACGTCTCTAAATGGGTTGAAGCTAAGGCTCTTCCTACGAATGATGCGAGGGTGGTTGTGAACTTTTTGAAGCAGCTTTTCGCTCGATTTGGCGTTCCTCGTGCTATCATCAGTGAACGCGGGACTCATTTTTGCAACGATCAATTTGCAAGAGTCATGGAAAAGTATGGTGTCAATCACCGTCTTTCCACCGCTTATCATCCCCAAACCAATGGGCAAGCCGAAATTTCCAATCGTGGCTTGAAGAGAATTTTGGAGCGTACTGTGGGAGAGCATCGTGCCGCGTGGGCCGATAAGTTAGATGATGCTCTGTGGGCTTTCCGTACTGCTTACAAGACCCCGATCGGTTGTACACCTTATCGTCTTGTGTACGGGAAAGCCTGCCACCTACCCATCGAGCTGGAACATAAGGCGCACTGGGCCTTGAAGTGGGCGAACTTCGACATCATCAAAGCCAGTGATCATCGCAAGATTCAACTCAACGAGCTAAATGAACTGAGGAATGAAGCTTATGAGAACTCGCTGATCTACAAGGAGAAGACGAAGATGATCCATGATGCTAAAATCAAGAACCGAGAGTTCCACGTTGGAGATCAAGTTCTACTCTTTAACTCTCGGTTGAAGATCTTCTCTGGCAAGTTGAAGAGCCGCTGGACTGGTCCATTCACCGTCGCCAAAGTCTTTCCGTATGGGACCATTGAGCTTTCTCAGCCGAATGGGCCCAATTTCAAGGTGAATGGCCAGCGTCTGAAGCTGTACTTTGGTGAGGACATCTCTCACGAGATGATTCCATCCCTCACCACGTTCCCCATGAACTAAAAGTGGGTCGAGTCAGGCTCATGACTCGGTGAACAAAAACAAGCGCTTCTCGGGAGGCAACCCGTGTTCTATCCTTTACTGCTTTCATAATAAGTGTAGGGGGAGCCCCGCATATGTTTGTTGTCCTGTTTCTTGTGCTGTGCATGGATTAAAGCTTCAGAAAGCATCTTGATGACTTCTGACGAACCGTGATACCGTGTTTCCCATCTTCCCGGTTCTATCCTAAACTCGTGTGATTCACTATTTCATATTCTATATGTTCACATTGAATTCACTTTCGTTGTCCTTTCCTTAGCAAGATTTAGACAAAGTGCACAATGTCCTAAGTGTAGGGGAGTTTACTCCCACATGCTTAAACATTAAGGACAATGTTTATCTCAAGTGTAGGGGGGACTTCTATCGAAGTAAGTGGTCTTTTCCATGAATTTGCCCTCATTTTAACCGGAAAATTTGATTTTTCGACATTTTTCAAAATTTTTAATCTATTTTGGCCTAGTTGTATAGTTGTATTTGCCTTTGTTATGTTTCCCTTGCTAAAATAAATTGTGAATAAAGTGGTTTTAGATTTTTCTTAGTCATGAACATTTTGACTCAACCCGAGTTTACTTGCCTAAGTTTACTCTAGCTAATATCCTTAACGTGTTTAAGTCAAGTTTTGCTAGGCTTTTATATAGGGAGCTATAAAACGCGAAAGTCTTAACTCTCACGGGTTAAGAACAAGAACTTTTCGCAAGTTCCTATAATTGATCCTAGAGAGTCGTTTATCAAGGGAACTTTAAAATGCGATTTCTAAACTTGAAAAAGTCCAAGAATTTGCAAGATCCTATAGGCGACTCGAAAACCCAAAACTTTGATTTAATAGGCTAAGCATCCACGAGTCTCATTCCTTGAGATTTTAAACTGTGGAGAACGAGAGATGATAGAGTCAATTATAAGTTCGGTATTCTTTCATGAATTTATGTGAGTTAATTATGAGCCTATTCTCCCTCCGCTTGTTAATAAATTAATCTGCTAATAAATAAGGTTGTACGATTTAAAAGGTTACTTAGCTTCTAGCCCCAGATCGTTTAAAAGTTGCTCGGTAATGACGAGAGTTCATAGCCAAGGCATAACTTATGAAGCGGGGCGCGAAGATTGGCGAGTCCGAAAAGGCCCTAACAAGGCATGAGGGCTACATTTTGTTGCTAAAGATCCAAAAGTGATGTGAAGAATCATTTATCGAAAATCAATATGAAGGATCGAGACACACGACGAAAAGCAAGAACTCCCCAAAAGTCATGGAGAAGTCTATCCGAAAAGACCCTAACAAGGTATGAGGATAAATAGATCCAAGTCCTAAAAGGAGGCGGATCGTTGTATATCAAAGTCCAAAATAAAGATTGGAGAAAAATGAAGAAGTCGTGGTCCAAAGATGAAGAATCTCTCAAAAACTTCAAGTGAAGAAATTCCTATTATGAAGAGAAGACCATAATTTCAAGAACGTCTCTCGAAGATTTGAAGTATGAAGTCGCTGCCAAATATCGGCCCGAGAAAGGTCTCAAATCGCGAACCAAGTTATGCCAAGATATGAACTTTCTGATATCCCGAGAAGCAGTTTTAAAAGATTTGGTCCTTTAGCCAACTATTGATTAAATCGTTCACCTTATTTTCAGACTAAATAACTATCGAAATAAGTCAAACAATGCATCCTCGTGATCATTCAAGACAAAAATAAAATATAAGAGATACACCTAGGAATAAGGGAGTCTAAGTGAATAATTGGCCCACATGAGTTCGTGATAGTTTGCTAACTTATAATAACAATGATCTCGTTTTTAAGCTTGGTATGGGGAACGTGAAACTTGAGGATGATAAACGTTCATGGCCGCCAAAACCCAATGTAAGTTTTTAATTTCTTTACTTATTTCTATCTTTTATGTTTAGTATTTAATAAAGGCCAAGGTGGGTTATTTATGATGGAAAATGTAAACCGTGCTTTAAAATTAATGCATTGCATGAGGGCATTGCAATGGTCAAGTGTAGGGGATTTAATAAGTGTGAAAACACTTATCCTTTTACCACTTATTCCCAATAATAACAAGACCAAAACGTGTGATTTATGTCATAAAAGTCGGAATTATGCGTGGTTTGTGTTTTTATTGTGTTTTAGGACCTAAATATGAAAAAGGAAGAAAACACGGGCTTTCACGGGCTTTTACTGAAGAAAACGGGAAAAAGACGAAGTCAAAAGATCAAGAGTGCAAAAAGAACGGAAGTCCAAGACCTATTCTGAAGATTTATCGAAGAAAAAGTCAAAAGACGGAAGTTTAACGTAGTCGAAGAACTTAAGTCTAATAGAAGAAGAAAATTAAAAGACAAGTTCAAATCCCGAGACGACAAAGACGAAGAATTAAAGTCGAGTCGAGAAAACGTGAAGAAAGCAAGAAAGAAGATGCAACACATGCACTCCTTCCACCTTTCCTATAAATACCCTCCTAATAGTCATTAGGAGGGTGGTTAGATTTTTAGTAAATTTTTCACTTTTTAGTTTTTAGAGAGAGAAAGTCTTAAACTTTCTCTCACTAGTTCATCTTTTTCTTTTCATCTTTCAAGATTAAACATCTTTGTATTGCTTATTTCATTAATCAAAGTTCCATTTTAAGCTTTTATTTCTTAATCTCATTCTACTTTTCTTTGATTTAAGAATGATTTTGGTGTGATTATCATGTGATCCGTGTTGTTCTAATTGATTTCATGCTAAAAAGTTAATCTTTTGATCATTTTATAAGTTTTCATTTGATTAAGCTTTAAGACTTTTGTGCTTATTGGCTTATTTTTATGATTATCTTATTTTTCTTATTAAAAAGTTTTATTAAAAAGTTTATGTTTTTATGGTTTGATCTAAAAAGTTGATTAATTTCGAGTTGAATAAGTTGATTAAAGTGCTTATTTGATTCGATTGATTATTTGGATTGATAAGTTTCGGGTGTTAGCTTAGAATTTTGGCTTATCACCTAGCTTTTCTCATTTCCACAGATTTCGGAAAGGGTTTAAACTCCCCTTTCCGATTGGCTTTCCGACCGGTGCACCACCATAACCAATTTCCACGATTTTAGGAAAGGTTGTTACTCCCCATTCCGATTGGTCCCTTATTCCGACGTCACCCATCTCTCGCATTCCGATTGAGTCCAATCGGATTAGGGCATTGATTTTCCGATTGGCCAGCTCCATCTTCTACTTTCCGATTGGCACCATTAGTTATTCCGATTGTGGAGTCTTGGGTTTATTCCGATTGGTGTCTCCATTAATATTCCGACGGTAAGGTGTCCTTTAATAAGTATTCCGATTGAGATTGTTGGCTGTTTTCCGATTGACCCCTTTTTGTCTAAATATTCCGATTACTACACCTTTGCAATATTCCGATCTACCGATCGGAACACATTCCGATCGGGTGCCCTTTTTGGCTTGCTTTGGTTTCTTTCGATATAACTTTCTTATAATACTTTTAATTTTCTGAAAATTTTCAAAGTGTTAGTTTTATTTAGTGAGTTAGCATTTTTCCATTGTCACCTTTAAGTTTTATATGCATTTATTTTTACTCGTCATTCAAATTAATCTTTTAACTTCCATTTTACTCATCGACACTTTAATTACTTGCAATTAGTTTAAAACAAACCAAACCATTCTCTTGATCCACCAAAAGACGATTGAGTCGCACTTAAGACCGGTTTTCAATTCGAAAAGATTCGGAACTATAACGAACTTTGATACTAAGGTGTCAAAAACCTAGTATTATGGATATTAGATTTCTGTTGGTAAAGAAGTGGATATTGGGCTTGGTGGAGGGTGGAACAAACCTTTACGTACAACTGATATGTTGCTCTACTCTTGGAACGGAGGACTTAATGTATGTGTGGATCTGACAGGTTCATCTCTCTTGTCACAAACTGGGATGATTGATTTTGTACCAGGACATGTGGTGGTTGAGGTTGCACACCCTAAACGTGTCTACGAGGCTAAGTGTGCATAATTAGGTATGGTTTTCTCCTTTTCTCATTCTCTTCTTTCGGGGAACTTGAGAAGGATGCGGTGGACTTGCTAAAGCGGATCCGAAGTTATTCTATGACCCAGGATATTGGTTCACGTGGTGCTTGTTATATGTTTAATAGGATCGGGTTTGCTATTGCTAGAGGAGTAGGAGCCCAAATTGTGTCTAGACTCCCATCAAACTTTGTGTAACGTTTTTATTAATAATATTAATATTATAAAATAATAATAATAATAATAATAATAATAATAAAATTAAAAAAAATTAATAATAATAATAAAAGAGTGGGAGCCCAGATAGTATCTCAGTTTCTCACTAACGTGTTGTAAATCTTTTGAGTTTCTAATAAAAATAAAAAATAAAAAAAATACTAATAATAATAGGATTGGTTTTCCTATAACTAAATGATTGAGGCTTATATTATATATCGGATTCTCATTAACTTTTTATAAATATCTTGTTGCTTCTAATAATAATAATAATAATTAATAAAATAATAATAATAATAAAAATAAGAATAATGATAATAATAATTTTATAATATATAAAATTATGGCTCAGGAAATTAGCGCGCGCTACTGTTCATATGTTTAATATGATTAGCTTCGTTAATACTAAAGAGGTGGAGGATCAGATAATATTTCGGCTCCCCACTAACGTATTGCAATCACTAAAAGAGTAGGAGCCTCGATAGTATCTCGACTTTCTATAAATTTATTGTAATTTTTTTGAATTTCTAATAAAAATGAAGTTTATAAAACAAAAATAAAATAGTAAATTAATATTAATTATAATATTAATCTATTAATAATAATACTATAACACTTTTCTATAAACGAATATTAGCAAATGCTCAAATCACGTCTCATGAAGCCCGATTTAAAGCCCATATACATGTTTTATAACTTATACTCTTTCTCTCAACTGATCATCCTCTAAAACTAAAACCCTAAAATACAACATATTGCGCCGGCTGCAACAAAGTAATCCTAAAATTCCTAATCCCTTACACCACCATCGATCAAAAGGGAGAAGCGACTGCAAGAGTCAAGTTTACAAAACGTCTTAGTGAAGTCGAAGATCGTGGCTAGGTATCTCTCTACATGGAATCTTATTTCATAACGATAAAAAAATGTACGCCTAACTAACTGTTCGAGTGTGAGATATGGGCTCATGCTTGTTTGCCAATACTAAAATTTATCTATCTTTTTACTTAAATACATATTATTGAATAGCAATTAGTTTCTACGTTATAAACTTAAATCTATATCTAAAATATAGAGAAAGGGTCATTATGATGTACATCATAGAGCAAGGGATATCTCGGGAGATCAGGCATTGTTGACAACTATTTAATATGCATATACAAATTACCTAAGGGATTTAGTATTAATCGCATAGTTTCTTGACATATTGTTACTTGTTTGTTTACACAGCGGCTAATATTCACAGCGGCGAAACTCGTGTGATGAAATAAAAACACTAGCGAATATATTTGGTGGAGTAGCATCACAGTGTCTTCAAGATAATATATGGTAGCATTTCATAGATAAGAAAGAAGTTTTTTGAGTAGTTTCGAAAAGACCTTACAAATAATGAATTTAATTTTAATGTTCGGATATTTTTATTTTTTATTATTTTTTGAACGACTTAACATTGAAATATTGTATTATGCAGGATTTATGATAAAGATGCAATTTTCTTAGCATTATTCTCTTCCGTTAGTAATTTATATCAAGTTCCACTTTGTAATTTTAATCACTATGTTATAATGTTAAAGGCATTGTATTTACTTTATACACATGAAAATGTTGACTTGATTTTGTGAATGACTAATAAAAATTTAGTTGAGTCGCTTGTGGCTTTGATTGAACTACATTTGTGAATTTTGAGATGGTTGGTTGATAAGGTGTGGTGTCCAAAAGCATATTTGTAACAGAAAATGTCGCTAACATGTGTTAGCAAATGATAACGAGAACTGTGCCATATAATTGATTGACGAATGCAAAAATATGCTAAATTATTTTAATGACGCAATAACATGCCAAATTGTTTTCTCGCAATGCGAATAATAATGCGCCAAATAAATTTGTAACCAAAAATAGAAACCACCGTGCCAAATAAGTTTGTCACAATACATAAAACCATCGTAGTTAATTATGGCACGGTAAATCAAAACTGTACCAAATACCATTCGACACGTGAAATGAGTTAGTACCAAATTCATATTTGGCACGGGATATAAAATTGTGACGAATGCCTATTTTGGAACGAAAAATCACCAGTCGCGCTAAATACCTTACTCATGGCACCCTAAAGTTAAACCGTCCCAAAAATTGTGCAAAATACTATTTAGCACGTTTTCAACCCAATCCAAATGTATTTGGCACCCTCATATTTAGGACGGAGCCAAAAGTGTGCCAAAGCCGTGCCAAATAGCATTTGAGACGGTTTTTTAAGTATTTGGCACGGTTTTCACCCCTCCCAAATACCCTTTTTTCTTGTAGTGTAAGACTTTCAACACGCATCGGCCCACAAAGATCCATATGTAAAAATAAAGTTTCTCTTGGTTGGTGTCTTCAGTCTTGGGTTTGTATGATTTCTTAGTACTTTTCCCCATTGTACACGCGGAACACAAATGATCCTTGTGAAATGTAAGTTTAGGAAGACCACGAACAAGTTCGTTTTTAGCCAAATGATTAATAGCGTCAAAGTTAAGATGAGATAATCGTCGATGCCATAACCATGACTTAGTCTTCGATGCTTTGGAGAGAAGACATACGGGAGAAGCGGCCATCATGTCTTGTAGAGACAAAGTATACAAATTATTACCTCGAGTACCTTTCAATGAATCAACCCCTTCCAAATTACGAATGAAGCAGGTATGCTCTCGAAAAGCAACTTCTAGGTTTGCATCACAAAATTGTCCCACAGAAAATAAGTTGTGACCGAGACCTTCCGCATAATACACTCGTGAAATTATTACATTCCCAATATGATATTCACCGTAACCCATTATCTTTGCAATATGATCATTACCAAATCAAACCGTACCAAGAAACTTGCTGACGAAATTTCTTAGCAGAGAGCGATCTCCGGTCATATGCTTGGAGCAACCAGAGTCCAAATACCAGAGAAAAATTTGGACCACCTATTTTGAACAATAACACTAGACAAAGCATTGGAAAATATTGGTTCCGGATTGTTAGCAGATACATATATGATATTATCATAATTGCTAACATTTTTGTGACCCTTAGATTTCCTGCGTTTTCTAGTGTGAGTTTTACCACTAACTGGTTTCACTGTTCCAACTTTCTGAGGTTTTGGATTATTAGCGGGCACTACAGTGGGAGTAGACCTATTTAAAGGGAACTTGTTTCCTACAGTAGTGTTGGTGTTCCTAGTTAAAGGACACGCTTGTGTTTTGGTAGCCTTGGTACTCCTAGTTAAAGGGCACGCTTTCTTCGCTTTAGTGGGAGTGATCCTAGTTAAAGGGCACGCATTTCCTACTATAGTGAAAGTTCTACCAGTAGGGCGCCATATCCAACCAACTTGGGTTAACACTTTCCCAGTTGGTTTCCATTCTAATCCATTTTTCCGGGCATTCATCTCAATCACATGGTCAATAAGGCAAGACGACTAGAAAACATACATTCATTGCAATTCCAACATTTAAAATTAGAATTCACAGTAGGCTTAGAACGCTGCACAGCCGCAGAGCCTTTAGGTTTAGCTACATGATTCTTTTTATTCAAAACAGAAATCACATTCCTAGGATGGGCTTCTACTTTCTTCTTCACTTGACTACTAGATGGGGTCAAGATCCTATCATTCTTCTTGTTTCTTTTAAGCTTAGATCTTTGAGCCTTAGTAGTGGTGCTTACTCTTGTAGAAGGCAACACGGGAATATTAGAAGCTGGTTTTGATTTTGCCTTATCTTTAGTGACCAATGTTTGAGATGGTTTAGTCCTAGGGCCCTTGTTAAATGGTGTGACGGTGATGAGGTTCGTTTTGATGGCACTAGAGGACGGTGCTGAGACAGTGGCTGCGTTATCCACAACATTCTTACCTTTTAGGGTACGAAGTGTTTCCTTTAACTCAGTCAAAGCCAGATTTTTATCACAGATTTGTTCTCTCAAATCAAATATTTCCACCGACTTTCGATTAAATTGTTCAATCAATGATTGATTCTGTGTAGTGGTATTAGCATGTGCGGGCTTTACTGAATTGAAGAGTCGTGTATTTTTCTGTTTTAAGTTATCAAATTTGGACAAAATCTTGGAAACTCGATTATCTAGATCAAGTTTAAAATTCTCAGCGGCCTCTAGTACGTTCACACAGTTAATCTCCTTAGATTTCTCTATGTCTATCGGCAATGATTTAGCAACCTTGTCACTTGGCTGACGCTGTTTTGATTGTAAATTCAATTGAAAATTATTTTGAAAATTTGCATCATCGGTATTAACACCTTCGAATGACGTTTCAAAGATTTCTTGAATAAATTGTTGCTTGCATTCAAGCGAAATACAATGTGTTTGAATCTCATCAAAACGTTTTAAAAGCGAAGAATATGAATCTTGAAGCTTTAAAAATTCAGCGTCAGATTCGTGACAAGTACTATCTACCACATTATCCACAGATTCAACATTATACACAATAGAGTCATTATCAACACTTTTATTCACACAGACGGGAACAATATCATGAGACATCACTTGCTTTAGAAGCTGATCATTTTGGCGTGAAACTCGTTCTATTTCAAGTAAACTGTTTTCATAAGCATCATCCATTTCATTGAAAACACGTCTAACTTCTTCTATTTACAAAAGCAAATCTTGATCAATATTACTAAGACAAGCTTTAACATTTTTTACAAATGGAACAATTTCATCTCGGAACTCAGCTCTAGTGTGCTCAAATTCCATTCACCTTCGGTTATGGTCGTGGCCGTCGTACGTTCCGTAATGACCTTGTCAAAATCGGCCAAGTGTTGGTGCACAAAATTTAAGCTATCTGACACCTTACTTACCGGTGGAATTAACTTAGTTAAATCCTTTTTGACAAGTGTAGGAGACGTACTAGGAGGGTTTTCCGTTGACAAACTTTGAGGCACAAAAACTGTTAATTGAGCTATTTCCTTTTGTAAGCGAATGCGGGTCTTTTTAGAAAATTGATCTTTATTATGCTTATCATAATCAAGCTTATGGAATTTTAAAGCATTTTAGATTGAGTTTCTTCCGCAAGTGACTGTGTCTCCTCAGTACTACGAACATAAGGTGCTTCTTTCGATTATCCAATTAGGGTCACGTCATAAAGACAAGGAATATATTCCTGAGCTTGTTTTGCATAACCAAGATTAGGTGATAAATCTTGAAGACTGATATTTCATGATTTTTACTAGGTTCAATTATTGTTCTCGGTATCTTCTCGAATTGATCTCTGGTTAATTGTGCGACTCAGTTGTTCTTGACGAATCAAATAAAAGAGTTGTCGTTGTCTAAAACTAATTTCAAATGAAAACTTGAAACAAATAAAAAATAAAGTAAAGACAGTAAAAAGAAACAATGAAAGATAAAATCTTGGCGAAAAGTAAATTGCGAGAAAATTAAAAGGTAAATAAAGCAAATGATGCAAATCAAAACTTAAACTAAAAGGAAAGCAAATAAAAATTCAAATAAAGAAAAAGGCGGGAAAAATAAAACTTGAAAATAAAAGACAAAAACTTAAAAAGAAAAACAAACAAAAAACTGACAGAAACCTTGATTCGGAAGTTTAAAACTTCCGAATGAACTGGCTTGATCCGGAACTTCTAATGTTCCGAATGAAAAAATCTTGAGTCGGAACTCCATGATTCGGAACTTCATTCGGAAGTTCATCCGGAACTTCGTTCGGAAGTTTCATTCGGAACTTTAAAACTTCCGGATGAACCTTGCTTCCCTCGGAACTTTTTGACTTCCAGATGAAGCTTGCTTCAATCGGAACTTTGTTGATCCGGAACACTTCCGGATGAAGCTTGACTCGGAACTTTTAAAGTTCCGAATGAACCCTCTTGATCCGGAAGTTTCCTGGGAATGATAAGATACAGAAACAACTCCCACGAAGAACAGGGAGATACTGTAAACACGATTCTATCCTCAAATAAATCAAAATCAAACAAAAGATTAAACCAAAACAACCAATAAGCATAAACTAACAATAATCAATCAACACAAATCATCAAAACTAACAAACATAACCAAATCAATCAAAACCCACTTGATTGAAATTAAGAAAACTTAAGAACACAACATCAAATCAAAAGCAGAAATTAAGCAAGAAAGGAAGAAGATGATAAAATAAAAGCTTAATCAAAAAGTAAGGATTCAATAACAAAAGCTTAAACACAAATTAATCTAGAGAGAGAAAGCATAAATCTAGAGAGAGAAACTACACTACTCCTAATCTAATCTTAAAACTAACCAACCCTCTCACAACAAGTGAGGGTGGTATTTATAGGAGAGGGGAGTGGTTGGTGGCTTCCTCTTTCTTTCTTTCTTGATCCTCAGTCTTTCAGTCTTCTTAAATTCTTCGACTTTTAAGACTTCGTCTCGGGGTTTCTTTGAACTCGTCTTGTAATTTCTTCATAAATTAGACTCGAGTTCTTCGGCTTTATTAAACTTTCGTCTTTGGACATTTTCTTCGATAAATCTACAGAATAAGCCTTGGACTTCCGTTCTTTTTGCATTCTTGATCTTTTGACTTCGTCTTTTGTCTTTTTCTTCAATAAACGCCCATGAAAGACCGTGTTTTCTTTCCTTTTCACATTTTGACCCTGAAACACAATAAAAACACAAACCACGCATAATTCCGCCATTTACGACATAAAATATACGTTTAGGTCCAGTTTTAATGTATTTAAGTGGTAGAAAAGATGGGTGTTTTCACACCTATCAAATCCCCTACACTTAACCATTGCAATGCCCTCATGCAATGCTTAGCAATAAAGCAAGGTTTACACTTTCCATCATAATCAACCTACCTTGGCCTTTATTAAACAACTAAGGAAAATCAAAAAGATAGAAAATAACAAGATGGAACAAGGAAGAAACTTGTAAAGAAATCTAAGACTTACATTAGGGCTTGTATGTCATGAATGTTTATCACCCTCAAGTTTCACGTTCCCCATGCCAAGCTTAAAAACAAGATCATTGTTAGTACAAGTTAGCATAACAAACATTTACTCATGTGGTTCAATTAATCACTTAAACTCCCTTATTCCTATGGGTATCTCTTATATTTTATTGATGTCTTGAATGATCACGAGGATGCATTGTTGACTTATTTCGATAATTTATTTAGGCTGAAAGCAAAGTAGGACGATTTGATCAATAGTTAGCTAAAGGACAAAATCTCTTAAAACTGCTTCTCGAGATATCAAAAAGTTCATATCTTGGCATAACTTGGTTCACGATTCGAGACCTTTCTCGGCCGATATTTGGCATGTACTTCATACTTCATATCTTCGAGAGACGTTTTTGAGATAATGGTCTTCTCTTCGTTATAGAGTTTCTTCACTTAGAGACTTTTGAGGGGTACTCCAGCTTTGTTGACCACGACTTCATGATTATTTCTTCAATCTCTAATTGGGATTTTGAGATACAACGATCCGCCTCCTTTTCGGACTTGGATCTATTTATCCTCATACCTTGTTAGGGTCTTTTCGGATAGAATTCTCCATGATCTTTATGGGAGTTGATTGCTTTTCGTCGTGAGTCTTGATCCTTCATATTGATTTTGGGAATAATGCTTTTCACATCACTTTGGATCTTCAGCAATAAAATGGAATCCTCATGCCTTGTTAGGGCCTTTTCGGACTCGCCAATCTTCGCGCCCCGCTTCATAAGTTATGCCTTGGCTATGAACTCTTATCATTACCGAGCAACTTTTAAACGATCTTGGGCTAGAAGCTAAGTAACTTTTCAAATCGTACGACCTTACTTATTGCAGATAATTTATTAGCAAGTGATGGGAGAAAAAGATCATAATTAACTCACGTAAGTTAATGAGAGAATACCAAACTTGTAACCAACTCTATCATTTCTCGTTCTCCACAATTTAAAATCTCAAGGAATAAGACTCGTGGACGCTTAGCCTAATAAACCAATTAAGGTCTACATGGTTAAGGATACTAGCTAGAGTGAACTTGGATAAGTAAACTCGGGTTCAGTCAAAATATTCACAACGGGCCTAATACATCTAAGATATCTAAACTTGCTAAAACCATTTTATTAAAATGCTAGAAAGTAACAAAATAAAGGAGACTACAACTAGGCCAAAATAGATTAAAAATTTTGAAAAATGTCAAAAAATCGATTTTCCGGTTAAAATGAGGGCAAATACAAGGGAAAGACCACTTAACTTCGATAGAAGTCCCCCTACACTTAATATAAACATTGTCCTCAATGTTTAAGCATGTGGGAGTAAACACCCCTACACTTAGGACATTGTGTACTTTGTTTAAATCTTGCTAAGGAAGAGACAACTAAAGAGATTCCTATTTTAATATTGAGAAGTATAAAATAGTGAATCGAAAAGAGTTTAGGATAGAACCGGGAAGAAGGGAACACGGAATCACAGTTCGTCAAAAGTCATCAAGAGTGTGTCTTTGAAGCTCGAATCCCTGCAATGATAAGACAGAAAACAAGAAACACCAACGGGGCTCCCCCCTACACTTATGGTAAAGATCGATAGATAATTGGGTTGCCTCCCAAAAAGCGCTTGTTTTTGTTGACCGAGTCACGAGCCTGACTCGTCCCCGAATTAAATGGTCCATGAGGAAGCCTCGAATGTGATACCGGGATCAAAGACCTTGTCCTCGTTCCCGGTTGACATCAACAAAGGAGAGGCGGGGGGATAAGTCTTGAATGGGAGAAAAACCCATTCAACATACGAAAAGTATGTGAATTCAAGATCCACGGGAGGTGGGGTGGGTAAAGTAAGCACATTGTCCTCCCCCAAGGACAATGGAAGCTGAGCAAACGGCAAAGCCGTAATGGTATCAATCATAGCATAATCAATGTCACCTCCCGGGTCAAAGCACTCATCCTCCGAAATAGTTGCTAAAGGGGAGGATGAAAGATGCTCGGGAGGGGGACTTGGGACAATATCTTCCTGCAACAAATTATCAAAAATAATGTCCCCCTCCGTGTCAGAATCATCAATACCTGGAGGGATGGAGTGGATATCGATTTCTTCCTACAATGGGTCATTATCTTCAACGGGAGGAATAGATGGAGACAAAGACGCGGAAAGAGGAGGAGAAGTCAACGCTTCGATTTGAGCAATAAGAAGGTGCACTTTTCATAATCCATCGCGAAGAAGCACGTCTTCCACCTCATCCACAAGATCATGTTCATCGGTGAACTGCTCGTAAACAGGAGAGAATAAATCGTCATCGCCCGCATCTCCCGGTGGAGACTGAGAAACTTCAAAAGTGAAATTCTCATAGCAGAGAGAAGAATCGTCATCACTTGGATCGACCTCTTCCGTAAGAGCAACGTCGTCCTTAGGCTCCATAGCAGGTAAGTCACAAACCTCATCATCCAATACCTTGTCGAGACCAACATCACTAAGCTCATTCAACGAATCTAGATCCTTAGACGCAGTAAGAACATCGAGAGTAGGAGCAGCAACTTCAGAAGATGAGTTGAAAGTGCATACAACATCATTGTCATCATCATCATAATAGTATTGACGCAAAAGCGGAGGGGTATAATCACTAAGATTAGATACTTGCTCTTGTTGCAGTCGCTTTTCCTCGTCCCTAAGTTCTTTAAGCAAAACAACGGCTTCTTGAAGTTGCAAAACAATGGAGTGTGTTTCTTCCTTCAAGGTAGTGAGTTGTGGGTCAAGATTAATTTGCTGAGAGGATTGATGATTGAGAGTGTGATGTGGGGGCTCAAAGTGTTGAAAACCTGAATTATAGCAAGGTTGTGGCTCATAGTTGTTCATCGGTTGAGAATAATTAGAAACCGGGTTTGGTTCATAATAAATTATAGGTGAAGAAAACTGAGGACACGGATTTGGCTCATAACAATTCATTGGTTGACAATAATAGGTATCGTGAGGACCCCCACAGTTATTGCAAACCGGGTATGGAGAAAAATCAAGTGCGTCTTGTGGATAGCTATTATCATTGTCATAATTGTACCCCGGTTCTTGCCCGTGACCATACGGGTAACGAACCGGGCACGAAACATGCCAATGAGAATCGCTTCCACAATAGATGCACGGGGGAACAGGAGGTGGGTTCAAAAAGAGTGAATTAGTCGAGTTGCACAAGGGACAAAATCCAAATTGTGTGTAGTCGATATCGTTTCCGCACCGCTCACATGTACACCATTGACAAGAGTTGTTCCCAGATAATTGTTTCCCACACCGGACGCAATGGACATAAAAATCCATAAAGAAAGATAGATAAGCAAGAAGAATATTTTTGGTGCAAAACTTTGAAAAAGAAATGCTTTTTATGATTTTTCAAATGTTTTTGGGATTTTTGAAAATTTTTGGACACGAAAAATAACGTTCACGAGTGAACGGATCCCAAAAGCCAACACGTCTCTCACAAAAAACCGTTAATCTTCACGAAAAGAGCCGGCAGCGGCGCCATTTGATACTAGGATTTTTACTAGGTTCAATTATTGTTCTCGGTATCTTCTTGAATTGATCTCTGGTTAATTGTGCGACTCAGTTGTTCTTGGTGAATCAAATAAAAGAGTTGTCGTTGTCTAAAACTAATTTCAAATGAAAACTTGAAACAAATAAAAAATAAAGTAAAGACAGTAAAAAGAAACAATGAAAGATAAAATCTTGGCGAAAAGTAAATTGCGAGAAAATTAAAAGGTAAATAAAGCAAATGATGCAAATCAAAACTTAAACTAAAAGGAAAGCAAATAAAAATTCAAATAAAGAAAAAGGCGGGAAAAATAAAACTTGAAAATAAAAGACAAAAACTTAAAAAGAAAAACAAACAAAAAACTGACAGAAACCTTGATTCGGAAGTTTAAAACTTCCGAATGAACTGGCTTGATCCGGAACTTCTAATGTTCCGAATGAAACAATCTTGAGTCGGAAATCCATGATTCGGAACTTCATTCGGAAGTTCATCCGGAACTTCGTTCGGAAGTTTCATCCGGAACTTTAAAACTTCCGGATGAACCTTGCTTCACTCGGAACTTTTTGACTTCCGGATGAAGCTTGCTTCACTCGGAACTTTGTTGATCCGGAACACTTCCGGATGAAGCTTGACTCGGAACTTTTAAAGTTCCGAATGAACCTTCTTGATCCGGAAGTTTCCTGGGAATGATAAGATACAGAAACAACTCCCCCGAAGAACATGGAGATACAGTAAACACGATTCTATCCTCAAATAAATCAAAATCAAACAAAAGATAAAACCAAAACAACCAATAAGCATAAACTAACAATAATCAATCAACACAAATCATCAAAACTAACAAACATAACCAAATCAATCAAAACCCACTTGATTGAAATTAAGAAAACTCAAGAACACAACATCAAATCAAAAGCAGAAATTAAGCAAGAAAGGAAGAAGATGATAAATTAAAAGCTTAATAAAAAAGTAAGGATTCAATAACAAAAGCTTAAACACAAATTAATCTAGAGAGAGAAAGCATAAATCTAGAGAGAGAAACTACACTACTCCTAATCTAATCCTAAAACTAACCAACCCTCTCACAAAAAGTGAGGGTGGTATTTATAGGAGAGGGGAGTGGTTGGTGGCTTCCTCTTTCTTTCTTTCTTGGTCCTCAGTCTTTCAGTCTTCTTAAATTCTTCGACTTTTAAGACTTCGTCTCGGGGTTTCTTTGAACTCGTCTTGTAATTTCTTCATA
The DNA here is from genome assembly GCA_025667525.1 of Glebionis coronaria. Classification (NCBI taxonomy): domain Eukaryota; kingdom Viridiplantae; phylum Streptophyta; class Magnoliopsida; order Asterales; family Asteraceae; genus Glebionis; species Glebionis coronaria. Next base: position 271,893,439 of record CM046875.1, on the reverse strand, counting down.
AATTAGACTCGAGTTCTTCGGCTTTATTAAACTTTCGTCTTTGGACATTTTCTTCGATAAATCTTCAGAATAAGCCTTGGACTTCCGTTCTTTTTGCATTCTTGATCTTTTGACTTCGTCTTTTGTCTTTTTCTTCAATAAACGCCCGTGAAAGACCGTGTTTTCTTTCCTTTTCACATTTTGACCCTGAAACACAATAAAAACACAAACCACGCATAATTCCGCCATTTACGACATAAAATATACGTTTAGGTCCAGTTTTAATGTATTTAAGTGGTAGAAAAGATGGGTGTTTTCACACCTATCAAAGACGCTTAAGTTCGAGTTCTTTAAACGATTTAGTTAAAAGATGAACCTTTTCAGTGGAAGCGTATTGTTTTAAAAGCTGTTGTTCTTTGAATTTAAGAAGTTTGGTAGCATTAATTTCCGATTCAAACTTTTTAGACTCGAGATTTTCGAAATCCATTTTAAGTTTCTGAAAATCATTGACAACCGACTCTTTTGCTTTTAATTCATTGGAAAGATTAGCTTTTAATGATTCTATTTCTTTTAAGTGTTCAATCTTTTCAAAACAAAATTGGTCAAATTCATAACACGTTATTTTCTCTGCTTGAGGGACCATTTCAAAAGTTTTGACCCTTTCCTTATACAGCGCAAGCTCAGCAGTTAGGTTGGCATTCATATCTATGGTTTGTCGAACAGCCACATTCATGTTATCAATAAAATGTTTAGGCACCATTACCAAATCACGTTGATCATAAGATTCCATACCCGTTGTAGCATTTGGTTGAGGTTCACTCAAATGTGTTGGATTGGATACCACATCATTTGAGTTACTAGTTCCCGAATGCTGTTCAAGGTTGTTATTGTCATGCTCAACATGATGTCGATTATCATGAATATTATTAGATGTGGTTGGTGCCTCACTGATGACATCAAAACCGTAGTGAGAGAGATTAGCAACGAGATCAGCTTGGGCAGAGTGAATGTCATCACAATCCGAATCATATGCGTCAAGATCATCTGCTTGATAAGCTGCATTAGAAGTGGAAACGACTGCAATGCCTTCATTGTCTGCTGCCCCTGGGTTTGCAAGAAATGCTAACTCTTCTAAATCCAAAATCTTTCCCTTAGACTAAGCATCGACCAAATACATCTTCTCACGAAACCATGTTGTAAAACCTCTGTTTTTACCCTCATTGACTTTGTCAACTGTAGTACTATTTATATTTGGAATTTACATAATTTCACCTTTATATGAATTATTAATTATCATATACCTATTGTCATACTACCTGTCATATTTATTTTATATATATATGAACCTTTAGTCATTATTGACTACCTTGGCAATTGACTGGCCACTTGAGTGAATAGCATATGAACCTCTAGTCATTTGTTGACTACCTTGGCAATTTACTGGCCACTTGATTGAATAACACATGAACCTCTAGTCATTTGTTGACTACCTTGGCAATTGACTGGCCACTTGATTGAATAATGAACTTCATCACCTCAGTACATATTTGAGATAAAACTGTAACCTTACTTAATTTATTTTATTAAGTACTTGAATTATTTTTATGTGTACATATTTACATATAATACTTAAAAGGATTAAATGCCTAAACACTTTAAAACAATGTATATTATTTTACATTGTCACTTATTTACTTTAATAAAGTAAATTAATTTTAGTAATGTATTTAAATAATACACTTTCACTAAGTTATCCAAAGGCTTCAACAAAAATACCTACAACACAACAAGTACCTATAATAATATACAATGACTATTATTATCATACAACACTTGGCAAAATTTACCCAAAACCCTTCCCATGCCTAATATGTAACGTATGTATGTATGCATGCATGCATTACCATCATTTGCTATCTACCCTACAAGTAATCATGCTTATTCTACTAACACACTAACCTAACCATGCTTTTGCTTACACAAAGCATACTTAGTCACTTACACACTCCAACCCCATGCATACTACTATGCCATGTAAGAACTTGTGCCCCATTTGACTTAGCAAACCATACGGTTACAACTCAAAATGGAAAAGGAAGGAGTTGCTAGTTTTTGCCACATGTTGAAATTAACCAAGGAGTATCCCAACTAGATACATCATATCTAGGAAATATCTTTGGTACTAGGTACCAAGATCACATTTGATCTCTCTCTCTCTTGTTTATAGGCCAAAACACACACAACCCACACAACACAAAACATTTTCTCAATCTCACTCCATCTCTCTCTCAACTCACGGCTAAAACACCATCACCACCATTTTTAAACCTTCAAGCTTTACTACTACTCCTATACTATGTCTTCCACAACCTAAAGGTTAATCCTAAGCTCAACCTACAAGAAACCTTGATCATTGAAGCAAGAACAAGAACCCTAGAAGAATCCTTGAAGCCCACGACATACTTATGTTTTCCTAGACCTCCATTATTGAAAGCTTGTCACTTGTCTCTACTCATCTTCATATCATTCCTAAACCTAACTAAACAAGTAAGTCCAAGTTAAAACCTATCTTTTCTAATACATTACATTCATATATATTGATGTGTACATGTTTATTTTGGTAAAGTTAACATTTAAACAAGTATGGAAACCCTACAAACCTAAGTAAAACCCACGGCTCATTTTTATAAATGACAAAACTTGATGTAAAGACTTGTCAACTTGGAAGAACACATCAACATGACCTTGTTTAACTTATAAAATCATGAAAACCTAACCATGCAAATAAAATGGGACGTGAGCTTTAAGCTCATATTATGATTTTGAGTGGTCTTGCAATATTATATAACTAGAAATAATAGCTTCATGTTATTAGGTGCCTTAAAATATTAAGATCACTACTAGGCCTTATAAGATTAGTTTAAGCTCACTATAATACCTTGCTTAGATAAATAATCATTTTTATTAAATAAATGTTTTATAAGACTCTTAGTGTCAAAATATGATTTTATAAGGTTACATGTTAAAAATATAGATCTATGATTATTTTGGATAGATCTAAGAAGTTTTGGACTAAAATAGTTTATATATAAACTTTCGGGTTAAAAATGGAATAAATAATACTTTTGGACTAAAGTGTAATTTTAGTAAGTAAAAGGGAGCTAAATGAATAAGTGTAGAACTTGGTATTTCAAAAACATAAACTTTAATCCACTTTTAAAAATATGCCGAGAGTCCAAGGGTGTGTTTTGCACATATCCGAAACTTAGTGAAGTTTAAAAGGACTAAAAAGAGATTACTAAAATATTAGGGTAAGTTGTGTAAACTTTAGAAAGCCTAAGGACAACTTTGGACACAAGCCGTGACATAATATTAACCTTAGGGACTAAAAGTGTCAAGTTACTAAACTTAATACAACACTAAGCAACCCTAGGGACTAAACCTGCCTAAATCCAAAACATAAACAAGCCCTAGGGGGCATAATTGTAACTTATAATAAACCCTAATACTAGCCGAAACTTCAGGGACTAAAACTGCCATTAAGTGAAACTATTATAAGCCCTAGAATATGCCGCATACTATAAGGACCAAAATGGACATTTTATGAAACTTTAAGAAACCCTAGTTACACGTGTAACTAGGAGGGACCAAAACTGTAAATACTTGAAAGATTTGGAAACCCTAGGGGTATAAAAGTAATTTAATCGCGAGTATCCGTTTATTTAAAAGGACTAAAACGTATTTTTATACAATTATTACGAACCTTAAAACCTTATATATTTTAAGCCATTTATTTAAACGTAAAACTTAAATAAATGTAACAGTTGTATTTTTTCAAACCTATAATTCAATAAATGTGAACCTTACGTAAGCATGGATTTTTAAATAAATGTTATACATTTATAAACCTTATTTATATGTTAAATATAAATTGTAAATGGTTAACTTATAAAATAAATAAATTAATTTTATTTATTTTCCTATCGCTTTAATTGTATATAAAACCATCCTATATGAATACTTAAAGTGTTTTATAACAACGTAAGTACAAAATATTAATTAAGCGAACTAATAAATTAAACCTTATTATTTATTTTACACCTAAAATAAATACTATTAGAACTTGTACTTCGACGAACAAATTACAAGTATTGTTATTAAATACTTAAACCCGTTTAAACATGTACAGATTTATTCTGGAACTTTTATGCATTATGTTAATGCAATTACTGAGACCTTGTAGTTATTTAGGTCATTGACTGTATCGTGAGCATCCTTATCAGATTTATCTTCTGACTTATTGCTGTACTACTGAGGTGAGTTCATGGCCCTACTTTATATATTGACAAACTTTTAAACCTTTTAATGGGGAAGAAAACATGCAACATATTTGATTTTTTGGACATAGATTGAACTGTGAAACCTTTGATTACCATGCCTATTGTTGATTAACAGCATGACCCGTGCATCCGAAACTGTTAGAATTATTGAATTACCTGAATGTTATAAATAGATCTATTTGGGATTGACCGTCCCCATCTGGGTGAGTCATGCTCACTGTGCCTCGGCCGGGACAACAGATGTTTCACATGTCAGCACTTATTTTGTTCTGGGTGCCTTTTATGGCGAAGGGTCCTTATCTGTTAAGGACTTAACTGTCAAGTTTCAGTTTCGGGCAATATGGAAATGTAATCACTTTTAAGTATTATTGCTTTGTGCATTACTACTTCTGGGAATATCTACTGTCCAACCTTAACTTAATTAAACCTGTGAATTCACCAACTTTATGTTGACTTTCTAAGCATGTTTTCTCAGGTAACTGAAGCAGGTAATGGTGTGCGTGAAGTCAAGCATCATGATAGATTGCATTTATAGAGCTCATCTGGGGTTTTATAAATTGGGAATAAATTTAAACTTTCAGACAATGTTAAAGACTACTGTAATACTATTTGCACTTTCAATCATGTAATAAATGTAAGGATAATCTTTTATCTGTTGCTCTATGTTCTGTCTGCTGTTGATCCACCTACGTGACACCCAATTAATATTTTCCGCTGCGTTGACTCAATTTGGGGGCGTCACAGAAATGGTATCAGAGCGACAGTTATAGAGAATCAGAACCAAGTTTAAAATAAATATAAAAATAAAATTTTTATATAATCTGAACTATAACTGCTTTAAAAATCTTTTGGGATTTTCGGGACTAGAATAGTTAAGCATATAGATCGTAGAGCATACATCATTGTGTGATTGCCTGTGCATTGATTATTAACATCCGGTTAATTAATCTTATAAGTATTAACGTAACCTTTAGCATGGCGAGTGTTAAATGGCATTATTATATAATTTTAAATTATATTTCTCAAAAATTTTAACTTGAGTAAGTTTATACTTATATCAATTAAAACTATATTACTTTCAGATTTATCATGACTTCGCCTACTGATACACCTGCTTCCGTATCTCCGACGACCGTCTTGGGTGGATGGTTATCTGCTAGTGACTCCGGCGATAGTCACGCATCTATCGACGCTGCATCCATTGAGGCGCTTATTTCTTCACCACCTGTTTCCCCCGCTGGGGAAGAGGTCCAGCCTCCTACTGTTACACCACCTGTACCCCTCGTGACTGTACTACGAGAGCATGCACCCGAGTCTCTGCCACCTCGTAAGAGGAGGTACGAGGCACCTCTCGAGTCCACCTTTGAGATCGGTGAGGGCTCCCGGGCCAGACATGCTGATCCTGTCCAGGCCCAGATCACGGCACTTGCCGCACGCCAGGCCCAGGACGTAGCAGACATTCTTGCTCTGCTAGCGGCCGGACAGACTGAGCGTACTGTTCTACAGCAGCGCCAGGACCTTTTATCGTGGATCGTGAGCTCAGAGGCACACGCTGCCCGAGGAGTGTGGTCGACTACTTATCATTCTCTCCAGTGGTTGCTGGATGAGAACGAGTTCCTTCGAGAGCAGATCTACCTACTGCAGAGTCAGCAGACAGAGACTCACACCGCCCTTATGACCATGGAGCAGACTCTTGCCATATTCTTCGACCTCCAGGATGTCCGCCATCAGGGGTTGACGTCAGAGACCGCTCATCTCCGGGGAGTTCAGCAGACTCTCAGAGACCAGTTCCGTGAGGCACTCCGACTGCTCAGAGAGACCAGGACTACTATGACCACGATGCAGGATGCCATGCAGGCACCGGCTGTCTCATCTCCGCCTGTGGCGCCAGCCGTATCCGAGGAGTCAGTTAGGCATCAGTAGATTAGATGTGCTAGATCTTTTGTACATCATGATAAGCTATTAGGGTTGCACCCCGGCTATCATGATATAGGGTCTCTTGTATTTGTACTTTTCTTTAGTCAGTTGTATTCCTGTACTGTACTATTTAGATTAGGGATTCATAAATGATGTACTTAGATTCCATGTACCACCATCCCAGACAGGCGGGCTGTGCTCTGTCTTGGATTAGGTTGTGCATTTTGTACTGTATTCCTATTCTAGACTTATGGCATGTACTCATTAACTTTTGTTATATCCGTACTGTATTATATTGTGAACTTTAAACAGGTTATCCAATTTGTTGCAAAGTATATGCATGAAATTCCTTTTCGTGTAATTATATAAAACTGTGCTAACACCTTGAACTAATGATTTCATTTTTTTGTATAATTATAGAAAAATGGTAAACACTAGAACGAACCCCGTCAATGCCGAGACTGCCCAAAACGTCACTGCTGCCCAATTAAGGGAAATGATTGACCAAGGCATCGCATCTGCGATGGCTGCCAGCAGGAACATATATGACAGTCAAAATTCCAACAACCGCCGAAATAATCAGACCACCAGGGGTTGCTCTTACCCCGACTTCTTGAAATGTAAACCTTCCTATTTCAAGGGCAAAGAAGGAGTGGTGGAACTGATGCAGTGGTTTGAGAGGATGGAAACGGTATTTCGCATCAGTGATTGTGCAGAAGAGAACAAAGTGAAGTTTTCCGCCTGCACCCTACTTGAGAGTGCTCTTACTTGGTGGAACTCTGTTGTTGCTACTCTTGGACACGATGCTGCCTATACTCTCAACTGGACTGAGTTGAAGGAGAGGATGACTGAGAAATATTGCCCAAGGGGAGAAATGAAGAAGCTGGAGATCGAGTTATGGGATCTTAGATGCAAGAACAATGACATCACTGCGTACAACCAAAGGTTCCAAGAGTTGACCCTAATGTGCGTCAGGATGTTTGTAGAGGAGGATGAAAAGATTGAGAAGTACGTGGGTGGACTCCCAGACGCCATTCACGACAGCGTGCTCGCATCTCGACCTACTACTGTCGAGAGTGCCATTGAATTCGCTACTGAGTTGATAAACAAAAGAGTCCGTACCCTAACTGAGAGGCAGACTGACAACAAGCGAAAGGCAGACGAGCACTTCCGCTATCAGCACCAACAGCATCCTAAGAAGCAGAATGCTGGGCAAGTTTACAGTGCTACTACTGTGGGAACTAACTCGTACGTGGGCACCAAACCTTTGTGCTCAAAGTGCAACTATCATCATACTTTTGATAGCCCTTGCCAGACCTGCTACAGATGTGGACAAGTAGGTCACTTTGCTAAAACCTGTCAAGTTAATGCTGTCACCCTGGCCCGACCCACTCAAAACACTGGACACTACAACAACAGGGGTGGATACAATGCCCGTGGGAACAGGAATGGACAGCAGTGGAACCGTAATGCTACTGGAGGGAACAATGGACCCAAGAAGGGAGTTGTGTGCTACGAGTGCGGAGCACCAGGACACACGAGACCAGGTTGCCCTAAGCGGGCAAGCCAGAACAAGAACAGTGGAGGAGCTTCATCTAGAGTGTACGTGGTCGGCAATGCAAAATCCAACCCCGATTCAAATGTCGTAACTGGTACGTTTCTATTGAACAATCGTTATGCATCTGTCTTATTTGATACTGGAGCAGACCGAAGTTTTATATCCACTGAATTTAGTCAAGTGCTAGAAGTTGTCCCTACAAGCTTAGATCACCGTTACTCTGTAGAATTAGCTGACGGTAAAATAGTAGATGCTGACACTATCATTAGAGGTTGCACCTTAAATCTTTCCAAATACCCGTTCAACATTGACCTTATCCCCGTAAACCTTGGTAGCTTCGATATTATTATCGGCATGGACTGGTTAGCGAGATACCGCGTAGTCATTGTTTGTGACGAGAAGCTAGTCCATATTCCGTGGGGAAACGAAACTTTAATCATCCAAGGTGACGGTAACACCGACCTCGCTGACACTAGACTTAGTGTTGTCTCTTGTACCAAAGCTCAGAAATATTTGTTGAGAGGATGTCCTATCTTCTTGGCCCATATTTCTCGAACAGATGAAGAAGAAAAACCCGAGAAGAAGCAAATCAAGGACGTACCCATCGTCCGAGATTTTCCAGAAGTCTTTCCTGATGAGTTGCCGGGCTTACCACCGACTCGACAAGTGGAATTTCAAATTGATTTGATTCCCGGAGCAGCACCTGTAGCTAAAGCTCCATACCAGTTGGCACCATCAGAGATGAAGGAATTAGCTGAACAACTTCAAGAACTGTCTGACAAAGGATTCATACGACCCAGTTCCTCACCATGGGGAGCTCCTGTGTTATTTGTCAAAAAGAAAGATGGTTCTTTTCGAATGTGCATCGATTACAGAGAGCTGAATAAGTTAACTGTGAAGAATCGTTACCCGCTTCCTCGTATTGACGACCTATTGGACCAACTGCAAGGGTCAAGTGTGTACTCCAAGATTGACTTGAGATCTGGATACCACCAGCTACGAGTCAGGGAGGAAGATATTCCAAAGACAGCTTTTAGAACCCGTTATGGCCATTACGAATGCCAGGTTATGCCATTTGGGTTGACCAATGCACCAGCTATTTTCATGGACCTTATGAACCGTGTGTGCAGACCCTACCTGGATAAATTCGTGATAGTCTTCATCGACGACATACTCATTTATTCCAAGAACGAACAAGAACATGGGGAACATCTCGCACAAGTACTAAAGGTACTCAAGGAGGAGCAGCTCTATGCCAAATTCTCCAAATGTGAATTTTGGATTCCTAGAGTACAATTCCTTGGTCATGTCATCGATTGTGACGGTATTCATGTGGATCCAGCAAAGGTCGAATCTGTCAAGGATTGGGTATCTCCTAAATCACCAACGGAGATCCGCCAATTTTTAGGCCTTGCCGGATACTATCGTAGATTCATTGAAGATTTTTCCAAGATAGCCAAACCGATGACCAAACTTACGCAGAAGGGAATAAAGTTCGAGTGGGGAGAGAAGGAAGAATCAGCTTTCCAAATGATCAAGCAGAAGTTATGCAGTGCACCTATACTGGCCTTGCCTGAAGGCAACGATGATTTCGTTGTATACTGTGATGCCTCGCACAAAGGCTTAGGAGCCGTATTGATGCAGATGATGAAAGTGATTGCCTACGCTTCAAGGCAATTGAAGAAACATGAGAAGAATTACACCACTCATGACCTAGAACTTGGATCCGTAGTTTTTGCTCTCAAAATCTGGAGGCATTACCTATACGGAACAAAGTGCACAGTGCATACTGACCACAAAAGTTTGCAACACATATTGGATCAGAAGGAGTTGAACATGAGACAACGCCGTTGGATTGAGTTACTGAGTGACTACGACTGCGAGATCAAATACCACCCGGGAAAAGCAAACGTGGTTGCTGATGCTTTAAGTCGTAAAGAAACGGACCCTCCTATGAGAGTTCGGGCATTGGTGATGACAATCAGTTTGGATCTACCCAAACAAATTTTAGAAGCTCAAACTCAAGCCCAATTGCCTGAAAACCTCGTGAAGGAAGATGTCGGGGGAATGCTCAGAACTGATCTTAGCAAAGAAAAGTTAGAGCCTAGAGCAGACGGAACCCTATGCCTTCACGGACGATGTTGGTTACCTTGTTATGGAGATTTGAGGGACTTGATCATGCACGAATCTCATAAGTCTAAATATTCTATACATCCTGGATCTGAAAAGATGTATCAGGATATGAAGAAGTTATATTGGTGGCCGAATATGAAAGCCAACATTGCCACCTACGTTCAGAAATGTTTGACTTGTGCTCGTGTCAAAGCTGAACACCAGAGACCATCGGGTTTACTTGTACAACCCAAGATACCGGAATGGAAATGGGAAAACATCACTATGGACTTCGTTACCAAACTCCCAAAGTCATCTCACGGTTACGATACTATATGGGTAATCGTCGACCGATTCACCAAGTCCGCTCATTTCCTGCAGATTAGGGAGAATGATCCCCTTGCCAAACTAGCAAAGACGTACCTAAAGGAGATTGTGACCAAACATGGAATACCAGTGTCGATAATCTGTGATCGAGATGGTAGGTTCACGTCGAACTTTTGGAAGGCTTTTCAGCGAGCCTTAGGTACCAATTTGGATATGAGCACTGCTTATCATCCGCAGACTGATGGTCAAAGTGAACGAACCATCCAGACTCTAGAGGACATGCTACGAGCATGTGTGATTGATTTTGGAAATGGATGGGTTGACCATATTCCTTTAGTGGAATTCTCCTACAACAACAGTTATCATGCTAGCATTAAGGCTGCCCTTTTTGAAGCACTGTACGGTCGCAAATGCCGTTCGCCTGTGTGCTGGGCAGAAGTAGGTGAATTTCAGCTCACTGGACCCGAGTTAATCCAGGAGACTACTAACAAGATCGTCCTCATCAGACAAAGAATTCAAGCTGCTCGCGATCGACAAAAGAGCTACGCGGACCTAAAACGCAAACCTATGCAATTTGAAGTAGGTGACAGTGTTATGCTCAAGGTATCACCTTGGAAGGGTGTTGTACGTTTTGGCAAACGTGGGAAACTGAATCCACGTTATGTTGGCCCTTTCAAAGTAATAGCCAGGATCGGGGAAGTAGCGTATCGTTTAGAGTTGCCCCAGCAACTGAGTCGGGTGCACTCTACCTTTCATGTTTCTAACCTAAAGAAGTGTTATGCTGAAGAACCATTGGCTATGCCATTGGAAGGAGTTCAATTTGACGACAAACTCCCGTTTGTAGAAGAACCAGTAGAAATCATGGAGAGGATAGTTAAGAAGTTGAAACACAGTCACATCCCGTTGGTCAAAGTACGCTGGAACTCTAGGAGAGGCCCTGAGTTCACTTGGGAACGAGAAGACTCGTTCAAGACCAAGTATCCACACTTGTTCACCTGACCAATGGTTTCATCTTAAGCTTTGAGGACAAAGCTAAAATAACGGGATGGTGCTGTAAAACCTCTGTTTTTACCCTCATTGACTTTGTCAACTGTAGTACTATTTATATTTGGAATTTACATAATTTCACCTTTATATGAATTATTAATTATCATATACCTATTGTCATACTACCTGTCATATTTATTTTATATATATATGAACCTTTAGTCATTATTGACTACCTTGGCAATTGACTGGCCACTTGAGTGAATAGCATATGAACCTCTAGTCATTTGTTGACTACCTTGGCAATTGACTGGCCACTTGATTGAATAACACATGAACCTCTAGTCATTTGTTGACTACCTTGGCAATTGACTGGCCCCTTGATTGAATAATGAACTTCATCACCTCAGTACATATTTGAGATAAAACTGTAACCTTACTTAATTTATTTTATTAAGTACTTGAATTATTTTTATGTGTACATATTTACATATAATACTTAAAAGGATTAAATGCCTAAACACTTTAAAAACAATGTATATTATTTTACATTGTCACTTATTTACTTTAATAAAGTAAATTAATTTTAGTAATGTATTTAAATAATACACTTTCACTAAGTTATCCAAAGGCTTCAACAAAAATACCTACAACACAACAAGTACCTATAATAATATACAATGACTATTATTATCATACAACACTTGGCAAAATTTACCCAAAACCCTTCCCATGCCTAATATGTAACGTATGTATGTATGCATGCATGCATTACCATCATTTGCTATCTACCCTACAAGTAATCATGCTTATTCCACTAACACACTAACCTAACCATGATTTTGCTTACACAAAGCATACTTAGTCACTTACACACTCCAACCCCATGCATACTACTATGCCATGTAAGAACTTGTCCCCCATTTGACTTAGCAAACCATACGGTTACAACTCAAAATTGAAAAGGAAGGAGTTGCTAGTTTTTGCCACATGTTGAAATTAACCAAGGAGTATCCCAACTAGATACATCATATCTAGGAAATATCTTTGGTACTAGGTACCAAGATCACATTTGATCTCTCTCTCTCTTGTTTATAGGCCGAAACACACACAACCCACACAACACAAAACATTTTCTCAATCTCACTCCATCTCTCTCTCAACTCACGGCTAAAACACCATCACCACCATTTTTAAACCTTCAAGCTTTACTACTACTCCTATACTATGTCTTCCACAACCTAAAGGTTAATCCTAAGCTCAACCTACAAGAAACCTTGATCATTGTAGCAAGAACAAGAACCCTAGAAGAATCCTTGAAGCCCACGACATACTTATGTTTTCCTAGACCTCCATTATTGAAAGCTTGTCACTTGTCTCTACTCATCTTCATATCATTCCTAAACCTAACTAAACAAGTAAGTCCAAGTTAAAACCTATCTTTTCTAATACATTACATTCATATATATTGATGTGTACATGTTTATTTTGGTAAAGTTAACATTTAAACAAGTATGGAAACCCTACAAACCTAAGTAAAACCCACGGCTCATTTTTATAAATGACAAAACTTGATGTAAAGACTTGTCAACTTGGAAGAACACATCAACATGACCTTGTTTAACTTATAAAATCATGAAAACCTAACCATGCAAATAAAATGGGACGTGAGCTTTAAGCTCATATTATGATTTTGAGTGGTCTTGCAATATTATATAACTAGAAATAATAGCTTCATGTTATTAGGTGCCTTAAAATATTAAGATCACTACTAGGCCTTATAAGATTAGTTTAAGCTCACTATAATACCTTGCTTAGATAAATAATCATTTTTATTAAATAAATGTTTTATAAGACTCTTAGTGTCAAAATATGATTTTATAAGGTTACATGTTAAAAATATAGATCTATGACTATTTTGGATAGATCTAAGAAGTTTTGGACTAAAATAGTTTATATATAAACTTTCGGGTTAAAAATGGCATAAATAATACTTTTGGACTAAAGTGTAATTTTAGTAAGTAAAAGGGAGCTAAATGAGTAAGTGTAGAACTTGGTATTTCAAAAACATAAACTTTAATCCACTTTTAAAAATATGCCGAGAGTCCAAGGGTGTGTTTTGCACATATCCGAAACTTAGTGAAGTTTAAAAGGACTAAAAAGAGATTACTAAAATATTAGGGTAAGTTGTGTAAACTTTAGAAAGCCTAAGGACCACTTTGGACACAAGCCGTGACATAATATTAACCTTAGGGACTAAAAGTGTCAAGTTACTAAACTTAATACAACACTAAGCAACCCTAGGGACTAAACCTGCCTAAATCCAAAACATAAACAAGCCCTAGGGGGCATAATTGTAACTTATAATAAACCCTAATACTAGCCGAAACTTCAGGGACTAAAACTGCCATTAAGTGAAACTATTATAAGCCCTAGAATATGCCGCATACTATAAGGACCAAAATGGACATTTTATGAAACTTTAAGAAACCCTAGTTACACGTGTAACTAGGAGGGACCAAAACTGTAAATACTTGAAAGATTTAGAAACCCTAGGGGTATAAAAGTAATTTAATCGCGAGTATCCGTTTATTTAAAAGGACTAAAACGTATTTTTATACAATTATTACGAACCTTAAAACCTTATATATTTTAAGCCATTTATTTAAACGTAAAACTTAAATAAATGTAACAGTTGTATTTTTTCAAACCTATAATTCAATAAATGTGAACCTTACGTAAGCATGGATTTTTAAATAAATGTTATACATTTATAAACCTTATTTATATGTTAAATATAAATTGTAAATGGTTAACTTATAAAATAAATAAATAAATTTTATTTATTTTCCTATCGCTTTAATTGTATATAAAACCATCCTATATGAATACTTAAAGTGTTTTATAACAACGTAAGTACAAAATATTAATTAAGCGAACTAATAAATTAAACCTTATTATTTATTTTACACCTAAAATAAATACTATTAGAACTTGTACTTCGACGAACAAATTACAAGTATTGTTATTAAATACTTAAACCCGTTTAAACATGTACAGATTTATTCTGGAACTTTTATGCATTATGTTAATGCAATTACTGAGACCTTGTAATTATTTAGGTCATTGACTGTATCGTGAGCATCCTTATCAGATTTATCTTCTGACTTATTGCTGTACTACTGAGGTGAGTTCATGGCCCTACTTTATATATTGACAAACTTTTAAACCTTTTAATGGGGAAGAAAACATGCAACATATTTGATTTTTTGGACATAGATTGAACTGTGAAACCTTTGATTACCATGCCTATTGTAGATTAACAGCATGACCCGTGCATCCGAAACTGTTAGAATTATTGAATTACCTGAATGTTATAAATAGATCTATTTGGGATTGACCGTCCCCATCTGGGTGAGTCATGCTCACTGTGCCTCGGCCGGGACAACAGATGTTTCACATGTCAGCACTTATTTTGTTCTGGGTGCCTTTTATGGCGAAGGGTCCTTATCTGTTAAGGACTTAACTGTCAAGTTTCAGTTTCGGGCAATATGGAAATGTAATCACTTTTAAGTATTATTGCTTTGTGCATTACTACTTCTGGGAATATCTACTGTCCAACCTTAACTTAATTAAACCTGTGAATTCACCAACTTTATGTTGACTTTCTAAGCATGTTTTCTCAGGTAACTGAAGCAGGTAATGGTGTGCGTGAAGTCAAGCATCATGATAGATTGCATTTATAGAGCTCATCTGGGGTTTTATAAATTGGGAATAAATTTAAACTTTCAGACAATGTTAAAGACTACTGTAATACTATTTGCACTTTCAATCATGTAATAAATGTAAGGATAATCTTTTATCTGTTGCTCTATGTTCTGTCTGCTGTTGATCCACCTACGTGACACCCAATTATTATTTTCCGCTGCGTTGACTCAATTTGGGGGCGTCACACATGTTGCATCCCTTCTCCTTTTCGGCTGAGTGCATTCCCTAGCCATATGACCTTGTCCTCGGCAATTGTAACAAGTCACAACCTTTTGAGGACCAATAGGGCTTCCATTTCCAGTAGCATGAGAAGTCACGGCTTGAGCATTCACGGTCCTTGTAGAAGGTCCATATGAATTTTGCCTACCCTGAATGGATTGCACCGTCACTTGACCATCTTGAATAGTGGCTAGTTGTCGAGGATTGAAGAGGCGCGGAGCTGATTGTTTGTTGGTGGAAATTGTAAAACCCGCATGCTTTTACCATGAACAGTACACTAATAATCGTACGTACAAGATTAAAACTTTCCTTTTATAACATGAATACGTTTCACGAATATTAATTACAAGAATTACGTACGTGTGATTACACGATAATAATTACGTACGTGTTAATACACGATAATTATTAACTATGAAGAATAAATCACGAACATGTAGTCACGAAAATCTAACAAGATTATCGCGTATATTTAATAGACGCGACGAATAATTACGTATATTAATTACGTACGGTAAGTAATTAGTATGTTTTGATTATTATTAATTACGACATGAAATTACGTATAATAAGTGAACCACAAGATAATAATTACATCATTTAAAGTCACGTGACACGAAGATATAACACAACTATTATTGCGTAAATAATAATTACGTTTCACACGTATAAGAATAACCATGGGGAAATTCACGACACTTTAAAACACTATTACGTGTACCATTTAACAAAACGTGAATTAAATAAAAAGGTGTAAGTACCTTAGTTGGGCCGTTTGGACATAGAAGACAAGAAGAAACATGGGCTCTAGGCCCAAATGGTGCCTAGGTTGTGTAAATAGAAAACAGACGGGGGGGGGGGGGGGGGGGGGGGGATGGTTTATTTTTCTTTTAGACAATAAATCTCAATAACCCTAAAACATAGAAAAATGGCCGTCACTTTTTCCTTCCCTTTTTCTTCTTCCTGCCGTCGGTTTTCATCACCAAAGACCAAAGAAAAATAGCCATGGGTGATCTAGAGCAAGAGTTGTGATTCGTGTTTCTGTTTACTAAACCCTAAACGAAAAGTAAGTAACCTTGTTTTCTGTTTCTTTTAATTAAGACATTAATTGATCATGAACACATAAAAAAGAATTAATAACGACTTATGAACATGTTAAAGGTCAAAGATTAATGAGGGTTTCGGGTTGTGGTTGGTTTCGGGTTCGGATTTCACACAAACCGAGAGTCCCAGACTCTTGGTGGGGTTTTTGCTCCATCAGCCCCAAGCCCTTGCAGCCAGCAGGGGTGCGTTTGGCCCATCAGTGGCAGCGGTTGAGGTGGGCTTTTGCCTAACAGTGGCAGCCAACAAGGGTGCGTTTGGCAAACAGTGGGATCCGGGAGCTTATGCTCTCGGTGGAATTTAAGACGAGCAGGGGAAATCGGCTACTACCGGTGGTAGTAACATCACTGCCAGGGGAAACTGGCAGTGAAGGGGGCGTTTGGTTTTTGATTTAAGACAACATAAGGGACTGTTCGGCTATGGGTTTAATAAACAGGATTAAGGGGCTGTTTGGTTTGGCTTATATGTAAACACAACACGGGTTTCACGGGTTTTCACGGGTTCGGTTTACGACACATTTTAATAAAATAAATACATGGGATTCGGGTCATTATTTTTACAAGTTTAATTAGCTTTACATGTATATTAATTTACAAGGTAATTAATAAAACACGACTTATAATTACAAGATTAATTAAATTAATTTAGCATGCTATATAATTAATTTAATTTAGACATGACTTAGGTTAATTATTACTAGTAATAAAACATGATTTTAACCTAAGTATTTTATGATTTAATTTAGACTAAAGTAATTAATTAATTCTAAATCATGACATTTAATTAATTAATTTCCATGACTTAGGTTATATTAACAATAAATATTAATACATGTTTTAACCTAAGTATATTATACACTTAATTTAATTAAATCATGTTTATATTTAATTAAATTTTACAACCTATAGTTTATTTAATTTACGTGAATTAATTAATAAACTATACTATTTATCACATGACTTAGCATATTTAATCAGTAAAACTAAGCTTATATTATTTGGCTTCTTAATCCAGCTTAATTCTAAATATGGAAACTTTCTGTTTTTGGAAACTTTTTATTTTTGGAAACTTTGTATTTTGGAAACCTGCTATTTTTAGAAAGTTAGTTATTATTACACAACAAGTATAATAATACAAGAAATACGAGTAACACTTAATCAGAATACACAGAATACATGATAAACACGGCATAACGTTAAAATCAGTAAAACACGACATGAACATATAAAACAAGCTAGGACATGATATAAAACCAGTTACGTACACAGTAATCAGAATACTTATACACGTATATTATTTATGTAGCATTAGTGATATCGAAGTAGGACTCTCTTCCTTTCGTCTTCTTATTTCACTGGACTTAAGGTACGGATTCTCCGTCCCTTCAGTATGGACATTCTTCCTTATTAGGATTCCCCGTATGCAGCCAACTGTTTTCCCCAGTATATGTTTTAAATGTTTTAATTGATTATGTTTAAGTAGATACCTAAAGCCATATACATGCATGACCAGTTTCACCTAGTTATGGAGGTACCATAACCATAACACTGGAGGCACCAGTGTTATGACTTCACCACGACGGAGTGATAGCTCGTGGCGTCCCTTTCAGCTTTTGGCCATATTATTATATTATCATGTGGGGCGTATGGGTGCATCCTAGTTACATGTTTACAGCAGATTATTTAGGTGAATGTGGCGTGTGCCTTGCATCCTTCATAAGGAGCTGATCCCTCCTACCCAGACTTAATTAACTAGAGCCAACCCCTCTAATTGCATGCCGAGGTCACCCCTCCAAGTATTCATGCACGTTGATATTTCATGACATATATTGGCTAATGGTTAACATGTTAAACAGTTTTCATAAGATAAACATAAGGCTTTTCAAACTATAAAACTAGTTTTATGAACATGTTCTAGGTTTTCCATGACTTATACATTTCCGCTACTATTAGTCTTGTTTATGTTTCAGCCATTTATACTATGTCGTATATCCGTGCACTGAGCGTTATGCTCAGCCTTTACTTTCCTTTCCATGTCCCAAAACAGCAGGTACCTAAAGTTAGACTGGAGCATTTGGAGGAGACGCATAGGATGGGAGCTACCTTAGACTTCTTCTCCTCATGCCTTCATATATTTATGCTTGTTTAGTCTTCCTTTTGTTCATCTACTTTATTTATGTTTTGGGCTTATGTTTGGGGACCGATGTTTGATTCCGGTTTTCCCTATGGTCATGTATGTTTTAGTACAATCACCTTGCATGCTTTGATGACACGCCATAATTACGCGTAACAGTCCACTTATCAAAGTGGGGTGTTACAATTATGGTATCAGAGCCAGGGCTTCGACATGTAGGCTCAAAAACTTGACTTGTGACTAGTGGGTTGTCACCAAGAGCTTCCTAAGCCAACGCTTGTTATTCCATGTATTTATGTTTTCAGCACCTTGTTGTTTTAATCATGATGTTTTCATTAGTATTGCTGTTACTAATATGGACTGAACAACCGTCATCCATACTTAGTTACGTGTCATTGTTACATGCACGATGTTCCTTGTGAACTGTGGCTAATGTGAACTGAACCTAGTAGTTCATAATTGGTCACATAAAATTTTTTTCTGTTAATTTTTGACTGCTGAGTTTCATTCATTTATTTCATGTATCATTGTCACAGGAATTATGACTAAGTAATGGTTGGTACAGGACTGGCCCTATTTAGTTGCATGTGCTTTTATCAAAACTTTTAACTTTGGGACCGACCCATAGGCGTCCCTTCACCATGTCTTTTGTTTTGGGTAAAATGACCATTGGCGTTTACCCTCGCACATATAAAGGTTTTTTTATAAACTGCATCATGTATTCATGTATAAAATTTTTCTCATGATTTATTGGCATAATTTCTTTTTTCATGTCCCCTCATAAGTTAATATGTTTTTATGTCAAGTATGTTTTCATACTGTCATGGTTAACTTCAGTTTCATGCTGATTATGTAATATAACTTCGGTTCATCCTTCATGTTAAGTTGTTTCATGTTTCTTCATGATAATTCCGTCTTCATGTTGATTACGTCTTACGCCTCTTTTGTTATTTATGCTTTCATGCAAGACATTGTTGGATTTCATTGAATCCTGCTTTCATGATAGTCATGGTTGGTTTTCATTGATCATGCTTTCAGGCAAATCATCGGTGAATTTTATGTAACCACACTTTAACGTTTCTCTATGCAACCAGAATGATGTATATACTGGCATTGCCAGGTTATCATGATGGTTTTTCTAACTGTTTAACCGATTATAGTTCCTTTAAAATCATGACAAACGATTGACCCCATACCGATCATTTCATGTGTACTCCATGTACCATATTCCACGTGTATTACACGTACCTTAATCCATGTGTATTTCACTTGCAATACTTCATGGGTATTCGCTAGTCGATTCTGAATCAGCTCAGGCGTATTTTTACTTGTTAGTGTTCTACAAGATGCTGATACCGCTCATAACTGGGAGATGTTACAAAAGGTTGATGCTGCTGATTCGTTGGAGACACTACAAGATGATGATGATGTTCACAACCTAGAGATCCTACACGACGAAGACAAAGGCGTTAGATCAAAGCGATCGGACGAGAAGATGCTTCACCATCAGACGATTTCCATCAATCATTGTCCCTAATTCTTAGTTACATGTCACACGTCATTCAGTTGTCGTTTTCGTCATATGGGTGCAAACCGGTACTAGCCGACCACTCAGCTGAATAGTTATGAATCTTGATAACCTATGAATCTATGAAGTGGCTTGATGATTTCTAGAGAGATAAACTAGAGAGAGAAAGTGAGAGAAAACTATGTGTTATTTTATTCAAATGGAAACAAGAAATGTTCAACAACCAACCCCTTTCCAAGGAGGAAAGGGGTATTTATACTTCCAAGCCTTTTGTGGACTTGGGCCGGCCCATGACAAGCCCATGGACCGGTTCTTACTTAACTAAATAAGTAACTATTAACTATTTGTTAACTACGAGCTATTACAACATAAATCATATTGTGGAGTGACCGATACTTCTAATATACGTAAAAACGTATTTCTAACAATCTCCCCCTAAGGGAGGTCACTCCACGTTACAAAGTTCTAAACCTAGCATACTATACTAAGTCTTCGTTCTTTAGCTCGTATTCTTTTCTTCTTTCTTTTTGTTGTGAATATTTTGATTTGATCCTTTTGGCTTTGGCTTGAGAGCATTGTTCTTTTGGCCTTTCACGTGCGATCTTTGCCTTCTTGTGAAACTTGCCTCCTCGTGACTCCATGTTCCACACACTTATGTCTTTTTGTTGAATTCTCGAAAGCTTCAGAGTTTGATACAACGGAAGACTTCATCTTATACTTTCTTGAATTTTTGCTGAACTTTGATGCAGAAAAACATAAGCATGTGGGAATGACTTCTACAGGTACACCGCAACACCACCGTCTTCACTGGTACACAGCAACGCCACCGTCTTCAACAGGTACACAGCAACGCCACCGTCTTTAACAGGTACACAGCAACGACACGAATAAAATGGCTTTGAACATTTTATTCTAATTCGGTAGCATTTTACCTCCGGTCGGTGAAGACCGTTGGACGATATTAGATATCGTACCCGTGACGGATAGTTTCAATTAAGTAACTTCCTGACAGGATTTCGCGGGTAAACCCGTTCTCTTTATTCGACCGTCCAAGGCTGACTGCGAACATAAAGAGTGAATCACTTGGATAAATTATCCTTGTGATTTGAAGCCGTCAATTCATGAAACCTGGAACAAGTGAATTTCAATTAAGATTTTCACCATCGTTGCTTTCCAGTTGTCACGAGCTCAATTCATAAAGAATCTTGCACGTCACCTACCAAATGCTGTTTGATGTTAACACTAAAAGGATTTCCACTCGTCACTGTGATCAATAAAGAGTCACTATGAGTGTTCTGGCAAGATCATATGATAATGCGTAGAGGCCTGGAACGAGTTTAAGTTCAATTAAAAATTAAACCACTGTTTCTTTCCAGTTTTTCACAAGATTGGTTCTAAAAGAACCGCACGTGTAACCTACCATGAGCTTGTTTGATGTTGGCTCAAGCAGGATTTCCATCTTCATTGTAATACTTGCGTATTACTCGGATGTTCTGGCAATATTACAGGAATACTGCGTAGGACTCATGAAAATCTCTTACAGTGTGTGAGAAAGCAAGGAATAAATGGAAAGTGTCCTAATGAGACTTTTGATGATCTCTTGGCTCTAGACTCGATTGTGCATTTTGATTTAGTGAGCGATGGCTGGAGAGGAGTGCCACCTTTTCAATATCAGTCTATTCGGAGTGAATAAACCAATAGATAACGTGTTGATCTCCGTGTGATTAAAACAAATACCTTTTGAGAGATATTTGAGTTAGCTGGGAAGGGTTGTGCATTGCATCACTGGGTCCATGACGTCTTTCTTCAATATCGAGAATCATTAGCAAAAATGACCTCAATAGCATATGTATTGACCCGGTTTCTGCCTAAAGTTGTAAGGATGGCTTCTTTCTTTACACCCTTTATCTTTACATTTCTTTTTCATTCTTCAACCCCTTCAGTACTTACCAATACATCATCACTAGCACCTTGTTGTGATTGTTCCAGTGCTAGCATCAGTAGTTAGTCGGTACTCAGCTACGTTCATATTCTTTCTCCATCTTTCCTAGGACTTCTAATTCTAACTAGGGAATTGTCCTTGGGAAGATTCCATCGGCTCTGATGAATCATTGGACTAAACCTATTCCTACCACCCTTTTGTCACCACATTCGTCGTGAATTAAGTGTGTTTTGGGAAGGAATTGCCACCATGAAAAATCATTGAAAATCACCTAAAGTACTTGTGATATTGAAATCAAAAGTTTCGTACCTTAGGTGTGTTTTTTATCATAAAAAACGCTCCCCCTTAACACGTGGTTTACACATATTAAGTTGGATAATCGTTAAGTCTTTTTCATCTTTTAGCCAAGTATCATTTAAATCTCCTTAATCCCATTTTCTCCCCTTATCCAAAATGTTAACCATTAATATTTGGGATATTGAATGGATTAACCGGTCTTTGGGTAAAAAATGAAATCGATGTTTGGCCATAGAACATGTTAATGCTCCCCCTTAAATTAATAAGGGATAGTTGTAGTGCTTTAGTATGATATATTTTGAAAGATTTAGAATCTCGTGAGAAATTCTTGAAAAATTATCATACCTTAACACTACATCAAGTCATAAAAGCACAATATTAACAAATGTACATATTCACAATTGAAAAAACCAATATAAAGTGGACCTAAAATGTACGACCCATTAGATGGATCGTTGCAGTAGCTTGTGGTGCACTAAATATGGTCTACCACCAACGAATCTTTCCAAGCTCCTCATCAATCTACGTTCACGGAGCTTTTGATCAATCTTCTTGATCACGTACTTCGCCCTTTGCCGATAACCCGGATGCCAATCCTCCGTCATCTCTGGCAAAGTCCCACCCGAGTTAAGATGCTCCAACTTTCCTCTGACTTGTAGAAGAGTCCCATCACTGTACTTATAAAGCTCACCCACCCTCATAAACTTCATTAAACCTCGACTGTTCAAGTAGAAAATGCCGCAATTCGGGACAGAAATGCCGGTATAGGGACATCCATTCCTAAACATGCAAACAACTATCAATCAAACAACTCTTCATCCGGAACTTTCCTTCATTCGGAACTTCTTCATCCGGAACATTCCTTCATTCGGAACTTCTTCATTCGGAAGTTCTTCATTCAGAACTTCTTCATTCGGAAGTTCTTCATTCGGAACTTCTTCATTCGGAAGTTCTTCATTCGGAACTTCTTCATTCGGAAGTCCTTCATTCGGAACTTCTTCATTCGGAAGTTGTTCATTCGGAACTTCTTCATTCGGAAGTCCTTCATTCGGAACTTCTTCATTCGGAAGTTCTTCATTCGGAACTTCTTCATTCGGAAGTTCTTCATTCGGAACTTCTTCATTCGGAAGTTCTTCATTCGGAACTTCTTCATTCGGAAGTCCTTCATTCGGAACTTCCTTCATTCGGAAGTCCTTCATTCGGAACTTCCTTCATTCGGAAGTCCTTCATTCGGAACTTCCTTCTTTCGGAACATTCCTTCATTCGGAAGTTTTGTTCAAAACTTCCTTCATTCGGAAGTTATTATCCATGTTCATCCGGAACTTCAAAACACAGCCTATTGATGATTTAATCTATGCGCGTTTGTGAGTTCTAAGGCAAACTAAGGCAATAAAACATCATCTAAAGCTATTCCGCATAAAACCCAACACAAATCCTAATCAATTAACGCTTAATTAGACATAAACCCTAATTTGGACTTAATCTGATTAATCGAGTCATTTAACTGAATTTAAGAGATGATTTAGGCTAATTAGAGATTAAAGATTGATGTTTTTACCTTTTAAATCGAATGAAACAAGTTGGATGATTAAGAACAAGAGATTTGAGAGCTCGTGTGTGTGTTTTAATGGCGGAAAGTGGATATGAAACAGTGATGGAGAAATAGAGGGACGGGGGGGTTTTGTTTGACTTAGGTCAAGTTTTTGAAACTTTCACACATTGTCACTTTAAGTCCCTCTACTTTTCTATACTTTTCCTTTTTGTTTATAACTTATCTTCTCATTTTTCCTTTCCATTGTTAAGCTTAGTCAACTTAATCTTGCTTAGCTAAACTAAACTCGACAATCTCACACAACTTAAGTATCGCATCCAATAATCAAATCTCCAAGATCTAAAGCAATTCCTATCACAATGAACGAGCCCAAGTCGTTTTCTAAAGCAATACCACTCAATTATCATTCAGCCAATTAATTTTCCACAAACACTTTTGAAAATCGATTTAATGACGAAGATGATTTCCAAATTAATTTTCTCCCCCTTAAACGATGACCCGTTTTCTATTTAAAGAGCTGTAGTCATTGTTTAAAGAGTCAAATATTGATGAAAACATTTCCCAATTAGTATCTTGATAAAGATTGATTCGTGGTGGCAATAAGATTTCTCTTATTTTGACAAATTAATGCACTGAGACGTACAAAAATTCGTGTTGAACCAAGTTGTAAAGTAAACTTGATCCCTTTGCATGATTTGGCTTGTAAATCATGCCCGAGAAAATTAATTCCCGTTCTGAGCCAACGTTTTCCAAGGAAATACGTGACTTTAATATGAAAACCGGGTTGCAGTCTAAAATAACTACAAGCCATAATGGGCATGTTTTAAAAATGTACAACTTTTATACGGACTCTATTTATGGCACCGTGTCAATATTAGTCTACATTTCTAAGGCCGTAAATATTACCGTACTAAAAGACATGCCCGTTTTAAAAAACGAAAAATATTTTTGGTTTTTCTTGATTTTATAATTTTTATGGTTTTTCTAGGTTTTATATTTTTTTTATGGTTTTTGTTGGTTTTATATTTTTGTATTTTTCTTTTGTGGTTTATATATTTACTATAATATACATGATCACGAACAAAGGATACTCTGAATAGTTTACCACCACTATTCAGCTGATTCTTCTGCCAACTCTTTGAGAGTCGCTGGAGTGAATGATTTCATGCCAAGCTTGTCGATCAAAAACTCGATTCGTCCTCGATCTAAGGCTTTGGTGAACATTTCCGCCAGCTGGTACTCAGTAGTGACAAAATACAGCTCGATCACTCCGTTCTCCACCTGCTCTTTAATGAAATGGTAGCGAATGTCTATGTGCTTAGCCCGGGAATGTTGAACATAGTTGTAGCAAAGGGCAATGGCGCTCTTGTTATCACAATACATCGGGATTTTGTTGAATCCCAAACCGTAGTCAGTTAATTGTGATCTCATCCATAGGACTTGAGCACAACAACCGGACATGGCGATGTATTCAGCCTCCGTGCTAGAAATTGCAGCGCTTTTCTGCCTTTTTGAAGACCAACTGATCAATCTATCTCCAAGGAGTTGCACAGATCCAGAAGTGCTACGCCTCGTGTCTTGACATCCAGCATGATCGGCATCAGAATCATGTCGTTGTCCTCCGTGAGAGTGAATAGAGTGGGGTGCACCTTGCCTTTGGAGAAGCCTTCCGAAATGAGGTATGTTGAAAGGAGATCGTACCACGCGCGTGGAGCTTGTTTCAACCCATAGAGAGCCTTCTTAAGCTTGTACACATGATTAGGAAACTCCGTGCTAACGAACCCATCCGACTGACGAACATAGACCTCTTCCCTTAGTTCACCGTTCAAAAATGCCGTCTTCACATCCATTTGATAGACGATCATATTCATATGAGCAGCATACGCAAGGAATAGTCTAATAGCCTCCAATCTTGCAACAGGAGCAAAAGATTCTTCAAAGTCTATACCCAAGGCTTGTTTATATCCTCTAGCAACCAATCTAGCCTTATTCTTCAATACCGCACCCATCTCATCAAGTTTAACCTTATAAACCCATAACAAAGTAAGGATGTTAACCTTGTCAGGGAGAGGAACTAATTCCCATACTTCAAGTCTTTGGAATTCATTTAGTTCCTCCTGCATGGCTTCAATCCAAGATGATTGAGTCATAGCCTGCTGCCAATTTTTAGGTTCAACTGCAGAGAGAAATGCATCAAAGTAGCAATAGAGTGCACTCTCTTGTAATTGATGGCGTGTAGAGACTGGTCGATCTAGATCTCCAATGACATTCCTAATTGGGTGATCTTTTGTCCATTTGGTGCTATGATTTTCAATCCTAGGTGGTCTGGAGTGAACAATAGAAGGAGCTTCTTCTGAGGTAGAAGCGGCTGAAGGATTTTCAGGGAACGGTATACCAAAGAAAGGAAGCTCTTTTAAGTGAGCATATTCCAAATCGTGATCAGTAGAATCCTCTTCCACATCATTAGGCACAAGTAGGGGTGATGATTCAGGTGTAGTTTAAGAATCACTTGGTAAAGGTGCATCCGGTTCAATGTTAATTGAAGATGCATTAGATAAAGGTTCATTAGCTTGAGCAACCACTTCAGGGATTGGAGCGATTACTACAGGTGCTGGAACTTCATCAGTCGGGGGATCGAAGAATTCATCAAACAACGGTTGAAACAGTTTATCCCACTCGGGCCTTGTTGGTGGTAAAAATGATGTAGAAGTGGGATTATTGGGAACTAATCCGGAACTAATAGCACCGGTTCCCATCTCATGAAGCGCGGGTTCAGAGCTGTGTTGCTCAGAAGCCATCGCTGTCAGCTCATCGAAATCTGCGTCCATAGTTTCTACAATCTTTCCAAGACGACGGTTGTAAATTCGGTATGCTTTCTTGGACGGTGAGTAACCAATGAAAATCCCTATATCGGCTTTCGGTTGAAGCTTGCCCAAGTTCTCACTATTAATGTTTGGATAACAAAGAGCACCAAACACATGAAAGAACGAAACATCGGGTTTACGATCATGTAGAAGCTCGTAAGGTGTTTTTCCATGGCGTTTCCGAATGATAGAACGGTTTTGGGTGAAACATGCAGTAGATATAGCCTCTGCCCACAAGAACAATGGAGCGTTCGCATAAATAAGCATAGTCCTAGCAGCTTCCATAAGTGTACGATTCCGTCTTTCAACGACACCGTTTTGTTGTGGAGTGCGTGCAGCGGATGTTTCATGTGAGATACCAACTCCTTCATAGTAATCACGAAGAGTCTGGTTGACGAACTCTGTTCCATTGTCTGTACGAATACGGCGGACAGTAGTATTCAAACGTACCTGAATGAATTTCAGAAAAGTGATGATAGCCTTCGGTGCTTCATCCTTTGTACGTATAAACTAACCCATGTAAACCTGGAGAAATCATCCACAATAACCAGAATGAATTTCTTACCGCTCACACTTTCAGTTCTCATTGGCCCACAAAGATCCATATGCAAAAGATGAAGTTTTTCTTGATTGGTGTCTTCAGCTTTGGGCTTGTAAGATTTCTTGGTACTTTTCCCCCTTGAACACGAGGAACATAAATGGTCCTTGTGAAATTTAAGCTTTGGAAGACCACGAACTAATTCGTTTTTAGCCAGATGATTAATAGCATCAAAGTTAAGATGAGATAATCTGCGATGCCATAACCATGACTTGGTCTTAGATGCTTTAGAGAGAAGACATACTGGAGAGGCGGCCATCATGTCTTGTAAGGACAAGGTATAAAGATTTTCACCACGAGATCCATTCAACAAATCTTTTCCTTCCAAGTTGCGGATGAAACAAGTGTGTTGTCGAAAAGCAACCTCTAGGTTGGAATCACAAAACTGTCCTACTGAGAATAAAATATGAACAAGACCTTCTACATAGTATACCCTTGAAATCGTAACGTTTCCAATCTGATATTCACCATACCCCATTATCTTTGCTATATGATCATTCCCGAATTTAACCGTACCAAGAAACTTGCTGACGAAATTTCGGAGCATCGAGCGATCTCCGGTCATATGATTTGAACAACCGGAGTCCAAATACCAGAGGATGATTTGGACCACCTGAAAATATCACCACACGAAGACAATGTAGAGGTATCAGAATCTGAATGTTCCTTGTTATTAGCAGGTACAGATTTAATAATCTTAGATTTGCTAACTTTAGGTTTCTTAGA
This sequence comes from Glebionis coronaria, assembly GCA_025667525.1. NCBI lineage: Eukaryota > Viridiplantae > Streptophyta > Magnoliopsida > Asterales > Asteraceae > Glebionis > Glebionis coronaria. Next base: position 271,865,491 of record CM046875.1, on the reverse strand, counting down.
TTTCCTAGCCTTCTTCTTCCTAGTTGGTGGTGTAGATTCTAGCTGGCTTAAATCCTGTGGTATTTCTTCACTGATAGGCACTATGGTGGGGGCTGACCTAATTAAAGGGCGCCGTTTCCATACTTGAGTGTGAGTGTTCCTAACTAAAGGACGCTCAGACCTAACCTCAATGGATGCATTCCTAGTTAAAGGGCACATTTTTCCATCTAATGTAAAGGTCCTACCAGTGGGACGCCATTGCCAGCCAACCTGGGCACGAGTTCTACCCGTTGGCTTCCATTCAAGACCATTCCTAATGGCATTCATTTCATTCACATGATCAATAAGACACAAATCATGACGTTGGGAAAACATACATTCATTACAATTCCAACAATTCAAATTAGAATTCACGAATGGTTTAGGCTTCTGCACAGGCGCAGAGCTTTTAGTCTTAACATGATTCTCTTTATTTAAAACTGAACTAACATTCCTATGGTGAGCTTCTACTTTCTTCTTTTTGGCACTACTAGTGGAGGGCTTGATCTTATCATTCTTGAGTGGCGATCCTTTAGCCTTAGTAGTCTCTTTTAATCCTGTAGAAGGCAAAGTGGGAACATTAGTAACAGATTTTAAAGGTGCCTTACTTGATTGTGCCAATGACGGTTTTGCTCCTAGAGTCTTATTAAATGGAGTTACAGCAATGGGCCTATTAGTGAGTAGTGCAGAACCTGGTGTACCTATGTATTGCAAATATGCTAAGCAATATTGAACTCGCTTAATATATTCATGAGCCGAATAATAGTAGCTACTTGAGGGATCTAAGGCATAAAGATCGTCTAAGATATCCCTAACAAGATCTACATGCTTAATGGCATTCCTCATATAATCATCGTAGGTAACCGGGTTTCTCTTATGAAGCGGGTTCTTATAAAGCACTACTGACTTGGTTGTTAGAGCACTAGTGGACGGTGCAGAGTCGGTAGCTAAGTTATCAACAACTTCTTGTCGGGTGAGAAGAAGTGTCTCCTTTAACTCGGCCAAAACCATGTTTTTGTCAATGAGCAGGATGTTTAAGTCAGAGATTTCCTCACATTTTTGGTTCAATTGTTCAACATAAAATTGTTGCTGTGCCGCATTAAAAGCGAAGCGTTCTTCTAGTGAACCATAAAGTTTGGACATTCCCTGTCTTGCACGATCCATCTCCCCTAGAATAGACGAAAGTCTAATTTCTAAGGCCTGGTTTTTAGACTCTGCAGCCTCTAGTTCCAATTTTAGTGTTTCATTTGATGACACATCTCTCTTCAATCTCATGATCTCTTCCTCTAATGCCTTAACAATTGCAATCATCTTGTCACTCGTCTCAACACCGTTTTCACAACCATTTGATATCAAAAGATCCTCATTTTGAGTTTGTTGTTTTAATTCTAAAGATATACAATGTTGTTCTAGTTGATTAAAGCGTTTTGAAAGTAAATTGTAAGAATCTTGTAGCTTTAAAAACTCGGCGTTAGATTCGTGACAAGAATGATTATCTACCTCATTTACAGTATCAGCAACATTTACAGAGAGATCACAAACATCATCACATATTTGCACAGCATCACAATTAATCATAGCGGATGTAAGCTCATTCGAATAATTAACATTTACAGTAGTAAGCACATCACACGAGATTACTGCAGACAAGAATATGTCATATTTGGTTAAAATCTTTTCTTTTTCAATTAGTTGTAGTTCGTAAGCGGTGTCCATTTCATAAAACACTTTTTGAACTTCACCAATTTCAAACACAAGATTTTCCTTAAGAGATGCAAAAGTTCCTTTTAGACTTTCGACAAACGGATTGATCTCATTTTTAAACACCTCGTTCATATGTTCGAAAGCCCATTCTCTGGCGTTTAAGCCATTTGAAGTCGTACATTCCAAAATGACCTTGTCAAAATTAGTAAAGTATTGATTAATCTCTTGCAAGTTTAACCATACAGTGCTAACAGGTGGAAGATCCTTTGGAATTTCCTTAGGACCTTCCATATTGACAAGTGTAGGAAATGTACTAGGGTTTTCTTCATCTAACATGTAGGTTGGTGCTGTGATGAGATCTTTGTCCATATGGAAGCGAATTCTAAAATCCGTTTTTGCAAGCTCCTTATTCATTTTAAAATAATCACACTCGGGATATTTTGCAGAATTGTATGACCGATCCTCATCAACTAGATCCTTACTTGTTCGATCATCGAAAAACAATCGGGTCTAAGGCCAATCCTAATTGAGTTGCATTATAAAGTCTAGGAATATGTCTTAAAGCTTGTTTTGCATACCGTGGGTTAGGGGGAAGGCCTTTTTGACGTGATAAGTTAAATTCTCTAAACGAAGCATCAAATAAGTGTACTAGTTGAGAAGCAGCGTATTGTCTTAAAAGCAAATAATCTAGACTTCTAATCTTATTAGCAGCATTAATCTCCATTTCATTCTTCTTAGACTCGAGTGATTCAAAATCCGTTTGAAGTTTTTGAAAATTAGTGACCACTAACTCCTTTTCTTTAAGTTCATTAGAAAGATTTGCTCTTAAGTTTTCAATTTCTTGCAAGTGACCCATTTGTTTGTTTCGAAAGTGATCATATTCGGGATTTGTTAGAACACTAGACGAAGGCACTAATTCCAAAGTTTGAACTTTCTCGTTGCTTAAGGCAATCTCATCAGACAAATTCTTATTCTTAGCTAGGGTTTCTAAGAGTGCAGCATTCATTTGGCTAAGTAATGTAGCAGGAATCATGACCAAATCTTGTTGAGCAGGAGTAGGCGTATGCGAAATGGCTCCTGGTTATGATTCACTCAAAGTCTGGGGACTCACATTCATATTTCTATCACTGATTGTCTCCTCATTTGAAAGACTCACCACCGAAGACTCATTCGAATCAGCACTCTCTTGCACAACTTGATGTGGTTGAATACTAGCATCAGTGGTATTATCGGTGGTATTAATAAGTACCTCAGATCTCTTTTCTGGCCCTAAGCTGGAGATAGTTGCCATGAGAGCAGCCTTTGCAGATTGAAATTCATCACAGTCTGAGTCATACGCATCGAGATCATCTGCTTGGTATGTTGCATTCTGTGTGGTGACAGTGTCTTGTTCAGCAATCCCTGGATCAGCAAGAAATGCAAGCTCCTCTTCGTCAAGTTCCCTTCCTTGTGCCTGAGCATTCACCAGATAGATCTTCTCTGCAAACCATTGACCATTCCTTCTCCTCTTGGGTTTCATGCAATCCCTGGACATGTGTCCTTCTTCCTTGCAGTTGTAGCATGTAATCATTCTCAATTTTCCTGTGGAATTAGCCCGTGGAGCAGGATTGACCATTGGAGCAGTATTGACCGTGCGAGCATTGGTAGTTGATGTGGTAGGTCTCCCCTGATATGGTTGAATAGGTTGAACCATTACCCTGCCATTCTCAATAGTAGCTTGTTGGCGAGAATTGGATGAATTCCTCAACTGATTGTTGGTAGGAGCTGATCCCCTAAATCCTCGTTTGCTTAAAGTCCTTGTGAGATAAGCAGACATAGTGGTTAACACTTCAACTGGGTCAGCTCCTTGTTTGAATACAGGAATGGGGACTTCCTCATCATCACAATACATTGCTTGGTCTTGATGACTGCATGATCACTAGAAGGAATACTCATTTGATCAGGGTAGCTTGTTGGATATGCTGCATTCTCTTGATAAGAAGAATATGAAGACTGAGCATAAGGTGCAATGCTTGCTGGGTGAGGTTGTGTAGCATATTGTGATGAAGGTGCACTAAACCGATATTGTTGCTGATGTGAGGTGGGTGGTTGCGGTAGAATCGAGTATTGGGGAAAGGTTGGTGTCATGTAAGGTGATGGATGATAGGCTTGATGTCCCAAAATATAAGGAGTGTTTTTGTGAGACAAGCTTGGTTGATTCGCCATCAAAGCTAATGAATCAGGGTACATACCTCATGGAGAACGGTGCATGATCACATGTTTCTCATGCTGCTGAAGAAAAGCATATAGTTGATCCAAATTGCACTTATGCAAATCCCTGGTTAACTTAACATCGGTAATATACTCACCCCATTCAACTTGAGGTAAAGTATTCAAGAATTTGGTGTTAACCTGGAATGGAGCAATCACAAGATTGTATACATTCAGATCATTCATGAGTGTGGTGAATCTGAAGTAATAATCGTGAAGCGTTTCCCCTGGGTTGTACGTGAATCTATCAAACAGGTCATACAACTGACATTCCCTTTCCTGTTTGGTGAGAGACGTACCTTGTAGCAACACCTTAAGACGTTCCCATAAATCCTTTGCCACCGTATACTGACTTACCATTCGATAGATGTCATGTGGGAGGGCTTGGAGAATGGTTTGAAGAGCCTTTTCGTCTGCATCGGCAACGAGTTGTTGAGCTGGTGTAAGTTCTTCAAACTCCCTTGGTCGAGTCACATTGTTAACCACGATGGTACCATAGTCAAGTGGACCATTTAAAATTGACTCAACCATTAGCCTCCCATAAACTGGTTTTCCCTTAAGGTAAGACATCATCCGACCTTGCCATGCTTCAAAAACTTCTTTGATGAGCATTGGAGGGCGATTATCCGTTCCCGTAATGACGGAAATATCCGTAAGGGATGTCATCTGAGGCATTACTGAATTCGGATTCATTTTGTTAACTTCAAAGAGACAAAGATTATCGGTTGATCGAGCAGTGAAATAAAGCTTGTGAATTGTGTTGAGTTTTTGTTGTAAGAAACCAAGATTAAATCCTCTAAAAAATCGTCGAAAAAACAAGTAAAATAACCCTTGATTCGGAACTTTTTGTTGATTCGGAAGTTTGATTCGGAAGATTTTGGCTTGGAAATACCTTGATTCGGAACTTTTGGTTCGGAAGTCTTGATCCGGAACTTTCCCTTGATCCGGAACTTTTCCCTTGATCTGGAACTTTCCCTTGATCCGGAACTTTCCCTTGATCCGGAACTTTCTCTTTGATCCGGAACTTTTCCTTGATCCGGAACTTTCCTTGATCCGGAACTTTTGGTTCGGAACTTCCTTGATCCGGAACTTTCCTTGATCCGGAACTTTTGGTTCGGAACTTCCTTGATCCGGAACTTTCCTTGATCCGGAACTTTTGGTTCAGAACTTTTGGTTCGGAACTTTTTGATCCGGAACTTTGGTTGATCCGGAACTTTTTGGTCCGGAAGTTTTTGGTTCGAAAGTTTTGCTGGGTAATCAGAAACTTGTACGTATGAACAGTCGACCAAAAAAATGAAGATTAAACCCAGATTTCTACCAAATAACCCAAAAATTTTTGTGATTTCAACAATAATAAGTAAAAACTAATACTTATCCACTAATCCCAATCACAAAAACACCAAAAACTCCAAGAATCAAGATGATCTTCTTAAAGAACACTAATACAATCAAAAACTAAAAAACCACACAAATCATTACCTTAAATCACCCCATAGCTCTTGATACCAAATGTAGAATCTTGATAACCTATGAATCTATGAAGTGGGTTGATGATTTCTAGAGAGAGAAACTAGAGAGAGAAAGTGAGAGAAAACTATGTGTTATTTTATTCAAATGGAAACAAGAAATGTTCAACAACCAACCCCTTTCCAAGGAGGAAAGGGGTATTTATACTTCCAAGCCTTTTGTGGACTTGGGCCGGCCCATGACAAGCCCATGGACCGGTTCTTACTTAACTAAATAAGTAACTATTAACTATTTGTTAACTACGAGCTATTACAATGAAATTGAGTATAATGCAGTTCGTTTTTTTCTCAGTTCTTGCTAATAGAAAGTCCAACCAATATCGGGTTTTTAATTGTTCTTGGTTGTTAAGCTTGCTTGGTTAATCTATTTGCTAATTCAATCAAATGCTTACAAAACGGAAAAAAATATTACCTACATATATGTAAAACAAATTGCAAATACCACGTTTTTATGCAAGTAGAAATCAAAATGCAAAATATGAAACTAAAGGGACTGAAATTGTAAATTCTATGAAAAATAAATGCTTGAAATGTAAACTCTAACAATTATAGGGACTAAAAGTGCAAAACAGTAAACTACAAGGATCAAAAATGCAACAACTATAACAAACTTGCCAAAAATGCAACAAACTAACAAAATGCTAACTGAATTTTAACAACTTCCAAACTCCAGGGACTAAAATAATGCAAACCCTAAAAACATGGAAGATTAGCCAAATTTAAACGCTGATAGAACAATAGGGACTAAATGGCAATTATGGAAACTTTTTAAGCAAAAACGGGACAAGATAGAAAATAAGCTTGTTCTGGCTTATTACTCAACCAAATTTGATGAGACAAATTGCAAAACGTTTCAAATCTCAAATAAGCTATGTGTGTTCAAGGAAATTTGCTAAAAATAAGAAATAAGCAAATGAGTGCTTATCAATAAGCACAAAATAAGCTTTAGCCAAATCTAATCAGTCACAACTTGATTTTTCTATTAAAACTGATTAAGCAACTGATTTAAAGAATGGGAAATCAAACCAGAACGTTTTTCATCCAGAAATAAGCTCTAAAACTGAATTAAGCTAAAATTGAGCTTATGTTGACCAAGCGTTGACCAGCTTTTTTTCAAAAAGCTAATTTTCTCAAAAATCAAGTAACTCGACTACTTAAATGGATTTGTGAAGAAAAATGAGCATGTTTATGAAGAGAAAAAGGAGATACAGATTTTCAGAATCCAAGTTACAGAAACTTGAGTTAAGTCTTCATATCTGATTTTTGCTTATTCCTAAGTGCTTATTGTAAACTGTATAAAATCCTTTTAGAATCTGATTCTTTATGATGTAAGCTAAGACTGAGAACAAATTTGGTGAAATTTCATCTAGAAATGAATGAGTTCTAATCAATTAAAAATGACAAGTTCTTAAAACCAAAGCTGAATGAAAACTGACCCAAACTATTTAAGTGCCATTTACCTGTTTGACTATCTAAATGACTTGTAAATGCCTTGAAACTCTTTTATAACACCTATTATCTACAAATCAACTCTAAAATTCCAAAACTCACAACTTGAAAACTCTTTTATAAGCTACACCCAAACACTCCTTTGACTGGTTATTCAAACTTTTTACAAATACTTTTTAAGTTCTAAATTAAGCTGACTCAAAAGCTATAGCAGTCTAAACTCAATGATCAAAATGAAAAGTAATAGAGTTCAATGCACTCAATTAACTCTACTAGAACTACAAACCAATTACAAGACTAAAAGTGACTGAATCAATGCAGTTAACTAGAATATAATCCAAATCAAAGAACTAGTAAACAGGATTAAACTACTAACACTCTAAGATCTAACAACAAGCAACAACAAGCAACTTTTATCAAGCAACCATCAAGATTACTCTAAGAAAGAAAGCATGCAGTTAACTGTTGAGTGGAACAAAAATCAAGAAATTTAAAACCTATTGGAGTTATCCTTTGAGAAGAAGAGGAGCGCTGAGCTCTCTTAGCCTAGTGATAACCACCACCTTATCACTAGGAAACAATCAATCAACAAATTCAGCTAACTAATCAACTAGAAATCATCATTCTGCTTGGAATCTTCAAATATCAATGGAATGAACTAAATTGTGATCAAACAGCTAGCAAACTTCACCAATGTCAGTTATGATCCATCAATGATCATAACAAACACTTAACAGCAACAATAGTATCCAATAGCAGCAAGAATTTAACAGGAATGGTAAGAACAATTTTGGCGGGAAAACTTGAATTCAAAATTTATTCAATGAAAAACGGTTACAAGGTTGTTGGAAGCTAGTAACTAACTAACTAACTCTAGAGTTTGTCAGACTCTTGAGTAGCTAGGGTAAAATTGAGGGAAAAAGGAAAGGAAATGAAGAACTATGTGTTTTTACAAATTTAAGCTACTCCTGAAAATGAAGTCTAATCCAGCTATTTATAGACATGAAGGAAGAGTTTGTTGGGGTTGGTGACGTGTCAGAACCAATCCCAGCTTGCCACGTGGAGAATTCTGCATATTGCACTTTGAAGGTATGAACAAGGAATTGGGGTTTTCTTCATTGATGGATTTCATGTTAATTGATTTGCACCATTGTGTTTATCTCTTCAAAACGATCAATTTTGATGTTAAGAACTTTCCATGAAATTGCTTGTAGCTAAAACGCGATCCTGGTAAATTTTCCTTTGAAGAAGATGACACGTGTAAGCATTTGATTGGCTGAAAAATCTTCACACGGATTGCACTGTTAGGATTGGGTAATAAATGTGAGGCGGCTGAGTGGATATTAATTATTCAATCCGTGTGCTTCCTTTTCTTTCTTCTCATTGGCTGAATTCCTTGTCACATGGATCAAACTTGGATAACTTTCAAAAGTTGGCAGAACAAGTCCTTCAACTTGGCAGATTATTGTTTTAAGCTAGAATCTTCATTCTTTTGACATATTTGGTCCTTCAACTTTCATTCTTTGAACAAAATGGTCCTTTGACTGAGTTGACTTGAGAGTTGACCAAGTTTGACTTGAATCTTGACTTTTTACAATATTTGCACTTTTAGTCCTTCAACTTTGATAACTTGTCAAGATAGGTCCTTGTACTTCAAAGTCTTGTCACTTTTGATCCTTCTTTGTCTTTTTCATCCATTTGAGCTTGATTTTTCCTTGTTTGCTTGAAAATGTATCTTTTTACCTACACAAGTGTACACAAACACAAACATACCACATAACACTGTTTTGCCAAATAAATTGGTATTTTGCTTCATGTTTTAGGGTTATTTGTTATTAAAAGGATATGGGTTTAAGCTCATATCAAATTCCCCTACACTTGAACATTGTCATGTCCTCATGCAATATTATATATTAAAGCTCAAATTTACATTTCCCTAATAATTAATCCACCTTGGCCATATGAGATGCATCTACACTACTCTAAACTAAATGATGCATGATTTTGACTTTTAATAATGCAATGAACAAAATACAATTCTATTTATATCTTTTTGATTTTTCTTGAAATGGTTTTGATGGAAATAACTCATAAAGAATTCAATGGCTTAGATTAGGGCTTGGGTACCATGGACATTTATCACCCTCAAGTTTCACTTTCCCCATACCAAGCTTAAAAATGGGATCATTGCATTCACAAGTAAAAAGTGCATCAACTTATTCATGACAATTAAATGTGGAACCGGTTATTATTTGAGCAAATTGCTTGGAGGCAAATTTGTCATTATTTCAAGTGTGAAGTATAAGAAGTGTAAAATCCAAAAATAAGGAAGCACGGTTTTAATCCTAAGTAATCTTCTCATCCATTACTTGAAAAACCGCTCACAATTAATACAAGTCCGTTTCAAGAGTAATAAGTCATTCGCCTTATGTGTAAAATCCTCATGTCATGCTTTCATAAGTAGCTACACACTCGCTAAGGAAAGAAAAATAAAACTCACGCAATAATTTACATCCGCCATCTTTTTGAGACTTTGGATCTTCAACCCCGCAACCCGTCAAGGTAATATTGGATTGGAGCAATCTATTGAATCCCCGCAACCCGTCAAGGTAATATTGGAACTCAATAGTCACTATAATTAACACCACACTGCCCCTCTTGGGAGTCTTGCATTATTATTTTTTTTTTCTTTTTTTTTTCTAGCCACTCATTTTTTTATAAGCCGCTCTTATTTTTCTTTATTCCTCACAAAGAAATTTGAAAAGAAGAAAAGGAAAAACACCCGCTAAGTATGGAGCATGACATAAGTCTAGTACACATAAAACGTGCTAACTTAGAATCTTAAGACGTACTCATATCAACCATAAATGATTAGCCAAAAATGCATAAGAGATTACAAACCAACTAAAACCGTACTTGATTATTTATTAACAATTATATACATGCGAAGAAAATAGAGGTAAAGAAGAGAAGGGTTTAGCCACAAGTAATTGCCATGAAGTCTATCTAGCCCTTTTATACTTGCTTCAACTCTATCATTTCCCATTCTCCACAAATTTAAAATTTCAAATAATGAAATTGGTGGATGCTTAGCCTAATAGACCAATGAAGGACTACATGGTTAAGGATACTAGCTAGAGAATGCTAAGATAAGCAAACTCGGGTTGAGTCAAAATATCCATGGCGGGCCTAATATGTCAAAGAAGTCTAAATTTGTTAAAACCATGTTTTATTATATTTTTTCCTTTTTATATCTTTTTGATGAAACATAAAGAAGAAATATATACAATGCAAATGTGTTATGCAAATGAAAAATGATTTATGCAAAAATTATGAATGCATATTTTTGTTGGCCAAAGTAGATCAAAAATTTGAAAAATGTTAAAAATTCAATTTTTTTTCATGTTATCATGCAAGACAATGACAAGTTCTAGGTAAGGTCACTTCGATAGAAGACCCCCCTACACTTAAGCTAAACATTGTCCTCAATGTTTAAGAGCATGGAAGTGTAAAAACTTCCCCTACACTTATGACAATGAATAGACTTTGCTTAACCCAAGTTAAGGAAAGGACAACTATTAGTGAAATCAAGTTTAAGCACAAGGTGTCAATGAAAATTCACTAAAGTAACGAAGTGAACCGGATACAAGGGCCTCCTCCATAAGCTCCAAAGCATGAGATGAGTGAGCAACCCTACAAACAATCATGAAGACAAAAGAAGGTCTCCCCTACACTTATCTCCAAGTCTATGCCTTTATTTCTAACCTACAACACTCTAAACCTAGTTATACGATGCTTGAGTTAATGAGTCTCTAGCTCGACTCGTCCCACACTTAAAAGTGTCTAAAACCTATCATGGAGAAGAAAAATTTTGCCCTTTTTAAGAAAAATCTCCATGATGAGGTAAAACAAGTGTTCATTTATCAAAACTCCATAAATATCCCCCAGGATCAAATACATAATTACCCTCCCACTTATAACACAAGCCAACAACTAGCTTCCCAATCAATGGTGAAAATAATGAGGTGTAGTTCTCTAAAATGGTCTCCCATATGTTCTTCCCAAGGTGATGGTGTAAAGCTCTCAAATCTTTCACAAGGTTTCCTTTTGTTGCATCAGATGGATACTGAGATGATTTAGCAAGCTCTATGCCAGGATCAAAAATCCGTTCCTTGATGGGAAAACAACAAGTGATGGTTGCCTTAGAAGTCTCTTCTTTGTTAATCACATTGTGAGAGAAAGTTTGTGAAGGCATGGGTGACAACAAGTTCTTGAAAGGAACTATCATGACTTGTTGTCCTTTATCACTTTGAAAGGTTGAGATGGGCAAGGAAAAAGGTAAAGGATCTTCATCCAATAGGGATTCTAAATAGAGTATGTCCCCCTCCTCATCAAGGTAACCAAGAGTATACTCAAAAGATATATCCTCCACTAAAAACTCATCAATCTCATCAATGATAGAATCCTCCTCATCACCATAGACATCATAGATTGGAATATCAAAAATGGGTGATCCCTCAAAACCAAAAGAAGTATGATCATCAACAAATGGAGAGTCACAAGTAGAAAGCTCATCATCACTATAGTCATCATATGTTGGTGAATCACAAAGAAAAAATCCCTCATTACTTAAGTCCTCATCAAAGTGATTAGTATTGTGGAAAAGTGGGGTGTCATAAGGAATTTCACTAAAGTTTAGCTCTTGAGGTTCATGAAAATCCAAGGAGGAAGTAATGGAAGCAATGGTCTCAATATGAGGGTAATCATAGTCTCCACTTGAGCAAGCTTCATAAAAGTACTCATCACAAACTTCATCAAGAAGATCATCTTGTGTTTCCTCCTCATATACAACATCAATATGTTTTACCGCTTCAGGCTCATTAGACTTTTTGGACAACTTTCCCATGTTAAACACAACTCTCTCATCTCCTACCCGCATTGTAAGTTCTCCTTCCGCCACATCGATTAAAGTACGACCCGTTCTCAAAAATGGCCTACCAACAATCAAAGGCCCTCTAGGATCCACATCATAATCAACCACCACAAAATCCGCGGGAAATGTAAATCTATCAACCCCAACAAAAACATCCTCCGCAATTCCCACCAGATAAGCTATAGTACGGTTGGCCAACTCAAGAGTCATCTTAGTAGGAGTAAGCTCGGGAAGTGAAAGTCTCTTCCAAACCGATAATGGCATAAGATTTATGCTTGCTCCTAAATCCGCTAAAGCCATACAGTTTTCCACCCCCGGGAAATTGCAAGGAATCAAAAACCGCCCCGGATCTCCAAGCTTAGTAGGCAACTTCTTAAGCAACACCGCGGAACAATTTTCATTCAAAGAAGCATTAGGCAAATCCACCAATCTTTCCTTGTTAGAAAGCAAATCCTTAATCATCTTAGCAAACTTAGGCATATTGGCTAAGGCCTCCGCAAAGGAGATATTGATGTTAAGTTGCTTGAACATCCTCAAAAAGTTAGAAACTTGGATATCATCCTTGTTCTTAAGCTTTTCTTTTCTCAATCTTGAAGGATAAGGAAGACTTGGTTTTGGTTGTGATTGAGGTGTGGATGAAGGATTTTCCTTATTGAGTGTTTCATGAATAGGCTTTGAAATTGGAGCAATTGGAGCATTTTGAGGTGGTGAAGTAGAGGTAGAAGGCTTGTCACAAGTAGGAGCACAAGTGGGTTGAACAATAGTAGGTTTAGGAGGTGAAGGATCCTTTGTTGTTGTACCACTCCTTATTGTAATAGCATTGACATTGGCCCTAGGATTTGTTTGTGTGTTAGAAGGTAAAGCCCCTTGTGGTCTTTGATTTAATACCACCAAAACCTTATTGAATTGGTCATTCATTTTCTTCTCCATAGCTTGGAACTTCCTTTCATTCTCTTGATTCATTTTTTGCAAGAGATCCATTGTGTTAAACTCTTGTGGCACATGACCTTGAAAACCTTGAGGTTGGAAAGGTAAAGGTTGGGCAATAAATCCTTGATTTGGTGGATAAAAGGTATTTGCTTGAGGTTGAAATTGATTGGGTGCCTTGTAATTATTTCCTTGGTATGGTGGTCTTTGCCCTTGATTCCTTGGTAAAATTTGAAGTGTATTTTGTGGAATTTGGGTGGGTGGTTGTGGTGGGAAGCCGGGTGGAGAAAGGTAGTTTTGGGATTTGTAAGAAAGGTTATTTGGATTGATGTTAGGCTTGAAGTGTTCATGGTGTTCCTCTTGGTAAGCATAGCATTCCCCTTGATACCCTTGCACCTTATCACATTGTTCATAAGAATGGGGACCTCCACAAGTAACACAAGAAATGGTGATGGCATTCACATTATTTGAGGAATTGTTCAATGAAACGGTCTTAAGGGCTTGAACTATCTCTTGAGTCATTTCTTGTTGTCCTTGTTTGACTTGTTGAAGGATCTCTTGGTGATATTTAAGGAATTGGTTATCACAAGGTGTTTGAGAAGTGTTTTGGATAACATGAACCCTTTCTTCAAATTGATTGTTTGTTTGAACCATTGCTTTAGTCTCAATGATGTCCACAGCCTCTTGGTATGTCTTAAGAAGAATATTCCCTCCCGCGGAAGCATTGAGTGAATCTTGGTGGTGAGCTTTAAGGCCATCATAAAAGAGGCTTATTTGGTGAACTTGATCCAATCCATGATTAGGGCATCGCCTCAACAACTCACTATACTCTTCCCAAGCATCACTAAAGGATTGACTAGGTTTTTGTTGAAAGCCCATAATTAAAGTCCTCAAAGCCATAGTCTTTTGTGGAGGAAAGAATTTGTTCAAAAACTTAGTGGTAAAACCATCCCATGTGGTGATACTATCGGGTGGTTGGGTGTCTAACCAATGCTTAGCACTCCCCTCTAAGGAAAATGACACTAACAACAACCTAATGACCTCTTGTGGAACCCCCTTATGCTTAATGGTATTGCAAAGTGAAAGGAATCTCTTAAGGTGAGCATGAGGATCCTCATTTTGTTTTCCCAAGAAAGGTGATAGTGCAACCATATTGATCATAGATGTATGTAGCTCAAATGTGTTAGCGGGAAAGTCGGGAATCTTAATGGCACTAGAATATCCATGAATGTTGGATTGCATACGTTCATACAAAGTGCGATTATCAATAGCCATGGCTTCTTGTGGTGGAGTCAAAGCACGATTCTCGTGATCGGCTTGGTGGACGATGGTGGTCTTACTCTTTCTCTTTTTCTTCCTTTTCGGAGGAAGAGGTTGTACACCAATCGGTATTTGTGCACGCCCGCGAGTGAGCATGCAACTCAATACGAGGAATGAGAGGGAAGCTCTCGTGTGACTTTGAAGAGAAATGGATTATCCTCTTCGAGTTTCAATATTAAATATCCACAAGAAAATAACAATATATGTATATACTACTTTGGGTGCAAGACCCCCAATGAAGCCTTCCTTCTTAGAATACTCCCAAGTGAACGGGGGGTTAGGTGGCGCGAAGCACTTAAGTACCTATTGACCCTTAGATGGCATTTTATAGCACATCGCCTTTCTATTCACTTAAATGTTCGTATTCTTCGAATTGTTGCTTATTGAGAGTATTTATCTATTCTTGCTTTATTTTGTTTGATCGATACACGTGTCAAGGACCGGAACGCCCCTCAACACGGTTTATTGCCTCGGCAATACTTATGGAAGATATGTAGATTGATTGTTCTTATACGTATACGTATTTACTTATAATAATATATGGAAAATATTTTTGTATTTATGAGTTTTTAAGGGAAAATACTATATGTACATAAAAACCGAGAGAATCCAATAATATATATTTTTGGGTGCAATCTCTTAGGAAAAAGATTGCTTTTTGGATTTTTTTATTTTTTTTGGTCAATTCTTTAGGAAAAGAATTGTTTTGTTAATTTTTTAGTTTTTATATATTTTTATATTTTTGATTTTTTATTTGTTTTTTATTTATGATACGTAAAAATAACGTTCACAAAATGAACGGATCCCAAAAGCCAATGAAAACCGTCAATCGATAGTCTCTCGTGTAGTCAAAGAACCGGCAGCGGCGCCATTTGAAATTGAGTATAATGCAGTTCGTTTTTTTCTCAGTTCTTGCTAATAGAAAGTCCAACCAATATCGGGTTTTTAATTGTTCTTGGTTGTTAAGCTTGCTTGGTTAATCTATTTGCTAATTCAATCAAATGCTTACAAAACGGAAAAAAATATTACCTACATATATGTAAAACAAATTGCAAATACCACGTTTTTATGCAAGTAGAAATCAAAATGCAAAATATGAAACTAAAGGGACTGAAATTGTAAATTCTATGAAAAATAAATGCTTGAAATGTAAACTCTAACAATTATAGGGACTAAAAGTGCAAATCAGTAAACTACAAGGATCAAAAATGCAACAACTATAACAAACTTGCCAAAAATGCAACAAACTAACAAAATGCTAACTGAATTTTAACAACTTCCAAACTCCAGGGACTAAAATAATGCAAACCCTAAAAACATGGAAGATTAGCCAAATTTAAACGCTGATAGAACAATAGGGACTAAATGGCAATTATGGAAACTTTTTAAGCAAAAACGGGACAAGATAGAAAATAAGCTTGTTCTGGCTTATTACTCAACCAAATTTGATGAGACAAATTGCAAAACGTTTCAAATCTCAAATAAGCTATGTGTGTTCAAGGAAATTTGCTAAAAATAAGAAATAAGCAAATGAGTGCTTATCAATAAGCACAAAATAAGCTTTAGCCAAATCTAATCAGTCACAACTTGATTTTTCTATTAAAACTGATTAAGCAACTGATTTAAAGAATGGGAAATCAAACCAGAACGTTTTTCATCCAGAAATAAGCTCTAAAACTGAATTAAGCTAAAATTGAGCTTATGTTGACCAAGCGTTGACCAGCTTTTTTTCAAAAAGCTAATTTTCTCAAAAATCAAGTAACTCAACTACTTAAATGGATTTGTGAAGAAAAATGAGCATGTTTATGAAGAGAAAAAGGAGATACAGATTTTCAGAATCCAAGTTACAGAAACTTGAGTTAAGTCTTCATATCTGATTTTTGCTTATTCCTAAGTGCTTATTGTAAACTGTATAAAATCCTTTTAGAATCTGATTCTTTATGATGTAAGCTAAGACTGAGAACAAATTTGGTGAAATTTCATCTAGAAATGAATGAGTTCTAATCAATTAAAAATGACAAGTTCTTAAAACCAAAGCTGAATGAAAACTGACCCAAACTATTTAAGTGCCATTTGCCTGTTTGACTATCTAAATGACTTGTAAATGCCTTGAAACTCTTTTATAACACCTATTATCTACAAATCAACTCTAAAATTCCAAAACTCACAACTTGAAAACTCTTTTATAAGCTACACCCAAACACTCCTTTGACTGGTTATTCAAACTTTTTACAAATACTTTTTAAGTTCTGAATTAAGCTGACTCAAAAGCTATAGCAGTCTAAACTCAATGATCAAAATGAAAAGTAATAGAGTTCAATGCACTCAATTAACTCTACTAGAACTACAAACCAATTACAAGACTAAAAGTGACTGAATCAATGCAGTTAACTAGAATATAATCCAAATCAAAGAACTAGTAAACAGGATTAAACTACTAACACTCTAAGATCTAACAAACAGCAACAACAAGCAACTTTTATCAAGCAACCATCAAGATTACTCTAAGAAAGAAAGCATGCAGTTAACTGTTGAGTGGAACAAAAATCAAGAAATTTAAAACCTATTGGAGTTATCCTTTGAGAAGAAGAGGAGCGCTGAGCTCTCTTAGCCTAGTGATAACCACCACCTTATCACTAGGAAACAATCAATCAACAAATTCAGCTAACTAATCAACTAGAAATCATCATTCTGCTTGGAATCTTCAAATATCAATGGAATGAACTAAATTGTGATCAAACAGCTAGCAAACTTCACCAATGTCAGTTATGATCCATCAATGATCATAACAAACACTTAACAGCAACAATAGTATCCAATAGCAGCAAGAATTTAACAGGAATGGTAAGAACAATTTTGGCGGGAAAACTTGAATTCAAAATTTATTCAATGAAAAACGGTTACAAGGTTGTTGGAAGCTAGTAACTAACTAACTAACTCAAGAGTTTGTCAGACTCTTGAGTAGCTAGGGTAAAATTGAGGGAAAAAGGAAAGGAAATGAAGAACTATGTGTTTTTACAAATTTAAGCTACTCCTGAAAATGAAGTCTAATCCAGCTATTTATAGACATGAAGGAAGAGTTTGTTGGGGTTGGTGACGTGTCAGAACCAATCCCAGCTTGCCACGTGGAGAATTCTGCATATTGTACTTTGAAGGTATGAACAAGGAATTGGGGTTTTCTTCATTGATGGATTTCATGTTAATTGATTTGCACCATTGTGTTTATCTCTTCAAAACGATCAATTTTGATGTTAAGAACTTTCCATGAAATTGCTTGTAGCTAAAACGCGATCCTGGTAAATTTTCCTTTGAAGAAGATGACACGTGTAAGCATTTGATTGGCTGAAAAATCTTCACACGAATTGCACTGTTAGGATTGGGTAATAAATGTGAGGCGGCTGAGTGGATATTAATTATTCAATCCGTGTGCTTCCTTTTCTTTCTTCTCATTGGCTGAATTCCTTGTCACATGGATCAAACTTGGATAACTTTCAAAAGTTGGCAGAACAAGTCCTTCAACTTGGCAGATTATTGTTTTAAGCTAGAATCTTCATTCTTTTGACATATTTGGTCCTTCAACTTTCATTCTTTGAACAAAATGGTCCTTTGACTGAGTTGACTTGAGAGTTGACCAAGTTTGACTTGAATCTTGACTTTTTACAATATTTGCACTTTTAGTCCTTCAACTTTGATAACTTGTCAAGATAGGTCCTTTTACTTCAAAGTCTTGTCACTTTTGATCCTTCTTTGTCTTTTTCATCCATTTGAGCTTGATTTTTCCTTGTTTGCTTGAAAATGTATCTTTTTACCTACACAAGTGTACACAAACACAAACATACCACATAACACTGTTTTTGCCAAATAAATTGGTATTTTGCTTCATGTTTTAGGGTTATTTGTTATTAAAAAGATATGAGTTTAAGCTCATATCATACAACATAAATAATATTATGGAGTGACCGATACTTCTAATATACGTAAAAACGTATTTCTAACATTACATGGATCACAGTCATGAGAATGACCGTCATGGAACTGACAGACAAGACGATAGTAACCCCTACTACGACAGCAACTATCCTAGCAATCGCAACCGAAGCTCCGGCCGCGGACGTGATCAGAAATACAAAGGATCAGTGGTCCAACCGATCCGCCAATTTTGGCATAATAACCTAATATTTGTAGTTCTATTTGTTTCATATCTCGAGACACATGTCATGCTTACATTTCCCAAGACACGAGTCAAAACACATGACTCACGTCCAATTATGGAACATCTCTAAGAAATTCAGGGTACCCTCCAAAGGGTATATCCATTTTGTCGTACCATGTATTAATCAGGCCACAAGGATTTCAGTACCATTACCGGCGCATCAGTGAGAACTGTCACGTTGCTCGATGACACTTTCATTTCTCATACCCATATCTCATGTATTCATGACCATGAAGGATGCCATTCGTATCACTCATGTATACGAAGGTTTTGCCTCAGCCTACTGATAAGATACAAGCTGATGACGCATTTCTTCGGACATATGCGAGTTGAATTTAATCCTAATTATGGACTACGAACAGCACACCATGCTATGATTCATGATTATGTAAAGTGATGTTCTGGCTCTTGAATACATTTAGCTTGATTTTCCATCAGGAAAATCTGTACAAATTATCTATGCTTACGAGCACGTGCTTTGTTAGCCATGACTGCTAAAATTTTCTAGCTGTCAGTTAAGATACGACCACTGAAGTTCCTTTTACGCATAACCAGCCAATTATACCAAAATCTTCCCATACATTCTAGAAGAACCTTCAAGGAGAAGGACGGAACATGAGATTATGTGTCGACTACCGTTGATTAAAAACAAATCACCATTCGTAACCGTTATTCTCCTCCACGTATTGACGACATGTACAATCGACTTGAGGGTGTAAAACACCTTTCCAAGATCGGATTCATGATCATGCTGCCAACAGTGACGAGTGAAAGAGCAGGACATGTCCATGACTGCTATTCGTACACGACTCGGTTGTGCTAGATTCATGATTTTGTATTAGTCTCATAAATGCCCAGCAGCATTATGGACTTAATAAATTGAGTTTTCATGAACTCATAAACAAATTCATCAGTGTTTTCATCTTTGACAACTTAACCTTCTCTAAAGTCTAGGGAAGAGCAGGAAGACCATATTTGCACTATGTTGCAAATTCTACGACAGGAGAAATTTCACCCTGAAACTTTTCAATATAAATTTTGGTTGATTATAGTGACACGCTGAATCACATGGATCCTCACGGTTAATCTTAACATGACTCAGCTTATGCGTAAAGGTGAGAACCCTACACTATGTTAGGAGTTCAAAGAAAATCCTACGCTAAGAGAAGTCTAATTTCGGAGACTTATAGTTCCGCAAATTTCTGCGTATCAAGTTTCTACGAAGCAAGATATAGTTACGTTCATATCTAAGTACCAACAGGCTAAGATAGAACACCAACTGACTAGGATGTTTTCCATCATCAGAATTGTGAACAGAAATGGGACAAGATCCCCACGGATTTTGGTTACCAGATTAACGCAAACTCAGAAGAAGCAAGATGCTATATGGGTTATTGCCAACAGTTTGATCAATTCTGCAGAATCCTTACATCCGCAAGGATTTCAAGAACCAACAGATAGATCGGACATGTTCCAGCCAAGGCTCATCTGATCACTTGGTAATCCCTCAGCTAACGGGCCAGACAAAGGTTCGCATTTGTTCTCCTTATTTACGTTCACGACTTGCTTTCACGCTTACGTTCATGACACTATTCACGTTCATGATCGTATCCTGGATTATGATTTTACGTTCATTTTCATTCTGGAAAGTTTTGCAAGAACTTGAGAGACTAGACTCAAGTCTAGTATAACTCGCTATGCTCAGACAGACGTTTCACGTCACATTCCACGTCTCACCTTTTAGCGTTTGGCGTTACCGTTGCCGTATTCCATGTTCACGATATGTTTCACATGTCATGTTCATTCCAAGTTTCTCATATCACGTTCACGATATGTTACACGTACCATTGATCACGATATGTTTGCTCATACTACACTCACCATATCTTCACGTATCACGTTCACAATTTTTCACGTATCACGTTCACAATTGTTCATGTGCTACGTTTCAGTATGTCTCGTGCATCATGAAGACTAATATTGTTATTCCGACAAGACCGTTTAGAGGACCGTTCTAGGCGGGAAGCCACTTGGAACGAAGGAGTACATCTGGACTTCTTATCAGTTTTCTTTTATCTATTAGATACGTTCCTTCAGTCACGTCACGTTCCATGTACTTTCTATACATGTCACATACCACATTCCTTTCAAGCACGTCACCTCCACGTCCTTTATCTTATATACCCTCTCAGTTTGATTCGAGTATGTTCTCTTTCAGTTTACTTATCTATAATTCGGGGACGAATTATTCTTTTTAGGGGGGAAGAGTTGTAAAACCCGCATGCTTTTACCATGAACTGACACTAATAATCGTACGTACAAGATTAAAACTTTCCTTTTATAACATGAATACGTTTCACGAATATTAATTACAAGAATTACGTACGTGTGATTACACGATAATAATTACGTACGTGTTAATACACGATAATTATTAACTATGACGAATAAATCACGAACATGTAGTCACGAACATCTAACATGATTATCGTGTATATTAAATAGACGCGACGAATAATTACGTATATTAATTACGTACTGTAAGTAATTAAGTATGTTTTGATTATTATTAATTACGACACAAGATAATAATTACGTCATTTAAAATCACATGACACGAAGATTTAACACGACTATTATTACGTAAATAATAATTACGTTTTACACGTATAAGAATAACCATGGGGAAATTCACGGCACTTTAAAACACTATTACGTGTACCATTTAACAAAACGTGAATTAAATAAAAAGGTGTAAGTACCTTAGTTGGGCCGTTTGGACATAGAAGACAAGAAGAAACATGGGCTCCAGGCCCAAATGGTGCCTAGGCCGTGAAAATAGAAAACAGACGGGGGGGGGGGGGGGGGGATGGTTTATTTTTCTTTTAGACAATAAATCTCAAAAACCCTAAAACATAGAAAAATGGCCGTCACTTTTTCTTCTTCCTGCCGTCGGTTTTCATCACCAAAGACCAAAGAAAAACAACCACGGGTGATCTAGATCAAGAGTTGTGATTCGTGTTTCTGTTTACTAAACCCTAAACGAAAAGTAAGTAACCTTGTTTTCTGTTTCTTTTAGTTAAGACATTAATTGATCATGAACACATAAAAAAGAATTAATAACGACTTATGAATATGTTAAAGGTTAAAGATTAATGAGGATTTAGGGTTGTGGTTGGTTTCGGGTTCGGATTTCACACAAACCGAGAGTCCCAGACTCTCGGCGGGGTTTTTGCTCCATCAGCCGCAAGCCCCTGCAGCCAGTAGGGGTGCGTTTGGCCAATCAGTGGCAGCGGCTGGGGTGGGCTTTTGCCTAACAGTGGCAGCCAGCAAGGATACGTTTGGCAGACAGTGGGAATCGAGAGCTTATAATCTCGGTGGGAATTTAAGACGAGCAGGGGAAACCGGCTACTGCCGGTGACAGTAACATCACTGCCACGGGAAACTGGCAGTGAAGGGGGCGTTTGGTTTTTGATTTAAGACATCATAAGGGACTATTTGGCTGTGGGTTTAATAAACAGGATTAAGGGTCTGTTTGGTTCGGCTTATATGTAAACACAACACGGATTTCACGGGTTTTTACGGGTTCGGTTTACGACACGTTTTAATAAAATAAATACATGGGATTCGGGTCATTATTTTTACAAGTTTAATTATCTTTACATGTATATTAATTTACAAGGTAATTAATAAAACATGACTTATAATTACAAGATTAATTAAATTAATTTAGCATGCTATATAATTAATTTAATTTAGACATGACTTAGGTTAATTATTATTAGTAATAATACATGATTTTAACCTAAGTATTTTATGATTTAATTTAGACTAAAGTAATTAATTAATTGCTAAATCATGATATTTAGTTAATTAATTTCCATGACTTAGGTTATATTAACAATAAATATTAATACATGTTTTAACCTAAGTATATTATACACTTAATTTAATTAAATCATGTTTATATTTAATTAAATTTTACAGCCTATAGTTTATTTAATTTACGTGTATTAATTAATAAACTATAATATTTATCACATGACTTAGCATATTTAGTCAGTAAAACTAAGCTTATATTATTTGGCTTATTAATCCAGCTTAATTCTAAATATGGAAACTTTCTATTTTTGGAAACTTTCTATTTTTTGAAACTTTCTATTTTTGGAAACCTCCTATTTTTAGAAAGTTACTTATTATTACAAAACAAGTATAATAATACAAGAAATACGAGTAACACTTAATCAGAATACACAGAATACATGATAAACACGACATAACGTTAAAATCAGTAAAACATGACATGAACAGATAAAACAAGCCAGGACATGATATAAAACCAGTTACATACACAATAATCAGAAAACTTATACACGTATATTATTTATGTAGCATTAGCGATACCGAAGTAGGACTCTCTTCCGTTCGTCTTCTTCGTTCACTGGACTTAAGGTACGGATTCTCCGTCCCTTCAGTATCGACATTCTTCCTTATTAGGATTCCCCGTATGCAGCCAACTGTTTTCCCCAGTATATTTTTTATATGTTTTAGTTGCATATGTTTAATTAGATACCTAAAGCCATATACATGCATGACCAGTGTCACCTAGTTATGGAGGTACCATAACCATAACACTGGAGGTACCAGTGTTATCACTTCACCACGACGGAGTGATAGCTCGTGGCGTCCCTTTCAGCTTTTGGCCATATTATTATATTATCATGTGGGGCGTTGATATGAGCTATTTTAGTCATATAAAGTATATCATAAAACAATCAATATATGCTATTAATGTATCAAAAATTCCTTGTATATGTTGTTTTGATGTGTGTAGGTACCAAAGTTCGTGAAAACCGGCAAAATCGGCACGAGATTGAAGAAAAAGATCGAGGAAGCCAAAATCGAGTTCGGTTTCTAGTGGATTTAACTTTTTAAGAGAAGAATGGGCCAGGTGGGTCCCACATTGGACTATTGGGCTCATTAGCCCATTATCAAATCAAGTTATCCAAAGCCCAAGATATGGCCCAAAATGCTATCAACAAACGGATGAAGTTTTAACCTTTGGCCCATACAACAACCCAAAAGAACGGATGAAGTTTAGACGTGTTGGATCCAAGATAAAGCCCATTAGGGTTGTAAATTTATTGAAACGATTTGTTTATTCAGTCGAACAAATAAAACCCCACAAACACATGTCACGTTAATCCCTTATTTATCCCACTCACATTTATATTCCCCACACGTTTTCACCACCACACATATTAAAGATCTTTTCGATACATCCAAAGTATCATCTTCCTTCCCCATCTCACAAAAATAACCAGTAACTTTAAAGTTACTGTTCCTAAACCCTAGTTTAATAAATCACTCGAAATAATTGGGGCTTTTTGGCACACATGCGATTCAAGTGTTGGGGAATTAAATCCCCCAATTTTAAGGAAGAGAATATGAGGAAGGAACAAGATACGTGGCAGTGATTGATTGGGATAAACACCTCATTTTCTCCAATCCTCCAATCAAGAGACAGCAAAGAAACACAACTAGCACACACGGATGCCACGTTGGCAATCCGTGTGTTAGTTGTGTCCTATCAACCATCCGATCAACAAAGAGAGAGAGAATGAAGATCTAAGGGCTTATATTGAAGAGGAATATACTGAAGAAGATGCGAATATACCCTCCTCAACAGCCTTGGGATGGCTATAAAAAACCCCTATTTTACTTGTAATCATCATCCCTCTTTTTAGTCTTAATGTTATTATGCTTAAATTAGTTTTGAAAAATTGTATTTCTTTTTCAGTTTTGTACTCATTCTCGTTAATTAATGAAAGTTAATTTTGTTTTAATTGAGTTTGTTATTTACTTTCTACCAAATCTTAAGTATTGCAATTTATTCTTTTACTGATTAGTATAATAATAAAAGGATGTTTAGATAAGCTAAATAATAGCTTGTTTTAAATAATCTAAAAACTAAACTTGGGAACAAATTTTCCCTACTGGAAAGTAAAAAACAAATCAGTCTAAATGTTTGTGGGTGATGTTACTTGGTGGTTCGTTGGTGCACGAATGGTGGTTGATGGTGGTGTAGAACCGGTTTCATAAGGTTGTTCAGCACAAACCTTCTTCCCAAAGGCTATCTACAATAGGTTCTTCCTCTGTTTCATTTTTATTATTCTTTAGTTTTTAATGAATCTGTGGAACTGAAGTGATATTCGAATCTGCTTGATATTATTAATTTGTTTTTCTTTAATTTGATATGGTATTTGGATTTATGATAAGTTAAATGCTCTAGTTATTTATCTGTTTACTTAAGGACTTACTGTTTGCCTGTTAATTAGATCTGTTATCTTGTCAGCTTGTTTAGGTTTGATGATATCTTATTCCTGCTGAATGATTTAGGGTAGTAATCTTGAATATTATGACTCTGAGTTTAGTAGTGTGCTAAATTAAGTAGGATTTGATACGTTTCATGGCTGCTTTTGCAATCTCACTTTCTAAAATATGTTACTGATGTATGAGGACTGATAAAATTTTTTGAAGATTTTAATCTGCTAAGTTTTTTTATATCAATCTAAGCTTGTTAATCAATTCAGGTTTAATAAGTTAGTTTGTTCAGTATGTATGCAGTTTGATTACTTTGCTGATATAAGTTATGGGTTAAAAACTTGCTGAATTTAAGCTATTGATGTAACTGGTTTTTCTGATAAATGAAGGGTGAACGCAAATCTTTGTTGAGAGTTTAAATAACAGTCTGCTTTTAGATGTTTAGCTTTATGATCTAGGATTGTAGATTTTTGTTTGTACTGTATATTCGTATTTGATTCACTTTGAGTTTGATGAAATCTGTGAACGCTATTTGTGCAATGTTACTGCTTACTTATTTGTTGTTCGCATGTAGACTATCAGATTCATTGATCTGATAAGCCCAAAGAGCTGATTCCTATCAGCTGATCAAAATAAGCTTCACATTTGACCATTCCTGTGGTCATTTTTGATTTTCGTGTCCAAAAATAAATAACACCGTAATTTTGTTCATAACAGGTCTCGAACTCGAGACCTGCACCTCAACAGACCAACGACTCTACCATCTGAGCTACTGCTCTCTTTAATTTTAGTTTGCACCATTTAATTTTTATACGTATGTTCATTTTGACCTTTCAGCTTTAGTTAAACGTTTTGCTTAATTAGTTTTGCAATATTATTCTTTTAATTAAATAAAAGTTTAATTAATTAAGTTAAAAATAATTAGTATAAAGTAAAAAAATGTTTTAATTTTTAAAAGTTTAATTAGTTTATTTTTATAATTAGATTTTTATAATTTTAGATTTAAATAAAATTAGTTATAATAGATTTAGTATAAGTAAATTTTTATTAAGTTTATTAGTTTAAAAAAGTTAAATAGTTTTCTAAAAATAGATTAATAGTCATTTTTAATTAAATAGAACTATTTTTTTTATAGATAATTAAATTAATTTAATTTTTAAATAAGTTTTAAATTTTAAGTATTTGTATTAGATTAATTATTAGCGGATTTACGATTCATGCACTTTAGGATTAAAGTAGAGTTTAAAATTGGTAGATTTATTTTAGTTTAAAAATCGAAAACCAATTCAAATCAATTGTCCAAAACGAGACGAAACGTCTCAAATTCACTCGATCTTCGTGTACAACGAACTTGGTTCATCACGTGTTTAATTGAATTCGTCATTGGTAATATTAGTCTATTACTTTTTCCTAAAGGTAATTTTTTAATTTACCCTATGACGTATCCAAATCATCACTATACTATCACGATTACATCAAAAATTTTGGCGCCGCTGCCGGGGATCTTGTGTACGATTCGTCTTTGTGGAGATTTGTTGATCGTTGATTTGAAGACCCTTTCCGTCCTCGGAAAGTTTTGTTATTTTTCTATTATATAGTATGTATCGTTTTTCTCGTTTTTTGTGAATAATATATTGTATTACGTAGAACAATAAATTTACATACTTTTCAAATAAGGCCTTACTTGGGATTTCATCACCTAGCTATTGTAGTCGAATCCAAAACAAAAATAAAAGGCAAAATAGATAAATACTAATAAGAAGTTTAAACTCGATTTATA
The DNA here is from genome assembly GCA_025667525.1 of Glebionis coronaria. Taxonomy (NCBI): domain Eukaryota; kingdom Viridiplantae; phylum Streptophyta; class Magnoliopsida; order Asterales; family Asteraceae; genus Glebionis; species Glebionis coronaria. The sequence goes on along the minus strand of CM046875.1, from coordinate 271,839,047 downwards.
CAAACTATAAGGTGGGTATAAGGCGACGTGCTATAAAAGGCCGTCTAAGGAAAAAGGTTTTTAAGTGCTTTGTGCCACCTCGTTTCCCCGCTTGCTTATGCGTATATTGAGAGGGACAACCTATTATTGGTTTGCCGACTCAAGTAGTAATAAATCTTATTTTTGTTGTTTACTTATTGAACCTCGAGACGTTTAGGTTTTCACCTATCGTTTCAAAGTCGACCGAGGGTAATTTACTTCCATAGTATTTATCCTTACTCCTTGTTTTTTATCGATCATTTTTTATTGAGCAATACCAAATAAAATACCAAAAATAATCTTCTTCTTGTCTAAATTCTTTTCTTCAATCCTCTAAATTCTCGTCTTTGTAGTGTATGCAATTACGTTCTTCTCGTCTAGTTATTGATTTTAATAGGCTTGAAAATATTCCTCGTAGAAATAGAAATCGTCAACAACGAATAGTGGAACCCGAGCTTCCACCTATTGTTGTAGAGATGGCCGATAACCGAACAATGGAGGAATTGCTCCGTGTACCTACCGAAGGGTATGGTGAAGCAATTGTTGTGCCGGCTATTTTGGCGGATCATTATGAGATTAAGACGGGTCTTTTATCGCTCATTCATGCCGACCAATTTCGTGGCAATGAGACCGATAACCCGCACTCTCACATTCGAAATTTTCTTCGAATTACCTCGACTCTCAAGTTTAGAGATGTGCAGAATGACGCGATTAAGCTCATGCTTTTTTCGTACTCGCTCGAGGGTAATGCTAAGATTTGGTATGAGAAAGAACCACCGGGTTCGATCTTAACATGGGATGATTTAGTGTCTAAGTTCATGAATTATTTCTTTCCACCGTCCAAAACAACACACTTTAAGAACGAGATCACTAGATTTGAACAAAAAGTGCATGAATCGTTTGGGGTTGCTTGGGAAAGATTTAAAGATTTGTTGAGACAATGTCCACACCACGGTTTCTCGGAATTGCATCAAATTAATACTTTCTATAATGGGCTAAATATGATTGAACAAGATTCTTTAAATGCCGCCGCGGATGGTAATCTTTTAAGAAAAACTCCGAGAGACGCGTGGGGAATAATTGAGAATAAATATAGAGCACTATATTCACGAAACACACCGGGTGTTTCCAGTGTGAATTCGTTTAATCCCGAGATTGCTAGATTGGACTCTAAGATTGACACGATTTTGAATGAGCTTAGGAAGAATCCTCATGGATGCATTAATAAATGTTTGTGTATCATGTGGTGGAGCACATCCTAATCATGCTTGTTCAACCACGGGGTTTGATCAAGCTAGTGCTTTTGCCGCGATGGGAACTTATGGCTCCAACAGTCAAGTTCCTCATCAAAATCATATTGCTCCACCGGGTTTTCCACCGGTTCAAAATAGGTACAACAATGGAAACAATGGGAATAACTTTAACCGTGGTAACCAAGGGAATTATAATCAAGGAAATGGGTTTAATGCTAATCAAAACAATCAAGGTTTTCAAAGCAGTAACCAAAATGATTTGTCAAGCTACATTAAGTCAAATGAGGCAAATTTGAAAGCTTTTCAAAATAATCTTCAAGGACAAATGGCAACTTTGAAAAATGTGTGACAATCCGTCAATTTATGATTGATATTTTATTCTTGAATATTATTTAAAAACATTATTTTAATGTTACAATATGAACTCACATATTTTTGGGAAGAAATTTGGATTTACGTCTTGAAGTAGCATCGACTACGTTTAAACCGGAGGATTCAACGTTACGTGCTCACGTTTACATACACCGTCTTCGGTGACAGTCCGACATTTCAGAAAATAAATTTATTCGTGAATATTATTTTGGAATTTTAAATTTGTGTTAGTTCATAAACTCACAAATTTACGAGAAGAGATTAGGACTTACGATTTTATTTTAACGTCCTTTACGACTAAACCGGAAACCTCAGGATTACGTATTTACGTTTTCGAACTCCGTTTTTGATGAGACAATTTTTATTGGATTCGTTTTGTGACGGTGATTCATAATTTATAAAAACGTTTTTCATAAAACGACCCGAGGGCACGCAAATCGAGAAAACTAGAATCGAGGAATACCCGTAATTTAGTGAGGTGGGACAAAATACATTATCCCACCCCACTAATACACATGGGGCGGCCAAAACTTACCTACACATCTTATGATGTGTCAAGTCTTTCACAAGCTAACAACACATGTCATACAAGCTTCAATGTTAAGCTAACTTTCCACTAACAACTTACCAAAACCACTAGCTAGTTCATCTCTTCCCATTTCTCACATGCAATACCACACAAATCCTCTCTACCCTCCATTTTGTGCCGTCCCATCCTCAACCAAAAACACCCAATTTGATCTTGATTCCACCACAAAATCATGTGTTATTTACACATATGTTGAAGCCACTTTGAAACCCTATTGATTGGTGGTGCTCATAACATCCAAGGAGGAGTTTTCATGGAGTAGTAGGGATGATTTTCCACAAGGTATACATGAAGAATGGTGGTCATGAAGATGGTGTTGGCTATGCACAAGTTTCTCCATCAAAAATCCATGTTTTGATCAACCTACATCATCATGGTGGTATAAAGATTGTCCTCCTCATCTTCTTGTTAATTTGATTATGTAAACATGTATTTTATTTCCTATTGTATATGTTTATGATGATTATATGATGATAAAAATGTTATGTGGGGATTTGTTGTTAATAATCATGGATTAAAAGATGAAAAACTATAAGTAAAAATGGGTAAATCTTGTTTAAATGATAGGCTGTATAAAAACAGTAAAGAACCATATGGTAAACTGATAAAATGATGAAGTAGAATGGATTTACAGTAAGCTATGGGTCTTGTACACATATGAGAGTTGTCCATGCAATTGAATCAAAGTAATGAGTGAGATATGATCAAAACAAGTTTAAGGTATAAATCTGAGGTTACTGTTTTGGACGATTTTTAGAAAATATTTAGAAGATGATTCAACAGTAGCTATAGAAGAGTTAAATGTAGCACATATCATTTAGTTTATGTGATAAAAATTTGAGCTTCTATCTCCATATAGAACTCAAGATATGACAGTTTTGGTGAAAGTGAAGATAAAAATCAGATTTTTGGAAATTAAAGAATAATACTATTATATAAGCACTCAAAATTTTAATGTATAAAATATAAATTAAAACCCACTAACTTACGGATTCTATTTATATAAATATGTAAAAGGTGGAATAAGTGTATAAATTATAAAAATGGTAACTTGTTAAGTTTTATAAGTTATAAAACTACAAACATGATTTTTACGACTTTTTCGGCTATTGCCGTAAAATTAACGTTTTTGTTAAATAAAACTTAGATGGTTGGACCCGTCTAATGAAAACTTTATAAAACTTATATACTGATATATAGACATGTATAACAAGTAAAAACCGATAAGACCCGAACTATAGGACATACGGACGTTAACGGACTAAATTAACATTATTGGACTAATAATACAACAAAAATGGACTAAAACACTTATAAACTTATTATTGGGCTTAACCCATTTAGGCCCAACTTGTAAAGTTTAAATACTGATAATATAAGTAAGAAATGGATTAATACAAGTTAATAAACTTATAATAGGCTTATTGGACCTAAAACACGTAAAAAGGTAAAACTAGTAAACTAGTATAAAAGTTATCAACATATAACACTAAAATGAGTAAACGAGAATATGTAAACCCACTTGATCATCATATATATATAATCATCATATGTATACATACTTGTTATTTTTATAAAGTCATTGGACAAACGTCTAAGACCGAGTATTATTTGTCTAGGTTTCCGTGATTGAAGCACGTACCGTACGTCCGAATTGCCGATAATCCGCCTTCCCACATCAACGTGAGTTCATAGCCTCGCACTCTTTTAAATGTTTTATAAATGTTTTATAAACCCGAGAGGGAGATAACATGTTAGTTTTTATAAAATTAGGACACCATTTGTCCCGATTGTTTGTTTATTGATTTTGGACCTGAATGATTGAATGACCCGATTGTATGACCCGATAAATGATTAATGGACCCGATAGATGAAATAAAATGGATTATTAAAGTTAGGTTATGTCACTAAAAGTCCCATTAGCATGAATTGTGAACTACCGGGAGTTGGTAGACGCTTATGCATTTAATAGTACTATTTGGGGACGATCACCCCAGTTCGCGCCTTGACGGTTGATCCCCGTCATGCCACATTGATTGGTAAGCGAATTTATGTATGAGAAGATTTCCATAGCGTGACCTTTGTGACGACACGCTACTTTAGATGGGCAAAATTGGTATCGGGTTAGCTACCCGTTTTGGTTTAGTAAGGTAACAATGTCATGCGGCTTATAATAATCCAAACTAACGAAACACTACTAGACGCTTCGAATTACGATGTATTGCCTGACTAGCAATACAGGGTCATACTAATGATATTATGTTTGTGTTTTGGTTTTCATAACCATATTCATATAACGGTTTTTATTTGATTTTATACAACGTCATAAGACGTATTGTATGATATTTTTACGACATTGGCTCGTATAATAATTATTAAGGCAAATGCCTATATTATGATTTTCGATAAGGATTTATATAAAATGACTTTGGCTATTTTATGGCCTATTACAAAGATTTGTATAAAATGTTTTTGGCTATTTTACGGCCTATTACAATGATTTGTACGAATTGATTTTTGGTACTAATTTTATACCAAAGTTATATTGATGGAATTTATTAAACTCTATGAATTCACTCGACGTTATTGCTGACCTTTTCTTTTAACATGTTTTATCTCAGGTACTTGAAGGTAATTCTCGGGAAGATGACAAGAATTCATGGCCCGCACTTAAACAATATTTTCCATTCAAATATTTTGTAAAACTTTGTATGAAATGAAATGACTTGGGACCGATGTAACTTTGATATTTATGAATGGAAATGATTTATTATTAAACGACGCGATTTTTATGCGTTGTCTATGATGTGAGTAATGTGCTATCCCGTAACACTAACGAGTCTTCCGCTGTATTGAGTTGTATAAATTTGGGGGTGTTAAAGTTTGGTACCAGAGCTCTCGTTATAGAGAACGAAAGATTTTTAAAACTAAGGTTTTGAATAAAACATTTCAAAATCTTTTAACTAAAAACATTTTTCTAAAAATGTCTAAAAATCTTTTGACTATAACGGTGCCGAAGAATTTCCGAGTTACCGACAAGGCCAAGACTGAGAAGTGTTATTTTAATATATATATATATAACTTGGATTATATATATATATGATGTAATTTTATTACATGATTGCTTGATGATTATTTTGATTTTTATACGAGGTATTTATACGACGTAGATTGTCAGAAGAAACCCTAACTCCCCTAGTAAATTAATCGAAGCTATTATCGTAGGAATTCTAGCTATTCTAGATCTAAAACCAAGTTGTGGATATTTATGATCCCAACAAATGATTGATATTCGTAGAAATGTAGATATTAGTTGATTGCGATATTGAAGAAGAATTGGCAAGATTAAAACTGATATCGATGTCATGACAATCTTTCCTTATAGAGTGGAGTTTGACAAAACGTTATCACCTAGAAAGATGTCATCTGATTCGTTGTCATCCAATTCTTAAATTTGAAATCGAAAGGGTGAATGTTGCACTTGAGGCTGTAATTGGAACCATTACCCAAAAGCCTCATGCCACTAGTACCTTTCCGAAGAGTCTAGTTGAATGATCAAGTCATTTCATGCTAGTGACTCATTTGATAATTGTTGATTGTAAGAGCTATAGGATTGGAAATTAAGTATGGATTCATATCGAGCTTTTATTGCCCTATTAAGGCCTAAGAATAAAGTTGAAGTATTGGAGAATGAAGTAGGATATCGAATTGAGTATAAAATTGGTTGAAACTTGAATAAAGTAAAATTTAACCCGTATGGAATATGAGATTGATAAGAGGAATTCATTAAGTTCTGTGATTGAATTATGAGGTTTTAAATGATTGTTAGTTTGTGTTAAGTGTTGTTCCTAGGCCATTGTCCACTAATGAGGATGCCCAGTGTCCAATAACTAAATCGAAGAAATTTTCTTCTGAATTGAGACCGATAGATCTTTCGGGACATGTGGATCACCTAATGACTCTTGTAGATTAGTATTCATTGTGGTATCTTTTAAAAATAATCCCTAACTTAACTGAGATATCAGTTGGTAGGATGAGTTTTGAGAAATTGTATGACATAGTGACATGTAATGTGTTACGGTACAATTTTGACTTGTTTGTGATTAATGAAAAAGACTACCTTTTATTGCTAAATTCTACATGTATCGATGTTATCTATCTCTTATTGCTTCATCCTAGTGTTCGCATTAGTGATGCAACCATTGAACAAGTACTCATCTTGGTTTGAGTTACGTTGTGAATCATTCTTCGTGAGTGCCATCGAAGTCATGAACCTCATGATTAATCGGCTAAGCTCATTTCCTATTATATTGTAGTTAGTTCTTGGTGAACAAGCTTTCATCACTCTTTTGCAGATCACATATTGTTTTTATAAAGTTAAAACGGTATCCTTTGAGAAAATTTAATTTTCATCACCATAAGGATTATTCAAAGTGAGATTTATAAGTGATTGTTATCGAAATGAAGTTGTTTATAAAACACCTTGGAAAACTTAATTGTTTTCATAACAAGGGAAAATCTTTGTAAATTTATTTTGATTCTTATTTAAGAATTAAGCATGAAAATGTTTTTATTATAAACATGACGATAAAATTTTGACGAACTGAGTATTGCATCGTTAATCTTGAAATTGTATATAGTTGCGCGCCTACATACAATTTGGAATGGACTATGCAAGACTGATTAGTAGTCACCATAAAACTAATGAATAAACACTACATTTTCTGTGAGGATTGTGAAAGATTATATTTTAATGAGATCTGCAAAAAGTGAAAAATAAGAACATAATGTTAGGGACACCTACATATGTACCTGTAGCATCTATTCTTCTGAGTTGAATTTACTCATCTGTGGAAATTGTCTTATTTGACAATTGACAATTCTTTCTTGTCCAATTCTCCCGTAGTGAGATTCTTAGGAAAAGTATTTGATTACCGAGTGTTGATACCCGACTGGATGTATCGACGTTCTTATCATTTCTTTTGATTTGATTTCATTTGAATGACCTGGGTAACGATCCTAGAAGCTTTCGAATGCGTACTCAAATTATGAAAACATGGGATATATTCATATTCGTTAAATGTTTTCGTCTGTATCTGATTTGAAATTCTCTGGCATAGATTATGCGTTGACCTTACTCTTTTTAGTAGTTGTGTCTCCATATATCCTTGGAATTGTGAAGGGTTATGAATTATTATTAGTCTTTTGAGAAGTTCACATCTTATCGACGTCAATGAAACTGAAAAGTTGATAATGCCGGTAGAATGGATTGATTGATTATGACATGACGACATTGTCTTAATTGATGGAAACACGAGTAGAATTCCCCAAAAAGATAAGATGTTGATTATCAAAAGTGAACTAAATAATTCTTGATGGATGACCATATCCTGTATTTAGACTTGGGATTATACCGTAAATGGTTGTGAATTAGTCATAGACATTGTAATCTAGAAGAACCTAAAATTGAATTATTAAAAGATGTTTCCGTTATCTAAAACTTTAGGAGATATTTATTGGTAAATTTCCTAGACTTTTACCATTAAGGCAAGTTGAAATTGGTATTGATTATATTTCCGGTGCTGTACTTGTGGCTTGTACACTGTACGTCAGCACCATCTGAATTTAAGGAATTACCGTACAACTGAGAGAGTTGTAGGAGAAAGATTTTATTATACCAAGCATGTCATCCTGAAGAGCTATGGTGTTATCATTCCTTATATTTATAAATTTCTGTGAATTGAGTAAATTGACAATCGAAAACGATATCCATAACTCGAAATGGAAGATTTGTTCGATCATTTACAAGGTTCTAGCAATTTGATCCACGACATGGTTATCATCAACTTCGCATCTGCGGAAAAGATTATGTATTCCAGTCACTACATCCGGTACTTGTAATGAACATTATGAGTTTCACGTGGTGACGTTTGGATTGACTAATGCACATGTAGTATTCATAAATTTGGTAAATCACGTGTGTAGGCTGTAATTTGATAAATTCATGCTCGTGATCATTAAGGACTATTTGTTTGTATATAAGAATAAGAATGAGTTAATAATTATTAATAGATTGCCCTGAATTGGCTGGACGATAAAAACCTGAACCTTGAATATTTAACATGTGATTAAGGACTTAATCCTTTATATGATTTAACCGTGTGATTAATAGATAATGGAAGCTATGTTGACTTTTCAAAGATTAAAACCATTAACGCTTAGGGATTAAAAACTTAATCCTTTATATAAAATGACCGTTGGATTTATAATGGTAAGATGTATGCATATAGACTCTTCAAAAATTAAGAGCCCTTTTAAGACTTTGGATTTTACCAAAAAGAAATAGAAATATGTTTTGACAAATGTTTTAACAAAGGATTTTTAAAGGGATTATTCCCTTATACACAAACCATTTAACTAAACTTCTGTTTAGGGGTAAATGTTTGTGTATACTTTTAGATAACTTAAGAAGATTGAGAAAACCCATTAAAACCATAACTTGAAATTTGAAACGACAATTTTTGCTTTTCAAATAAGAAAACTTTGACCAGAGTATAAACAAAGGTTTTTCGAACATTTACGAAATCTTATTAAATATTTTCGATAAATCAACAAAAATCTTGTTAAATAAATTCAAATTATCTTTGAACATTTTATATAATTGGTCGAGCTAAGAAATTTAAAACTTTTACGTTTACATTTCATAAAAATTGAATATTTAATATTTAATTAATTATAATAATTATCGACGCTTTAGACGACGGATTGAGTAAAACGGATAAAAATGATAGATGAGACGAAACTGAAACTTAGAAAATATGAAGAAAGGTGAACGTAATTACTGACGCATAATATAGAAAGAATATTTGAGTGAATTGTGGACATGATAATTATATCATCATGAGAAGTGAATATAGATACCGACGCATTATGTAAAAAGGATAAAGAAACAATTAGGACATGTTTCTTAATAATGAAGGTGCAAGATAAAGTGCCGAACAATATAAAATAAACGATGCTTGTAAGAAGGATAATATAGATGATAAAAAGGTTTCACGGCTAGTGTGAACCATTAGAATTAAGAAGCCGATGGCGTTAAATGTATAAAAGACCACATGTGATTGTCTAAATATGGAGATTGTGAGATATAGTTATGTTGGAATTTGTAAGTATAAGTATTATATTTATGTCATTTATGACTAGAAGTATCTTTGTCTGAGGAAGTTGTACTAATGACAAATTATGAAGGCAAACATCGCCTCATACATTAGTAAACGTCTAGCTATTGCAAAGGTCATCATCTGAATTTGATTCGATTTGGGTCATCGTCGACAGACTGACCAAATCTGCTAAATATCATTCCCATTAATGATAAATGCAAAAGAGTTATGTAAACATAGTGTACCTGTATCGAACATCTACATCAAGATCCTCGCTTCGCATCGAATTTCTAGAGATTTACTCAGAAATCATTGAGAACGAACCTTGATGAGAGTACTATGTACCACCCCAAATCGAAGGGACGAGGTAAAGTAACGATACAAAGTAATATAACTGCTGTTTTATGTTTGAATGATTGACCTTTGGTAATAGACCGTATAATCGTTTTCCTTTGGAGAGATTATCCTTGATAACTATCGTATTAGGATCGAGATCTAATCTTGTTAGGATCTAAATCTTAGAGCATCTGTAAGAAAGAGTTGAGATGGAGACATCCGACATACACCCATAGTGAGTTGGACATGTCTTTTAGGTTTAAGGTTCCCTATGATGGCGAACCAAACCTTACAAAATACCCGACCCGCGAGATCTGAAATGATTGTTGAAATTAGGATCTTATTATTGACAGCCGGTAGTGGGCAAGAGGTTATGTGAATGTGAAATGTAGATCTTGAAGTGCCAAATGGGTAGCAAAGTTATGCCACAATTTTTAACCTTGGAAAAATGAATTCATGATCTGACAAATCATGGGATATAAGTCCCCGTTGTATGGGACCATTGAAATGATGTAAAAGTTGGGATTGAAAGGCATATAAGCTGGATCTACCCTAGGACTTCAAGGACTGCGTGAATTTTGTTTCGTAAATCGCACTTGATGGAATATCTATCAAGTGAAATTCTGATTATTCTTAATAGAGCTTAGATCGGCGAAAAGTTGCATTCATCAAAAACCCGTGAACATCATGGATAGAGAAAGTAAGTCAACATTAAGCCTGATCTTATTCCCGTAGTTATGCTTGATGAACTCGCGTATTATAATGAAGTACACTTGTGAGAAAAGACCGAATGTGGAGGAAATACCCACATGGCTTTAACTCTATAAGAAGCGAGTAGTAAGGTAAGATGATCTTTGAGGACAAAGATCCTGTTTAGGGGTAAATGCTGTGACAATCCGTCAATTTATGATTGATATTTTATTCTCGAATATTATTTAAAAACATTATTTTAATGTTACAATATGAACTCACATATTTTTGGGAAGAAATTTGGATTTACGTCTTGAAGTAGCATCGACTACGTTTAAACCGGAGGATTCAACGTTACGTGCTCACGTTTACATACACCGTCTTCGGTGACACTCCGACATTTCAGAAAATAAATTTATTCGTGAATATTATTTTGGAATTTTAAATTTGTGTTAGTTCATAAACTCACAAATTTACGAGAAGAGATTAGGATTTACGATTTTATTTTAACGTCCTTTACGAATAAACCGGAAACCTCAGGATTACGTATTTACGTTTTCGAACTCCGTTTTTGATGAGACAATTTTTATTGGATTCGTTTTGTGACGGTGATTCATAATTTATAAAAACGTTTTTCATAAAACGACCTGAGGGCACGCAAATCGAGAAAACTAGAATCGAGGAATACCCGTAAATTAGTGAGGTGGGACAAAATACATTATCCCACCCCACTAATACACATGGGGTGGCCAAAACTTACCTACACATCTTATGATGTGTCAAGACTTTCACAAGCTAACAACACATGTCATACAAGCTTCAATGTTAAGCTAACTTTCCACTAACAACTTACCAAAACCACTAGCTAGTTCATCTCTTCCCATTTCTCACATGCAATACCGCACAAATCCTCTCTACCCTCCATTTTGTGTCGTCCCATCCTCAACCAAAAACACCCAATTTGATCTTGATTCCACCACAAAATCATGTGTTATTTACACATATGTTGAAGCCACTTTGAAACCCTATTGATTGGTGGTGCTCATAGCATCCAAGGAGGAGTTTTCATGGAGTAGTAGGGCTGATTTTCCACAAGGTATACATGAAGAATGGTGGTCATGAAGATGGTGTTGGCTATGCACAAGTTTCTCTATCAAAAATCCATGTTTTGATCAACCTACATCATCATGGTGGTATAAAGATTGTCCTCCTCATCTTATTGTTAATTTGATTATGTAAACATGTATTTTATTTCCTATTGTATATGTTTATGATGATTATATGATGATAAAAATGTTATGTGGGGATTTTTTGTTGATAATCATGGATAAAAAGATGAAAAACTATAAGTAAAAATGGGTAAATCTTGTTTAAATGATAGGCTGTATAAAAACAGTAAAGAACCATATGGTAAACTGATAAAATGATGAAGTAGAATGGATTTACAGTAAGCTATGGGTCTTGTACACATGTGAGAGTTGGCCATGCAATGGAATCAAAGTAATGAGTGAGATATGATCAAAACAAGTTTAAGGTATAAATCTGAGGTTACTGTTTTGGACGATTTTTAGAAAATATTTAGAAAATGATTCAACAGTAGCTATAGAAGAGTTAAATGTAGCACATATCATGTAGTTTATGTGATAAAAAGTTTAGCTTCTATGTCCATATAGAACTCAAGATATGGCAGTTTTGGTGAAAGTGAAGATAAAAATCAGATTTTTGGAAATTAAAGAATAATACTATTATATAAGCACTCAAAATTTTAATGTATAAAATATAAATTAAAACCCACTAACTTATGGATTCTATTTATATAAATATGTAAAAGGTGGAATAAGTGTATAAATTATAAAAATGGTAACTTGTTAAGTTTTATAAGTTATAAAACTATAAACATGATTTTTACGACTTTTTTGGCTATTGCCGTAAAATTAACGTTTTTGTTAAATAAAACTTAGATGGTTGGGCCCGTCTAATGAAAACTTTATAAAACTTATATACTGATATATAGACATGTATAACAAGTAAAAACCGATAAGACCCGAACTATAGGACATACGGACGTTAACGGACTAAATTAACATTATTGGACTAATAATACAACAAAAATGGACTAAAACACTTATAAACTTATTATTGGGCTTAACCCATTTAGGCCCAACTTGTAAAGTTTAAATACTGATAATATAAGTAAGAAATTGATTAATACAAGTTAATAAACTTATAATAGGCTTATTGGACCTAAAACACGTAAAAAGGTAAAACTAGTAAACTAGTATAAAAGTTATCAACATATAACACTAAAATGAGTAAACGAGAATATGTAAACCCACTTGATCATCATATATATATAATCATCATATGTATACATACTTGTTATTTTTATAAAGTCATTGGACAAACGTCTAAGACCGAGTATTATTTGTCTAGGTTTCCGTGATTGAAGCACGTACCGTACGTCCGAATTGCCAATAATCCGCCTTCCCACATCAACGTGAGTTCATAGCCTCGCACTCTTTTAAATGTTTTATAAATGTTTTATAAACCCGCGAGGGAGATAACATGTTAGTTTTTATAAAATTAGGACACCATTTGTCCCGATTGTTTGTTTATTAATTTTGGACCCGAATGATTGAATGACCCGATTGTATGACCCGATAAATGATTAATGGACCCGATAGATGAAATAAAATGGATTATTAAAGTTAGGTTATGTCACTAAAAGTCCCATTAGCATGAATTGTGAACTACCAGGAGTTGGTAGACGCTTATGCATTTAATAGTACTATTTGGGGACGATCACCCCAGTTCGCGCCTTGACGGTTGATCCCCGTCGTGCCACATTGATTGGTAAGCGAATTTATGTATGAGAAGATTTCCATTGCGTGACCTTTGTGACGACACGCTACTTTAGATGGGCGAAATTGGTATCGGGTTAGCTACCCGTTTTGGTTTAGTAAGGTAACAATGTCATGCGGCTTATAATAATCCAAACTAACGAAACACTACTAGACGCTTCGAATTACGATGTATTGCCTGACTAGCAATACAGGGTCATACTAATGATATTATGTTTGTGTTTTGGTTTTCATAACCATATTCATATAACAGTTTTTATTTGATTTTATACAACGTCATAAGACGTATTGTATGATATTTTTACGACATTGGCTCGTATAATAATTTTTAAGGCAAATGCCTATATTATGATTTTCGATAAGGATTTATATAAAATGACTTTGGCTATTTTATGGCCTATTACAAAGATTTGTATAAAATGTTTTTGGCTATTTTACGGCCTATTACAATGATTTGTACGAATTGATTTTTGGTACTAATTTTATACCAAAGTTATATTGATGGAATTTATTAAACTCTATAAATTCACTCGGCGTTATCGCTGACCTTTTCTTTTAACATGTTTTATCTCAGGTACTTGAAGGTAATTCTCGGGAAGACGACAAGAATTCATGGCCCGCACTTAAACAATATTTTCCATTCAAATATTTTGTAAAACTTTGTATGAAATGAAATGACTTGGGACCGATGTAACTTTGATATTTATGAATGGAAATGATTTATTATTAAACGACGCGGTTTTTATGCGTTGTCTATGATGTGAGTAATGTGCTATCCCGTAACATCAACGAGTCTTCCGCTGTATTGAGTTGTATAAATTTGGGGGTGTTAAAAAATGAGTTTCAAAATACGATTAAAGGGCAAAACAATAAGATTTAGCTTAATCAACAAAGACTTGAACAAAACCAAAACCGTTTTGAGCAAAGATTAGAGCAAAGTCATAATCGTATGCAACAAAGTTTGGAACAAGGTCAAAATAAATTGCTTTCGATGTTTGAGGGATTTATGTCTAAACCATCATCTTCTTCGGGTTGTTTACCTAGTAACACCATTCCAAACCAGAAGGGAGAGCTTAAGGCCATAACCGTTTATGATGATTGTGAAAATTTAGATGAAGTTGAAGTGATTGAGTTTAGTCCTCCACCTAAGGAAACTTTTCTAGAAGTCACTAAGGCTACTTTGAATGTGATTAGTACCTCGGTTTTCTTTGATTTCTTTCCCGATAAGTATAAAGATCCGGGTCAATTCTTGATACCTTGTGTTTTTAATGAGCTTGGGGTTTGCAAAGGCCTAGCCGATCTAGAAGCTAGCATCAACATAATGCCCCTAGCCCTTTGGAAAACTATTGATTATGCACCACTTAGTACCACTCGAATGATCATTGAGCTTGCTAATGGTACCACCACTCGACCGGTTGGTATAACGGAAAATGTCATTATGAAAGTGGGAAATTTATTGTACTTAGCCGATTTTGCTATAGTTGATTATGAGACCAATCCTCGTGTGCCTATTATTCTAGGAAGACCATTTTTGTGCACGGCTCAAATTCAAGTTGATATGAGGAAAGTGGAAATTAAATTGTTTTATGGAGATAAAAGCATTGTTTTTAAACCGGAAAAGATTCCAAGATTTGCTTCTAAGAAAGTTGAAAGTGTTAAACTTGTTGAAACAATTGAAAGTAATAAGAAAGCTCTTTTTGATAAAGGTGTTTTTCCAATTTTGGAAACTCATTTTGTGAAAGTAAAAAGTTAAATTCAAATGAAGAAGCTTGCTTTGTTGAAACATGTTGTAACCTTTCTTCATCTACACTCACTCCACACGAGGATAATAGTGATAAGATTGAAAAACAAATTGATGATTACTTAAGTGAGCCATTTGATGCTAGTGAATTTGTTAGTGAGAATTTTGATCCCGAGAGTGATATTGCTTTAATTGAACAATCTTTGAAAATGGACTCATTTTCACTCTCTTTTAAGGATCATGTTGATGTTCCTAAGGCACAATCTTCCATTGAAGAGCCTTTGATTCCTAACTTCACACCGAGTGAGGTTAGTGACTATTCATGTGATAAGTTCATCGATGAACTTTTTGCTATCATTGATCCACTTCCACGGGGAAGTGAAGACGTTTCCGATCTCGAGATCGAGCGTGATTCTTGTGTTTTACCTACCATTCTCGAGGAATTCGCCGATGAATTTCCTTCTAATGAGAATGATGATCTAGTATCCGAGTGTGATACACTTGATACTTTGTCGGATATCTCTTGTGATGACAAGATTGATGACACTTTTGTGACCTACTCAAATCCTCTCTTTGAAGCTTCTTTGAACAATAATCCATTGTTTCAAGAGGATTTTAGAGCATCATACCTCCTACATCTCACAACCTTTGTGATGATGATCTTCTCATGAAGGAGGTTGATGAGTTTCTTTATATAGACATTCCTTCGGAATTTGAGGAAGAGTCTAATGACGGTGATGAAGACTCTTGGTTTGATCACCCGATTTATGATGAGGACAATGTTGACCCCGAGGGAGAAATTACTTTTGCTCCAATTATCCTTCCCACTCGCTTTGATCTTAATGTGCGGGTTTTTCATGCGACTCATTTTGAGTACCATGACCCCTTTGTTCACATTCGTAAGAGTGACAAGGTCAACAAAGTCATGCAAGTTTAAACCACTAGTGTTGAGACTTTTATACCACCATTACTATGTGCTTCATATGATTTAGGATTAGCATGGGGGGACGACACCGTGTTGTCTATTCCTTTCTCCACCGAGGATGAGGTATTTGACCCCAGAATCGTTGATTTAGGGAAATCTCGGCCTTTCACCGATGCAATAATTGGAAGACTTTTTAATCATCTTGGTGCGAGTTTATCTCGGGGAGCATGCTACATCCATACCATTGTTTGTGACTACCATCTCTTTTTAGAGATTTGTGTTGGAGTTTTATCCTTTCGTTTGTCATCCGACAACGAGGATGAGATCTTTGACACCGACATCGTGCTTTATCATGGATTCTATTCCAATATGCCGGTTTTCACCTTTTTCCCTAAGGACCAATGAATGAGGGGAACGAGTCGAGCTCATGACTCGGTGAACAAAAACGAGGTGCCTTGTGGGGGAGTCCCATACATTCTATCTTCTTTCTCTTTTCTAACACTAATAAGGCTTGATCTTTCAAGCTCGTGCTCGTGTTTTTTTGTGTTGTGAATCTTAGGTATGACCCTAATATTTGAAGACTCTCATGTTCGGTTTTTGCCGGTCCACTTGATCTTCCATTCTTTGAATGCCAAAAAGGGGCACACTCTTTATCCCTTGATTTTTATCGACTAACGTTTTATCTTGAGGCATAATTAATAAACGGCTTATAGATTTGCATGCTCCTTCCATGTTAGGATTTTGCATTAGACTCTTCGTGTTTTAGCAAGGGGGTGTTACTCTTGAGCTAAGAAACATTGAGGACAATGTTTGGTTTTAGCATGGGGGAGTCAATCGATATAATCGCTTGCAATTGCTCTTGTCGTGTCCAAACGTATTGTTTTTCTCATTTTTCAATAAAATTTTAAATTTTTAGTGTTATTTTTTAAGTTTTAATAAATAAAATCAGTGCTTTTGACACGAATGTAGGCTTTCCGTTGGTGAAAATAAAAATAGTTTTTGACTCGACTTGGTTTTTAACCTTAGCTTTTCCTTAACGTATTTGAATTAAGTTTTGCTAGGCTTTTATATAGGGAGCTTTAAAACGCGAAAGTCTTAATTCATACGAGTTAAGAACAAGAACTTTTCGCAAGTTCCTATAATTGATCCTAGAAAGTCGTTTATTAAGGAAACTTTAAAACGCAAATTCTAAAACTTGAAAAAGTATAAGAAGATGCAAGATCCTATAGATGACTTGAAAACCCAAAACTTTGATTTAATAGGCTAAGTATCCATTATTTCACATTTTTGAAATATGGAGAACAAGAGATGATAGAGTTCAATCATAAGTTTCTAAAATTAAATTCTTCTTCGTGCAAGTATTTTTGTGTTTGATTTAATCTCCTCGTATTTACTTTCCTCACTTGAATAATAATTGCTTAATAAATGAAGTTTTTAGCGGTTTAGGCTTGATATCTTAACTCGTAACTCCTTCTTTTTCTTCCCTTGTAATTAAAGTGAGAACACATTAAGGGTGTCAGCGTCATGGACTTTTGATCATGGGATTTCCGCAAATTTGGCTTACTATAGATATCATATTAATAAAGAAGAATAAATAAAAACATGTTCTCTAGGAGCCTTCGGGTGGGAGTCATGTAGCACTAACCTTGTCATTAGAGCCTTAGGGTGTATGTCAAGGGGCGTGTTGAATAAAAATTGCTTCATCATCATGATCCGTAAGGTGGGATGGTGAAGTCAATTCCCTTATTTTTGTCCAAGGAGCCTTAGGGTGTGGATTTTAAATAAGGAGCACAATTGCATCTTAAAGAGCCAAAAGGTGTTATGGTGTAATTGTTGCTAACTCCATTAATAAGGTCATAATTGACTTTGGAGGTTTTATTGTTGCTTTTAAGTAGCCATATTAGCCAAATTTCGGGTCTGGGGATTTATCCCTAAATCGTGTTAAGTAATCCTTGATGTGGGCTTTCTTTAGTGACAACGGTTTTTGAAGTCGAGGTTAGGTTTTGAGTATTGAGTTTACACCGTTCTTGCCTTCATTTTTGGACTCATAAATATCAAATAAAGTCAAATGAGCCTTTGGGTGAATGACAAATAAAATCTAGAGATACAATTAGGAATAATAGGAGATTGAGTTTAACACAAATTACTTGTATGAGTTGGTTTAATTTTGGGGCTTATGATTGACAATGACCTTGTTTTTGCACTTGGCATGGAAAAGTGAAAAGTCGGGGACGATGAATCTATTTGAGTTTTATGATCCTTAAAGTTATTTCTCAATAATGAAATCAATACATTATGTTTTTGTAAAATAAAGTATCATAAGTTGAATAATGGTGTAGCTAGTGTTTTATTTTATCATTGCGTGAGGACATGGCAATTGCTTAGCAAGGGGGAGTTTGATATGAGCTATTTTAGTCATATCAAGTATATCATAAAACAATCAATATATGATATTAATGTATCAAAAATGCCTTGTATATGTTGTTTTGTTGTTTTGATGTGTGTAGGTACCAAAGTTCGTGAAAACCGGCAAAATCGGCACGAGATTGAAGAAAAAGATCGAGGAAGCCAAAATCGAGTTTGGTTTCTAGTGGATTTAACTTTTTAAGAGAAGAATGGGCCAGGTGGGTCCCACATTGGAATAATTGGCTCATTAGCCCATTATAAAATCAAGTTATCCAAAGCCCAAGATATGGCCCAAAATGCTATCAATAAACGGATGAAGTTTTAACCTTTGGCCCATACAACAGCCCAAAAGAACGGATGAAGTTTAGACGTGTTGGATCCAAGATAAAGCCCATTAGGGTTGTAAATTTATTGAAACGATTTGTTTATTTAGTCGAACAAATAAAACCCCACAAACACATGTCACGTTAATCCCTTATTTATCCCACTCACATTTATATTCCCCACACGTTTTCACCACCACACATATTAAAGATCTTTTCGATACATCCAAAGTATCATCTTCCTTCCCCATCTCACAAAAATAACCAGTAACTTTAAAGTTACTGTTCCTAAACCCTAGTTTAATAAATCACTCGAAATAATTGGGTCTTTTGGCACACATGCGATTCAAGTGTTGGGGAATTAAATCCCCTAATTTTAAGGAATAGAATATGAGGAAGGAACAAGATACGTGGCAGTGATTGATTGGAAGAAACACCTCATTTTCTCCAATCCTCCAATCAAGAGGCAGCAAAGAAACACAACTAGCAACAGGGATGCCACGTTGGCAATCCGTATTGGTGCATCCTAGTTACATGTTGACAGCAAATTATTCAGGTGAATGTGGTGTGTACCTTGCATCCTTCACAAGGAGCTGGTCCCTCCTACTCAGACTTAATTACTTAGAGGCAACCCCTATAATTGCATGACGAGGTCACCCCTCTAAGTATTCATGCACGTTGATATTTCATGACCTATATTGGATAATGGTTAACATGTTAAACAGTTTTCATAAGATAAACATAAGGCTTTTCAAACTATAAAACCAGTTTTATGAACATGTTCCAGGTTTTCCAGGACTTATACATTTCCGTTGCTATTAGTCTTATTTATGTTTCAGCCATTCATACTATGTCGTATATCTGTGCACTAAGCGTTATGCTCAGCCGTTACTTTCCTTTCCATGTCCCAAAATGAAAGGTACCTAAAGTTAGACTAGAGCATTTGGAGGACACGCATAGGATGGGAGCTACCTAGACTTCTTCTCCTCATGCCTTCATATATTTATTCTTGTTTAGTCTTCCTTTTGATCATCTACTTTATTTATGTTTTGGGATTATGTTTGGGGACCGATGTTTGATTCCGGTTTTCCCTATGGTCATGTATGTTTTAGTACATATTACCTTGCATGCTTTGATGACACGCCATAATTACGCGTAATAGTCCACTTATCAAAGTGGGGTGTTAGAGAAATCCTCTAGTTGCAACAAGTTTTGACAAATAGGCAGTGAGATGGTTTAGAACATCAGTTGGCGTATTATTTGGAGTAAAGACCGGTGCTTCAATTGATGGAAGTTCATTGGAGTAAAGAGCTTGTGCTTGTGGTGATTCAATTGGAAAGTATCCTTGCTGAGGAGTATAGCTCATTGGAGAAATGATAGCTTGTGATGGAGATGCTTGATGTGTTGGTTTATGTGGAAAAGACTGTTGATGAACACTTTGTTGATATGCTTGCTGTGGCATCATCAGTGGTTGATTAGATGGTTGTTGATATGTGTGTTGTGGTGGTTGCTGCAAGTATGATTGTTGTTGATAAGTGTTAGCCATGTTTTGTTGGGGGTCATTTGTTGAGAAGCATACATGGCAAGTGGATCACGAACTTGTGGTGTAGACAACCGAGCCTCGATCACATGGCATTCGTGTTGTTGAAGAAAAGCTTGAAGTTGATCCACATTGGTGTTATGCAAGTCCTTAGCCAATTTAATAGTTACACCATTCTGAAGGAAGGGTGTTCAAATACTTGGTGTTTAATTGAAACGTAGGAATTGCCATGCCATAGATATTGAGCTCATTTAACAAAAGAGTAAATCTCAAATAGTAATCATTGAGAGACTCCCCGGGAACATAGGCAAACTTATCAAATGTATCATAAAGCTTACACTCTAGTTTTTGTTTAGTTAACGAGGTGCCTTGCATTAGAACACGAATTCTATCCCATAACTCTTTGGCAACTTTATGTTTGCTGGCGAGTTTGTAGACATCTGGAAGAAGGGCTTGGAGAATGATGTTTGTAGCATACTTATCACATTTGTCTTGAATCTTCATATCCCCGGTCAATTCACCCGTTGTGCGAGGACGAGTAACTGTACCTTCCATCACAGTACCATAATCTAATGTTCCATTGAGCACCGATGCCCAAATGAGATGTCCATTCTCTTTGTTCAACATGTAAAGTTCCATTCGGGAAGTACAATCCTCGTACATAGTCTTCTCCAACGTTGGTGGACGATTATCCGTACCCTAGAGGATGGACTTATCCGTAAGAGATGTGTACTCCATTTCGATAAGTTAAGATTTACAAATGTTGATCGAACAATGAGAGTAAGTAAATGTGTTTGTTGTTGTGAGTTGAAGTCGAGAAACAATGTTGAAATCCCCTAAAATATGTTTTCGATGACCAAAAAATTCCAAGACGAACAAAAACACACAAATAATTTTGGAATCGTCGGAATATTGATCAGAATATTTGATCGAAATATCCTGTCGGATCAAATCTATCGGAATACCCCCTGTCAGAAAACTCAATCGAAATAATCTATCGGAATACCCCTGTCGGAATCAACTGTCGGAATAATCTATCGGAAAACTCGATCGGAATAATCTATCGGAATACCCCTGTTGAAATCAACCGTCGGAATGACCTGTCAGAATCACTATCGGAATATCACTATCGGAATCACTATCGGAATACCTATCGGAAAAACAATCGGAATAAGTAACCCCTTTTCCGATGGAAGATATCAGAAAATAAAACCCTTTTCTGATGGATTTTGTCAGAATAATACCCACTTTTCTCAGACAAAACTCAACCAATTCGAGATTTTAAGCCAAACAATGATCAAACACCAAAAAATTTGTGTTTTTAGCCAAAGTAAATATACCAAATCTCTACCACAACTATGTAAAGATTTGTATCAAGAAAAAATCATAAGAAACCATAAAAACACAAAAAAAAATTGGTTCGTATGAAATGGATCAAAATAGGCACAAAAAATCAAGAGCACAAACACATAAATAATACAATCACACCGTGGCTCTTTATACCATTTGTATGATATTGTAAATCTTGCTTATGTTTAGAGAGAGAAAGAGCTAGAAAGATGGTAGATTTCACACACACTTTAGAGAGAGAAAGTGTAGAAATACACACTTAACTATGTGTAAATTATGAGAAAACGACCACCCTCTCCAACTAAGGAGAGGCTTTATATACCAAAGCCCATGAGATCGGCTTGGGCTTTACAAGTTGGGCCGGCCTACACAAGTTGTAGGCTTGGCATGGCCTTAGTTGTTTAATATTAGTGAAACTAAACTACGAGCTACTACTTAGACTATTGTTGGAGTGACCGATCCTTTCTAATACGTAAAACGTATTTCCAACACTCTATAATATAACTTTTTTTGTTACATGATTAAGTTAACAATAAGAAACATAAAAATAATAAATTCTTCAAATAACAACTCATTCACTAAAAGGGTAAAAGATATAGAATAACAACGAACTTTCTGAAATTTACCGTAATAAAACACTTACCTTTTTAATATCGATACCACCAACCTATTTAACAATATTTTTCAATTTGAACCAAATGTTTATACTGTTAGTTATAATGTGTCAACGTTAGTCTATTTTGCCAACGATCGTTGACAACGTTTAATTGTTTATATTAATGGCATTTGAGAAAAAGATTATAAATTGTTCACTTTTTTTTTCTTATTTTCTTTAGAAAATGACTTTTTTTATATTTTTAAAAATTAAAATAAATTAACTATTTTAAAAAAGGAAAATAAATCTTACGAAAAAATTAAATATTTTTCTTACAAAAGAAATATTTTTGTTACATTGGTTAACACTAAGGGTTCGTTTTGTATGACATAATGAAATGTTTAAGGAATAGAATACACGACGTAATGAAATGAATAATGTAATGAAATGATTTATTGCGGTTATTAATTTTGTTTGGTTTGTATGATAAGACATAATGTAATAGCTAATAAAAAGACTAAAATAACCATTGTATATAAAGTTATTTAATGTGATTAGTTAATGATGGTGTTTTATGTAATTTTTATTCTATTACAAGATATAATGGAAAAAAAGAAGGAGGTCCATAAAGAATGATTTTGACGTAATGAGTGATTCCTTATAATGTGTCATTACATTATAAATGTTAATCATAAGATTCAAGCTAACAAGAGGGTGATCCGGAGGTCGGGGAGGATAAAAGAAGTGTTTAGACATTTTTAGAGAGAGAAAGATAAAGCTTGAAATGAGTGTGTGTATTTAGAGAGAAGTGAAATACACAATAAGAAGAATCCTCACCCCTCCATGGAAGTATGGAGGGGTATATATAGGCTAAACAAGAGGTCATTTTGACAACATGTCAATAGTAGTCCCTCCACGTTTTGCCTATCTGAATCAAATGTAATTCCGTAAATGGCGCTCACATTTTAGGGCTAACAATAAACGTTAACAAAAAGTATTTTTTTATTCTATGTAATAGTCTTTTTCATTCCTTCCTTGCTTACATCGTACCAAACGCTATGTAATTCACAAGTAGATTACACATACGAAACTGAAATAAATAATCAATTTACATAAGTGCAAAAGTAAAAACTTAGGTTACAATGAAAATTGTAATGCGGGATTACACGTAATGCCACATGAATCCATAAAGCGACAAAAATCGTCTAACAAATAAGGTTTGTTGTTCAAAAATTCTAGCATAAGATTCTTCAACTTAGCCACCACATTAAATTTTTTAATAATATTACAACACAATTCCTCCAATGTAGATGTATAAACAACTTTCGTTCAAAAAAAAAGATGTATAAACAACTACTCTAAACCCCATTAAGACTACCTATAACAATAAATTCCATCGATTTTCATTTTTTTGTTACGTCAGCTTTTTCTTTTCAGTGACCTAGTGCGACCTATTTGCCTCAACAAGCCGACCTAGTATACCTATTCAAATTTTTTTATATAAATATTTTTTCAAATAATTACTTAAAAAAATAAAAAATATTACAATAGTATTTACATTTAAATATCATTAAAAAATGATTAAAAAAAGATTTAATTAAAAATAAAATGCATTAGCTAAAACTAACTCCAATGTTGTGAGAAATTAAACAAAGCTTAATATATTAAAATTTGGAATTTTTTATAAATTTTATATAATTAAAACACAATTAAATCTAATATAATTTTTATAAAAAAATATAAAACAAGAAAGAAAAAAAGAAGAAAGCAGAGACGGATTAGCAAATAGATAACATCTAGGACCAAATACGGGGAGTCGATTAGGGCGACTCGGTCGTCACAACGGGCTGACCGAGTGCGACTTCGATCGTGACCGAGATGTGGTACCGTCGTTACAGGTAGCCTAGGCTCTTCAATCTCCCATATTGAATCCCTTGTCACAAATGTATTACTTTAACTCAAATATAAATGTTTCTTAGAGGTCATTACTTATTAAGCTTGTATATGATATATATTGGTGTTCAAAGTTATTACTTACATTGGAAATTTCAATCTAATACGTAATCAACTCTTTATAAATAGAATCTTACTCAAAGTCCATACTCCATACCTTAAGTTATTATGAAAACAATGCACTAACAATCTACTGATTATACTTTTACAT
This sequence comes from Glebionis coronaria, assembly GCA_025667525.1. Classification (NCBI taxonomy): domain Eukaryota; kingdom Viridiplantae; phylum Streptophyta; class Magnoliopsida; order Asterales; family Asteraceae; genus Glebionis; species Glebionis coronaria. Next base: position 271,814,724 of record CM046875.1, on the reverse strand, counting down.
ACGAATTATAAATACTTGTGATACTTATATATCATCAACATAATGAAAATGAAGACAACTGTGACACTTCAAATTGGTCAAATGCAGCGGATATAAAATTTAGGTGTCACGTGGGTGGATCAATAGCAAATAGTACATAAAGCATCAGATAAAAGATTATCAAACATTTATTACATGACCAAGAGTGCAAATCATTATTTAAAATAGTTCTGACATAATTTAAAGATTGTTCATGAGTCCCATATGAAAATCCTCAGATGCTTGCTAAGATGTTGTCTACTTAAATGCTACAGTCCATGCATATAATAACTACCTGCTTCAGACACCTAAGAAAAACATGCTTTTGAGGGTCAACAAAATTATTGGTGAATTCATAGGTTTAGTTATATAGTTTGTATATAAATAGTCACTGAAACAGTAAGGCACAAAGCATTAATGTTTAAAGGTAATTATACTGCCTATTGCCCAAAACTGACACTTGTCATAGTTGAGCCCTCAAGAAATGACAGCGCTTCGCCATCTAAACAGGCACCCATCAATAATAAGTGCTGACATGGTAAACACCTGTTGTCTCGGCCAAGGCACAGTGAGCATGACTCACCCAGGTGGGGATGGTCAATCCCAAATAGATCTATTTATAACATTCAGGTAATCCAACAATTTTAACTGTTTCAGTTCATGGGTCATGAGGACGTCTACAATAGGCATATATAATCAAAGTTGATACAGTTCAGTTTATATCCATAAATCAGTTGCATGTTTTCTCCCCCAAAAAGGATTTAAAAGTTTGTCAATATATGAGAAGTGGGGCCATGAACTCACCTTAACAATACAGTAATAGTCACAAGAATCTGGAGTAGTGCTCAACACACAGTCAACAACCTAGATAATTATACAGTCTCAGTAAAAGTATAACAGGTTGTACAAAGGTTACTGAAACATCAGTATATGCTTCTACATGTTTTTAAGCATTTTATTAGGATATCCGTAGTTGATTTATAGTTGTACAAGTTATAGCTGTATTTATTTTAGGTATAAAATAAATACTATAGTTTAATTTAATCAATCTAGTTTAATTAATATCCTTGAACTTGTACTATTCATAAAGTGATTTAAATATTTAATAAAAAGGGGTTTTATAGATATTTAATGTGAAGGAAAAATAAATATAATTAATATATTTATTTTTGTAAGGCAGTCATATTAAATTTATACCTCATTAAAAGTATACCATTTAATTAAATTCAATGTTTCCGATATTTGTATAGTTATCACATTATAGGTTGGAAAAATATATACAAGTGTCCTGAAGGTCTACGTGATTAATGGCCTATTCTATGTGATTGATTTGGTGGATTAGGTTGGTTGATTTAGATGATAATCATAAGGAAATGAAGGAATGAGATAAGGGATTAGAGAGAGAAAGGAGAGAAGGGAGAGAGTTAGAGAGAGAAAGTAAAGATGAATAATGATTAATGTGTAAAATGGTAATCAACAACCCCTCCTAACATGCTAGGAGGGGATATATATAGCCCACCCTACATGTGGGCTATATGGACTATACATAAGATAAATAGATCACGAGCCCATTAAATAATTATCGTTGGAGCGACCGATCCTTCATAAATACGTAAAACGTATTTCCAACAATCTCCCCCTAAGGGAGGTCGCTCCAAGTTACAAAGTTCTAAATAGTCTATAACTCGTGATCTATGCTAACTAAGATGTGACCGAGACTTTATTGGGAAAAACGTATTTCCAACAATCTCCCCCTAAGGGAGGTCACATCTTTTTACAAAATCTTAAACCTAGCATCTATGCTTGAGTCTTCGATCTTGTTCTTGTGAATATGCTTGATGTGATCTTTGACTTTAGTCTTGAGCATGTTTCCTTGCCTTGACCTTGTGCATTCTTCACTTGTGATATTTGCCTCTTCGTGACTTCATGTTCCACATACTTATACTTTTAAATTCTTGAAAGCTTCAGAGTTTGATACAGCGGAAGACTTGACTTTCAGGCTTTCTTGAATTTGTTGAAGTACTAATTGTATGTAGTATAAGCATGTGGTGACGACTTCTTCTGGATTGTACACCGCAATGCCACCTTCTTGTTACGCTGCATAAGACAGTTAGCAACAAACAATATACACGGATGAAATGGCTTTGAACATTTCATTCTAATTTGGTAGCATTTTACCTCCGGTCGGTGAAGACCGTTGGACGATATTAAATATCGTACTTATGGCAGGTAGTTTCAATAAAGAACCTCCTTGACAAGATTTCGCGGGTAAACCCGTTCTCTTTACTCGACCGTCCAAAGCTGACTGCAAACGTAAAGAGTGAATCATTTGGATAATATTATCCGCATGATTTGAAGCCGTCAATTCATGTTCCTGGAACAAGTGAAGTTCAATTAAGAACCGCACCATCGTTGCTTTCCAGTTGTCACTAGCTTGATTCATATAGAATCTTGCAAGTTACCTACCAAGTGCTGTTTGATGTTAACACTAGAAGGATTTCCATTCGTCACTGTAAATACTTAATAGTATTACTCTGAATGTTCTGGCAAGATCACTAAGATATTGCGTAGAGGCCTGGAACGTGTTTAAATTCATTTAAGAATTAAACCACTGTTGCTTTCCAGTTATCACAAGTTTGATTCATAAAGAATCGCACAAGTCACCTACCATGAGCTTTTTGATATTCGCTCAAGAAGGATTTCCATCTTCATTGTAAATACTTTCGTATTACTCGGATGTTCAGGCAAGATCATGAAGATTTTGCGTAGGACTCTTAAAATCTTTCTTACTTTTCACAGTGTGTGAAGAAGCAAGGAAATATGAAAGTGTGTCCTAATGAGATATTTGATGATCTCAAATGGCTCTAGACTCGATCGTGCATTTTGGATTTTAGTGATCGGAGGCTGGAGAGGAGTGCCACCTTTTCAATACCAATTTATTCGGAGTGAATAAATCAATAGATAATGTGTTGATCTCCGTGTGAGTAAAACAAATACCTTTTGAGAGATATTTGAGTTAGCTGGGAAGGGTTGTGCATTGCATCACTGGGTCCATGACGTCTTTCTTCAATATCGAGAATCATTAACAAAAATGATCTCAATAGCATATGTATTGACCCGGTTTCTGCCTAAAGTTGTAAGGAGGGCTTCTTTCTTTACACCCTTTATCTTTACAATTCTTTTTCATTCTTCAACCCCTTCAATGCTTACCAATACGTCATAACTAGCACCTTGTTGTGATTGTTCCAGTGCTAACTTAAGTACTTGGTCGGCATTCAGCTACGTTCACAATCTATCTCCATCTTTCCTAAGGACTACTATTTCTAGCTATGGAATGTCCTTGGGAAGATTCCTCCGGTTCTAGAGAAATCATTGGACTTTAACCTATCCTACCATCCTTATGTCACCACAATCTTCACCGTCGTGAATAGAGATGTTTTGGGTAAGTGTATGTCACCATGAAATCCATTTTGAAGTGCAAATCCATTTTGCTCCCCCTTAACATATGCTACGATATTCGAAAACATTTCGCACATGTCGGGATGAGCTAACACGTTAAGTCAAACCATTTATGATTGATCATATCCCATATTAAATCACATTTTCTCCCCCATATTAAAAATATTAACCCAATCGATGTTTTTAATATCAATTGATTTAATAGCATTTTAAGAAAATTTGGGAAGAAAAATGCAAATCCAATTATCTTCATGAGTTACACAAGCTCCCCCTCAAATTAATGAGGGTGTGCTGAAACGTAAATTAAATACCTTTTAAACACAAGTGTAAGGTATTTATTACGTGCAAAGATCATATATAATAATGAATTCACAAGATTAACAATTTACGAGGTAGGACCTGAATGATGGAGAACATCATATGAAAGAATCACATGGTTCTTGTTCACGAATGTTGGTCACCTCGTCACGTCCCCGAGAAAATTAATTCCCGTTGTTGAGTCAAAGCTTTCCGGTGAAATGCTTGACTTGATTATGAAAAGCGGGTTGCTATCTGAAATAATAGCAAACCATTTTGAGCATGTTTTAAAATTTTGAAAATTCTGCTCGAACTTTATTTACAACCCCGTGTCATTATTGAATGACATTTCTAGGTTCGTAAATATTATCGATTCCAGAAGACATGCTCGTTTTATCAAAACGTTTTTGAACACACAATTTTGAAAGATTTAGAAAAACCTTTTGAGAAATTCTCAAAAAATTGTGTTCAAAGTTTTGAAAAACAATTACTTGAGCTTAAGATGTTGAATATCTTAAAAGCGAGCTCAAGTCCGAGAAGTTGTGAACTTCCCGTTGTTAAGGATAAGTTACCATCGGCGATAAACTTTCCTTTTATCTGAAGGACGAGTCCTAAGCTGACGTTTACTTAGAAGTCGTGTTCATGAGCTTGAAAACTTTGACTGTTTTAACGGAAAGCTCATGACCGAGAAAGGTTAATTTCTCGTTACGAGGAAAAGTTCTCTTATTTAAAAGATACACTTTCCTTTCTGAGCTTAAAACTTCGAATGTTTTAATACAAGCTCATGACCGAGAAAGGTGAATTTCTCGTTAAGAGGATAAGTTATCATAAAAGATAAACTTTCCCTTATATATAAAGTTCGAGTTACAGTCTGACATTTAACTGTAAGTCATTGTGCATAAGCTTAAAAACTTGGAATGTTTTTGATATAAGCTCATGCCCGAGAAAAATTAATTTCTCGTTGTTAGGATAAGTTTACCAGGCGATAAACTTTCCTTTATTTGAAGCACGGGTTACCATCTGATATTTAATGATAAACCATTTACACGAGCTTAAAACCTTTGAATGGTTTTAGGGTAAGCTCGTGTCCAAGAAAACTTAATTTCTTGTTAAGAGGGTAAGTTATCGTTGCGTGGATAAACTTCCCTGTCTCTGAAGTCCGGGTCGTCGTCTGTCATTTAACGAGGAGCCATAGTGCATGAGCTTAAAAACTTGGAATGTTTTTTATATAAGCTCATGCCCGAGAAAAATTGAATTTCTCGTTTTTAGGATAAGTCATCATCGGGATGAACTTTCCTGTCTTTGGAGATCGAGTTACAGTCTGTTATGTGGCTGTAAGTCCTTGTGTGCAGCTTAACCATGAATCCCCTGAGACATTTGTTTCTCTGATATCTGCTTCTTCAGCAACCAAACTCTAAGAGTGTCCTTAGTTGAACGGTACACAACGATTGGACCGCTTCGTTCTTTTGGAACATCAACTTTGGTACCTGCAATCTCATTAGGAATTTGCATGCTTTGACGTGGGTTAGCAATATCAATTATAGAAGCACATGGGGGTTCACAGTTGGCTTTACTTGTTTCAGAGGCGACCTGAGTAGATGATTCACTAGTCTTGGCTGGCAAACGTTTCCTTTTATAGAAAACCTTAAGTTTAGGCGTAAGTGAAGTATCATCTTTATCAGTTTCCTCCCTAGTAGACTTAGTAGAATCGGAGACTATCCTAGTTAAAGGGCACTCGTTTCCTACAAGAGTGAAAGTTCTACCAGTGGGGCGCCACATCTTACCAAAGGGTTTGATTTTAGCTACCCACTGGGATTTAAGTCTAGCACGGGAGTTCACCTCATTAAGCAATTTTTTAATACAGGAGTCATGATTTGCCGTAAAGACACATTTTCTACATGTTTTACAAGTAGCATATTTAATGTCCGAGTAATTCCTAGATGATTGATCGACGCTCCTAGGAGAAGACATGCTACGGTTAGCAGTGTTGGGTAATCTAGAAGGCATCTGACTAGGTTGGACATTGCTATCTCTTACATGTGTCTTTTGTATAGCTTCCCTTTGACCAAAATCATGGCGCACATCAGTTGAACTAGTTCTAGACGTGTTCATTGAACTATTCTTAGAGAAACTAGGGGCAATCATGTGATGAGGTCTTGCTAAAACTGATTTAGTCACATTAGGCCTAGTTGGTGGAGTGACAGTTCTAGAAATGTGACCCAAATCAACTTGGGAGGCAAACCGCGGTCTCGAGGATTGTGGTCGCTCGGATCTAAATGCAGTAGGTTGTCTGACAATCGGTTGTCTGACGAACTGATTTGTAGGCGGTTTCCCCAAGATTGATGGTTTTTCAAGCTTAGTGTTCACACTAGGTTCTCTAGTTTTCCTTAACTCGTTTTTCAACGCAGCTATAGCAAAAACCTTTTCCTGTAATTGGGCCTTTAATGTTTCATTTTCTTTGAGCACGTTATCTTGGGATGCCAATTTAGATTCAAGCAGTTGAATTTGTTTCAAAAGATTATCCTTTTCAGCTTTAGAATCTAGAACAGTTTGATCCAATTTTCTTTCAAGAACAACGTTTGACTTTTCAAGTTTTTCAAAGTATGTTTCAAATTTGTCCGTTTTCTTAGAAAATTCAAGTTTGGCATCCTCAAGATCTTGTGATTGCCTAGCTATGATCGTTTCGAGCTCTTTAATCTTGGAATCAGAAGCAGTCAATGAATCAGTTATAGGATAATTATCATGATGTTTAGCATTATGAACAATCTCTCCCCCATTATGACTTACATCGGATGAATCAGAAGTGGTATTGCTATCACTCGTTTCCATCCCATGTTTGTCATAATTAGGTTCAGAATCCTCAATATGCGGCATATCATCAGCATATACATCATAAACCACATTACATTGTACCATGTTTGCAGGCTCTGCGTCATAAATGGGTAAGGTGTCATCAAGAGAAATCTCGTGAACATTCCCTGACGTGCCACTGGCATCATGTTGTCCTCCTGATTCTGTGCTCGTGCCATCGTTAGGCTCCAAGTTGTCAACCGTATGACCATTATCCTCTTGCATCTGCGTCATTGATTCTTGCACTCCATTAACATACACTTGCTGAAGTTGTGATCTTTGATATATCGAAGACGAGACCGATGACATGAGTTTCAAAATCGTATCACGGAAAACTCGAAGCTCGGTATGTGTATCTCGAAGAAACGATTGGCAAATCATTGAACTTTCAGGCTTGATGATATTAAATTGGAGGAAAGGCGTGAGGTGTGTCACAAGAGCCTTATATGCAAGTACCGATGCAGAGTGATTAAAGTTTCCATGGTTGAGTTGCTCGGCGAGTTGGGTCAAAGTGGTAAAAATGGAGTCGATGAATATATGACGATCTTGTCCAAAGATTGTCACAAATTCGCTCCCTCCTTGAATCCCCGAAAGAGTGACAAGATGAGACTGGAGTAGTTGAAAGGAGGTGATGCCACTTTTCTTAACTTCGTTTTGCCTTAAATACAACTCTCCCTTTTGACATGTCGAATCGAACGAATCCATTAAAGATCGATTAAAACGAAAGACCCGTAAATAATACTTAAAATTCCTCGATGGATGATATAAATGAAGCTCGTCACTTTGACTCGTCACGTGTTTCTTGAAATCCGGCCACAATAACGTTTATCCCGACAAATATTTTTTCACGATTTGCCAAAAATTAACTTAATTTAAAAAAGAAAATTTTGATTAAAAAAAAATTTCTATCAAAAATATTTTTGTAAGATAATAAAAGATAATAAAAAATTTCTAGTAAAAATATTTTTGTAAGATAATATTTTCGAATAAAAGATAATAAAAAAACGTCTTACTTTTAAAAAACTACAAAAACGTAAGGTGTTATTTTTTTAAAAAAACGTGTACTAATCTTAACTAAAATAGAAAAGGAAATAATAATAAAAAATCTGATATATTTAGAATCTGATATATTTAAAAAAAAATCGTTTTCTTTTAAAAAAATTAAATAAAAGTGAAATGATAGAAAAAAACAAAACTGATATAAAAAATGAAACGTGTAACAAAAATGAAACGGATATCAAACTAATCCTCCCTTGTTTTCTCCGTCAACCAAAAAACACGTGGCCCAATAAGATTCATCCACCGCCCCACTTGCTTTGTCTTGTTTAATCCGCCCAGTCAAAATAAAACCGTTTATTTCTCTCTCTCCTCACAAGTTACCAACGCAAATCTGTCTTCTCTCTCAATTCAAAACTCACAAACCTAATCTATCTATCTCTCCTCAAACACCAATTCACATATAAAACCTCCTCTCAATGAAACGCAGATCTAAATCCAAACCAGAAAACTTCGTCTCTTTTATATCTTCAAGATAATCTCAATCCGAGCAGCTTCAAGATCTTTGAGAAGATCTCGGGTAGGTGTTACTGTTTTTGTTTTAATGTTGGTTTGAGTCTCTCTCTCTACTGTACGAGTCTTTCTTTGTGATGAGTCGAGAAAAAAATGGTTTTGAGTAATGTGAAGGTGTGACCGAGGGTGGTTGTTTAATGAATCGAAAAAAAATAATGATCTTAACAAGGTTGTTAAAGATCTTTATTTAATTTCGTATATTAAGACAGGGTTTATAACCAAATACGAATCAATGATGATTGAAATCGATTTTTAAAGATGAGTAAAAGTTCTATAAATCTTAAATCGATTCTCAAACTGAGATGAAGATGTGAATATTGATTTCGAAGATGTCCTGGTTGAGGGTGTTCTGGTGAGGGTGTTCTGGTGAGGGTGGGTCGAGAGGAGATGAGGATGAGGCGAGGGTGGGGGGGTCAGAAAGATGAGACGAGGGTGTAAGGGGTGTCAAGTGTGTCGAGAGTTTGTGAGTCTAGTCGAGAGTGTTTTGAATGAGGGTCAAGTCTAGGCAGGTATGCTTTTCTGATTGTTGGGATGTTTGTAAGATGACCAGTATGTTTTTGATTAGATGTTGGTTGAGTCGAGTCTGGGTGTTATGTGGGGTCGTGTCGAGTCTGTTGGGAGTGATGAGTCGAGTACGGTTTTCGTGTGTAAGGAGTGGGGTTCGAGGGTGTTGATGGATACTTTAATCGTTATTTTGAGTGAGACGAAATGGGTGTGTTTGTGTCAGTTTCGAGGGAATGAGTCTATTCAAAAGACGATGATTTGCCCGTTGAGTTTGAATATGGTTGCTTCTTTCGGACGAGTTCCGAATCGGAACTTTTTTCTTGATCCGGAAGTTCTTGGTTCGGAAGTTCTTGATCCGGAACTTCTTGATCCGGAACTTCTTGATCCGGAACTTTTGGCTTGATCCGGAAGTTCTTGGTTCGGAAGTTTTTGGTTCGGAACTTCTTGATCCGGAACTTCTTGATCCGGAACTTCTTGATCCGGATGTTGTTGATTCGGAACTTTTGGCTCACTCGAAAAAATTCTTCACCCGGAACTTTTGTATCAGTTGATGGGACAAATTTTGGACAGAAATGATAGTTGACCAAAAATTAAGAAAAAAATCCAAAAAATTATAACAGAAAACTGAAAACTGATAACTGACCAAAAATGACGGATAAACGAAAAAGGATAACAGGCAACGGATTAAAAAAAATTTAAATAAAAAACTGATTAAAAAAATTAAAAAAATAAAAAGGATAAAAATTGATAAAAAAAATTTAGAAAACTAATAATAGAATACCAATTAAAGTGGCAAAAAAATGATTAAAGAAATAAAAAAGGACAAAATTAAAGGTTCAATTTAATAAATTTAAACAAAAAGGCAATCAAAATAGAAGGATTTAAACAAAAAAAAAATACAAAATTAAAAAGAGAAAAACAAAAACTTTTATAAAAAACACCAACTTTTTTATCAACAAAAACTTTTTAAGGTTTTATAAAAAAATTTTGATTTTTATATAAAAATTTGTGATTTTTTATCTAAAAAGTAAGTAAATTTGAAGATTTGATATGATTTAACATATAAAAACACAAACTTTTTATAAAAAATACAAACTTTTTATGATTTAAGCATGATTAAATCAAAACCCACCAAAATCAAAAAGAAATAAAACAAGAATAAACCAAACTAACCATGGCTCTTGATACCAATTGAAGGTCTACGTGATTAATGGCCTATTCTATGTGATTGATTTGGTGGATTAGGTTGGTTGATTTAGATGATAATCATAAGGAAATGAAGGAATGAGATAAGGGATTAGAGAGAGAAAGGAGAGAAGGGAGAGAGTTAGAGAGAGAAAGTAAAGATGAATAATGATTAATGTGTAAAATGGTAATCAACAACCCCTCCTAACATGCTAGGAGGGGATATATATAGCCCACCCTACATGTGGGCTATATGGACTATACATAAGATAAATAGATCACGAGCCCATTACATAATTATCGTTGGAGCGACCGATCCTTCATAAATACGTAAAACGTATTTCCAACATGTCCGACCTTTATATTTAGTTTGTTTTACCCTTTTAGTATTTATGTTATATATATAACTAGGGTTTAATAAAGGTTTATTCAAGTTTAGGAAATGGCAAAACTAGTTCCCCTAATTAGTATAAATACCCCCGGTATTTACACAAACGCCCCTAGGGCTTATATAAGTTTCACAGTTTGACGTTTCTAGTCCTTGTAGTTTCGGTAAAGTTTTAGAGGTATTCCCAAGTTACAAAACAGCCCCCTAGGGCATATATATGTTTCGGCTAATAGCAAACAGCCCCCTAGGGTTGTTTAAAGCTTATAATCTTTGTTAGTTTGGCAAAAGGGGTCCCTAAGGTTTCGGTTAAATACAAAAGGGAACCAAAAACTAACTAGTTTAATATAAGTTTCTAAGAAGTCAATATAAGTCCCCCAAGTTTTGGATAAGGCCCAAAAAGGCACGAAAAGATTTTAGGGCTTGCAAGTAGTTTACAAAAGGGCACATTTAGTCCTTGGAGTTTAAAATAGGGCTCGCTTATATATAACCGCGACCTTATACTTTCCAATTCGACAAGTTTAGTCCTTGTACTAGTTTTAAGTTTCGAAAAGTATTCATAATTTCTATACCTTTTCATTTTCAGACTAGTACTTTCATTATATTACATAATTGGCACAAAAAGTCTCCAATGTATATATTTAGTGATTAATGGGCTCGGATGGCCCATTAAGGGTCCGGTTATGTTTCTTCGGCCAAACGGGCTCCTAGTGGGCTAATTTATACTTAGTAAATTTACTATAAATATTTATTTAGCAAAATTATTTACTTGGGCTTATGGGCTTAACAATGGGCCTATATATTTTACCATACACTTAGTTAAACTGTACAACCAATACACAGAATTTGGGCCTAATATGTCTCGACCCAAATGAGCTTATGGCTTATCCGATTTTTCATAAGTAAGGTTCGGCTTATAGCTTGTTAGTGTAGCTTAGGTATTGATTTAAATTATCAAAAAGGGGTTTCCATTATATCATACTAGTTATCAACTCAAGATCTAATAAGCCATGAAACATACTTGGTTATTAAAATAAGCCGAATGTTAGGAGCTTATGGGTTAAGCATTTCTAGTGATTTATACTAATCCATCTATCCATTTTATTAGAAGTTAATCCAAGATGCATAAATCAAGGTGCTTCCCCTTTGGCTAGAATATTTAGCCGAGCCTCCTAGGGTTCTAGGAAGCAAACCTAAGTGATTTACTTGACTACACATGTTGTTAATAAGATCAAACCCATAGGCATGTATTACTTGTGACCAAATATTCAAGCCGTGAGTTTTGCAAGGAGGGTTTTAGTATGATTTTACGTGTGCATGCATTCTAAACCTTGATTATCATGAGTTTAAGTGAATGCCATGCATGAGAAGTAAGAGATATGGAAGATGGTGGAATGAGAGATTACTTACTTGTTTAGATCTAGAGGTGATGAAGTAGAAGTAGTACTAAAGCTTGAGGTTTCTAAAAGTGGACAAAATGAAGCCTTCCTAGTTGAATATGTGTATGCCGAGACCACCTTTCCCCTTCAATGCTTCTTTTGACTCGATTCAATGCTAGGAGGAGTAAATGTGTTTGAGTTTGGTGATGATTGGAGAGTAAATGTGGTGGTGAGTTTAATGTTCTAGGATGAGTTGCCCATGCTTTCTTGTTTTAGCCGTAGGTTTCACGAAGAGAGAAGTGGTTTTTGGTTTTGAGCTAGTTGTATGGTGATGTATGTATAGTGAGTTTAGTACACTTACATAAATGGAAAGATGTACAAGGAGGATGTGGAGCTTGCATATTCGGCTAGGTGAGGGCTTGGTAGGAGACAAAAGGTACAAATCTTAATTAGCCAATCCTAGTACTAGATTACCCTATACCATGAGAGATTTAGGTTTTGTTGGAGTGCTCCTAGCCGTGGGTTACATAACACATGTGAGGGAAATGTGGGTTTCAAAATATCTAGTATATGTTGAGTATTAGGTAGTGTTTAGTGTAAGGTTTGTTTCAAATGTAAATTATGTACATGTTTCTAGCCGTGTAACATAAGGCTTCAAAAGTGATGTGTAGCCGTGTAATATATAAGGCTTCATGATTAAGTAGAAGCTAAGTGTGATCACTTGGTTATGACAAGGCATAAGGTGGATGGAAACTTTCTAACTTTAAATATATGACATACACTAGACGTGTGAATTGTGGCCTTAGAAAGATTAAATATGACGGAAGTCTCATATATTTATATATATACTAGAATCGACAGTAAAGTTTAATGAGAGACTGAAGCTTCATAGAATTAATGAAGTGAGATTACATTGAGTTCAAATAGCTTGTGCACACAATGGGACAAATTTAAAAGGTAAAAACATGGGTTTTACAGCACATTCCCGTTATTTTAGGATTGTCCTCAAAGCTTAGATCAACGTCATTGGTCAGGTGAACAAGTGTGGATACTTGGTCTTGAACGAGTCTTCTCGTTCCCAAGTGAACTCAGGGCCTCTCCTCGGGTTCCATCGTACCTTGACCAATGGGATCCGGCTATTCTTCAACTTTTTAACTATTCTTTCTATGATTTACACAGGTTCTTCCGTGAACTGGAGCTTGTCGTCAAAGTGTACTCCTTCCAATGGCATGGCTAAAGGCTCATCAGCATAGCACTTCTTCAGGTTAGACACGTGAAAGGTGGAGTGCACTCGACTCAATTGTTTGGGTAACTCCAAACGGTAAGCGGCTTCCCCGATTCTGGCTATCACTTTAAAGGGGCCTACATAACGTGGGTTCAGTTTTCCACGTTTACCGAATCGTACAACTCCCTTCCATGGCGATACCTTGAGCATTACACGGTCACCTACTTCAAACTGCATAGGTTTTCATCTCTGGTCCGCATAGCTCTTTTGTCGGTCGCGGGCGGCTTGGATTCTTTGCTTTATAAGGACTATCTTGTTAGTAGTTTCCTGGATTAGTTCTGGTCCTGTGAGTTGGAATTCACCTACTTCTGCCCAACATACTGGGGAACGACATTTCCTACCATATAATGCTTCGAAGGGGGCAGCCTTGATGCTAGCATGGTAACTATTATTGTAGGAAAATTTCACCAAAGGGATGTGATCGAACCAACCATTCCCAAAGTCAATCACGCATGCTCGTAACATGTCCTCAAGGGTCTGAATTGTCCGTTCGCTTTGACCGTCAGTCTGCGGGTGGTAAGCAGTACTCATATCTAGGCTTGTTCCCAAAGCTCGTTGGAAAGCCTTCCAGAAATTGGAAGTGAACCTACCGTCCCGCTCATAGATTATTAAGACGGGTATTCCGTGCTTAGTCACTACCTCCTTCAGATATGTCTTGGCTAGTTTTGTCAGGGAGTCAGTCTCCCTGATGGGCAGAAAGTGCGCGGATTTGGTGAGTCAATCGACGATCACCCAGATGGTGTCGTAACCGTGGGATGACCTTGGAAGCTTGGTGATGAAGTCCATAGTGATATTCTCCAATTTCCACTTAGGTATCTCTGGCTGAACCAGTAAACCGGATGGTCTTTGGTGTTCGGTCTTGACGCGAGAGCAGGTCAGACATTTCTGGACGTAAGTGGTGATGTTTGCCTTCATGTTTGGCCACCAGTATAACTTCTTCATATCCTGATACATCTTTTCAGATCCAGGATGTATGGAATACTTGGATTTATGGGACTCGTGCATGATCACGTTCCTCAAATCCCCATAACAAGGTACCAACTCCTCTCGTGAAAGCACAGGGTTCCATCCGCTCTTGGCTCTAACTTTTCTTTGGAGAGGTCGGCCCTAAGCATACCTCCAATATCTTCCTTCACGAGGTTTTCAGGCTTCTGAGCTTGTGTCTTAGCTTCTAGAATTTGCTTGGGTAGGTCCAGGCTAATTGTTACGACTAGTACTCGGACCCTCATAGGAGGATCAGTCTCCTTACGGCTTAGAGCGTCAGCAATCACGTTTGCTTTACCGGGGTGGTATTTGATCTTGCAATCGTAATCGCTTAGCAGTTCAATCCAACGACGTTGCCTCATGTTTAGCTCCTTTTGATCCAGTATGTGTTGTAAGCTCTTATGGTCAGTATGCACCGTGCACTTGGTTCCGTATAGATAATGTCTCCAGATTTTTAAAGCAAAAACCACAGATCCAAGTTCTAAATCATGAGTAGTGTAGTTCTTCTCATGTTTCTTTAGTTGCCTGGAGGCGTATGCGATCACCTTCGTTCTTTGCATCAATACTGCACCCAAACCCTTGTGTGACGCATCACAACATACCATGAAGTCGTCGTTGCCCTCGGGTAAGGCCAGAATAGGTGCACTGCACAACTTCTCCTTGATTAGTTGGAAAACTGACTCTTCTTTTTCTCCCTAGTCAAACTTTATTCCCTTCTGCGTGAGTTTGGTCATTGGTTTTGCTATCTTGGAGAAACCTTCGATGCATCGACGGTAGTATCCGGCAAGGCCTAGGAATTGGCGAATTTCTGTTGGTGATTTAGGATATGCCCAATCCTTGACAGATTCAACCTTTGCTGGGTCTACATGAATGTCGTCGTTATCAATAACATGGCCGAGGAATTGTACCCTGGGGATCTAGAATTCACATTTGGAGAACTTGGCGTACAACTGTTCCTCCTTAAGTACCTTCAGAACTTGAGTGAGGTGTTACTCGTGCTCATGTTCATTCTTATAATAGATGAGTATGTCATCTATGAAGACTATCACGAACTTATCCAGGTATGGTCTGCACACACGATTCGTAAGGTCCATGAAGATGGCAGGAGCGTTGGTCAACCCAAAAGGCATGACCTGGAATTCGTAATGGCCGTAACGAGTCCTGAAAGCGGTGTTTGAAATATCCTCCTCCCTGACTCTCAATTGATGGTACCCAGATCGCAAATCTATCTTGGAATACACACTTGACCCTTGCAGCTGGTCAAATAAGTCGTCTATGCGGGGGAGTGGATAACGGTTCTTTACAGTTAACTTATTCAGTTCTCTGTAATCAATGCACATTCGAAACGAGACATCTTTCTTTTTGACAAATAAGACCAGAGCTCCCCATGGTGAGGAACTAGGTCGGATGAATCCTTTGTCAGACAATTCTTGAAGTTGTTCTGCTAGTTCTTTCATCTCTGATGGTGCTAATCGATAAGGAGCTTTTGCTACAGGTGCAACTCCTGGAATCAAGTCGATCTATAATTCCACCTGTCGGGCTGGTGGTAGACCTGGTAATTCTTCAGGAAAAACTTCAGGGAAATCCCGGACGATAGGCACGTCCTTGATTTGCTTCTTTTCGAGTTTGTCTTCTTCATCTACCTGGGAGATATGTGCCAAGAAGATGGGACATCCTCTCGATAAATATCTCTGGACTTTGGTACAGGATATAACACTGATCCTAGTGTCAGCAAGGTCGGTATTACCATCACCTCGAATGATCAAGGTCTCATTTCCCCATGGCAAACGGAGTAGTTTCTCGTCGCAGACGATTACTGCATGGTACTTAGCTAACCAGTCCATACCAATGATGATATCGAAACTGCCTAGGTTCACTGGGATTAGGCCAATATTAAATGGATGGTTGGAAAGGTTCAGGGTACAACCCCTAACAATAGTGTCGGCTTTTACGATCTTACCGTCTGCTAATTCTACCGAGAAACGGCGGTCTAATGTGGAAGGTATAACCTCTAATATGTTACTAAATTCAGTAGAAATAAAGCTCCTATCTGCTCCAGTGTCAAATAGAATGGATGCGTAACGATTATTTAGTAAAAACGTACCAGTAACCACGTTGGAGTCTGGGTAGGCTTTTGCATTGCCCACCACATATACTCCGGATGTGGATCCTCCATTGCTCTTGTTCTGATTATCCAACTTGGGGCAGCCTGGTCTCACATGTCCGGGTGCTCCACACTCATAGCATACGACTCCTTTCTTCGGGTCACTGTTACTTCCTCCTGTAACACTACGGTTTCTTGATTGTCCATTCCCAAATCCACGAGCATTTGATCCACCTCGATTATTGCTCCTAGCAATAGGGTTGGGTCGGACCTGAGTAACAGCATTTACCCGGCAATCGCGAACAAAGTGGCCAACTTCTCTACATTTGTAACAAGACTTGCATGGACTACCCACCTTGTGATGAAAATGACATGTCGTGCACATAGGTTTGGTGCCTTCGTAAATCTTTGAATCGGTGGGGGAGATTGCACTATAAATCTGTCCGGCGTTTTGCCTCTTTGGAGTTGGGTGGTAATGACCACGGACATTGTCGTCCAACTTCCTATTGTTCTCAGAATTTCTCTCGGAGATGGTGCGGGTTCTCTTGTTGATCAATTTGGTAGCAAATTCCATGGCTTTCTTGACGGTAGTGGGCCGCGAGGCGAGAACGCTATCATGGATGGCGTCGGGGAGTCCTCCAACATATTTCTTAATCTTCTCCTCCTTCTCGGGAAACATCCTAGTACACACGAGGGTCAATTCTTGGAATCTTTGGTTGTATAACATGATGTCCTTATTCTTACACCTAAGATCCCATAGCTGAACTTACAGTTTCTTCATTTCGCCCCTCGGACAGTACTTTTCCGTCATTCTGTCCTTCAGATTTGTCTAGTTCAGAGTGTAGGCAGCGTCATGTCCTAGAGTAACAACCACTGAATTCCACCATGTGAGCGCACTTTCAAGCAGTGTGCAGGTGGCGAACTTGACTTTGTTCTCGTCGGCGTAGTCGCGGATGCGGAATACGGTCTCTAGTCTTTCAAACCATTGCATCAGCTCTACCACGCCCTTGTTTCCCCGATAGTAGGATGGCTTGCACTTGAGGAAGTCAGGGTAAGAACAACCTCGGGTGATATTATTATTCCTACGGTTATTGGAATTCTCGCTATCGTCCATGTTCCGGCTAGCTGCCATAGCGGTGGCGATGTCTTGGTCAATCAATTCCCTATGTTGGGCAGTGGTGACATTATGGGTGGCATCGTCATTAGGGAGATTATCAGTAAGGTTATTAGCAGGATTATTGGTTGGATTATTGGCAGGATTAGTACCAGGATTCTGCCTAGTGATTGCCATTCGTCTGTAGAGCTTCAATGTCAGTACAATTATATATTATTCGCATGAGCAAACCTGTATACAATAATTACAACAATTTGAATAACCTGTCAAATTTCAATGATACAACACATGATATAACAAAAGAGAGTGAGCATATGTCATTTCCTGAGAGAAAGTACACATAACATCAGGTACAACCGATCCAAGACAGAAGCACAGTACGTCTGTCTGGGGTGGTGGTACGCACAGTATAAAATGAAATATATACAGACACCTATCTAAGAGAGTACAGTACTGATAGGCTACAAAAGCTACATGAAAATAAAAGTACATGAAATCCTATATCACGATAGCTGGGATGCAACCTAAATCTTATCATGATGTACATGAGATCTAGTACATCTAATCTATGTTGGTCTAACGGATCCGGTGGAGGTGCCTGGTACAGAGGGTGCTGGTGGAGCTGTTGGTGCTGGCATAGCGTCCTGCAAAGCGATCATGGCAAGTCTGGTCCTCTTGATGTGGCAGAGAGTCTGAACTAGCTGAGCCTTGAGGGTGTCCAAAGCTCCCCTAAGGTGAGCTGTCTCTGAAGTAACCCCATCATGACGAACAATCGCCAAGTCAAAGAACATGGATAGTGACTGCTCTTGGGCTGAGAGGGAAGCATGAGTCTGCTGCTGTCGACTCTCCAAGGTGTAGATGCGGTGGATGGCGTGGTCATACTCCGTCATGAGCCACTGAAGGGCATCATAAACTGTAGTCAATGTCCCCCTGGCAACCTAGGCTTCTGCCCACGTAGTCCAGATCAGGGAATCCAGACGCTCTCGTAAGATCGAGCGCTCAGCCTGACTAGCCGCTAGTAGACCGTGAACATCAGCCATGTCCTGAGCATGCTGGGCTGTCAAAGCCGCTATCTAAGCCTGGACAGGATCCACCTGTCTAGTCCCAGATCCCTCTCCGACCTCAAAGATGGAGGCCGGGGTCGTCTCATACCTCCTCTTACGAGGGGGTAGAGATCCAGGAGCATAACCCTGGAGTGATGACGAGGGTGGTAAGGGCGGCAGGGTATGGGTCACTGGGTCTTCCTCCTCAGCAGGGGGTTCAAAGAAGTAGGCGGGGAAGAAATAGTGGGGACGACTCCAGCAGGCTGACTGTCCTCAGAATCCGAGGCGGACAGCCACCGTGGTAACACGGATGTCGGCGATGTCATAGTATCTCTGAAAAATCATCATTTTTAACTGACGTAAGTGTATTCTTAAAAGTTTTAAAATAGTAACTTTATGTTATAATAGCTGTAGTGAGTATTCCCTTGACACAACGTGTTAGGGTTTAGTTAATACTTATTAGATCATTTAACCAAGGTTAAGATCGATGCACACATAGATCACATAAGAAATGTATGCTCTACGTCCTATATGCTTAACTATTCTAGTCCGAAAAGAAAAATCTCAAAGATTTTTAATGTAGTTATAGTCCAGTTTATATAAAAAATTTATTTTTATATTTATAAATTTTTCTGAGTCTGGTTCTCTATAACTTTTGCTCTGATACCATTCTGTGACACCCCCAAATTGGTCAAATGCAGCAGATGTAATATTTGGGTGTCACGTGGGTGGATCAATAGCAAATAGTACATAGAGCATCAAATAAAAGATTATCAAACATTTATTACATGACCAAGAGTGCAAATCATTATTTAAAATAGTTCGGACATAATTTAAAGATTGTTCATGAGTCCCATATGAAAATCCCCAGATGCTTGCTAAGATGCTGTCTACTCAAATGCTACAGTCCATGCATATAGTAACTACCTGCTTCAGACACCTGAGAAAAACATGCTTTTGAGGGTCAACAAAAATGTTGGTGAATTCATAGGTTTAGTTATATAGTTTGGATATAAATAGTCACTGAAACAGTAAGGCACAAAGCATTAATGTTCAAAGGTAATTATACTGCTATTGCCCAAAACTAACACATGACATAGTTGCGCCCTCAATAAATGAGAGCGCTTCGCCATCTAAACAGGCACCCATCAATAATAAGTGCTGACATGGTAAACACCTGTTGTCCCGGCCAAGGCACAGTGAGCATGACTCACCCAGGTGGGGATGGTCAATCCCAAATAGATCTATTTATAACATTCAGGTAATCCAATGATTTTAATAGTTTCAGTTCACGGGTCATAAGGAATTCTACAATAGGCACATATAATCAAAGTTGATACAGTTCAGTTTATATCCATAAATCAGTTGCATGTTTTCTCCCCCAAAAAGGATTTAAAAGTTTGTCAATATATGAGAAGTGGGGCCATGAACTCACCTTAACAGTACAGTAATAGTCACAAGAATCTGGAGTAGTGCTCAACACACAGTCAACAACCTAGAAATTATACAGTCTTAGTAAAAGTATAACATGTTGTACAAAGGTTACTGAAACATCAGTATATGCTTCTACAGGTTTTAAGCATTTTATTAGGATATCCGTAGTTAATTTATAGTTGTACAAGTTATAGTTGTATTTATTTTAGGTATAAAATAAATACTATAGTTTAATTTAATCAATCTAGTTTAATTAATATCCTTGAACTTGTACTATTCATAACGTGATTTAAATATTTAATAAAAAGGGGTTTTATAAATATTTAATGTGAAGGAAAAATAAATATAATAAATATATTTATTTTTGTAAGGAAGTCATATTAAATTTATACCTTATTAAAAGTATACCATTTAATTAAATTCAATGTTTCCGATATTTGGATAGTTATCACATTATAGGTTGGAAAAATATATACAAGTTTCGGACCTTTATATTTAGTTTGTTTTACCATTTTAGTATTTATGTTATATATATAACTAGGGTTTAATAAAGGTTTATTCAATTTTAGGATATGGCAAAACTAGTCCCCCAAATTAGTATAAATACCCTCGGTATTTACAAAAACGCCCCTAGGGCTTATATAAGTTTCACAGTTTGACGTTTTTAGTCCTTGTAGTTTCGGTTAAGTTTTAGAGGTATTCCCAAGTTACAAAACAGCCCCCTAGGGCTTATATATGTTTCGGCTAATAGCAAACAGCCCCATAGGGTTTGTTTAAAGCTTATAATCTTTGTTAGTTTGGCAAAAGGGGTCCCTAAGGTTTCGGTTAAATACATAAGGGCCCAAAAAGTAACTAGTTTAATATAAGTTTCCAAGAAGTCAATATAAGTCCCCCAAGTTTCGGATAAGTCCCAAAAAGGCACGAAAAGATTTTAGGGCTTGCAAGTAGTTTACAAAAGGGCACGTTTAGTCCTTGGTGTTTAAAATATGGCTCGCCTATATATAACCGCGACCTTATACTTTCTAATTCGACAAGTTTAGTCCTTTTACTAGTTTTAAGTTTCGAAAAGTATTCATAATTTCTATACCTTTTCATTTTCAGTCTAGTACTTTCATTATATTACATAATTGGCACAAAAAGTCTCCAATGTATATATTTAGTGATTAATGGGCTCGGATGGCCCATTAAGGGTCTGGTTATGTTTCTTGGGCCAAACGGGCTCCTAGTGGGCTAATTTATACTTAGTAACTTTACTACAAATATTTATTTAGCCAAATTATTTATTTGGGCTTATGGGCTTAACAATGGGCCTATATATTTTACCATACACTTAGTTAAATTGTATAACCAATACACACAATTTGGGCCTAATATGTCTCAGCCCAAATGAGCTTATGGCTTATCCGATTTTTCATAAGTAAGGTTAGGCTTATAGCTTGTTAGTGTAGCTTAGGTATTGATTTAACTTATCAAAAAGGGGTTTCCATTATATCATACTAGTTATCAACTCAAGATCTAATAAGCCATGTAACATACTTGGTTCCTAAAATAAGCCGAATGTTAGGAGCTTATGCGTTAAGCATTTATAGTGATTATACTAATCCATCTATCCATTTTATTAGAAGTTAATCCAAGATGCATAAATCAAGGTGCTTCACCTTTGGCTAGAATATTTAGCCGAGCCTCCTAGGGTTCTAGGAAGCAAACCTAAGTGATTTAATTTACTACACATGTTGTTAATAAGATCAAACCCATAGGCATGTATTACTTGTGACCAAATATTCAAGCCGTGAGTTCTGCTAGGAGGGTTTTAGTATGATTTTTACGTGTGTATGCATTCTAAACCTTGATTATCATGAGTTTAAGTGAATGCCATGCATGAGAAGTAAGAGATATGGAAGATGGTAGAATGAGAGATTACTTACTTGTTTAGATCTAGAGGTGATGAAGTAGAAGTAGTACTAAAGCTTGAGGTTTCTAAAAGTGGACAAAATGAAGCCTTCCTAGTTGAATATGTGTATGCCGAGACCACCTTTCCCTTTTAGTGCTTCTTTTGACTCGATTTAATGCTAGGAGGAGTAAATGTGTTTGAGTTTGGTGATGATTGGAGATTAAATGTGGTGTGAGGTTTTGAGCTAGTTGTATGGTGATGTATGTATAATGAGTTTAGTACACTTACATAAATGGAAAGATGTACAAGGAGGATGTGGAGCTTGCATATTCGGCTAGGTGAGGGCTTGGTAGGAGACAAAAGGTACAACTCTTAATTAGCCAATCCTAGTACTAGATTACCTTGTACCATGAGAGATTTAGGTTTTGTTGGAGTGCTCCTAGCCGCGGGTTGCATAACACATGTGGGGGAAATGTGGGTTTCAAAATATCTAGTATATGTTGAGTATTAGGTAGTGTTTAGTGTAAGGTTTGTGTCAAATGTAAATTGTGTATATGTTTCTAGCCGTAACATAAGGCTTCAAAAGTGATGTGTAGCCGTGTAATATATAAGGCTTCATGATTAAGTAGAAGCTAAGTGTGATCACTAGGTTATGACAAGGCATAAGGTGGATGGAAACTTTCTAACTTTAAATATATGACATACACCAGACGTGTGAATTGTGGCCTTAGAAAGATTAAATATGACGGAAGTCTCATATATTTATAAATATACTAGAATCGACAGTTAAATTTAATGAGAGACTGAAGCTTCATAAAATTAATGAAGTGAGATTACATTGAGTTCAAATAGCTTGTGCACACAATGGGACAAAGTCAAAAGGTAAAAACAGGGGTTTTACAACAACAATGTCATCAATGTTGTTGATACTTATGTATTATCGACATATTAAAATAAAAACAACAATGTCAATAAGGCAGTTGAAAGAGGAGCTTAAGTGCGAAGCTACTCAGATACTTAATTAGTTTGGTTGCTTTAAGGAAGGAAAGTGAAACAAATCAACTGGGTGGTAGCTAGGCATTCTATAATTGATATCGCTAGTGACTTGATAAAGGTTGAAACTGCCTCAATATGTGGCTGTCAAGAGTTGATGGGTCAAGGGATGTATTGGTATCATCAAAACTCCTTAATAATGTTAGTAGTACCCAATATCATTTCTTAAATTGTTGTTTGTAGGTGATATGGGTGTCATCAAAATCCTGTTTTCATGACCGTGTTTTGCATGACTTTTAGGGACCAACCTTCATCTATTTCAAACTTGAATGACCCTCATTCAATCCTTTATTCACAAACACAGCTACATCTTATGGTTTCCGAATCAACTTCATATTCAACGCCTTACTAAAAAGTGCAATTGCAGTTCCAGTTTTAACTACAGAACACATGAACCATGATTACTTGTTTACAAAAAGATTACATTTGGGATATAACTACGATAAATTCTACTCAATTAGAAGAGACAAACCTTTCTAGCCACTGAAAGGAGGGTAATTATAGAAGGTCTTGTAAAATTCTGATTTTGTTTTCCTTTTTAGCCACATCCAACAGACGCGTTCCTTCTATAATCTTTAGTGTTCACGCGACAATAGCAAGAAATTGACATTGGCAACATATTTCATTGAAGTAATACGGAGTCAGATATCTACATTTACATAATAAACAAACCATTAATTTTCTTCAAATCATATACCAACTTAAATACTATTAATATGTTTTAATGACTAAATTATAACAACACTGATTCAAACATATGTAAACAACACTAATTAAAGAATCAACCTTACATTTGTAAGCCTATTGAAAAAATATTTAAACCTGCGCACCTAAACAAAAAACAAAGAGTGTTACTGCAAGGTAAAGAGACATAGCAATTGGCCTTATGAGCTAACTCTTGGACTGCGTTTGTATCCCTAATCTGGTTCAATACAGCCGAAGCATCAAGGACCTCTCTCAAACTATGTCTATATAAGAACAAATTTATTTAGAATTAGATCACTTACGGCATAAGCTATGAACAAAAAATGAGAAAGTAGAAGCACAACAACGAACATACATGTATCCTAAAGTCGAGTGCAGGAGAATGATGCTTTATTTGTTCTAAATATTGTCAAGTATTAGACTACAACATACCGATAAATAAACATACCAATGATACCTTAATGATTAGGCTTCTAATATTCACCCGCCTCTTTTCATATCCTCAAACCTGATGAACTTTTGCCTCAAATCCATCTCTCTTCTGCTCACCCCCCTGTATTTATAAAAGGCCGACGCACTTTACAGTTGCTACAGCACTCTGCTCACTCTCCGCCACATCTCCATTCGACATCTTGAATGTATAATCTCTAGTGTGCTCATATTAGCAATCAAACATGCTATATGTTACTTCATTATACTTGAATCTGTAATAGAAAAAACGTAATGTCATATCTGCCTTTATTCACACGTCCTTAA